>OY728163.1:219102912-220352912 GCA_963277665.1 Viscum album
TTATCAAATTTCTCAAAAAAAATCCCTCAAAATAGTAGATGATGTTTCCATATACTCTACTTCACATGTGGATAGGGTGACCACACTCTTCTTCCTTGAATTCTATGTGAAAGCAGTCGAACCAATAAAAAATACATACCCAGTAGTGTTTTTCCTTTCATCTTGGTCACCTCCCCAATCACTTTTTGGGTATCCATATAGCTTTTCTTCTTCATTGTATGGATAAAAGAGACCAAAATTTACCACTCCTTTAATGTACCTGAGGATTCTTTTGTAGGTAGATAGTGTAACTCTTTTAGTGCTTCTATGTACCTACTTCGAATCCCAACACTATAGACAATATATGGCCTCATGATTGTGAGATAACTTAAGATTCCAATCATACTTTTGAACAATGTCTGGTAAATACTTCTTCCTTCCCCATATTTTTTTAGTTTTAAGATCATTTCCACATGTGTGTTTACAGCATTGCAATTGGCCATCTTTAATTTTTCAAGCAACTCCCTAGTATACCTATTCTGAGATATAAAGATGTCTCCATGTTGTTGGTTTACTTTTATGCCCCGAAAGAAGAACATAATACCCCCATCAGTCATCTCTAACTCCTTAAACATGTTCCCCTTGAATTCATCAAACATTGGTTTATTGTTCCCTATAAACAAAAAAATCATCAACATATAAGCATGCAATTAGTATATCACCACGATCATTCTTCTGGATGTAAACTGCATGCTTATATGGACATTGGCTGAATCTGTTCTCTCAAAGATAGATGTTGATGCATGCATTCCAAGCACAAGGATCCTGCTTCAACC
This sequence comes from Viscum album, assembly GCA_963277665.1. Lineage (NCBI taxonomy): Eukaryota > Viridiplantae > Streptophyta > Magnoliopsida > Santalales > Viscaceae > Viscum > Viscum album. The sequence continues at coordinate 219,103,728 of OY728163.1, forward strand.
CATAAAGATATGTCATTATACGATACACCTTATCTTCCTCCCCTTCTATAACAAAGCCTTCAGGCTGGTCAACATAAACCTTTTCTTCAAGAATTCCATTCAGGAACGCAGAACTTGCATTTAGTTGGTAGATCATCCAACTATGATGGACAGTAAGGGAGATAATCATCCTCACAGTGTCAAGGCAAGCAATAGGAGTGAAGACTTTTTCATAATCCACCCCATACTTCTATTTTTACCCCTTTTCTACAAGTCATGCCTTGTAGCGATTGATCTCTACATCAGCATTTCTCTTGATCTTGTACACCCATTTTATGTTAATGCTCTTCTAGATTTTTGGGAGTGCAGTCAGCTACCATGTGTCATTTTTCTCTATGGAATGAATTTCTTCTTCTATAAAAATTTTCCAACATCCTTCCCTCGTGGATTCCTGAAACGTCAGAGGCTCGTGATCTGCATACAAGAAAAAAATATTTACATCTTCGATTTTCTCATAGATATCACTCAAATTCTTCATCTTGATAAGCGTCATAGGTGAGGATGATCTTTCTAAATTTTAACTTGATGGAGTTCTTTTAATAGTTATGGAATGTACTCTTGAACTTCTTCCAACTAATAATGCGCTCGAGGAAGGTGTTATAGGCGTTTGCACCTGATGATCGTGTCTTTTATCCTGATCTTCTATTTAGACTAGAACATATTTTTTTTATTCTTAATCATCCCATTTCCATGATTCTTCCTCACTAAATACCACATCTCTACTCACTACTACTTTATTGGTTAATGGATTATAGATCTTGTAGGCTTTAGTGTCTTCATTGTAGGTGATAAAGATGCACTTTTCACCATGATCATCAATTTTCCTTCTTCTATCTTCTAGAAATTGAGTGCAGGTGAAACACCTGAAGATTATTAGGTGCGCCACACTCGGTTTGTAGCCACTCCATGCCTCTTGTGGTGTCAAGTTTCTAATGCTCTAGGTTGGATGCCGATTGAGCTGGTAGGCAGTACATGCCACTGCCTCTGCCCCGAAACTCTTTGGCAGCCTTTTCTTATTCAGAATGATCCTCATCATGTCAAGGATGGTGTGGTTCTTTCTTTCTGTGATTCCATTAGATTGTGGCATGTAAGTTATAGTGTATTGTTGTTTGATGCAGTGTTCCCCAAAGAAATCTTGAAATAAATTTGAGGTGTATTCTCCACCTCTGATAGATTTGAGTACTTTGATTTTATGGTCTCTTTTAGTTTCAACTCGAGCTTTGAAATTTTTAAAGATAGTGAAAGCACAAGATTTTTATTTGATGCAATACACCCAAATTATTATGCTGAAATCATCAATGAGGGTAATAAAGTACCTATTACCTCCATGTGAGGGTGTTTCAAGTGGTCCACAAATATCATTGTGAACCAATTGAAGTGGTTCGTATGTTCTTCTAGACACTCCACTTGCTAAGGAGTTCCTTTGTTGCTTACCGAGTGTACATGATTCACACACATGATTTGGAATTTCAATCGCCGAAAAGACACACGTCATTCTTGATGAGGATAGAAGTTTAAGTCCACTGAAATGTAGATTCCCAAAACACAGATTCCATCTTCATGATTCATTCTTCATGATTCCAAAGAGACACTCCTCAACCTTTGTGTTGATACGTAGCAGAAACATGCAATTCATTGCCATTTGGACTTGAGCAACAAGTCTTCTGTGAGCATACCTCATATACAAAGAATAATTATCCATGTGTATAAGATACGACTTCTCAATGAGTTGGCTGAGATTAATGATATTTTTTCATGTTTGGTATATAATAAACATTAGAAATGTAATTTGGATCACCATTCTTCTGATAAATTTTGATTTCACCTTTTCCAATCATGGGTACCTTCGATGAGTCACCAAAACTCATGTTGCCACAAACTTATTCTAAGAGTTCCTCGAATAGTTCTTTATTACCACTCTTGTGTTTGCTTGCACCCGTGTAGAGATACCACACATCGGGGCATAGAAATGCATTTTCTTGTCCAAAAAGGAGTGTGGTGGATTCTTCCTCATGATGAGATGTTTCAACATAGTTGGATCATTCATCATGATACACTTTGCTCCAACACTCAAAGGCATGATGACCAAATTTCTTAAAATTGTGGCATTAAACATTCTTTGCTTTTCAACGACCACGCATGAATCGACCCCTACCATTTCCTCTTCCACAGAAGCTAGTAAATGTTTGTTGCTTTTGTTGATGGCTTGGATGGTATCCACACCCTCTACCTCTTGCACGATAACTGCCTCATTGTGCTTTCCCATTCTTTTGTTCTTGGGGAGTCAATGTATACTCTAAGGCATACTCTATTGTTGAGCCTAAATTCTTCTGAATTCAATGCTCATGTACTTGGAATGACCCCATCAATTATTCAATGGATAATTTTTCCAAATATTTTGATTCTTCAATTTCCACAACCACATGCTCAAACTTGGTTGTGGGAGATCATAGTGCTTTTTCAATGACTTGAATGTCCTCCATTTTTTCACCATTTCTTTTAAAATTATTAACAATGATAATTAGTAATGAGAAGTAATCAAATATTCTATCACTATATTTAATGTTTTCCACTTTGAACTCCGATATTAGTGTTTGAAGACGAACCTGCTTCACTCAATCAACACCTTTGAAGATGGTGTCAAGGGTATTCCAAGCTTGTTTGCTCGATGTTTCTTTGGAAATATTTTCAAACATTGATTCATAGAACCCTTTATAGAGGAGGAACAACACCTTGTTGTCTTTATTCCTTTTATTTTTGAGGGTTTTCTTGTCTTTATTCGTGAAGGTGGCTTCTTCCTCCATATAGGGTACAATATACCCATTAGTGATGATCTCCTGTAGTTATACAATGTCTTCATTTGGATACACCACCTTTCATAGTTTTCTTTATCCATCTTTGAAACTTACAGCTGGATTGTGGTGGCCATCTTTGGAAATTGGAGGATGCATTCTTACCGGCTCTGATACCAATTTATTTCCAACACTTGGCTTTGTAATGCCTAATTCACAAGAGGAAAAAAACAACAAAGCAAGCTTGTATTTCCCATCTATTATCCATGGATTAAATTTTATCTAATATATAGACTATTTCCAAAAAACTAAAAGACACAAATAAACTGTATCGTTAATTGACGGAATAAAAATAAAGGCAATATAAATAACTTGCAAAAAAATAGACACTTGGAGAAGAGAGGAAAAAATGCATCGGGAAGATGCTAAATGGGAAAGTGTTCTGCATGGGGAAGACAAACAAAATAGGGAAGATGCGCTGCTTTGGAAAACCATCCGGTGATATGGCTTTCAATTCTAATAGAATACTACCCCATTCAGTGACGATTCTCATCAACCAGGTACCTAATCCGATTTTGATGCATTCTAGCTTTGATGAAGAAACTAGATAGTCAAAGTTTGGTTTTCATTAATGAATCGAGGTTGATTTTCAGACTGATGAGTTTGAAGTCGAACAATGTGAAGAGGAAACTTTCAGAGAGGCCGAGAATTTCCGAGAAACTACCTATGTCTAATATATCATTGAATATCCATGGATGAAAATTGAAATGGGTTAATGAAATCAATTTAAGTTGACGATGTAGTTTGAGATGAGCGGGTACTAAAGTTTTGCTTTAATTCCAAATTGTGTTTGTGGGAGTTGATAACTGGTAAATTAAAGTAAATAAAAATATCAACACTGACAGATAATGATTGTGACTGAATTGTGAAGACATGTGATTATTATAATAGATTTGGGTTAATGTTGGGTAATGACTATATGATCGTTGAAGCTTCTAACAGAAGAAAAACTGATTTTATTTTGATCAAGTTGTGTCTATATGATACTTTTATGATCAAATAGACAGAATAAAGGTTGGTGCACCATTGAACCATTATTCCTAATATCACCCAAGGAGATGAAAAGAAGACATAATGGGTTGACACATAGAATTGGGCTCCATAGTGAAAAGTTTTATTGGGTTTTAGAAGGGGTCATTCATGTTCCTCAACAGATGGAAAGAGTTGTTGAATAGTATTTTTTAAAAATAACAAGTAGTGACTAAAGGCCATAAAAATAAGTTCACTCATATAACAGTCACCGAAGGAGGTGGTGAATTTGTTGGTGATTTTTTAGGTGAATAAAAGGGACATGACTCATGACATAAAAATTGAGGATTTTCATTCTGATATAGAGAGATGAGTATATAAAGGTTTTTGGAGACATCCAGTGTAGAGACGGGTGAAAAATCATAAGATTTTATAAGAAGTCGTTACAAATCTGTGAGCCGATGAAGATAAATTTAGAAGTGTGCTGCTACTCAACAGAGATGTTCAGCTGGATTTTTGGTATATGAAAAAAGTGTTTTCATATGGTGGAAGACTTTCTGAGTTTTTAATTTCATTGAATTTTTAAATTGTAAATATTTATGAAATATTGAAATCATAAAATGCAATTGCATCTTGACATTTCATTAATCATACATATTGTTATTCATTTTTATTCCATTATGAGTACAAAAAAAATTCAAATGGAATATGATGACCTTGAATATGGTTCATTAATTTGAGTCAAGTTGGAGTTTGAAGATGATTCACATGGTTTAAATTTATCATTCTTCGATCAAAAAATTGTGACTGCAGTGAGTGTTGTTTGTGTCTCTGATTTTGATGATTGTTGAAAGCATTGACCAATACCTTTATAAAGGAGATATTATTCAAAAATATCGATTGTATCATCATTTTAATTAACTGAATTAAATTCAAAGACTTGATATTTTAGTCTTTCATTTAATAAATTACATTTGTGAAACCCATTAAAAAATGATGAAGAGGTGATCTATTTGAATCACTAGTTTGGATGCTACTTCTCCTTTCTATTAATTTCCCACCAATGCTTTGTTTTCAATCTCATTTAAATTGATTCTTTTCTTTTTTAAATTTTAAAATCATTTATTGATCATAGTTCTATTTCTATCTAGTTTTAAACCCTTCAAAATCTTTTAAAAATATAAAATCAGAAAATAATAATAAAACATGACAAAATAACCCCTATAGGGTTGCCTCAATTGAAGACAACCTTGGTTGCTGCTTTGATATAATTCTTAGATTTAAAATTTTGATTTATGTTTAAGAGACACAAATAACTCTAATCATCAATTGGCTCCATTTTCAGGGAGTATTCCAAGGGGTAAAAAAATAAAAAAACACAAAACATAAAAAAAAATATTATTGTCTTAAAAAAATTGTCGTTTGTACAAAAACATGAAAAATTTAGAAAATGAATATTATTATAATATTAGAAATAAAATAGTTTAAAACAAAAAAATAAACAAGTTTTTGGGTTTAAAAATTTAGAAAAGATAGAAACATCACAAAAAGAAACACAAAAAACAATTTCTCTTGAAATAGAAAATTTACAAAACTTAGAAAACATGGTTGACTGTATAACATTAAAGGATCTCACTACTACTAGTCTAGAAAATTAGAAAAAATTGTCTATGACATCCTTATATTTCTCCTATTTTTTAACTAAGATCAGTAGTAATCCATCATTTACCAAATTTACATGGACTTCTAGGATAAGACCCTCACAAACACCTACATGAATTTAATATGGTGTGTATCACCATGAAACCCCAAGGGGTAAGCAAGGATCAAATAAAAATTAGGTATTTTCCATTTACCTTGGATGGAATGGATTAAGAGTTGTTTTATATCTCATAGTCCACCACCATATGAAGTTTTCATAAACTTAAGAAAATTTTCTTAGAAGAAATTTTCCCAGAATCTAGGAATGCTTCACTGAGGAAAGATGTATGGCACATTAGGAAGATCCAAGGAGAGACTCTCCATAAATACTAGGAGATATTTAAAAATATTTTCTCAAGATTCCCTTATCACTAAATCTCTGACCATCTCCTAATCTAATATTTTTATGAAGGTGTAGCCTTTATGGATAGGAATATGATAGATGTCACTACAAGAGTAGTTCTAGTTGACAAAACTTTCACTAATGCTAGGAATATGATCTCTAACATGGCCTAAAATTCATGAAAGTTTGGTACTAGGGGTCTAATTCATGTCAAATCAGTTATGGAAGTGTCTTCTTCTAATTCTGAAAAATAGTCGAATATAGAGTCAACATAGTGAACTTGTAAGTATGATAAAGCAAATTTTGATGAATTATGATTCTTCACAATCCCAACCTGAATAAATTTATCCCATCAAAATTCATGGTGGAATTTGTTATTCAACTGGACATTTTAATGATAAATGTCCATAGTTTCATGAAAATTCTGAAAATTACAATGGGATCTTTCCTTGAAAACCATTCCAGAACAACCTGAACAACCAATTCCCCATCCAAAACTTTTAATCTAGGAAATTTAAATTTAATCAAAACATAAACCAATGATGGAAAAACAAAAAGAACAATAGGTTTAAGCCAAATGATCTACCAAATAATAATTTCCACCCTCAAACTTTGGATCAATATCCTATGTATAACCAAAATCCATTCAGAAACCATTCCAGTGTAAATTTCAAAAAAAATTAGAAGTTAAGAAAATTAAAAGCAAAAAATTAATAAAAAAATTATTTACAACTTAAAGAGTTAGTTAAAAATAAACAAAATATTTCACAAAAACAACAAGTGTGGCTATAAAATATGGTTACACAAGTGGGTCAAATTAGAACAAAAATTTGTGGACTAAATAATCAAAGAGGTGCTAATTTCTCATCCCAATATAAAGTGAATCTGAGAGTTAGAGAGAATGTGAATGAAATAGTTTTGAGAAGTGGGACTAAGATACATAATCCCCAAGTTTAAAAAATTGGACAAGAACCTGAAAAAATGCTTCATCTTCAGAAATAAATTTTAAATCACATGAATAAGTGTCAAAACAATCTATTGAATTTTTTGAAGAACCTGTTGGTGTTGTAAAACCTTCTACTGAAACTGTTATTGTACCTACTAAAAATTTTATACCAACAACTATCCATACATATGTGGAAGGGAAAAAATTGAAAAATAAGAGGTAAATTTAAATAAAAAGAACCATTAAGGATTTTATAAATATAATTAGATCCTATAAAGGTAAAATAGATTTGATGATGATCGTAAAATGTATAGGGAGTTTCCACCCTATCCTTTGGGAAGACCACCTGTTAATACCAATGTTGAAACTAAAATGGATTAGAAGGTACTTAAAACTTTTAGAAAAGTCCAAATTAATATCCCTTTGTTAGATGCTATGAAACAGATCCCTCAATATGAAAAATTCCTTAAGGAAATGTACAATCACAATAGGAAGTTCAAGGGGGGTGAGAATGTTAATTTTGAAAGAAAATAATCTTCCATGACTCAACACCCTCTCCCTATTAGATAAAAAGTTCTAGGTATGTTTTTTATCCCATGTGTCACTAAAAATAAACAGTTGGACAATGCGATGATAGATTTAGGAGCTTTTATAAATGTGATGTCTTATTCTATTTTTTTCATCTATGCAGATTGGAGAGATCAATAAATCTGGAATTGTCATCCAATTAGATAATAAGAGCTGAGCTGATTTAACAGGATTTATTAAACATTTATTGGTAAGGGTAAAAGACTTAGTTTACCCTACTAATTTTTATGTTATAGACATAGAAGATGATCGTTTTAGTTCCAATGCACCATTAATCTTAGGAATACCATTTGTGAAAATAGTTAAGACAATAATCAATGCTCATAAAGTTAATTTAACTTTAGTGTTTTTTGGTAATATGGTCAATTTTAATATCTTTGAATCAATGAAACACCCTATGGAAGAACAATATAGAGACCAAGTTAACATTATTGACTAGTTTTTCCTAGAGTTATTTCATGATTCAATTCAACATAACCAACCTTTCAATTCATTGGAAAACATACATTCTCTTGAAAATAAAAATTTTTCAAATGAAGAATATTTTGAATCTAAAAATCCTAAAATCTATTGTATTAATCAATCTGAAATTAAACATGCACTTTAGAAATTTGTACGCAATTTTGGACTTTCTGAACATGTCAAGAATGAAGTTTTTTTTTAAAGCAATTCTTAAAATAGTGAGGATTTTTTCAAAAACCTTTATAATAGGTTCTACTGTAGAAAATTATGATTTAATGACTGAAACTGATTTAGATTCTATTGAAAATGACTTAAATTATGCTCAAAATGACATTGAAAACTCACATCATATTTGTGATCTTGAATCTGAAAATTCTTTTGAGCACGACACAAATTTTCTACTTGAAAATAAATTTTCTTCTAGTCTATGAGATTGTAGTTATCCTATTCTTGATGAACTTTTAGTGGTTGAAAATTAACTTAAAAAACCATAAGACTTTATTTATCTAAATAGGATAGTTTTTCCACACTTGAACTCAAACCATTGCAAGGAAATTTTAAGTATACCTATTTAGAGGGAAAACAAAAATTTCTTAATATAATTGCAAATGGGTTGTCCGATAAACAATAAAATCAACTCTTAGAAGTCCTTAGGAAGAATATAAAGGCCAAAGGCTGGTATTTATATGATCCGATGGGTATTAGTCCTTTGGTATGAATTCATAGGATTCTTCTAAAAGATGATTGAAAACCTTTTAGTCAATTTCAATGGAGATTGAATCCTACCCTTCTTGAAGTGGTTAAGAAAGAAGTTACTACCTTATTGGTTGCAGGTATAATCTACCCCATTTTTTGATTGTTGATGGGTAAGTCCAGTCCAAATCATTCCTAAAAGGGTGGATTCACAGTTATTAAAAATGAATTTTGAGAGCTAGTTCCTGGTATGTAAACCATCAAACGGAGGGTATGCATCGATTATAGGAGGTTGAACATAGTGACTAGGAAGGACCACTTTACCTTACCTTTTCTTGATCAAATAATTGAAAGGATACCTATTCAATCACATTATTGCTTCCTAGTTGGATTTTATGGTACCTTATAGATTCATAAAGCTCTATAGGACCAGGATAAAATAACTTCCACATGTCCTTTTGGTACTTTTTCTTATCGGAGAATGTCATTCAGAATTTTCAATGCTCTTTCCACCTTCAAAAGATGCATGTTTAGTTGGACTGCTTTTCCTTTGACAAGATTAATCCAGAAGGAGGTTCCTTTTGTCTTTGATGGGAAGTTTATGGAATACTTCAATGAACTTAAACAAAATATTGAGTCAGCACTAATAGTCCAACCACCTGATTGGAGTTTTCCTCTTGATTTGATGGTTCAGGCTACAGAGTTTTCTTTAGGGGTTGTTCTTGGAAAAAGAGTGGAGAGGAAATCACATATCATTGCTTATGATTATATGACACTAGATGGTGCTCAATCCAACGAATCCACAACTAAGACAGAATTTATAGTCATTTTCTTTTCCCTTGACAGGTTTAGAAGTTATATCTTGGGATCTAAAGTTGTGGTTGTTACTAGTCATTCTTCTATTTGGTATCTCATAAAGAAGACTGCATCAAAACAAAGGTCGGTTAGGTGGATCTTATTATTTAAGGAATTTGATATAGAGATCTAAAATGAAAAAGGAATTGAGAACATTGTGGATGATCATTTGAGCATGATACCTGCTAAATGTTATCAAGATAGATCATTTTCTGAACATGTTAGTGAGATTTTTCTTGGGGAGAATTTGTATTCTGCTGCTGTTGAAAAGAGGCCATAGTTTTCAAATATCGTGAATTACTTAGCTACTAAAATTGTTCCACTTTATTTTTCCAAACAACAAATTGCGAGATTAATTAGTGATTCAAGTAAGTATGTCTAGGATGGTCCTTATGGAATTTGGGAAGTGACTAGATTAATAAGATATGTATTCAGAATTCCGAAATTCCTTCAGTTCTGAAATTATATCATAGTTTAAGATGTAGTATCCACTTTGGGTCATAGAGGAATTCTAGAAAGGTGATAGATTTAGGTCTTTATAATTACAACCTTTTTAAATATTCTCATGAGTATTGTAAGGGTTATACATCTTTTCAATTACAAGTAAACATTTTTCAAAGTCATGAGATGTCACAACAACCGTTATTGTTTTGTGATGTCTTATATATATGGGGAATGGATTTTATGGGTCATTTTTCTAATTCCCTTGGATAATTGTAAATTTTTCTTACGATTGATTATATTTGAAATTGGATTGAATCTATTCTAACTAGAATAGATGATGTTAGGGTGGTGACCCAATTTTTCAAGAGTAATTTTTTTAGATTTGGGATTCTAAGATTTATTCGCACAGACCAGGTCACCCATTTCTGTAACAGGACATTGGAATATTTATTGAAAGGATATGAGGTAAGTCATAAATCTTCTAAACCCCATAACCCTAAAATGAATGGAATAGATAAAGTTTCAAATAGAGAGATTAAGTATATTCATGAGAAAACTCTTACCCAAACATGAAATATTAAAACTTGAGGCTTGAGGATTCTCTTTGGGCATATAACACTTCCCATAAGACTCTAATAGGGATGTCTCTTGGAATATTTTGTCATTTTCCTATGGAGGTTGAGCATAAATCTCATTGGGAACTCAAATCATGTAATCCATATCTGTTTGGGGCTGGGAAAGAGAGGAATTTGGGTTTTCAAGAGTCGAGGAGATAATAAATAATGCATATAAAAATGAAATGATTTTTAAGGAGAAAAATAAAGTTTTGCCTAAAATGATGATTTTAAATAAAGAGTTTCATGTTATATATAAAGTGATATTATAAAACTCCAAGATGAAGCTTCTACTAGGTAAATTTCATTCCAAATTGGATGGACCTTTTATTGTGACTCATGTTTTCCCTTTTCTTGATATACAGATTTGAGATCCCGAAAGGATGTTCCATTTATTTCTAATGGACATCAGCTGAAACTCTTTAGAGAAGTTAATAAGGAACATATTAGGGAGGATTCATTTTTGTTTGATTCTGAATAAAAATGAATAAACAAGTTGTTTCTTCACTTAATTTTTGTTTTTGTTTTGAATAAGTGTGGAGGAAGGTGATAAACTTTTGTAGTGTTATAATTTTTCTTTTTTCTACATAGTTTTTCTTTGAAAAAAATAAATTGAACTTAATGGGAGAGTCCTTTCACATTTTTCACCATGAGGAATCCACTTTTGACCAGTCTTCATTTTATCCTTCCATTGGAGAAGATTTCTTACAATTTGAAATGATTAGCAGAAGCTGCATGCCAGAGCAACTTGATTCTATCCCTTATTTTCTAAAATCTGGTTTTGTTATATTTGAGCTGAATAATTATTGAATTTAATATTAATCTATTTAAATCTTTAGGATTTTCCAAGATAACTAGAGGAACTTTATAGAAGTAAAAAAGGGAGATCATTTTAGTGGATTTGAAGAAAGCTAAAGATTCTATTTCAAGGGATTTTTTTTAAAATTATGCTCACTTTCTCATGCTTGAAAATGTTTTTTTTTCTGATTCTACTTTGTTATTAAATTTATGAAAAAATTGTGAAATGAAAGGAAATTTTTCATGCTGGAAATCAGTGTTGAAATGTACTTGTTGTTTCACTTTAATAGATTTTTTTTACTTGTATATTAGTGGTGAATAATTTTGTGCTTGGAAGAAAAATTTTATGTAAGTTTCTTGTAAATTTACTTGTATATATATTATATTTTTGAGTTGTTTTATTCAAGTGGTAACCTGTTGTGAACTTCAATGCATGTTGAGCATTATTATTTTTTATTTTTAATCTGTGGAAAACATTCATTAAGCTTTCATGTAACCCTTTGAACATGATTTCTAATCTACTGCATTGATAAATCTATTTGAATTTTAAAATGGAATTTACAATTTTTCTCCACCTTGGGTTTAACATTGAGGACAATGTTGAGATTTGGTGTGGGGGAGAGGGTATTTTAATGTGTTAAACTATACCACAATGTTATCCCATCAAAATCCCCTATTTTTTAAAATTTGATTGTATTTCAAATATCAATAAATCACTTTCAATGGTTTTAAATTTGTATAAATATCTAATGTTGTGTAGCCAATTTAAGGAGTTTAACTATTTAATACCCCTTAGATATAATTAAGTAACTCATTTTTCATTATCCTCTTGAAAAGCGGTTGACTTTGGTAATGAATTTTGAGAATGTTTTACAATTTTATTTTTCCATTAAATTTTTTAATTTGGATTCAAATTCATCAGATATGCATACAAATAAATTATGAAATGAAAATCCTAATCTGGGTTGAACATATTATTTTACTCTTTAATCTGTTGGACGATTTATTTATTCTCCTTTTAATTTATTATATTTTGTGATCCAAAAAATTGTCTAAATTATTTTATTTATAATTATGTGAGTTGGTTATCCTAAAGGTAAAGATAAGTTCGACATACATTTGAATGAAATTGAAGACTTTAATTCGAATTTTAATTTTTAGTGCCAATTATTTTTGTAAAACAAGAATTAATTTTTCACATAAAGAAAATATAATTTCCTCAGGGTAAACATTTTCACTGATTAATGAAATCTAAAGGGGAAATCATTTTGAAAACCAATTTCGGGTGTCAATCTAGTATTTCAGACCTGAGATTTATTTTAATCCCCTTAATTTGATTAAATTGTTTGTCTGAGGACAAGCAAAACATTAGTGTGGGGGAATTGATGTGACTATATTTTGATACATTTTTTCCAATTAAATTCATCAAATTAATTATGTTTTTTTATTATAATGATGTATTAACTAATTAATTCACTTTGATGATAATTTTATGTTTAAATAATGTAACTTTTGAAATAATGTTTTTATGATTAATTAATCATTATTTATATTTTAATGTCATTTTGGTTCTGCTAATAAAATATATCTTTTTCTATTGTTTTTAAATATAATTAATTAATTAAAGTTTAATAATTAATTTTTTTTAGTTAAACAATTTAATAATATAGTCATGTAATTATAATTCAACCATATTAATGAATTCTATAATTTCTTTATCTAATTAATTAATTTATCAATTAATTATTTGTGGAAATTTGTTTTTAAAAAAATAATTAGTTTAGTTTTATTATTTTATTTAAATATTTGTCTTTGAATAACTAATTGTTTGCAGATGTTTAAGTTCTAACTTACAGTTTTAATTTATTAATAAATTATCTTGTTTGTTTTTATTTCATTTCAATTTATTTTATTTTATTGTGTAGGATATAATTTTATTTTGAAGTAGCAGTGGAGTTTCATGTAAGATAAAATTGATGGGCACCGTGCAGCTATGAGAAGATGATTTGAGTTACTACAAAGAATATTTTTTGAGCAGTAATTAAGATAATTTGAAATTTTTGAACGTAAAAGAATATTAGTTTTCATCATAAGATAAATATCACCCCTATAAAGGATAATTTATAGTTCACATAAAATAAATCCCAATTACTCCTATTTATCTGAGGAAGATAATTTTCTTACGCGCCTTAAGATTATCTTAAAACACAAGGCCCAACCCTCTCATTTCAGGTGAAGGAGTTCATATCAGAGCTATTTCAATCAAAAAGAGGAAACGCAAGTGGAACCAACCACCACTAGTCCTTTTGAGTTATGGCTACGAACCATCGTGAACCTGAAGCCTCTATGAGAACTTTTTGTTGCTGGATATATGAGAAATTGACGATAAACGAATGAAGACAACCTAGTGCCAAGATCCAACATTGAGACCTACATCATTATGTGAACCAAGCCACTATTATGTGAATCTAAGACCAGTACTTCAACAAATGAAGAGGATAATCCTAGATATATGCAGACCAATCTGCTAATGTCTCGAACCTCACCTATACATCCCTCTTTTGTCATGGATCTAAATAGCCATCACTGTGAGAAGAACATCCTCTAGATCTAAACTGAACCCATTGCATAGATTAATCCAAAAATACCATCGAGATCTATAATCCCACCGCCTGTTCTAATGAATAAAAAATGATTATTATCACTAGATCTTGTCTAAAGGCACTAGGGATATGGAAGAACCATTGAGAATATAACCAACCTGAAAGAAAACCAGATGAGATCTCAGTTGTCAAAGATTTGATAGCCGATTTCAAAACTGAGCATCAAAGATCCATTTAAGACCAAAAATCAGAGAATACCACTGTAATTTTTATCACCAGGAGCTGAACAACATCTTGTCCAACCACACCTGATACCGCCCAGAACCCTGTTTAATCCTACCCCATTCAGCATTGATTCTGACCAAGATATTGGATCAGCATTACAGAACTAATACATATTAGGATCATAATAATATTCTCAGATGGATAACTCATAATAGGGAGGGTGGATTGTAGTTTTAGAAAAACTTAGTTTATATGAATTAAACTAAACAATAAAGATATCCTCTTAAAGTATATTATTGGACTTGGACCTTAGTTTGATGATCATAATCATAGAATTGGAACCTAGCTATGGTCCGATTAAATAAAAGTAAAAAAATATCAGGATCACTATTGATCTGGTTATCAGAATATCATAGTCATGATGGATACTATTAAATCAAATGTATTATATTTATCGCAATCAGATTAAAACAGAAAAAACAATCAAAATATAAAAATGATTACAATGCTTCACTTTCTATTAAAATGTTTATATGAAAATAAAATTGTAAAAAACAAGTAAACAAAAGGATACAAAAGAATGAATGAATTTATATATATTAAAAAGATAACTCTTTTAACCTTTTAATAAATTTGGTCTATAACTCAAACTAAAGGTATCCATTGTTTCATACATACAACAAAGTTTTCTTTCCTTGCAAAGGAAATCCCTTCATGTGATTATTAGTATGGCTATATTTTCTAATCCCTAGAATTCATCAATACAATGATCGAATTCTCTATCTACCAAGCCTGGGTAGCCCTCAATCTGATGGATCAGATTCTTTGTCTTCCTATCAGCATAATCCCTCGATTGTGACGATGATTAGACACAAAATCAATTATAAAAAAAATTATTAAAGATACAACATGACAAGGTTTCCTTAAGAATACTCTCTCTAAATAATTACAAAAGACTAAGAATTATATGTTCATGCTAAGTAATATTCAAAATAATTCAATAGAAAATGTAATCGAGTAGCTCTAAACTCTTCAAATGACCTGGTATTTATTAGAATCACTCCAGTGATCACATTCTTTGAGTTTTTTCCACAGCTTTAGACACCTGGCACTTGATAGCTCATGAAAATTAGGCATAACAAAAAGTCCAATTTCATATTGATTTACACCATTATAATGTAAAATATTTTCCTTAAAATAGAAATTAGACTTTCATATTTTTATTATAAACATATTCAATCTGATGGAATTTTTTACGACTCTCAATACGATAATATTTATGAGTATTAGTCTAATGTTATTGGTACCGGTATCAGTCCAATGTTTAAGACTTTATCAGTATGATAAAAAATATAAAAATCTTAACACTTGATCTGATAAAGGTGAGACTGATATTTATCAAACACATTATTCATTATGATAATCATAATGAAGAATGTAAATTTCATGTTCGTAATACTTAAGAACATATTCTAAGTATGGTCAAATATATTTTTTTTATACAAAAACATTATAAAGAACCATGGACATAAAAAGTAAGTAAATATGTTTTTTAGAAAGAGTTTATGATTTCCAAAACAAAAGGAATGGAAATGTAAGAAGTAAAAATTCTAACTCAATAATCTCTCCCTTTTTGGAAAGCATAAACCTCAAGACTTAAAGGAAATTTAATTTTGAAAAACTTACATTCCATTTCTTTTAAGTACTTTATATTCAGAGTTATTTTTGAAATTATAACTCCCCCTAAGTTTATAACTCTCTTGAATATGATGGAGAGTATAATATTGATTACAATTAAATCCCGCTTAGGATAAAATATCCCCCTAAGGATCGTGTTCTCCCTTTTAAAAAAACTCCCCCTTTTGTAACAACTTCTCCCCCATAAAGATTTCATCCTTTATAAAATATTCACTTCATTTAAGGAAAACTCTCCCTTTAAATAAAATTAACCCCTTTTTTATTTTCAAAAAGGAATGGGGAATAATTTTTATGCTATTTAAAAATTTAGATAAACAAATAAACATACAAAACAATATAATGAACTAACTTATCATCTAAAAAAATATTAAAGAATATTTTTCCAATCATAAGCCGAAACCATTTATAAAAATCATAATTTTATGAATAAATAATTCATTTATAAATAACTAATCAAATGTTTTACAAAATACAACAAGAGTTCAAAAAGGAAATTGGCCTTTCTTCATAAAAGTTTTCACAAAAGAATTCATCTTCTTAATTTTTTTTTGATCTTTCTCCTGTTTCCCTAATATTTATTCTTGAATATAAACTTTCTTAGAAAATTATTTGTTCTCATTCCACAAAAAAATAATTTCCTCTTTATAATATTTGAGTCAAGTCAACTCCAACTGCATATATCAAATCTTTCATTTCAAATCATTTACATCCTTAGCATGATTATTAGTTATAACCCTGAAGGCTTCTAAAAACTTGACTCTATCAAACATTTATTTTGACAACTAATTGAAATATTCAGAATATGCATTCATAATCTTCTTCAAATCATCAAAATTCTCATCATGTAACTTAATATCAGCATTTACTTGATGAGACCACTTCACCATTTGATTACATAATTTCTTATGAGTCTGATATATTTCCTGAAAAGCTTTCAACTAAGCCACAAGCTGAATAACTTTCTCTGACAAGATCTTGATTGATTCTGATTTTTCATTTATACTTTATTGAATAATATGAAACCTATATTCAAGGTTCAAAAAATATGGAATTTTTCCTTCAATACATTTTAAAGCACAAACAATGTAATCGACTCTATCAAAAGCATTTTTTTAGATGATTATGTTTATTCTAGTTTCACCTTAGGAGGTTTGACTCAACTTTTTCTGACTTCTACTTCTTTCCCTTTTACCTTATATTTCATTGAAACTTATTTCTCAACTTCTTTAGAAACTTTTTCATTCACTTTCTTATCATCAGATAACTCCATGATATCAACTTTGGTGTGGGGTTTATCAACTTTAGTCTTTAAAATCTGATCATATTAAACTTTCCAAGATGATTATTGTGCTTCTTCTTCTTATGATTATTATTTAGAACTTTATGAATTTTATTCTTTATCATATTTGATGGGTAAATCCAATGATGATTCTCATGATGATTTCTTTTCAGATTGAGGGTTCTAATTTTCATGTTCATCTTCATTCTCATCCTCTTCCTCCTATACTTATTCAACTTATTCATGTTTACATACTTCTTCTTTTACATTTTTTTGTTCTTCTTTCTTTTAATCCTAATCAATACTTTCTTCTTGAAATTATTCTACTAGTTCCTACTAAACTTCTTTTTCGAGATAACTGGTTGTACTCAAAACACCTTTCCTAGCAGGTTCTGGTGGTGATTTTTTTTATTGAATAACCAGTGTTGATTCTTAATGAACTATTTTGTCTTTACATTTATCTTACAAGGAACGTATAACAGAATATAATATAGATTTTAATTGAATAATTAGGCCTTCTTCTGGTATTATTTGATCTTTATGATAAATAGGTAAATAAACCTTTTCAAAATCTATTTCCACACCTTTTAGAATATTTTCAAAAAATTTTGCTTTTATCAACTTTTTATTTTTACTTTTCTTCTTTGATTCATCCTAAATGTATCAGCAACGTGAATTCTTAAGGAATTGGCCTCAGCAAGGTCTATTCTAATTACCGAAACTCAGGGTTTCCTTTCATCTTTATTTCTCATCCACTGTTCACATATTTCATCAGGTAATTTCTTATTTTTTTCATTTCTTTCTTCGGTGGGGAAGTCTCTAATTTCCTTTTATTATTATTCTCATAATTTTATGGTTTTATTGGTGTTTTTTCCTCTGATTTAGTACCACAAACTTTCTCAATAAACTTCTTTTTTTTTTGCATCAAAAACCAATCTCATTTGGATCATCATATCATCACTTATGAAGGAAATATTTTCTCTCATAGGAGTAAATTTGTTGGCCACTTTAAAAACATTCATACATTCCTATACCATATTGATTTAGAAATAAGTAAACATGATTATCTTTGATGTGATAATGTAGGTTTAGATATTATCAAATGTGAGAAGAATAAACATCAAAAGATCAATCTTCTTTATGTTCACTAAATAATCCAATATGAAAACATGTGAAACATTCAATGTATCTCCTTCCCATTTCCTTGGAATGAGGAATCCTTATATCCATATAGATACAACCTGATTATCCAGTGTAAGATGAGAAACTTAACTTACTTTTTCTTAATGATCAAATAAGGAATCTTTTTTCCTTATTCCTATTAAATGTACCAATATTTTTATGTAACTTTTGTGAAGGACAGAAAACATCTCTTCCAAATGGTATTCCAACCAAATCTAAAAGTTTCTTATGTGAAATATTATTTCTCTTACCCTACATAAAAAAAGAAAATTAATCATTACTATCAAAATAGATGCATAAAATTCATGAATGATATCAAGATAAAAAAATTCAAGATCCTTATCAATTTTATGAACATAAAAAGACTCCCACCCATGGAAAAAAACAATCTTTTTCAACGTTGAATTGTAATTATCATAGAAATACCTCTCTACCAATATTTATCTTAAAATATACAATTGATAAAAAAAATTATTTTTTCACCATCATAATGAAACTGCATCTGGAGGATCATATAAAAAGGAAATTTATCAGACTAGAAAACATAAAGGCAGCAACAACTCGGGCAATAAAAGCTAGATAAGTAATGTGGTACAGTGGGTCACCCTCCATTATATAGGTGTTTGATATACCAGTTCAACTTCCAAACCAAATTGAATGAGATAAGTTCAAAAAATTATGATCTTACGATTGATATTAATCCAAATAAATATTTAGAGAATTTTAGAACTCTTGAGGTTTTAAAATATTTATCAGATTGATAATGAATCTGATAAGGAAATTTATTAAAATTTTGAAAATGAAAAAAAAATATATATATAACTTAAAAGTATAACAAAAATAATATAAGAACTAATCATAACAATATAGTGTAAAAAGTAAAAGAATAGTGAAGTACCTTTCAGAGTGAAGAAATCCATCGGTATGAATAACTTATTCTTCTTAATTTTTAAGCTGAAAATTTAAGATAGTTTTAAAATAAAGACTAAATACGATATTTTGAGTACAAAAACTAATTTTGATGTTTTTATTAATAAATCAGATTTCAATAGTTTTTCACCGAAAAAAATACTATATTTTTTTAAATAAAAATGAGAATAAAATTTATTACGAAAAAACCTGATTACGAAGAGGTTGGATCGGGAAAAAAAAATTGAGTTCATAAATTTTACAATCTTTCCAGAGTCCAAGAATAATTTTGAGAATTCTAAACCTGAAAATTTCATAAATATTATTTGAATCTGGAAAAATCGTTATAATAAATAATTTGAGAAAAATTAACTTCTTAGAAAACAAAAAATACAAAAAAAACTGAATGTTTTTGAAAAACACAAAACAATTAACAACTAAAACGATGATGCTCCTGAAATATTATTAACAAATCAATATTAGAGGATCATATATGATATCATATTTATGTATATAGTTCTTGTATAATTTAATAACAATGATTTAACTATTATACATGAAGTTAACCTACCCTCGACCAAGGAAAATTACAAGGTAAGGGTTAATTCTGCAATCTCTTTACTTATCTGAGGTTGTTAATACGTAAGTATCTACTAGGACCTCTTTATCATCCACATACATGTTTTCTTAAAAATGTATTTCAAAACATTTCTACTATTTACTAGACTATGGGTTAAAGTCATTTATACCCTTTTTTGATTTTTATAAAATGGTTTGAAAGGAATCTTTCTGTTTTTTTCAAATAAGGCACTTTATGACCTTTTCAAAAAAATTAAGGTAAGAATGTTTTTTTAACTTATACAGAGGGTGTGGCTATTTTCTATTGTTATATCATCTTTGAAGCTTCCCATACAAGCTTATAAGAATATTTTCAAAATAAATGTTTTCTTTTATAATTATGTGACATTTAAATGATTTCAAAATAGAAAGAGGTATTTATTTCAAATAGTTTTCATTTCATCTATGTTAACATCCTTTGATGGATTTTAAACTTATTTGAAGTTGATTTATTATGATACAAATCTTCCATATTGTATTGAAGGTTTTGTGATATGTTTGACTATGGATGTGTTATTTTGACACCATTCATGGTTTATGGATAAATTATTGACATTTCGTATTCTAGTTTTAATACGAATATTTATGTTATGTTTAAACCTTTTCATATGAGGAATGCATTGGACTTAGTAAGTGATGGGTGGAGCCCGCTATAGCCCCTCGATGCATCGGTAGGTTTCATGAGACAAACTAGTGTCTTGGCACAAGGCCTTGACAAAATTTTATTTGTAGTCTTGGCACAAGGCCTTAACTATGTGGTTATGAAGTCTAGAATTATGCATTCTATCATTATGAAAGTGGATATTGATATTGCATGTGATTATTCGACTAGTAAAATATTCGTGTGAATATTTAAATGGAATTATTTGATTTTATATTCGCCATATTATGCTAAAGTTTAAGTTTAAAAGGATTTTGTTTTAGTCTTATACAGTGCTTTAAATTTTTATGTTTATTTATGAAATTTTTCGCTATATTGTTATTCGTGTTGAGCATCTGAGATCACCTCTTTCTATGTTTTATTTTTCCCAGGATATGAAGAAGTATTTTATAGTTAACCTGAAGGGATAGGCTAAGGATATAAGTGTGTTCAAAGGGGACAAAATGTTGTTGATTTTTGTATTTCATGTTCTAATGTAAAACTTATGAATGTATCAAGTACTTCCAAGGCTACTAAACTGCTCGGTCTTTCAAGACATGATTCCTTGCATCAAGAAAATGTTATGTAATAATGCACAGACTCTAGGTAACTAGGTTCGAGGCGTTACAGTTGGTATCAGAGGAAGTTTAGTACAAACCTTGGAAGCTATATTTAGAAAAACTCTGATTAGAGAACATTACCCTAAGATAAACTTTGAGGATTAGTATAGAAGAACTTCCTAGAATTCTGGTACTGTAGAGATTTTGTGAGTTTTCCATGCAATACATCCCTGTCTAGATACGAGCAGGTAGAGGTGGATCCGGCACAGATTTACCTAGGGGTAAAACCCGAAAACACCTCTTTGAGCCTCCCGCTCCCAAGTGCTCTCCTGGAGGTTTCCGTGCTGCCATCTGATGCGCACCAGAGGAATCGAACGTCCACGTAGGACCCTCTCCTGTCGATCCTCGACCTCCATCGGGACCTCCGTAAAAGTCACCCCATCGTCAACGTCAAGCTCCCCATGGTCAATGATGTGCGTCGGGTCGTGCACGTATCTCCTCAGCCGAGATACGTGGAAGACGTCGTGCACCCGGTGTAACTGAGGTGGTAGAGCCAGGCGATAAGCCACCTCACCAATCCTGCTGAGGACCTAGAAGGGTCCGATGAAGTGCGGAGATAACTTGACGCCTCGGCCAAATATTTGTATACCACGTCGAGGTGAGACCCGTAAGAAGACGTGATCGCCATCCTCTAACTCTTGTGGCCTCCGCCTCCTGTCAGCGTATGACTTCTGCTGGCTCTGAGCTGTCCTCATCCACTCCTGGATGACCTGGACCTTCTCTGTCGTGGCCTGGACAATCTTTGGTCCCACAAGTGCTGACTCCCCAGGGTCTGTCCAGCACAAAGGAGAACTGCAAGGTCTGTCGTACAACGCCTCGTATGGTGCCATCCTGATGGTGGAGTGGTAGTTGTTGTTGTAAGCGAACTCCACCAAGGGTAGGTGGTCCTCCCAATTGCGACCAAAGTCAAGGACACATGCGCGAAGCATGTCCTCGAGAGTCTGAATGGTACTCTCCGTCTGACCATCCGTCTGAGGGTGAAAGGCGGTGCTCAGACGTAGTTGCGTCCCGAACGCCTCCTGCAACCCCTTCCAAAGCCAGGAAGTAAAGCGAGCATCTTGATCAGAGACGATAGATGATGGCACACCGTGAAGTCGTAAAATATCCTGAACGTAGAGACGCCCCAAGCTATCCACTGAGCCCTGCTCTCTGATGGGTAAGAAGTGAGCCGACTTGGTGAGTCGGTCGACAATCACCCAAATGGAGTCGTGACCTCTGGAAGTGCGTGGAAGTCCAGTCACGAAGTCCATAGATATCTCGTCCCACTTCCACTCCGGGACCTCCAAGGGCTGTACCAAGACTGTGGGTACCTGATGCTCAGCCTTCACCTGCTGGCAGGTGAGGCATCGTGAAATGAACTCTGCCACAGCCTTCTTCATGCCTGGCCACCAGTGCTGTCGTCTGAGATCCTGGTACATCTTCGCCACTCCAGGATATACCGCCAAAGGAGAAGTGTGAAACTCTCTCAGCACTTCCTCCTGTAAAGCAACTGGTACCAAGGTACGTCCTCTGAAAAGGATGTCATGCTCTGCTCCAAAGGAGAAACCATCAGGTGTCTGTCCTGAGGATATCTGTTCACGCCGCGTCTCACAGTCAGTGTCCCCACGTTGTGCCTCTCTGACCCGCTGCAGTAGTGGAGGGGTGACTATGAGAGACTGAAGGAATGCTGCTCCATCTCTATCCACGAAGGATATCCGCAAAGCGGCTAGCTGCTCTGTCACCTCCTCGAGTAGTTGAATGCCCGTCCTCCTGCTGAGATCATCGGCTACCATGTTCCCCTTACTAGGAGCATAGACTATCTCAAAGTCATAGTCCTGGAGGAGCTCGAGCCATCGCCGCTGTCTCAGGTTCAGGTCCTTCTGAGAGAAGATATACCTGAGACTCTGATGGTCAGAAAAGACTGTAAAGCGCTTGCCCATCAGATAGTGTCGCCATGTCTTCAGAGCGAAGACCACTGCTGCTAACTCCAGGTCATGGGTAGCGTAGTTCTACTCATGCGGCCTCAACTGACGTGATCCATAGGAAATCACTACCCGCTCCTGTATCAGGACACATCCGAGTCTGGTCCCTGATGCATCGCAGTAGACTACGTACCCTACTCCCTCCTCAGGAAACCTCAAGATAGGTGTGCTGGTCAATCTTTGTCTCAACTCTTGGAAGCTCTACTGACATCTGCCTGACCACACAAAGGGTTTCCCCTTCGTCAAAGCTGAGAGTGGTGCCACAACTCTGGAGAAGTCTGGAACAAATCTCCGATAGTATCCAGCTAGTCCCAAGAAACTCCGCACCTCCATCACGCTCTTGGGTGGCTCCCAAGCTAGCACTGCCTCGATATTCACAGGATCCACTGCAACTCCCGCCTCAGAGATGATGTGTCCCAAGAAGTGGACCTTATGTATCCAGAACTGACACTTAGAGAGCTTTCCATAAAGCTGGTGCTCTCGGAGTGTGTCTAGTACAACCCGTAAGTGGTAGGCGTGCTCCTCCTCAGTCGTTGAGTAAATCAAAATGTCGTCGATGAAGAATACGTCAAATCGATCGAGTTATGGCTAAAAGATCTTGTTCATGAGGCCCATGAACACTGCTGGAGCATTGGTTACGCCAAATGGCATAACCAAGAACTCATAGTGGCCATACCGACATCTGAAGTCCGTCTTCTGCACGTCCTCGTCCCGAACTCTGAGCTGATGATAGCCTGACCTGAGGTCTATCTTTGAGAACCACCGTGCTCCCTTGAGCTGATCGAAGAGGTCATCAATCCTCGGTAGCAGATACTTGTTCCTCACCGTCACCTGGTTCAGGCGACGATAGTCGACACAAAGTCACAAGCTCCCCTCCGCCTTCTTGGCGAACAATATCGGGGAAGCCCAGGGTGAAACACTGGGTCGGATGAATCCCTTGCCTTGCAAGTCCTCCAACTATACCCATAGCTCTTGAAGCTCAGCAGGGGCCATACGATATGCTGGGGTCAATATCGGGGTTGTCTCGGGGTACAGGTCAAAATAAAAGTCTACCTCTCTGCGAGGAGGTAGCCCTGGAACGTCGTCAAGAAAGACGTCCGCATACTGATCCACCACTGCAGGAAAACTAGGACTTCGCACGTCAACTAATCCTAGGATGAGGCTAGTCAAATGATGAGTGATGGGTTGTCCTCTCCTCTGCGGAAGTCCATCCTGTGCTGCGAAGGCTCCCTTCTCGCCGGTGAAGGTGAACCTGCTCCCATCGGTGCGTACACATCGCACCTTGCGCCTAATACAGTCAATCTGTTCATGGACTGTAGATAGCCAATCCATGCCCAAGATGACGTCGTAAGGCCTCGACGCCACTACAAGAAGATCTCAGCCGAAGATCTCGCCTCCTAGAGTAAGCTCAAACTGCCGGCACCAGTGCGTAATCGTCGAGTCTGCTCCCGTAGGAGTCTCTAGCCGTAAGGATCGAGCCAACGGCTCTGTCGGAATCTCTGAGCTCCGAACAAGGGCAGCGGCTATGAAAGAGTGACTTGCTCCTGTGTCTATAAGAATTGCATCAAAGGTGGAATAGACACAGATCGTAACTTGAATCATCTCGGGTGCGCCGTGGTCGTAGGCCTCTGCTGCCTGAAGTTATGCCTGTCTCTGCCCGCCAGCTTCCTGTGGTCGGGGTGGACCTCCTGGTGGTGGTGGTGGTGGTAGAGCCTCAAAGCGTCACCCACCACCTGCTGCTCGGCCAGCTCCTCTGCCTCGTCCGCCTCCTCCCTGCGGACCGCCACGGTCGACCCTCTGCCTCCGCCTGGGTGGCCCCTCAACCATCTGCTGCTCCTCGGCACGGTGGGTCGGGCAGTCAAGAGCCATGTGACCCTACCCACCGCAAGTGTAGCACTGCCTGCATCTCGAAATATTGGCTCCACGCTGTGTGCCCCGCACTGCTAAGCCAGTGTCCTGAGGCCGTCTGCATGAGGGTCTGGTCTGCCTGGACCCCTGAGTCATCCGTCGACTGCCTGCCGCAGAAGACTCCGCTACGTGCCGCCCCACGGTAGGTCTCGCTGCTGATGAAGGCTCAGCAAGGAAGCTCTCGATCAGAAGGGCTCGCTCCAGTACTCTTGCCTGAGTCGGAATGCTGAGGGAGATCAGTGATGCCCTGATCTCGTGTCTCAATCCCTGCTCAAAGGTCTGGGCCCGGAAGAATGGGTTTCGTACCATGTCGGTCGAGTAGCGAGAGAGATCGGTAAATCTCGCCGAGTACTGGGTGACCGTCAAGCTACCCTGCCGCAGCTGAAGAAGCTCCTGGATGCGCACTGTACGGAGGGTGGCTGGGATGAACTCCGAGCGGAAGAGGCTCTCAAAGTCCGTCCAGAGAAGAGATGCCTCATCGTGCACCTAGAGCATCAAGCTCCACCATCGGCCCGCTGCCGCATGCAGTAGGCTCGCTGCGAGGATCACCATGAGGTTTGCTGGTGTCCTCACTAACCGGAAAACTTGTACAACTGCCTCCAGCCAGTCCTCGGCTGCCTGGGGGTCCGTCTCCCCGCGGAACCTGGGCGGTCGCTGGCGCTGGAACTCATGCAGTGCACTAAGGCGACGTGCATCGTCAGCGACTGGGGCTGGAAGCATCGGTGGCTCGGCGGGTAGAGGTACCGTCGGTGCCTCAGCTGTCAAAGGGCCCTATACCGAGGCCTCCTCGCTCGGCGGGCTATCGTCACGCTCAACTCCCGAAACCCTAGCTGGCTGCCGTCGTGGGGTCATCCTAAAAAGAAACAGGTGTGCCACGGTCAGAACAGTATACCTGGTGAGCAGACATAAAGTAATCACAAATAAAACTTGTAACACACATGAAATCAATGTTTTCGAGCATTAAGTCGGAAATCAGAAGTCAGGGTTCTGGTGTACGGATACGTCGGCCGCCACACCAACACTGGGCTCCCTGGACTGATAACCACACCCAATACACTTAACACTATTGATTCACATAGAATAAAGATCAGAGTCTGCGGTAGAACCGAACTCCTCTGATACCAATTTGTCACGACCCGTCCTCAGGGCCCGTGCCGTGACTACCCCAAACCCACCTTCCAACGGCCAGGGGCTGGCGACTAGCACCAAGGCGTAAATCCCGGTAAAAAGGGAAGGCATTGCCTTTGTAAAGTAAACAAGCACCACAGAGTAAGCAAGCGGAAGAAGTAAACACTAAGTAAAAACTGGTACAACAGTAAGTGCGGAAGTAAGTGGGCCAGAATACAAACCCAAACTGAAAGTAAAGTACAACTCGAAAGGGAAAACAGCAACTGAAAAGTAAAGCCGCAACGTCGAGTCGTCCACTGGAAGTCCCACTTGAAGGGTGGGCACAGATAGCCTCCACTGCTCCTCGGGTCCAGCCGACCGCTCCGAGTACGTCCCACCCAGTGGTCCACCTCCAGGTACCGTCCTGCTCCGCAAGCCTCCACAACGATCAGCGTTGTCCGTCGTCTGCAACCAACACAACGTAGTGCGGGAATAGCCCATACAGGGGTGAGTATAAGCTACTCAATAGGGACCCCGAAACCCCCGAAG
This sequence comes from Viscum album, assembly GCA_963277665.1. Taxonomy (NCBI): domain Eukaryota; kingdom Viridiplantae; phylum Streptophyta; class Magnoliopsida; order Santalales; family Viscaceae; genus Viscum; species Viscum album. The sequence continues at coordinate 219,130,331 of OY728163.1, forward strand.
GTCTCCCAGAATCCACAAAGGATAATCCACAAAGGAAAGATACAATCACGAAGTAACATCTGGCATGACTTAGGTATATGCCCATACATATACCTAAGTCATCAATTCTCGCTCGGCTCCAACATCCGAGCTCAAGTACAACCCAGTCCACACAGGAAAGCAAAACGTAAATCCACACAGGATAGCACAACACAATCCACAAAGGAAAGAAAAACGTAAATCCACACAGGATAGCACAACACAATCCACAAAGGAAAGAAAAACAGGGTTTCATCTCACACAGGTATACTTCTTCGAATGACGATAGATATGATCACTGATCCATCTAAGTCGTCGGACCCACAAAGGATCGATAGGTACTAACCCCCGCAATGACCCACAAAGGATCTGACCCACACAGGATCGATAGGTAACTAACCCCCGCAAAGACCCACACAGGATCGGACCCACACAGGATCGGTAGCACTGACCCACAAAGGATCGCTGAGTGATATAGTCGTCGCCGTCGAATCCACTGAGGATCTCTGCACAGTCGTCGTCGTCACAGTAGTAGTCGCAGCCAGCTCTAGGGTTCCCGCACACAGCAAGCTCATTCGAAAGGGTCCGCTCCACGAGCCGAGAGGTTGATACATCAACTGACACATAGTCTAGATCTGATGTATCCAAAAGTTCCGTATCGCTAACAGGAACTCAACGTCACAGACGGCGCGTCAATCGGACGCCCGGTCAGAGATTTATTGGCTTTTTCGTTCCAGGGGTCCGGTTGGTTTTTAAGGCAAAACCAACCTGACCGTACTCCACCTGCATCCAAACCTCGTGAGGAGTAAGCCAAAAGATCCGTCTCACTTAAAGGAATTCAACAAAGCTGACGGCACGTCAATCGGACGTCCGAAGCTCAAGATATGAGTGTTTCCGCTCCGAGGGCCCGGTAGGTTTCGTGTACGAACCAACCCGGCCGAACCCAAAGTATTCCGAAACCTTGAGTGTGATATACCGAAACAACCTTCTCGATCCAAGGATCGCATCGCCACTGACGGCGCGTCATTCGGAGGCCCGTAGCTCAAGTTATGAGCAAAAGACCAAAAAAGGTCCGGAAACGGGGGTCTGGGCCCGGACCGACCCCCCCCCCCCCCCCCCCCCCCGGGTCCGGGTCCGACCCGGTTGGGCGCGACCCGGCCGGCAGGTCAGCTCGGCTCGGCTCGGCCGAGCGGCCGAGCAAAGGAAGCCGCGGGGGGCGTGCTACCCCCGCGAGGAGTGAAGCCACGGCCTCGCGTGGGGCCGCGCTTGGTCAGCAGACGCGGCAGAGCCGCGTTCCGTGTCTCGCCGGACCCGCGCGGTCACGGGTCTGGTCGGCCGCCGATGCCGCCGCGCCGTCGGTGGAGTTCGCGGGCCACCGGAGTTGCTCCGGTGGTCCGATTTCATTTCTGTCTACGTCGTAGCTCCTCCCGGGTCCCGTTCTTCACTGTGGAATCAACAAATCGTCTCTGCGGCACGTTTTGTCGTCGTCCGTCGTTCCGCACACCAAGAACAAAAAGGCGGTGGGTTCGAACTTGTTCGTTGGTCCGCACCCACCGCGTTAGCGGTTTGACCAACACCATGAATCTCAGCAATTGTTAAACCTTGACCCGCAAAAAAAAATAATCTGCAAACCAACTTGTTAATTGGTTGGTCCGCGTTCTTGCCTTGGAGGAAAAAAAATATGGTTATAATCATTTTTCAAACGACCCCTACCTCGTCGTAGTCGTCGGACGAGTTCTTCGCAGAATTGACCGTCGCGGTAGAAGATGATCGTCGCGTCGCGGAAGGGCGTCGCGTCATCGCGGTATACGGCATCGCGTCGACGAACTCTGAGGATCAAGGACATACAGATTTAATTATAACAATTAAATCCATGTTGATGTTATAATCCACAAAAAATTAAAAGGACCGCAATCCCCTACCTCAAGATGTCGATCGAAGATTGTCGCGGGGATGGATCGTCATGGAAGAAGTGTCGCGGAGGGAGAATCGTCGGCGTCGCGGAACACGGCTTCGCGTCGTCGATCTTCGAGGGTGACGGCGTTCTTCGCGTTCTTCGCGTTCTTCGAATTCTTCGCGTTTTTTGTGGAGGAGGATGAAGATCTCAATCCTTGGAGTCTTTTCCAAATCCTCTCAACGAGCAATCCTCAAGAAGACAAGTGTTGGACTTATTTTATTAACATGCCAACAAAAGTAAAACAACTAAGTAACGACCCATTAATTCATAGAATTAATTTCAACGAATAAACCGCCCAATTAATAGGAGCGTTTAAGAGGTTAGAAAACGCGTCAGTTGACTTTCATTAAAAAGGGTTTTCGCGGGTGTGTTACTTAGCGGAAAAGAAACGGTGGGGCTCGTGCGGGCCCCACCTCACAAATATCCTACCAAGAGGGTAGGATATTTTGAATTGCACCCTATCCGCTTCAACTCAGCTTAAGCAGCTTTAAGTGGCTTTAAGCGGCTTTAAGTGAAATAAAATAAAGTTTGTCGTACCACATTATTTTATTTCTTAACTTAAAGCCCAAAAATTAAAAACCACACCCGAGCAAACGCAACTCCGGAAGAGGTGTTTCTAAGAAAATACCGGCGCTGCGATTCCATCGGTGCCCTCAGAATTTGATTCCAAACACCGGTTCAAAAGTTAGAAAAACTCGCTCGTTCGTTCACTGAACGTACCCGAGCCAAACTTCAGAACATGATTCCGGGCACACCGGGCCTCGGAATCAGGTGCCGTCAAAAACTGCGTTCTTATAAAATTCCAAAGAAAATTAAGAAAAAAATTTCCTTGAAATTTACGGGTCTTTATAGGTAAATGATACGTGAATAATGAAAGGATAAGAAGATAATGATATGTTTGATAGTATTAATAAGCTCATGACTGGTATAAGGACAAAGTGATATCGTGGTTTGAGTATACAGAATTTTGGGATTTTGGTATGTGGAAAGAGTTAACTATTGACAACAATTATGTTTTCACTAAGGTACAATGGGTATTCATTTTTCAAGAGAATACATGATTAAGGAATTCAAATTTTTGGAATGTGACCAACAAGATATATCTTATGATATATGGGGGATAAATGATGGTATTCACATGCTTGGTAGATGACCTTTCTAGTAGTCGTTTTCTGTTTACTATGAGATTGGACAGAAGTATTTCCGATAATCCTAAAGGTTGGAATGCATTAAGTTGGACATCAGATAGTTTTGTTTAAGGCTATAAATTTTTGATATTATTTCTAGAATGGTTTAATAGTATATTTTTAGAAAAAGGACAACCCGTAGGATGAGCGACAACCCGTCACGTCGGACAAGGATGCGGGAATCAAACCCACAACTGAAGTGCGACATGCCTTTATCACATACCACTGGCCTACAGGAAGTCCCTGGTTAGTAGAAACTAGTTTTATTTTATTAAGTGCTATGATAGATGAAGTATAAGTCCATTTTTGGAACCATATACGATTAATCTCACCATAAGATAGACTTATAACTTTTTCTAACCTTATGTTTGAGATAGATGGAATGACTTGTCATTCTATCGCATGATCTACTAATACTTCACGGAAGACAAATTCAACTTCATTTCTTTAAGAGATGAAGTGTAAATTGTTCAAGGAACAAACAACAGTAAGATTGTACCAAAATCAAGTAAGTATTTATTTTAATTCAAAAATTCTTCAACATTAGGGAAATGATCTTGAAAACCAAAAATATTGTCCTAGTACCCTCATATCTGATGAATCAGATGGTACCTTATATCATCACAAATTTATGGCTTTATGATTGTTGGATTTTTCATACCCATGTTCTCTACCACTCTCCATCTAAACATGATGGTTATATTTCTCTTTCATATCCATATTTTCACATATATTATCCTATGTGGAAACCCAGTGATGAGTTACTTTGGGTATCCATTATGTTTCTATCGCTCCTTTTTAAAATAATGATTTAGTATTCCTTTTTACGATGTGGGTTTATATGGATGAAACTTTCAAGTAGTAAATGATTTATAACCCCGATGAATTTTGAGGGCGAAATTAATTTTAAGGGGGGTAGAATGTAACACCCTGAGATTTTATGAGAAGTAATCTTTTAAATTTATTTGATGTCTTGTGTTGTATGCTACAACAAGATTATCTTGCGCTATACGCAAAACCTTATTAGCTTGCAGTATACGCAATATTATTCTTGAATCATGTTACACACAATTTCAATTTCATTTGATAGTAGTTATTCTACGCAACATTGAGTGTATATATGTATGTATATATATATATATATATATTTAATGTATAAATGAAATATGGTTGGATTCTGTTATACGCAACAACAAAGGAGTCTTGCACTACACGCAACCCTGGCTTGGCTTGCATTACACGCAATCGCGACCTTCCTCGATAGCATGTGTAGTACGCAATACCGAGTTTCACTAAACGAGATATTATTATAATGTTATTATGAACTAGCCGTTATGAATAGTAATACCCACTTTTTGAAATTTTATAAATTTTATCTTTCAAAATAGACTTTATTTTTGTATTCAGAATATCGAAATTATCCTAGGGTGAATTTTTTGTATTTTTCTGAAAACTTTCAATTTTTGATGAATAGTGAAAACACTGGGTTACTATTTAAAAACCGAATTATTATTTAAATAATTATTTATTTTATTTAAATTTATTTTATGTCAAAATTGATACATAATGCCTATATAAGTTCAATGTAATTCATTGGAGTCATTTTATAATAATTTTAGATATATAAAAAATTTATTGAACTTTTCACCGTCTTTTACCCACCTCCTAGGAGAATTTGCAAATTCACATAAAACATAATTTTACCACTTCTGTGAGTTGAATTTCGAAAATTCAAGAGACATGGTTAATATCAAGGAGTAAAATTTGGTTCAATAAGATAAAAATAATTTTTGGTGAATAGTAACTTCTTACTTTTATTTACCACGGTTAAAAGTAAATAGGGTAATTAAGGGTAAAAATGATATTATTATTACCCTAACACATGTAATAATTCTATTGGATAATTTTAATTCGGCCAAAAAAACCTTAGGAATAAAATATGACCATTTAGGTCCACTTGGATTAGATTAGGACACGTATTATTATTTTATTTAAAGAAGAGTTAAAAGAGTTAAAATCAAAGTTTAATAACTAAAACATTTTTAATATAGGGTTATACATAAGATAAATTCAACTATAAATATTCATTAGAAATATAAAAATATTTCCTACATAATGGTATTTTATTTATAATTTTTAGACATTTAATAATTTAATTTATTTATGACACAATGATGATGCAGTAATTACCATATTAATGAAATATTAACATAATTGATATTATAAATACCCAAATAAATGTAATTTGAGACTTTTTATAAATTCCACTAATTTTTTAGGTTAATATGACATGTTAGTATTGATTAAATAAACTTGTTTGGAACTAATAATGCTGTTATGATTTTCAAAAAAATCAATTACCAAATAGTGTCAAAATTGACATAAAATAGTTTTTAAAAAAAATATTATATTATTAATTGTTATTCTATTCCTAAAAATATAAGGTTCTTCCAAATAACTTATATAAGGTTATATATATTAATAATGAACCACTTGGGTTTTTTTTGGATTTTTATAGTAAGTTTATTAACCATATAGTGTAAGAAAACAAGAAGACACGGTAAAAGTTAAATTATTTAACTTAGAGTTAAATCTAAATGATAAGGTTAAATTAGTAACCTAAACTTGTCTAAAACCTATTGGTTGAAATTATTTCGACCCATACCCACTTTATCTTCGAAATAAGTCACTTTGGAGCCATTATAAACCGAATATGACTTTATTGTAAAATATTATTTTAAGTTTTTCCTAAAGTGCCCCTCTCCTCCCTTATAAAAGGGAACCTCCTCCCTCTTCTCTTTACACAATTTTGAGACTTCAAGCTTGGACAACCCCGGCCAATTTCCCTTCTCAACTTCCCTAGAAACATTATAGAGTTTCTAGTCTCCTCAAAATACCAACTCCAGTGCCTTAAGAGGAAGCTTAAAAGAGGTGCGTCGAAGAAGAGGTAATCTTTTCTACTGATTCTTTCAAGTTTCTTTCTTCTTCAACTTCTTCTTCTTTAGTTATTTCATTATAAATTAATAACATAATTTTCACTAATATACTGATATGTTATTAGAAATATGAAACAACCCCATTTCACCTTCTATCCATCCTACAGAAAATGAAATCATCGTGCGTGCGTACGTACAGAATACCGTCTCAACGCCGTGGTGTAATCTGTTTTTCCACCACCACCTTACTTGGATGGGTATAATGGTGTAAATAATAACTATATATGGTTATTATAACATCATACTAATTCTGATTAAATAATTATGGAAATGATATCATCGCTCGTGCATACGTGCAGATTATCGTCTCCACGACGCGATGAGATTCATTCTCCATGTTAACCAATCAAGAATGATTATAAAGTATATATAATGAATAATAATGAAATATATGACATAATGAAGCTACTGGATTTATGTATATATATATATGTCATCTTCTTACTTCCATTCAAGTCAATAAGTAAAGGAAAATAGCGTTCATACGTACGTACGGCCTACCGTCTCCTTGAACGGTGTATTTCATTTCATCCATCTATCTATTATATAGATATATATATATACTGAATATATATGATATATAAATCATGATTTGCATTCTGGAATTAAGTAAATCATGATATAAGTAATAATAATATCAAGAACAACAAGTCCAAACACGTATGATAAATAAAATTATTTTACCCAAAACGCTGCTTTAACATGGAATTTACAAAAGAACGGGTAATATAAAGTCATAAGTGAACCATATATGATATCATAAAAATGAATATGATTCTGTAATAAGTAAATGACAATATTTAAATCATTATACATAAGATTCAGATACGTATGAATCATATCGGACCTAAGGTAAGGGACAATTTTTCAATCTCATTTTTATTCGAGATTGCTTATACGTAAGTATTTACTGGGGTTATATTTTTTTCATCCATGTCCATAAAAATGTTTTTCATAAAGTGTTTAATATGCTTCCATGTATGTTTAAAGTCATGTTTACCCCTCTTTGACTTTTACTTTGTGTTATGTAAGGAATCTTTCTTTTGTTTACCATACGTGGTACTTTTTTACTTTTCCGACAAAAGTACGATGAGAATGTTTTTTTTAACTTATATGGCATGAAGGATTTTTACAGTTTCATAACGACTTATTTAAATGAAGCTTCCTCTACAAAATTTCATGATTATTTTCAACAAAATACTTTTCTTTTAAAATTTCATGGCATTTTGAGAAAAGAAAATGATTTTTAAGAAGAAAGGATATTTTCCTCAAAAATTCATTTCAAGTGTTTTATCAAAACTATTTTCCATCTAAGATGACATTATTAAGTATGTTTATGTTTCAAGTATAATGTATCTATTATTTACTTGGTTTGAGTTTTTTTATGATGAAATGATATCCATTTCTTTTATATGGATTATGTTATGATGGGATGATGTTTATGAAACCCATTTTATTCATTGGGTTATTATGAATGATGTATGTTTATTTTGTGGCACACGAAAGAATGATTTCATTATGAGATGGGTGGGACCTATATCTCCCTCCAATGTATTGGGTAAATATTTACATCTCATGAGATATACATGGCTGGAATGAAAAGTTAATCTGGTTCAGTGATACAGGACTGGAATGAGGAGTGAACTCGATTCAGTAAGGGACTTTGTCCAGTAAAATGGTTTTAGCAGCAATGCCTTGGCTACTATGGAAATCATATTAAGTGCTTAATGGTTTGCCACAATTACATTCCTTATTCCCATGATATTTTACCATGATTGATGTTCCATTATGATCTATGGCTTACGTACTACCATGTTTTATTTCATTGCTCAAGATTTTGATGTTTAAACATTATGTTCATGTTTTTAAGTTGAAATGTATATGGTTTGTTTTATTTTCTCCATGCTTACCCTTACTGAGCATTTGAGCTCACCCTTTATATGTTTTCTTTTCCCCAGGATATAAATAAAGGTTTTAGGTAAGAAAACAAAAAGGGGAAGATCTTTATGGGAGATGTTTAAGATCTTTCACCACGATTAGAAGATTATTTTCTGAGTTTCCAAAGACACTAAACTATTACGGTCCTTCAATGTTTGTTTTTGTTATGTATTAAGTATTCCGCAAAAGTAATGTAATGTTCATGTACGTCAAGCTATGGGTCTCTACAAATACATATTAGGATCATAAGAATATGCTCAGATGGATAAATCATAAGAGGGAGGGTGGATTGTAGTTTTAGAAACACTTAGTTTAAATGAATTAAACTAGACAATAAAGATAGCCTCTTAAAGTATATTATTGGACTCGGACCTCAGTTTGATGATCATAATCATAGAATTGGAACCTAGATATGGTCCGATTAAATCAAAGTAAAAAAATATCATGATCACTATTGATCTGATTATCAGAGTATCATAGTCATGATGGATACTATTAAATCAAATGTATTATATTTATCACAGTCAGATTAATACAGATAAAACAATAAAAATATAAAAATGATTACGATGCTTCACTTTCTATTAAAATGTGTATATGAAAATAAACTTGTAAACAACAAGTAAACAAAAGGATACAAAATAATGAATGAATTTAGATATATTAAAAAGATAACTCTTTTAACCTTATAAGAAAGTTGGTCTATAACCCAGACTAAAGGTATCCATTGTTTTATACTTACAACAAAGCTGTCTTTCCTTGCAAAGGAAAGCCCTCGATGTGATGATCAGTATGGATATGTTTTCTAATCCCTAGAATTCATCAATACAATGATCAAATTCTCTATCTACCAAGACTGGGTAGCCCTCAATCCGATGGATCAGATTCTTTGTCTTCCTATCAGCATAAGCCCTCGATTGTGATGATGATTAGACACAAAATAAATTATAAAAAAATTATTAAAGAGAAAGCATGACAAGGTTTTCTTAAAGAATTACAAAATACTAAGAATTATATGTTCATGCTAAGTAATCTTCAAAAGAATTCAATAGAAAATGTAATCGAGTAGCTCTAAACTCTTCAAATGACCTTGTATTTATTAGAATCACTCCAGTGATCACATTATTTGAGTTTTTTTCCACATCTTCAGACACCTGGCACTTGATAGCTCATTAAAATCAGGCATAAAAAAAGTCCAATTTCATATTGATTTACACCATTATAATGTAAAATATTTTCCTTACAATAGGAATTAGACTTTCATATTTTGATTATAAACATATTCAATCTGATGAAATTTTTTATGACTTTTAATATGATAATATTTATGAGTATTAGTCTAATGTTATTGGTATTGGTATCAGTCCAATGTTTAAGACTTTATCGGTATGATAAAAAAGATAAAAATCCTAACACTTGATCTGATAAAGGCAAGTCTGATATTTATTAGACACATTACTCATTTTGATAATTGTAATGAAGAATGTAAATTTCATGTTTGTAATACTTAAGAACTTATTCCAAGTATGGTCAAATATATTTTTTATACAAAAACATTATAAAGCACCTTGGACATGAAAAAGTAAGTAAATATGTTTTTAAGAAAGAGTTTGTGATTTCCAAAACAAAAGGAATGGAAATGTAAGAAGTAAAAATTCTAACTCAATAATCTCTCCCTTTTTGGAAAGCACAAACCTCAAGACTTAAAGGAAATTTAATTTTGAAAAACTTACATAACATTTCTTTTAAGTACTGTATATTCAGAGTTATTTTTGAAATTATAACTCCCCCTAAGTTTATAACTCTCTTGAATATGATGGAGAGTATAATATTGATTACAATTAACTCCCCCTTAGGATAAAATATCCCCCTAAGGATCGTGTTCTACCTTTTAAAAAAAACCGTTTGTAACAACTTCTCTCCCATAAAGATTTCATCCTTTATAAAATCTTCACTTAATATAAGGAAAAATCCCCATTTCAATAAAATTATCCCCTTTTTTATTTTCAAAAAGGAATGGGGAATAATTTTTATGCTTCCTAAAAATTTAGATAAACAAATAAACATACAAAACAATATAATAAACTAATTTATCATCCAAAAAAATATTAAAGAATATTTTTCCAATCATAAGTAGAAAACATTTATAAAAATCATAATTTTATGAATAAATAATTCATTTATAAACAACTAATCAAATTTTTTACAAAATACAACAGGAGTTCAAAAAAGAAATTGGCCTTTCTTCATAAAATTTTTCATAAAAGACTTCATATTCTTAATTTTTTTTTGGATCCTGCTCCAGTTTCACTAATATTTCTTCTTGAATATGAACTTTCTCAGAAAATTATTTGTTCTCATTCCACAAATAAATAATTTCCTCTTCATAATATTTGAGTCAAGTCAACTCCAAATGCATATATAGGATCTTTCTTTTCAGATCATTTACTTCCTCAACATGATTATTAGTTGTAACCCTTAAGTCTTCTGCAAACTTGACTCTGTCAAACATTTCATCTGACAACTAATTGAAATATTCAGAATATACATTCATAAGATTCTTCAAATCATCAAAATTATCATCGTGTAACTTAAGATCAGCATCTACTTGATGAGACCACTTCACCATTTTATTACATAATTTCTTATGAGTCTGATAGATTTCTTGAAAAGATTTCAACTAACCCACAAGCTGAATAACTTTCTCTGAGAAGATCTTGATTGATTCTCATTTTTCATTTATACTTTATTGAATAATATGAAACCGATATTCAAGGTTCAAAAAATATGTAATTTTTCCTTCAATCCATTTTAAAGCACAAACAATGTAATTGACTCTATCAAAATAAATTTTTCTAGATGAGTATGATTATTATAGTTTCACCTTAGGAGGTTTGATTAAACTTTTTCTGACTTATACTTATTTCCCTTTTACCTTATTTTTCATTGAAACTTATTTCTCAACTTCTTTAGAAACTTTTTCATTCACTTCCTTATCATCAGATAACTCCATGATATCAACTTTGGTGTGGGTTTTATCAACTTTAGTCTTCGAAATCTAATCATATTCAACTTTCCTAGATGATTAGTGTGCTTCTTCTTATTATGATTATTCTTTAGAACTTTATGAATTTTCTTCTTTATCATCTTTGATGGGTAAATCCAATGATGATTCTCATGATGATTTCTTTTCAGATTGAGGTTTCTAATTTTCATCTTCATCTTCATTCTCATCCTCTTCCTCCTCTACTTCTTCAACTTCTTAATGTTCACATACTTCTTCTTTTAAATTTTTTGGTTCTTCTTTCTTTTAATCTTAATCAATACTTTCTTCTTGAAATTCTTCTACTAGTTCCTACTAAAGTTCTTTTTCGAGATAACTGGTTGTACTCAAAACACCATTCCCAACAGGTTCTGGTGGTGATTCTTTTTATTGAATAACCAGTGTTGATTCCTAATGAACTACTTTTTCTTTAAATTTATCTTACAAGGAAGGTATAAAAAAATATAATATATATTTTAATTGAAAAATTAGGTCTTCTTCTGGTATTATTTGATCTTTATGATAAATAGGTAAATAAACAGTTTCAAAATCTATTTCCACACCTTTCAAAATATTTTCACAAATTTTTGCTTCTATCAACTTTTTATTTTGATTTTTCTTCTTTGATTCATTCGTAATGTATCAGCAACATGAATTCTTAAGGAATTGGCCTCAGTAAGGTCTATTCTAATTACCAGAACTCAGGGTTTCCTTTCATCTTTCTTTCTCATCCACTGTTCACATATTTCATGAGGTAATTTCTTTTTTTTCATTTCTTTCTTAGGTGGGAAAGTCTCTAATTTCCTTTTATTATTCTTCTCATAATTTTATGGTTTTCTTGGTGTTTTTTCCTCTGATTTAGTACCACAAACTTTCTCAATAAACTTCTTTGTTTTAACATCAAAAATCAATCTCATTTGGCTCATGATATCATCACTTATGAAGGAAATATTTTCTCTCATATGAGTCGATTTGTTGGCCACTTTAAAAACATTCATACATTCCTATACCATATTTCTTTAGAAAGAAGTAAATGTGATTGTCTTTGATGTGATAGTGTCGGTTTAGATATTATAAAATGTGAGAAGAATAAACATCAAAAGATCAATCTTTTTTATGTTCACTAAATAATCCAATATAAAAACATGTGAAGCGTTCAACGTATCTCCTTCCCATTTACTTAGAATGAGGAATCCTTATATCCATATAGATACAACCTGATTATCCAGTGTAAGATGAGAAACTTTACTTACTTTTTCTTAATGATCAAATAAGGAATCTTCTGCCTTCTTCCTATTAAATGTACCGAGATAATTATGTAACGTTTGTGAAGGACATAAAACATCTCTTCCAAATGGTATTCCAACCAAATCTGAAAGTTTATTATGTGAAATATTATTTCTCTTACCCTATATAAAAAAGAAATTTTATCATTACCGTCAAAATAGATGCATAAAATTCATGAATGATATCAAGATAAAAAAAATCAAGATCCTTATCAACTTTATGAACATAAAAAGACTCCCACCCATGAAAAGAAACAATCTTTTTCAACGTTGAATCATAATTATCATAGAAATACCTCTCTACCAATATTTATATTAAAATATACCATTAAGAAAAAATTTCTTGTTTCACCATCATAATGAAACTGAATCTGGAGGATCATATGAAAAGGAAATTTATCAAACAGGAAAACTTAAAGGTAGCAACAACTCAGGAAATAAAAGCTAGAGAACTAATGTGGGACAGGGGATCACCCTCCATTATATAGGTGTTTGATATGCCAGTTCAACTTCCAAACCAAATTGAATCATATAGGTTCAAAAAATTATGATCTTACGATTGATATTAATCAAAAGAAATATTTTGAGAATTTTAGAACTCTTGAGGTTTTAAAATATTTATCAGATTGATAATGAATCAGATAAAGAAATTTATTAAAATTTTGAAAATGAAAAAAAAATATATAAGACTTAAAAGTATAACAACAACAATAAAAGAACTAATCATAGCAAGATAGTGTAAAAAGTAAAAGAATAGAGAAGTACCTTTCAGAGTGAAGAAATCCATCGGTATGAATAACTTATTCTTCTTAGTTTTTAAGCTGAAAATTTAAGATAGTTTTAAAATAAAGACTAAATAAGATAATTTTAGTACAAAACTAATTTTTATGTTTTTATTAAAAAATCATATTTCAATAGTTTTTCACAGAAAAAAAATACTATATTTTTTTTAAATAAAAATTAGAATAAAATTTATTACAAAAAACTTGATTACGAAGAGGTTGGATCTAGAAAAAAAATGAGTTCAGAAATTTTACAACCTTTCTAGAGTCCAAGAATAATTTTTAGAATTCTAAACCTAAAAATTTTATAAATATTATTTGAATCTGGAAAACTCGTTATAATAAATAATTTAAGAAAAATTAACTTTTTAGAAAACTAAAAATACAAAAAAAACTGAATTTTTTTAAAAAACAAAAAACATATGTTCTCCCCCTATAAAAAGGAGTATTTTAATGTAAGAAGATATATCAAAAATAAATAGATATGAATTATTACATTAGATTGATCATTCCTACCTTTTATTTAGTATATTCAAATCTATCGAAAGAAAGTGGTTTTGTAAAAATATCAGCAATTTGATCTTGTGTTATGATGAATTGTAAAATTATATATCCTTTTAGTGTGTGATCCCAAAATAAATGGTATATTATATCTAAGTAATTGTCACATGAGTGATGTGATGGGTTTTTAATTAAATCAATGGAAATTTTATAATCAAAAAATATTTTAGTTTTTGTAAGACTCGTGCCATAGTAAGTGAGTGTGTGTTGTATCCACAACACTTGAGCACAACAACTTCCAATTTCCACATATTCAGCTTCAGTAGCGGAAAGTGATACTGAGTGTTGTTTCTTACAAGACCAAGAAACTAAAGTCTCTCCTAATAAATTATAAGTTTCAGATGTAATTTTCTTATCCATTCTACATCCACCAAAGTCAACATCTAAAAAAATAGTTCGAAAACATTACCAAAAGAACAGAAAAGTTCTAAATCCATAGTTCCCTTAAGATAAATAAAATTCATTTTAAAGATTTTAGAAAGGATTCCTTTTTATTTTCATGATATCTTGCACATAATAAAATAGAAAACATTAAATCTGAATTACTATAAGTTAAGTAAATTAAACTTCATATCATACATCTAAAAATCATTTGATCAACTAGTTGTCCAGCCTCATCAAGAACTAAAGTATTTGAGGTACCGATGGGAGTACTAATACTTTTCGTATTTTCATGTCTAAATTTCTTAAGAGTGTTTTTTATATACTTATTTTGAGATATAAAAGTTCCTTCCAATTTTTCTGAAATTTGAAAACTATGAAAATATGTTATCTCACCCATCATACTCATTTCAGACTCAAATTTCATAAAATACACAAAGTAATCTATTAAATATTTTTGAGTTGATACAAATATAATGTCATCAACATATATTTTTACAATATTAATATTTTTATTAACTTATTTTATAAAAAAAATTGGATCTGTAGCACCCTTAGCAAAATTGATTTGTAATAAGAATCTCGTTAATCTATCATTCCAAACTCTAAGGGGTTGTTTAAGTTCATATAAAGATTTGGTAAGTTTATAAAAGTATTCAGGATATTTAATATTTTTAAAACCAAGAGGTTTTTCAGCATAAAAATCTTCCTAAACATATCCATTAAGAAAATCATACTTCACATCCATTTGAAAAATTTTTAAATTAAATAATGTTTCAAGTGCCATAAGTATTCAAATAGCTTCAAGTATTACTACTGATGCATAGGTTTCTTCATAATATACACCTTATTGTTGATTATATCCCTTAACAATAAGTCTAGATTTATTTCTATAAATTACACCATTCTCATCACATTAATTCTAGAAAACCCATTTTACACCAATTATAGAAGTTTTTAAAGGTCGTTCAACTAAAGTCCAGAATTTGTTCCTTTCAAATTCATTGAGCTCGTTTTTCATATCCTTAATCATATCCTCATAACCTAAAGCCTCACCAGAATTTTTAGGTTCAAATTGGGATAAGAAAGGTAGATGTTCAATTTTATTCCTTGAGGAACTTCTAGTCCTAACTGGTTGATTTATGTCACTAATAATACTCTCACAAGGATGATTCCTAAGAAACAATTGAATTCTTGGGTTTTGTAAAGTATGTTCTTCAACAATAGGTAGGAAATATTCCTGAGGAATAACTTCAAAAAAAAATCTTGAGTTATATCCCTATGATGAGAAATTTCTAACAAGTGTTGAAATCGGATTTTGAAATCACTTCCAAGGATGTTGGTTGGGGTTGTTTGAAAAAAAAAGGATTTGTTTCATCAAATTTAAGGTTCACTGTTTCATCAATAGTACAATAATTTTTATTAAAAACTCTATAATCATTAGAAGTAATGGAATAACATATAAATATAACTTCATCATATTTTGATGAAAATTTATGTAAGTTATCTTTTATATTTAGGATGAATACTTTACAACAAAATACTTTGAAATAAAAAACTTTTTGTTTTCTTCATGTCCACAACTCATAAGGAGTTTTATTAAGAAATGGTCTAATCAAAACTAGATCTATAGTATAACAGGTATTACTAACTACTTCATTACAAAAATGTTTAGAAATTGAGTATTCCCTCAACATGGTTCAAGTTATTTCTTGGAGAATTTTATTTCTTCTTTCAACTACACCATTTATCTGAAGGGTTCTAAAACTAGAAAAGTTATTTTCAATACCTTTCTTAATAAAAAAAATTCAAAATCAAAATTTGCAGATTCTCCATTATTATCAATATGAATATTTATCAGGGGAAGGTTTTTCTCATTTTTAACATTGGATACAAAAGTTCTAAAATAACAAAAGGCTTTGGATTTCTTTGTGAAAAAATAAATCCATGTGTATCTAGTATAATCATCAACTAAGACATATACATAGTATTTCCCACCAACACTTCTAGTTTGTGTAGGACCAAATAAATCCGTCTACACAAACTGTAAAGAATCAAAATTTTAGACTTAATAAATATATTAAAAACTCGACTTATGTTTTTGACTGTATTGACATGGGTCATAGACTTTTCAAGAATCAATCCTATGTTTTGGTAGATCATTAACAAGTCATTTCTTAGTCAAATTCTATAAGTTTCTAAGGTTATAATGTCCTTAACTTCTACACCATAACCAAGATTTATCTTTTATTACACTAAGTTAAGGTAAGTCCTAGCTTCTAATTTCTTCTAAGTTAAGTGTATAAATATTCTCATGCCGATTGACACAAAGAATAAATTCATCCTTGTAACTATGTACTAAACATTTATCATTTCTAAAGTTCACAAGGTAACCTTCATCAAATAATTTTCCTATACTTATAAGGTTGTACTTAATACCTTTAAAAAACAAAACATTAAAAATAATAGCTTTTACAAGAAGAACAATATTACCTATACTGATAATCTCTCTTTGAGAATTATCTTTGACATTTACTTTGCCACCTTTCATTTTGATAATCTTCTAGAATGAGACTTTATTTCCAGTCATGTGTCTAGAACACCTACTATCCATGCACCATAGGTTTTTTTATTGGTACTATATTTGTTTTACTAAAAACAAAAATATTATCTTTTCAGCACCCAAATATTCCTATTCTCGGTAATATTAGAAAATAAAAATTTAAGAATCCAAATTTGTTTAGAAAAATAATCTATATGAAATCCTAGTGATTGAAATTTTTTTAAATAAATTTTTTTTCAAATGATCATCACTTTGACACTTGGTGAAAAAAGTTTCATTTTTAGGAACAAATAATTTTTTACCAAAACTATCTTTTTTATAAGTATAACCCTTTTCAAAACCATTACCATGAGGATGGATTTGTTCATTAATTTTATCAAAACATTCCTTTCCAGTGGTAAGGTTAGATAAAAGTTTTCCAAAACTAGATATTTTAGATATAAGTTCTATAAATAATTCGTTATCCTCAAAATTATTAGTTTTATAAGTAAGTTTAGTTTCTAAGAGATTTTTCTCATAAATTACTTTTTCAAAATATTTAGAAATATTTTATTTCTCAAAAATAATATTATTAAGATATTTTGAAAGATCTGATATTTTATTTGTTAAAACATTTATTCTTGAATCCTCCTTAGTAAGTTTTTTCTTAGCATTATCAAGTTTTTTGAAAATTTTAAAATTTTCATTCTCAAGTAATTTTGAAAAATGTGATACTTCATCATGAAAAGGTAATAAATTATCTTCTACTAATGAATATACTGTATCAGAAGATATAGAATCCTTTTAATCAGGAAAATTAGCATTAAGGGACATGTTGGTAAGGTTTTAAGCTGTTTGAACCTTTTCCATGAAACGTTGATTTACTTCAAGTACATTTTCATAAAGACAAATGTCCATCTGATCAGAACTTTCATTCTTAGAATAATTTTCAAAAGAATCACCTCTACGGGAATTTCAAGTGTCAACAGCTTTCATCACTTTATTTCCTTTAGATTTATAATACTTTTTAGTGTTCCTCTATGAATTATTTTCCTTTTGATCTTTCCTCTTCATCTTTGGATAATATGTTCTGATGTGTCCAGCATTATTATATTCATAACATGTAACTTCATCTTTCTTATCATTTCTATCCTAATGAATTTTTTTTATCAGTATTGAAAATCATTCTTACTAACTATTTTATTCATCCTTCTAGCCAAATTTTCTAATTCATTCTTAGAATAATCAAAAAAAATTGAATCAGATTGAATAAAAAATTTATTATTTCTTGAAGATTTAACAAATTTTCAACAAATTGAACTTTAGTAGGTAAGATTGATGTTGTTTTAAATTTAATGCCACCATTTTTCTTTTTATTTTCCTTAGAATCTCTCTTGATTCTTCCTTCGTACTGCATAAGTGTACCAATCAATCATCCAAGGTAAGATTATTTTACTTTCTCATCTCATCAACTGTTGTTCTCTTTGACTCTCACTCATTGGACATGATATCAATTATATTTTCAACAAGTCTTTCATCATCAAGACCTTTCCCACCAATATATTGTAGACTATTGATAATATTCATGAACCTCTGATGCATCTTTACAATAGATTCACCTATTAATAATTCAACGGCTTGGTATTCTTCTCTTAACATTGCTTTCTGAATCTAAAATACTTTAGATATACCAAAATGTGTGATCTCAAGATTTTTCAAAATATTTTTAGCAGCTTCACAAGAATAAATATAACTATAAATGCTTATTATCATGGAACATAACAATTTATTCCTTACTCTATAGTTTAATTGATAATCTTATTTCTATTTATGTGTAAAAGCAGTTTAATCCTTATCAAGAATTTTATAATCTCTAGTCAATATAAAAAATGTCAACTCGTGTGTTGATAACAAAAATATTCATCTTATCCCTCCATTACTCATAGTCAACACCATCAAATATGGGTGGTCTATTAGGATTCATATTATCTATGGATCCGATATTTATTCCTAACATCCTTAAAACAAAATAAATATTCTTTTCCACAAAACATGTTAGTTTATTAAATATTTTATAAAAACATTATAAGAAAATTTCAGAAACTTGCAATAGTAAAGAAAGTAAAGACTTTATCAAGTAAATGAGCATTAGAACCCATATTTTATACCAATTTTTGGATCAATATTCTAGAACTAATACTGATTAGGATTATAAGAATAGATAAGATGGATAACTAACAAGAGGGGTGTGAATTGAAGTTTTAAAAAAACTTAGTTTAAAATAATTAAACTAAACAGTACAAAAAGCCTCTTAAACTATATTATCAGACTTGGACATCAGTCCAATGACCATAATCATAGAATCAAAACCTTTCTATGGTCTGATTAAATCAGAGTAAAAAATATTGGAATCATTATGGATTTGATTATCAGAGTATCGTAATCATGGTGGATACTGTTAAATCAAATTCATTGTTGTTATTGTAATCATATTAATACAGATAAAACAATGAGAATATAAAAATGAATATAATGTCTCACTTTCTATTAAAATATGTAGAGGAAAATAAACTTGTAAACAACAAGTAAATAATAGCATAAAAAATAAAGAGTGACTTTCTAGCTATTAAAAATATAACTCATTTAACCTTAAGATAAAGTTAGTTTATAACCCAAACGAAAGTTATCCATTATTTTATACATACAACAAAGTCTGTATTTCCTTATAAAGGAAATACCTCGATACGATGATCAGTATGGATCTATATTTCAATACCTATAATCCCTTGATATGATGATCAGATTCTTTGTCTACCTAGCCTCAGTATCCCTCTATCTGATGGATCAAATTCTCTATCTTTCTATTCTTGGAATTCATCAATCATTATGATGATTGGAAGCGGAAACACATACAAAATAATTCTTAAAGATACAACTTGAAAAGATTTCCTTAAGAAGACTCTCTCTAAAGAATTACAAAATACTAAGAACAAGATATTCCTGCTAAGAAATCTTCATAAGAATTTGAGATTGAATGTAATTGACAAGCTCCAAATTCTTAAAATGACCTGGTATTTATAGGCATCCCTCCACCAATCGTATTCTCTGAGTTTGCTGCAATGTCATTGGACACCTGGAACTTAACATCACATGACAACCCGACATAACTAAAAGTATGAAATCGTATTGATTTATACCATTATAATGTATTAGATTTTCCTTACAATAGAAACAAGTCTTTTTTATTCTCAATATAAACATATTTAGTCTGATGTAATTCTTTACGACTATCAATACGATAATATTTATGAGTACTAAATTGATGTTATTGGTACCGGCATCAGTCTGATGTTTAAGACTTTTTCAGTATGATAGACAAGACAAAAATTCAAACACTTGATCTCGTAAAGGTGAATCTTGTGTTTATCAGACACATACTCATTATGATAATTGTAATGAAGAATGTAAATTTTATATTCGTAATATGTAAGAACTTATTCTAAGAATGGAAAAATATAATGTTCTAAAAAACTTTGGACATAAAAACTTAGTAAATATGTTTTTAAGAAACTGTTTGTGATTTACAAAACAAAAGGAATGGAAAATTAAGAAGCAAAACTTCTAAATCAACACAACGAGGTACTGAATCCACTTTTGATGAATTCTAGCTTTGATGAAGAAACTAGATAGTCAAAGTTTGGTTTTCATTCAACGAATCTAGGTTTATTATCGGGCAGATGAGTTCAAAGTTGAACGATGTGAAGAGGAAAATTCCTGAGAGGCCGAACATTATTGAGAAACTACCTTCGCTGAAGTTGTTGAAAAGACATGGATGAAAATTGAAAGGGTTAAATGAAATCAATTAAATTTTAATATGTTTGAGTTGAGTAGTTGTTGGGGTCATTCTTAAATTTTAAATTATATTTGTGAAAGACAGTAACTAGTGAATCAAAGCAGATGAAAATTTCAGCACTGACTGATGACAATTGTGACTGAATTGTGAGGACATGTGGGTATCATGATAGATTTGGTTTAATGATGGGTAATGAATATTTGATCAATGAAGATTCTAACAGATGAAAAACTGATTTTCTTTTGATCAAGCTGTGTCTGTGTGAACCTTTGATGAGAAAATATATTGAATGAAGGTTAGTTCACTGTTGAACCATTGTTCCTAAGATCACCCAAGGAAATGAAAATTAGGAATAACGGGTTGAAAAGTGGAATTTTTATTCATGGTGAAAAGTTTTATTGGTTGTTAGAATGGTTCATTCAGGATTCTGTGCAAATGGAAGGAGTTGTTGAAGATAATTTTTTAAAAATAACAAAATGTGACTGAAGGTAGGAAAAATAAGGTCCCTCATTTGACAGTCACCAAATGAGGCGTTGAATTTGTTGGTGATTTTAGAGGATAATAAAAGGGACATAAATCATGAAATAAAAAGAGTATTTTAATTCTAATATAGAGTGTAGAACATAATAATTTTTTTAGAGATATCAGAAGCAGAGACAGAAGCAAAACCAGATGATTTTTTGGGAAGCCACTACAACTCCGGAGTCGATTAAGATGAAGATAGAAGTGTGATGCTACTCAACTAAGATGTCCAGATATATTTATGGTATACAAACCTAGTGTTTTCACATGGTGAAGTCTTTCTGAGTTTTTAATTTCCTTGAATTATGCAATTGTAAATCTTTCTATAATCTTGAAATCTGAAAATGCAATCTCTTCTTGAAATTTAATTAATTTGTCATCTTGTTATTCTATTCTCTTCCATTTGAGTATGAAACATTTCCAAATGGAATATGTAGAACACTAAATATGGTTTATTAATTTGATTTGGTTTGGAGTTTGAAGATGATTCGCGCTGTTTAAATTTCTCATTCTTCAATCAAAAAAATGTGAGTACAACAAGTGTTGTTTGTGTCCTTGATTTCTACGATCATTGAAAGCATTAATCAACTCCATTTCAAATGATATACGCTACCAAAATCATAGTTATAATCTCATTTTAATTAACTAAATGAAATGAAAAGACTTGAGATTTTAGACTTGCACTGAATTAATTACAGTTGTGAACACCTATAAAAAATGATGAAGAAAGAGTGATCCATTTGAATCGCTAGTTAGGCTGCTGCTTCTCCTTTCAGTCAATTTTCTAATGCATCTTTATTTTCAATATAATTTCAATTGCTTCATTTCTTTGTTAAATTTTCATATCGTTTCTTCATCATTTTTTTTATTTCTATTCAATTTCAAACCCTTTGAAAACTTTTAAAAATATAAACATAGAAAATAAAATAAAACGTGACAAAAGAACCCCAAAAAGGCTTCCTTGCTAGTAGAAAACCTTGGTTGATGTTGTACTGCAGTTCTGGGATTTAAAATTTTGAGTTAGGTTTAAGTGACAAAAAATACTCTAATCATCATTATCCTATTTTTAAACCTAGTTTTTTATGACCTTTGTACTTCCCTTTCCCTCTTTTTAAAGGTAAGTTTGTTTAACCCTTTTTACAATGTGAGTTTTCAACAAAGGACTTTTCAAATATAAAACCATTAATAATTGATAATAAGTTCAAATTGGGAGGAACAATTTTTTTAAAGGGAAGATAATGTAACCCAATATTTTAGAAAATATTTCTCTTCAAATAATTTTATATCTTCGATAACTTACGTTAAACACATCATAGATTTTAAGTGAACCACGATACACTATTAAAATACAATTATTTTAAGTGATAGTTATAACCTAGCCATTAAATTTATGGGTGTATATATGATTAAATATTTTAGAAAATATATATAAATTTCTAACTCAATATAAATATATTGATAAATTCTTTGTAAATAATCACTCAAGTTTTAGTAAAGTTATTTTATGCTCCAAAAATATGTCTTCTTTAAAAATGATTTTATTTCTTTTTTGTAAAAAAATATTATAATTTATTTATGAAAATTTTATAAATTTTATTTAATAAAATTAATAGAGTTTTTTAAATCAACATATCAAAACTATATTAGGGTGAATTGTTTGTATTTTTCTGAAAAGATTGAATTTTTTTAGTGAATAGTTAAAAATTTAATTTTTATGAAATACGGTATCTTTAATGATATCACCAAGACATAAAAACAATATAAAAAATTTATGAAATTTATGGAATGAGTCAATTTTGATAAAAAAATCATACCCAAAAAATTCAAAAAAATGTAAATTGGAATTTATTCCATGATAAATATGAAAATCATTTTCAGTGCCAGCGCAGAGCTTACACAACGCTAGAAAATTCAAATTCGGTACACTACAGATGATATTTCAGATTTAATAAGTCATTGATTCAATTGGTTATTAAATACTAAGTATTATAGATGGTATTTATGTTTATACCTTACTTTTGGAGTTAAATAATAGGTTTCATATCCAAATGCTTGTGCAATACTTGAGTGTGGCCCAGAAAGTCAAAATAACATATTAAATAAGTTGTCCTGGCATAGATATGAGTTAAAATACATATTGAATAAAACTTATTAGGTATTTTAAGTATAATAAAATTATTTTCATGATGTTAATTTATTTGTAATTTTTAGGAATTAAATAAATACCATAAATTCTTATACAATTCTAACATAGTAATTATTAAATTAATGGAAAACCACATAAATTATAATAAAAATATTAAAGGTGTCATAATTTGAGATAATTAATGTGATCAATAAATTAAATAGATTAATATTACATGTAAGGGATTTATTAAAATATTTTTTTTACTTGTTTTATTGATTTTATAAAATTCAAAGTAATGATTAGTTATAAAAATTTATATTAATGATATTTAAAATAAATAATATTTTATTAAATTATATAAAAATTTTAAAATATATATTCATCCAAGTTACTAGGATATAGTTTCTAATATCAATAATGGTTGATTTTTCTGTCATGTTTTCATTTTTAGTAATTATATTAACCCTCAGTGAGTAAAAAACTTATTATCATGGTATGTTTAGAAAAGGTTAAAAAGGGTTAAAACTATAAGATAAGCGTAAAAACATAGTAAAAAACTTTTCTAATATTTATTGGGTGAATGTAATTTGAACCCCATCACCTTAGGCTCAGACAAGAGTTATTTAATACATTTTTCAAGGAAAATGAATTATATATTATTTAAATTAAAGAAACTTACAAAATGTCACTCTTTTACTTTTAATATATCTTATGTGTTCAAATTGGGAAAAAACTAATTATGGATGAAATAGTGAATATTTGATAAAAGGGGTGTTGAAATGTTATAAAGGGGTCATATATGATATTATAAGAATGAAAATAAATCTTATATAGAATTATAATAAATTTAAATTTATTATATAGTAGGTTATAGGTCTTTCAAAGTAAGGTCAACTCGAGGTAATGGATTTTTGTCTCACTTTTATTTATATAGAACATATGTCATATTCACCACTTGTTTCCTTTGTGGGTCGTCTATACTACCCATGAATTCCTCTTATGATATATTTTATGAAGGTTACAGGTATTTACATATCCAAATAATTTTATTTCTTTCATGGTACTTACAATTCAAATGTTACTAAAGCAGTAAAGTTTTATTTGACAATATCATCAATATTCGGGATTTTTTATGTTTAAGTCTCCACTGGGGAATATTTACCTTTCATATAAATGTTTTCTAAAAATTATTTTAGAAATGTTTTTAACATTATCCTATGATTTTTTAAATTTAATTTTACCCACATTTTAATTTTTATAAAACGGTTTGAAAGGAATCTTCTTGTTCTTTTCCAAATGGGATATTTTGTGACTTTTTCAAAAAAAATAAAGGAGAAATGTTTTTTGAACTTATATGGAAGGAAAATATTTTCCTAAATTAATAGAAAAAAATTATTTGAATCTTAATTTACAAATTCCCATGGTTGTTTTCAAAAAAATTGATTTCCTTTATAATTACGCAGCTTTTCAAAAATAATTTATTGAAAAATTGAACGGTTATTTTCCCCAAGAACTATTCCAAGTGATCTTTAAAAATAATTTTCCATTTAATATGATATCCTTTGATGTTTCTTAAGCTTTAATGGATATATTATCCAAGCATACCATCTTTATTATTTCTCTAGATGGTTTATGTTTATGATGAAAAGATAAAATTTTTATGAAACACATTTCTTCTCCATGGGTTATGCTATGATGAAATGTTTATAAAACTCATTTCTTTTCCATGGGTTATGATATGATGAAATATTTAAGAACCACATATCTTTTCAAGGGTTTTGATATGATGAGCATTTAATGATCTTAAGAAACACATATGTATGATTTTCATTATGTAACGTGTGGGGCCTATATCTCCCTCCAATACATTAGGTAATTATTGATATCTCATGAGATAAATGAAACTAGAATGGAGAGCGAACCCAATTAAGTAAGGGACTATGTCCACTATGATTTTATTAGGAGTGAACCATGACTACTATGAGGGTTTGGGGAGTGAACCCATTCCACTATGATATCCTTATAAATGATCCTAGACTATTAAGGGAATGATTTTGTATAATTATGCATATACCACAAATAAATGTCATATGCCTATGTTAATATTTCATGGTTCATGTTCCTTGATTATCTTATAATTCATGTCTTACAAATTGCTAAGATTTATTCCATGACTTAATATTATGATCTTTGATATTAAGGGTTTGGTTTGAACATGTTAAGATCATATTCTTATACCCTTATGATCATGTTATGATTATGTGATCATTGATATCTCTCATGTTTACCCTTACTGAGCATCTGAGCTCACCCATTTCTCATCATTACCTTTCACACGCTATGATAAAATTTATTAAGTATGATATGTATAATAAGTTTTTATGAAGAAATAATTGGGATATAATGTAAATATTTTATTAACTAGTTGTTTATGTTTCCAAGTTTCCAAATATACTAGACCTAAATGATTATAGCATCGATCGTCATCTTATTTAAAGAATATTCATCTATTTAGATGTAATATTAATTTATGAAAATTATGGGTCACTATATGGTTCCTTAATATATACCCAAACTGATGTTCAGTTATGGTATTTAAGTAGATTTGATGTGCCAAAAACTGACTTATGTTAGAATTTGATGATCTGTCTGAGAGAGACTTCAAAAGGGAGTGTGTTGGTACTCTTGGATAGATTATGTGACAGTTTTCTCATTGTCACACACCAAGAGTCATGGTTGAACTTGAAAGTGGGTTTTTGGGTGTTTTTACAATGTCTCCTAAGATTAAGGTATTGTGATTGACTTGAGGTGATAGTGAAGGACCCTAGAACACCCTAAGAGGGGAGGGGAGAATCAGGGTGTAAACTTTTTATTCTCAATTGACATATCTTGTTCCCACATTGTTAGGAACTTTTTAAACATTTCTGATGGTAATGTGCAGTAATTAAAACATTCACAAGCAACAAGACAACACAACAACTTTACTTGGTTCACCACTAAGGTCTAGTCTAAGGAGCATACTCCAACAGTGTTTCGGTTGTACCTAAATCCACTAATCTTCACTAGATGTGGAATGTATAAGTTTATACAGTCACTATATTCTAGTAACATTTCCTTCACAAGGTTTTAGGGATAGAACATTGCATCCCTTAGAACACTTCTGTCTACTCCCCCTAACTCACTGCTTTGAGATAAGTCTAACTCAGTTTATCAACGTGAAAGTTGCTTCAATGGTTTTTCATTAAATCCTTTATCCCAATCGAGCATGAGACTCTGATTTCACCATATACCTGAGTGGATGTACACTGAAATACCTTTTCAATAAAAACCAATATTCAAAACTGCCTTTTGTGAAGCTCCTTCATGAAGTTCACTCCTTCGTGAAGCACCCCTGTCTTCGCAAAACAAACTAACTTCACGAAGCTCACTGATTCAACGTGGTATACCCCATCATCGTGAAGTTCTATTTACTCATTAGCATTGTCATCATTAAATACTAAACAATTGTTTTTGTGATGCTCAAGATCGCTTAGAAACCCAAATTCGCAAAGCTCCCCTAGCTTCGCAAAATCATAGAGATTCTGGATTTTACTTGAATTTTTTTTTCAAAAGTGAAGAGGGGTATCCTTATATTTATAGGCTCAGAGTTCATGATGCTCCACCACCTCCATCATGATTTCTGGATTTACTAAAAATATCTTGGTGGTGATCCTCCCTTTTCGATGCTCTGTTAAAGTTTGATGTAGTCGCAGAGTTCACCTTCGACACATCGCACAGTCGCAATGCTCATGTTCTCGTATTCAAGAAGATCATCATCTCCATTCACGATGCTCTACATCTTCACAATACTCAACCCAGTCTACATGAAACTTGTGACTTTAACATTTTCATGAAGTGTTTATTCCAAAAAACACCCCTTCGTAATGCTAGCCTCTTCCTTTGGATTTTTGACCCTAAAAATTTGGCAAACACTAGGAAACGACGCCACCTTCAATATTGTTGTTAGCTTGAACTATAAGATCCCTTTCCTTTCCAACTCCTTTATCTTATATATGAGGATTGATAAAAAACACAATCCATACTCCATTTCCAGTAAAGAATAGCCTTAGTTCCAATATATAGTGCATCGACGTTGGAGATCGGGTGTTTTTTTGGATAAGTTAGTCCATGGAGGACCAACTAATATTTTTAAGTGTAATTAAATGTGGTGATGTCCAAATAATATCTGGTGATTTATTTATGATATGAATGTTTTGTATTGAGGATAGGATAAAGAGTTTTCAAAAAGTGATAATTTATCTAGTTGGGTGTCTAAGCAGTTGAATTCCATACTACTTGATTCAGAAGTGGGGTTGAGGTGTGGGATCTGATTCTAATCAATAGACAGGAATTCAAAACCTATTTTCAAGTGATTTATAAGGATTATAATCCATATAATGGGGAGTTTTTAATGACATGTGTCCTTACGGGTTGATGAATTAGAGGAAATTTTAATTTTCTTGAGTTGGCGGATAGGTGAGTTCTAATTTATAGTTTTAGGTTGGATCTTTTAATTATTACACTTGGTAAGAGGGATGCTTTTAGTTATGCTTATGGAATTTTTAGGATTTTTGTAAGAGCCCAGTTTTTGGCTCAGGTATGGATCCTAAAATTTTTGATCTAATTCGAATTTATGGACCTAAAGTGGATCCCTAATGAGTTCACAAAGGTCACAGGGGTGTTCGGGGCTCGTTCAGAGCCCAAAACCCAACTTTTTGGAAAAAAATGGTCATGTCGCATAGTTAGAGTATACCGTGTGGGTAGCGAGCATGGTTAGATCTAACCATGCGGATGGTCTACATTTTCGAGCAGATCCATTCCACACGATTGGCGCACGGTTACCCCAACCGTGCGGCCTAATTGTGTGGGTGCCCCTATTCTCAAGGTACTCGTGCATGGTTGGTGCACGGTTTGGTAAACCATGTGGCCAAATTATGCATAGGATGTTTTTTGGGAAAAATGACCATTTTACCCTTAATGATCAAATTTAACCTCCTCCTTCCCTATTCAGATTTCTAGTGGGAAAACCCTTTATTTTTCCCATTTTAGAGCTTTTGGATGTGTAATTTAGGGATTAAAGGATCTACTTCATCTGAGATCTGATCAAGCTTATGTTTGTCATGTAGGATACGCAATGGTAAGAACTCAAGTCTTTAAAAGCCTTTCTTCATTACTATTGCTCTCGACCTAGTTATCGAGGTTTAGGATTTTATGCCCATTTTTTCAGATCTACTCTGATTTGGAACAAATTAAATGTCGATACTGGATGGGGAGATTCATATAAGTATGAGATGGGTGGTCTATAACTCATCCCTCAAGTTTTGTTGATTTTGGAATTGACGTGTGGGGCCCACTGATTTCATCGGGTGTCATTTATTGAACCTATATTCCTTTATTATAGTCATTATAACCATATGGTTATGCTCTTTCCATAAATGTGATTGGTTGTTGGTGGTTATGTCCACAACTCCTAACACCCCATGTAGAGTGATATGCCATAATTGAGTTTTTAGTGTTTTAATTATTTCAAGCCATCGCTCAGGAGTGATCGAGCTTGACCACCCTGATGGTAAGCCTCCTTATATTAATTTCCTATTAAATCATGAAATTTTGAATAGCTTATACCATGTCACTTCCACTTGACCCTCCTAAGTTAGGTGCCTAAATGTAAGTAATTCATTCAAATGAAATTATGGAAAGCATACTTAAGTATACAACTTGGCCTTATAAAATGTAAATGATTGTTTGGTTGCACATCCATAGCACACCTTTACATATTCATGGAAGGCAACAAAGTGAACCTTATGAATTGAAGTTGACTTACATGGTTTTAATTAAAAGGTTGCATGCGACTTGGCCTTGTCAAACTAATGAAAGGAAAGGCTTGAACCAAGTGAAATTGTTAATGGCATAGTTATATGACCAAATTCATTATAGTGCATTAAATGTAAGGTGAATCTTTATGCACGTGGACCTTGAAATATTTATAGGAAGGCTTGACTCGTGTTAGCTATTGGATTCCCAAGGAAATACCTTGGGTACTTGAGGATGTCACTCTGATTCAAGGATGTCGGTAGCCTTGGGTGAGACCTACCTAACAACCCGATCATTTTTTACCTTTGGATGTCTGGTATGAAACTGTAGGATCCCTTCATTATTATTATAGAATGCCTCGAATACACTCCTTGGATCCAGCATGACATAAGGTTCCTTGGTTACATCCTTAGGCATGGCCACTACTTATCTCCCATTTTACCATGGATAAATTCCTTAGACTCAGTTAGAAACATCATTACTGTGGGAATTCCTTAGATAATGCTCCTTGGATTGCACTCTTACCCCTTAGCTACACTTAGTTACTACCGAATTAGTAGCCCATGAGGTTTAGGTTTCCTTGGTGAATACCATGGAACCACTTCATATAAATTATCAATTATGGTTTCTTTTTTACATCCTGGAACCTTCACTATTTATACAATCATGAGGTGATGTCAGTGCTGGCTATGCCTCATGTGAATAGTTTATATAAACTTGTAATCAATTAATTAATGAACTGGTTATATGTTCACACACCAGCCAAACACTGAAGCAAGTAATTGGGTATTTAGTTACATTATACTGCTTTACTTTATATATGCATGGCTACACATTGTTGTATTTCTATTACATAGATCATATGTTATGGACACTGTTGGTGGTAGCCCAATGAGATTTATCTCACACCCTCTATAAGAATCATTTGGTACATAGGGCCAATTAGATGAATGCAATTTTTTATAAAGGGAACTTTAATGCTTCAGACACTTGATTGTTTTTTGTGCTTGGATGGAGCTGGTAGTAGATGACTGAGCTATAGCTCGGGCATCTTAGGATAGTTTATGTAATTCCTTTGATACATTGGGTTTTTCATGTATATCTTCTACTTTATATCCATATTTTCTAGATTTCTAGTGACATGACATATATCATCATCAACTATTGTATGTTATTCCAGTTATTTCAGTTATTGTTATCCTTGTATCTTTCTGTTGCACATTTTTTTTACTTATTGATTTTGATATTTACCTTCGTTTATAATTATATGTTGTGCTACACTCTGGTAATGAAGGCATAGTCTCCCCACGGACACACCCTAGGCCCTCACTGCTAGTTGGCAACCTCTAGTGTTTGGGGAGATGTGCTTAAGTCCATGTGGCCAACTAGGCTCAAGGCACCTCCTAAGTGGCATCTAGGTTCGGGATGTCAAAATGTGGTATCAGAGGGTTTCCTTTCTTGATTTACTATTTGGATACAATAGATTGGAGATTATGAATTCTTGTAACTTAGTCATAAGCCATGCTTGGGTGTTGCGAACCCATGTTCATGGTAAAGGCTGAGTTGCCTGAATTATAATTGTTGTTCAGATTTTTCCTATTATAGTTGATATCACTTCACCATTAGGTGACGCACATGTTTTGTGATGTCATTGATTATTCTGCTGATTGATATTATAATTTATCCTTGGTCTGATGATATGAGGACAAGGATCCTTGTTACATTCATCATATAGGCACCTGGAATTAGCATGTCATTCATATTTCCATTCCATATAGATTCATTTCACTCCTTGCATTGCTTGATATAGCTATGATTGTTGAGTGATCCTTTATTATATATGTTCTTGTACTGCTTTTGGGGTTGTGGTTGAGTGATTTCTTGTTTCAATTCATGAGGTGTTATGGTCCCTCATGGGTTGGAATGAGTAATTTACCAAATCAAGCCTTTAATTAGAAATTCAAATGGATGTTGTTTTCAGTGACAAGGAGTATGGGACCTGATCCTCTAGGAATTAAGGTCCATTTTAATGGAAATTTGTTATGATATCTAAGAAAATTAAAACATAAAATTTAAAAGCTTTTACGTCATTATCCTTCCATATCATGCTTATGAATGTTAAAGGAGTGAACATGGTAATTAAATATAAAATGAAATGAAACAGTTTCCAATAAATGATGAGGCAATGTACAATTGACCATTCATCTATCAGAACCCTTGAAACATATAACAGATCACTTACTGATACCTCGCCTTCTAATCGGGTATTTGGGGTAGTATACCTTGGGTAGTGAGTCATTTCTTACTTTTGTATTCTGTTAGTGTTGTTATCTACCTAAGTAAATCTTGTTCTAAGGTGTGTGATTGGCTTAAAAGATGCAAAACTGGCCCAGGTAGGTCGGTTGGGGCCTGTTTCTTTTGAGACAACACTTTATGGGTGTTTATGACCTTGAGAAATAAAGAAACTACTATAGGGTTACATTTATGATGAACCCAGGTTGGCTTGACAGGACCCTCATATGTCGCCTTATCTATTAAAAGGAATTTGTGTGATAGGATTTTAATAAATTCTTAGTGTTTAAAAGTAAGTCTTATACGAATTTCCTATTATGCCTTGGAATAGAAATGTGATCATTTTCCCGTAAGCCTTCTCCTTCTTAGAAATGACTTAAATAATAGGTTTTTGAGCGTAGTGACTTTTGTTTGGTGTGAACAAGTGATAGAGTTGATGTTTATGCTTCGAAAGGGGCTAGATGTGGTAGGTAGTACCATTAAAGCTAAAATATCCTGATAAATGCTATCAGTTTCTAACATTTGGTATCATTCAAGTGTCGTTGTCCTAAGTGGGACTCTTAACTTCCAAATGACATCCTTGTACGGATGGGTGTTCATGGTATTCTTGACCCTTGTTACGGGTGTGAGCATCGAATAATCCTCAGTTTCAATAGGTTAGACATGTCGAGGGCATGGTCAGGTGTTTTGCAGGTCTCATGACCCTTTTTTCTTCCTCGGTAATGGTAAATTGTGTATATCATCTTCTACATTAAAGGTTATATGGGGTGGTATGACTTTGGGTTAAATATCTTGTACGAATCACCTGATACTTGGATACATAGGACGGATATCCTATGGATATTATTGAGGTGTTGTCTTTCTTCTAGAACCTCAGTGTAGTATGCATTCATGTACATAGTAACCGTCAAGTTGTTAAATGATATAACAAACTGTTTGGGTTTGGTAAAATCATTGAGCCTTGTGATGTTGAGTATGTTCTCGGGTCATCTCCTTAGTAGAGTGGCTTGGTAGTTAAAGGAAACAGTTTCATCCCAATGCTCATGAAGACTTTCAAGATACTCTAGTGTTTTGATATGCTGGTCAGTTTGGTTTTGGATTTCCTGACAAATGTTTTAACGTGTGTAAGCGTGACTCTGAGGAGTATCACATGTGCGGTTAATGTGAATTAGATCTAGTGTGCTTATGATTGGATAGTGTGTATCTTATTTCAATAACTAGGATACTCTTTAGGTGGGAGCTTAGTGTCGGTTTTGGTAAATATGTTCCCTTCCAAGTAAAAGGAACACATACTAAGAGGACCATTGGGAAATGGTTGGTTTTTCTTGAATTCCCTTGAGGATTGCAAGTTGGAATCGTGTCTGTGCTTTCTTGGCAGCACAACTTTGAAATGGTTGTATGTGTATGAAACCTTTGAGAAATAGAGTTGGTTTTAGATGGGCTTTGGCGGTCTATCTTAAGAAATCATGAGATGACACGGGTGGTGAGGGCTTGTGATTGGATTATAATAGTGCATCAGCAAGTGAAGCCAAAATTATTTAAAGGGAATTCGACTAGTGGTGTTTCATCTAATCTTCTTGCAAATATTAAAATATTATAAGTGTAATCATCTTAAAGAGATGATAATGTCCCCTATCTTAACACCATCCCTGATTCACTAAGAGAGCATTGGTCTTACATTGCACTAAAGTTTAAAAGTTGTTGGGCTGGTTAGTGATCTCTCTAAGAATTGAGAAATGGATACATTGTTTTTGTTGAGGCTTGGTTTGTCCTGAGTGATACGTGGGGTCCCAAGTAGGAACGCCTTCGATGGACTCTTGGACACTAGATGCTTTCTTCTAATGTGACTGCTAGTCGAATACCGCTCTGGGCTCAGCCAATGTTCTTACATTGACATTTTGGCTTGTACCAATTTCTCACTTGTAACATGGGGTATGGACTACCAGGGGATAGTTCCTTAGACTCCTTTTTAATGAATTCAAGGTTAATCGGTCTTTTTGTTGAGCTCAAAAGTGACTCTAAAAAGGGGTGATGATTCCAGTGGGCTGGATTTGAGCTACACCATTGTTTGTGTTGAGGCATGATAGTTTAAATGGCTAGATGATGGTTGACCAAGGAACATAACCAAAAGTCAGTTATGGGATTAAGTGGATGTGGTTGGTGAAAAACACAAGATTCCTGGGTGAAAATCATTGCAATTCAGTTTTTGATGCACCAACCATCTAAGCCGGGCATCTTCGAGGATGGTCATCCGAATGTGTTTTGACTATTATCCTTCTTGTTTAATGTATATGGTAGGTGAATGACTATTTTTGGTCACATCATTTGGTGGAGATGAGTGTAGTTTGTATCAGCCAGGGATTTTTATGGAAACCTGACTCGACTTTACTAAAGGTGTCAGTGGGAAATAAACTAATTAATTATTTTGAAAATCACATGAGAAGCATCATTAGAACTCTTAGAGGCATTCTTTGTAGGGAAATTACAATGGTGTAGATATCGTGGTTCGGAATTGGACCTTTTGTGATAAAATGCATGGTAGGGAGCATCGTAGACTAGATGTTTAAATATACTATGATGTTGTTGTGTCTCTAGCTAAATGAGCTCTCAAGTATTATGTCTTGAAATGAAACATCAGAAAGTAGGCTTTATCACTAGGTGTTCTATCTGTTAGTAGGTGAAGGTAGATCATCAGAGACCGCTAGGCTTGTTACAACCACTTTCAGTCCCAGAATGGAAATGGGAATATATTTTTATGGATTTCCTAGTCAGTTTACATAGGTTGTTGAGGGGTAGCGACATTGAATGGGTAGTTATTAATCAACTAAGGAAATCATCCCACTTAATTCCTATTCAGGACACTTTCTCAATTGATGATCTGTGAAGTTTGTATGTCCATGAGATCATAAAACTACATGGGGTCACTTGTACGATCGTTTTAGATAGGGATGCTCATTTCACATCATGGTTTTGGAAGGGATTGCAGAAATCTATAGGTACAGAGGTGCTTCTGAGCACATCTTTTCACCCTCAAACCTATGGACATTTGGAATGGACAATACAGGTTCTAGAGGACATGCTCTGAGCATGTGTCCTTGATTTCATTGGTTCTTTGGAGAATCATATCCCTCTCATCGAGTTCTCCTATAATAATATATTTCATGTCAAAATTTAGATGGCTCCTTTTGAAGCCTTTTATAGTAGGGCATGTCATTTACTCGTGTGCTAGTTAGAGGCTGGTGAGGCATCCTTACTAAGTCCTCATCTCGTACATGAGATTTTGGAGCAGGTTCAGCTAATCAGGAAGCATATGTCTACTGCTCAGTCTAGACAAAAATCTTATGTCAATCGTCGTTGATGACCTCAAGAGTTCGAGGTTAGGGATTGTGTTTTCCTACAGGTATCACTCAATCTAGGACATAGTGTTGGATTGGTGTTGCCCGATCCGGTTGGGCCGAATGCTTGTGGCCCGCAACCACGTAGGGATTTTTCCCGAACCACGTAAATCGCCGTGTTCATTGCTGTTTTTTCTTTTCTTTCATTTTCTTATTTCATGTTGTTGTGTCTCCCGACGTTTCCGCAACACATAGAAGGTTATGGAAGCAAGGGAAGATGTCACCTTGTTATGTAGGGTTGTTTTAGATCTTGGAAAGAGTTGGTCTGGTAGCCTATCAGTTGTTACAACTGTAGAGTTATCTTGTTATGCATGATGTCTTCCATGATTCACAGCTTTGTCATTATCATGTCTACCCGTCTTATACTTTGATCCCAAGGAAGTTTAAGTTGATGTTAATGCCTATTTTGAGAAGTCTCTTATAGGTATCGTCAATAGGAGCAAGAAGGATCTCTGAGTATGGTCTCTCCCACTAGTATGGGTGCTATAGTAGCATGACCAAGTATATGATGAGACTTGGAAGCTGGAGGATGATGCACATGCTCAGTGGAAGAAGTTATTCTCATACAATGCTTCACCACCCTTGGAAGGTGAACTCGGGGATGAGCTCCATTCAGGGGGGAAGACTATAAGAACCCAGTTTTTTGAATCAAGTACGGATGATCAAAACATGGATATAATTCTCTTTTATAGACCTAAAGTGGATCCCTAATGATTTTACAAAGGTCTCAGGGGTGTTTGAGGCTTGTTCGGAGCCCAGAACCCTGCTTTTTGGGAAAAATAATCATGTCACATTGTTAGAGTAAATCATGTGGGGTAGGGTGCATGGTTAGATCTAACCATGTGGATGGTATGCACTTTTGGGAAGATCCATTTCGTACATTCGGCACATGGTTTCCCTAACTGTGTGGCCTAACTGTGCGAGTTCCCCCTCTTCTACAGGTACCTGGGCAGGGTTGGCGCATAGTTTGGAAAATTGTGCGGCCAAACCATGTATAGGCTATTTCATATGAAAAATGACCATTTTACCCTTAATGTTCTAATTTAACCTCCTACTTCTTCCTGATTCATATTTCTAGTCAGATAAACCTCCATTTCTCCCATTTTAGAGCTTTAGAAGGCCTAATCTAGGGAATGAAATATCTCTTTCATCTGGGATTTGATCGATCTTTCTTTTGTCATGTTGGATGCACAATAGAAAGTAATCGAGTCTTCTTAAGTCATTATTCATTTCTCTTACTCTCGACCTAGTTATCAAGGTTTAGGATTTTATGCCCATTTTTCATATCTACTTTGATCCAGGACAAATTAGTGGATGATACTGGATGGGGAGAGTCATACAAGTACGAGGTGGGTGTTCTATAACTCATCCCCCATGTTCGTTGATTTTAGAATGGATGTGCGGGGCCTACTGATTTCATCGAGTGTCGTTTATTGAATTTATATTCCTTTCTTATAGTCATTATAACCTTATGGTTATTCTCTTTCCATAAATGTGATTGGTTTTGGTGGTTACATCCACCAATCCAAACACCCCATGTAGGGTGATATTCCATAATTGAGTTTTTAGTGTTTTAGCTCTTTTGAGCCATCGTTCAGGTGTTCTTAAGCTTGACCACAATAATGGTAAGAATCATTCTATTAATTTCCTTTTAAATCATGAAATTGTGAATAGCTTGTACCCTATCACTTCCACTTGACCCACCTAAGGTAAGTGCTTAAATGTAAGTAATTCAGTCAAATGATATTATGGAAAGCATACTTAATTATACGACCTGTCCTTATTAACTGTAAAGGAATGTTTGGTTTCATGTCTGTAGAACACCTTTCCTTGTTCATGGAAGGTAGAGGAGTGAACCTTTTTAATTAAACTTGATTTACATGGTTTTAATTAAAAGGTTTCATGCTACTTGGCCCTATCAAACTAATGAAAGGAAAGGCTTGGACCAAGTGAAATTGTTAATGGCATGGTTATCATATGACCAAATTAATTGTAGTGAATTAAATGTAAGGTGAATATTTATACACTTGGACCTTGAAATCATTATTGGAAGTCTTGACTTGTGTTAGCTCTTGGATTCTCGAGAGAATTCCTTGGGTACTTGAGGACTTCACACTCTGATTTAAGGATGCAAGTTTCCATGGGTGAGACCTACCCAAGAACCTGATCCTTATCTACCTTTGGATGCCTGGTATGACACCCAAGGATCCCTTCATTATTATTACAGGATGCCTCAGATACATTCTTTGGATCCAGTGTGACATAATGTTCCAAGGTTATATCCTTAGGATTGGCCACTACTTATCTCCCATTTTAACTTGGATGAATTCCTTATACTCAGTTAGAAACATTATTGTGAGAATGTCTTGGATGTTTCTCCTTGGATTACACTATTACCCCTTATCTAGACTCAGTTACTATTGAGTTATCGGCCCCTGAGGTCTAGGTTGCCTTTGTGAATACCATGGAACCACTTCATATTAATTATCAATTATGGTTTCCATGTTACATCTTGGAACCCTAACTATTTATACTATCATGAGGTGATGTTAGTGCTAGATATCCCTCACGTGACTTTTTTATATAAACTGGTAATCAAATAATTAATGAATTGGTCACATGTTAAGACACCAGCTGAGGGTTGAAGCAGACACTTGGGTATTTAGTTACGTTGTACTGCTTTACTTTATATATGCATGCCTGCACACTATTACATTTATATTACACGGGTTAGATGTTATAGAACCCATTGGAGGTTTCCCACTGAGATTTATTCAAACCCTCTTCAGGTGTCGTTTGGTACCCAGGGCAGATTACATGTATGCAGGTGTTGATAAACAGAAGTGTAATGCTTCGGACACTTGATTTCTTGTTGTTGTAGAATGGAGATGATAGTAGATGATCGAGTTGTATCTTGGGATGATTGGGATAGTTTGTGTATTTCCTTTTCTACATTGGGTATTGCATGTATGCCTGCTACTTTTTATCCATGTTTTCCAGCTTTCTAGTGACATGACATATATCATCATCAGCTATTGTATGTTATTCCAGTTATTTCAGTTATTGTTATCCTTGTCACTTTTTGTTGTGCATTCTGTTTACTTATTGCTTCTGTTGTTTACCTCTTTTATAATTATATGTTGTGTTACATTCTCATGATGAGGGAA
Source organism: Viscum album (assembly GCA_963277665.1). Taxonomy (NCBI): domain Eukaryota; kingdom Viridiplantae; phylum Streptophyta; class Magnoliopsida; order Santalales; family Viscaceae; genus Viscum; species Viscum album. Next base: position 219,168,232 of record OY728163.1, read on the forward strand.
TGGTCTCCCTACGGACACACCCTAGGCCCTTGCTTCTAGTCGGCATCTTCTGGCATTCGAGGAGATGTGCTTGAGGCCATGTAGGCCACCAGGCTTGGGGTACCTCCTAAGTGGCATCCAAGTCTGGGACGTCACAATTTTCAATTATGTAAACTAGGGATGGGGTGGCCCTCATTCTAAATTTCAATAGTAGAAAGGCACTGGGTACGCGATGAAAATGGCCGCCTATAGAAAATCATCTATGTTAATCGAGCCATAAAATGATCTGGACGGATCTCCATCAAACACGTGTATCTCTATATCTATGTTCACTATCACTATCATGCGCAACCATGCATTCCCTTTGTCAAAGACATCGAGTGACCATGGGAGACGGTGTGTATCAATCCCATATAGCCAACTCATACATTCTTGATTCTCTGAGTATAAATAATCATGGCCGATGAATACATCACATGTCATTTATCTTTATGGATGAGCACATAATGTACCCCTCATCTAAATAGATAAGAACGTCATATGCATTATCTAGGCGTGGTTACACACCTCCTAGTCTATCTCAATCGGTGGGCCATATTTCATACTCATCATATGAGAGTAAAAATCCCATTTTGGTTGAGTTTCAACCAATAACATGATTAGAAAAATACCCAACCACCCCTTATTGGCTAAGCTGAAATGGATTATATATGAAAGTGAGAAGGTTTTAATGCTACATATCTCATCAACCTTAGGTAATGAGGTCCCGATATGACCTATGGATCCCTAGTATACTAGATATATAGTGTATAAAACTCCTTGTGGTATTCTTAGTGGGTTATACAGTGCACAAAAAAGAACCTTTATTTTGTTTTGTGCCTCATGAGTATATTTTTTATCTCATGCAAGAATCTTCCTCATGCTTAAAATAATATTTCATCAAAACCTATAATACTTCATGATGAACATCGATTAGAGATAAGTTAAAGTCTTACTTTGAGAGGTCAATTATCATTACACTTTATGAAATGTATATCAATATGAAACCAATGTGAAAAAATGATAGTGGAGATTGATTTTTATATTATACTTTGTGCATTCTAAACTGTTTTAAAAATATTTAACAAAACTTAAAATAACCACCAATCTATGACATTATGTGTGATAAACTTACTAACCAATCTTATGTTTAATTCACTTTTTGTGATAATGTTAACTTATTACATCTATATGTAATTCCCACCAGATCTCTGTGTGACCTTCTGATAAAACCCTCCCACAACACTCTTTAGTGAGTTTCATTTATGAAGAAATAATGTTTGGATATTGGTGAGATTTAGAAATCATATTTCTAATGTTCCACACCTTGAACATATTAAAACTCCTTAACTTCAAAACATCAAATGTTATGATGAAAAATTCTATTCTATACTTAATAATCTTTCTAAGATTAACATCATTATTATAACAACCTGAAATTTTATAAATTAAATTCCTTAATAAATGAATAAATTCCTTATTAAGTAATATATTTATAGAAAACTCATACACTTCATTGGTTATTTTTAACTAATTATAAAATATAGCTGATAAAATTTAAAAGACCGTTATGAATTTTAACCATTGATGATATATCTATTGTAAAGTGATAAATAAGATTAATATATATTAAATGCTATGATAAATTCTAATTTTCACAGACATAATGAGCGATGCCCACAACCAGTACGTTGTATACTATGAAACTCATTTATCAGAGCTTCCTAGGGATATAAAATCTCTATGATTTACCCTTGAACAAGACCAAGATAAAATTCAATAATCAAAGCATGAAGGAAACCATTTATGGGATATGTTCTAGCTTATCGAGATCACAGCTCAAACCATGTTCGTCAAACCCCCCCAAGAAAGCCCCATGATCGCACACCTTACTATTAAGGCGTACGCTGGTGTAATAAGGGGTTATGTATCTAGACTCTAGTGATATGAATTTATATATTTTCCTTCCTAATGAAATAATTATTATATTTATTCCTTTTTTATTATTACTTTATAAATTATTATATGATGAGTTTGATAAAAATTAGATTTTGAAATGAAAAATAAAAACTATATTTCTATAAATATATAGTTTCCACTAAGACACACTTTTTGATAAATTCAAGAATTTTTTAAATAAATATTATTTTAATAAGAAATTATTATTAAATAATATTTATTTAAACATAAATTATTTTATTATTTAATTAAGTTCAATGAAAATTTTATAAGGGTCATAATGTGGTTAATATCGTAAAAACTGGAATTTTTCAGTAAATAATGATTTTTATTTAAAAGTGAAAATTATAATGTTTAGAAAACTATTTTGATAAAATAAATATAATTTTTGAAGGTATAATGTCAAAATTGGCTAATGCTGTTTTTTTTATATTTTCTGAGAGTCAACTTTTTGGGTAAAAATTAAATACAGTATAAATATACGGTAAGTATTATGAAATCATAATAGCTCAAAAGTGGTGTAATAAATAGTATAAATGGAATAAAAGACCAAAAATATGTATCCCCTTTAAATAATATGTTTTTTAAGATATTTTAATAATTTTATAAACCCTTAATCCTTTAAAACCTATATTGTATTTTAAGGTTCTAAAATCAATTATTTATGAACATGTCTCACTTTCACATCACCATTGGTATTGTTTTAATATGTAAAGTTATTAGCCTTGTAAAGTAATAAAAACCAATCCTATTTGGTAGAAAACATTCTCAAAAAACATGGGATGATTTTTGGTTTGGATTAATTTACTATAGAGTCCAAAATCTAAGTTTAGAAATTAATAAATAATTCCACTCTCTTTTTCTATAAATACAACACAAGATCTCATTCCTCTTCACTAAAAACCAATTTATTATGAATTTCCTATCCCTCTCCCTCGCTAAATCCCAACCAATGTGTTAAAAATATCTTAATAAGCTCCTCATAAACTTTTAAAAGTGTCATCTCAACGTAAGGAATTCCCTCATCCTCCACTTTATTCAATAACTTTCTTATTTTAGGCTAATTTATTTCCAATTAGTCATATTCAAATGTCTTTATACACATTTATTTTACTTCCATTCTGATTTTAAATTAGTTATATGCTACATTACACTCGTTAAACTCTTCCATGAATCTCTATTTCCACTCATTATGCTGCTGAAATTATCCTATGATTTTCCATGCCAAACATCTGTGTAGTAAACACTCATCCCCATTTCCCCTCAAGGGTATTCACCTAAATGTACCCATAATTCATTTATTATGTACTTACATTTATATAAATCACACTCATTAATATGGGGTTAAAATTTATGAAATTATTTCCTCTAGTGTATGATCTATGTGGCACACTAACGCATGTACATGATATGAATGTGACTGGTGGGCCCAGAATTGTATAGGTCTCCAATGCATTGGTTAATGGTTTTATCTCATGAGATACCATGTATGGTGTAGGAAGGTTATGCCAAGAACACTATGTTATGATTTATTGGTTCTTAACCATGACTTATTCTTATGAATTCATGTTTTATGTTGTTACCACATTAATATATTGTATTGACGTTATCGTCATGTATCATACTTCTATATTCATGTTTAAGATTCTGACCCTTTTTATATCACCTTGATATGCCAATTAACTCACATTTATTTAATTTTATCATTCTATACATTTATTATTCCATTACTAGGATTTATAACTTACCCCTTTATTATGTATGTCCCCAGGTTATCATGTGCAGTATTAGAAGATCCATGGATTTTAAGGGGTGTCGTATAGGTTTTTGCAAGGTATCAGGATGGGAAGGGGAAGCTGATGAGATGGGAATTTAAAATTTTCTGTGTCACTAGAGCGACGTAACATCATCAACTTCGGTTATCTTATCCCGGTATGGCCTGAGGACCACACATGGTTTAAACAGAGTATAGAAATAAACTGAAAATTTACCTCATTCGGATCTGACATAGGCAAGATTGTCATAAGGTGTCGGTGACTGTTTCTCAAAGAATCCAGTGTCGAAACCCTCTAGATCATCCACACATGCCTCTTGTATCTTCTTGCGTGTCAATCGTCATAATCCAGGTGCTAGCATGGTTCCCTAACGATCATTACGACACAATGATGACCACCACAAGCTAGCGTCTTCGATCTGAGGAGACGGATCTTGAAGAACTTTCTTATTTGAGAGAGCCTTTCTCTAGGATCTAGGAGGAGATAGAGTTTCTAGATTCCAATGAATGAATAGTCCACATGGGAAGAGCCTCTCTCCACTTATATAGTGAATATCTATATTACCTCGTTTGGGTTCTCGACCTTGTGTAATAAACATATGCTATACAAGTATTTTAAATAATTATTTATGACAAAATAAATAATTCCATAAATAATATTTATAATTTATAAATAAATTGTAATATATATCAAATATATTACGTGATAAACTTGAGTTTGTAACTCGACTCGTGTCTCCTGATAATATTAAACGAACCGAGGATATTTAATTAATATCCATTCAAACAATATTTATCCTTGTATTTACTTAACCACTTGTAAATACATGTCAAAAATAAATTCAAAAAATTATTCCAAACTTGAATAATTAAAATTTTATTTATTCCTTTGTGATCTATATAACTTGGATAATGCCCATACCCCATTGTGTGTCCCACCAAGTCCTATAATCTTATTCAACAGAATAGGGAAGATTCTCAAAGCTCTATAGTGTGTGACCCTCTAGGCCCTTATCTCAATAGTAGTGAATAATATTCACCGACCAAGAGTGGGGTCTAGTAACCCATCGAGGCCCTTAGAGAGATAAGAAAAATTCAAAAGAATGAATACCTTCTTACAAACATGTTGGGCAAAAATCCCTCAAGGTATCATTGAAGCATTTTAGAGATGATTGCGTTTGTTGACAATGCATGACTCCATGTTGTGTTTGTTGACAAAGCGAGTCTTAATGACTCAAACTATTGACAAAGGGGGTTTTCCTGGAGAATGAGAACAGTTTTTTTGGCAAAGGGTGTTGTGCTCTTGTGTTAACAAGGTTTCTAATGTTGTATGCTAGGAATTTTTTGAATTCAGAACATCAAAAATTTGGCAAAGGAAAAGCGGCGCGCAAGTGTGGTGCGCAAGTCCTCAAAATGCCTACAAATAGACGGTTCCTAGCTCAACACTTAGAGAAAATCTGAGCTCTGAACGCGCAAGTGAAAGTGACGTGAAAAGTTCAGTGTGCGCGCAAGTGGGGCACGCAAGTGTGTCGCGCAAGTGTACCACGCAAGTGTACCGCGCAAGTGTACCGCGGAAGTGTACCACGCAAGTGTGTCGCGCAAGCTGTGTGGCGCGCAAGTTTGGCGCGCTAGTGTGGCGCGCAAGTGTGCCGCGCAAGTGTGCCGCGCAAGTTGGTTTTTCCACAACGAAGGCAGAGGTTGTGCACTAGTTAAACGGGCACACAAGTCACCCTAGGGTTGCGTGAAAGTTAGAAATTGCCCATAACATCTGTGGTAAAGTGGTATTCATCAGTGGATGAAATTTGGACTTCAACGGAGCATCTACATACAGTGGAGGATGTATTCATTAGTGATAATGAAGAGACTTACAGATCTATAAACTGTGAGTGAATCTTCTAAAGAAGCAGTGAGCTTACTTCAGTTGAGAGAGCAGTGAGTTCTCAAATTGTGAGTGGTTGTAAACCAGGAGGGACAGTGAGTCCACTTCGAACTTGTAAACAGCAGTGCACTTATAGTGGAATTGGTACATCGGCACACTATCGGTGTATGCTCCTTGGATGTAGCCCAGTGAGAGTGAACCAAGTAAAAATCGTTGTGTCATGTGCATGTTTTACGTTTTATTCATACTCTGCATCAGGAAGGAAAGAGAAGAGGGTTTTGTCTAACAGCAAAACAAGATCAAATGAGGCAGTTGTTTTAATCTGTCATACCCTGATTCACACCCCCTCTCAGGGTATCTAGCCTAGTGGACCTAACAATTGGTATCAGAGGGAAAGGTTGATATCAGTGTTTCTCTCTCAAATGGAGGTCAATAATCATAAAGGGATTCTGATCTTCGACGGGAACAATTTTCAGCTATGGAAGAATCAGATGCAACACTACTTCTGATCTTTGGGAATGGATGTGTTTACAGCAGCAATGCATGGTATCATAGCTGATATTAATAGCGGTGCATTATCAAAAGCTGAGCGAAGAGAATTGGATGCCGACGCAAAGGGATTCAATGCTTTGGGAGGAGCCCTATCCAATGCTATATATACCAAGGTGATGTCATGCAAAACATCACATGCTATGTGGGAAAAGTTGTTGAACATATATGAAGGAGATACAAAGGTCAGAGAAGTGAAGCTGCAAGTATTATGGAACAAGTATGAAGTTCTAAGAATGAACTTGAATGAGTCTGTTGATGGATTCTTTGACAGGGTAAATATTGTTGTGGAAGATATGCGAAGTCTGGGAGAAGTCATTGAAGACATAAAGATCGTAAAGTGCGTCTTGAGGAAACTTCCACCTTGGTTCAATCTGAAGGTTTCAGTACTAGAAGATAAAGATCCAAAGGAGCTAACATTGGACAATTTGCACAGTACCTTGGTTGCATATGAAATGTGAAACGATGATGACGAGGTTGCGGAAAAGGGGAAATCTAAAGAAGTGGCATTCAAGGCCATGAAGAAGCTCATCATTGAAGATTCTCAGGAAGAAGAAGAGACAAATGAGGTGATGTCATTCCTCTCCTCAAATCTTCAAAGAGGAAAAGGAAAGTTTAAAGGGAAACTTCCACTAGCCTGTTTTCGATGTGGAAAGGTTGGTCATCTTACAGAATGGTGTCCCAAAAAGTTCCAAGAAGATGATGATGCCGACGAAGTCTAAATTCCCAAGAAGAAGTCATCAGCCTATGGGAAAGGCAAAAAACAGCTCAAGAGAAATTTCTTTAAAAATAAAAATCTTCTTTCAAAAGAATGTGACAGTTCGGATGAGTCTGAGGCTGAGGAGGCTGAGGAGGTTGAGGAGATAGAGAACTACAAAGATTGTGGAGAAAATGCTATGGTGGCTGTTGTTGGTAGTTATCAGGAGAAGAACAAAACTGAAGGTGATGAAGAAGAAGAAGAAGTTGAAGGAAGAATAGATATGCAAGCTGAGTTAGAGGCTGCTCTTGAGGAGATAGATGTTTGGACAGCCAAAACAAAGAAAGCTAACAAAGTTGTTCATGATGTAAAACTCTATATGCAGTAGCAAGAAGAAGAGAAGTCTGAGTTGATGGAAGAAATTGAGAAACTCAAGTCATCAACACCAGAGAACTCAGAATCAGTTAGTGAGTATAAAATCAAGATTGAAGAACAAAAAAGGGAGATCGATGGCTTGAAAAACACAAGGAAATATCACGTCAAGCATATCGAAGATCTTGAAGAGGAAGTTGTTGGTCTGTGGAGAAAAGTTTAAGACTAGGAAAAACCTTTGATTCCCAACACATTCTTGGGAAAGCAGGTCATTCAGAAGACTGAAAAGATGAAAGAAGATCCTAGTAGTTCAGCAGGAAAGAAGCAGCAATTGAGCTCAGACGTTAAGGCCGATTCAGGGCTTGATCAGAAACAAAAATATGTGAAAATTGAAGTCAGACTGCAAGCACCCATCCTGATATTGAAGGTTGATTTGGGCACAAAGCAGAATCAGAATATTCAGAGATCCCAAGGGGAAACTCGTAGGGTGGAAGTAACACGAAGGAATTCACCTTATATCAGGTGTTATTGTTGTGGAAAGATGGGACATTCATAGTATGTGTGTTCCATAGCCAAGAGATATCGAAGGGAACAAGAACAAAGGTGGCAGCCAAACAGAGAACGGTTCTCCAGAACATATTTCGAAGGACACTGTTTTTTGTGCGAATGATTTGGGCACATGGCTAGGTATTGTACTTCGACCATACAGAGGAATGTGCCAAAGCAGAATCAAAATGTTCGCAAGCAGCAGATCAATAAACCAACAGGTGAGTTAAAATGCAAAATAGATTTGCAGCTTTGCAAGATGAAGTTGGTCCATCATACTCTGAGAAAGAACAGAAGTCTCAATCCTTGCGAAGTGTGAATGCAAAAATATGGACCAAAAAGATTAAGGATGAGAAGGCCGTGGTGGCAGAAATTGCCCTTAAAGCATCAGATCGCTCTAGTGTGTGGATCCTTGATAGTGGTTTCACATATCACATGATAGGTAATAAGGATCTTGTTACAGGCGTAAAATATGATAAAGAAAAAGTTATCAAGTTTGGAAATGATGAAGGCCTGAAGATTATTGGCGCAGGAAAGGCCATGTTTGGGGGCAAAGAGATGAGACATGCTGATGTCTTAGTAGTAGAAGGCCTCAGTCACAATTTGCTCAGCGTCAGTCAACTATGTGACTCAGGACATTCTATAAGGTTTACTAAGAAGATGTGTATCGTCAAAGGAAGATATGGGGTAGTAGTTCTACAGGGAAAAAGAACAAATGGAAATCTCTACCAGGTAAGTGGAGAAGAAGATATGTGTTTTCTGTCCAGAGAGGAAGAAAACAAGTTGTGGCATAAATGACTTGGTCATATTTTCCAACCATCCCTGGAAGATCTGGTGAAGTGTGATGCAGCAAGAGACCTCCCTAAGCTATCACGTGATCATACTCACACGTGTGATGCATGCCAACAAGGGAAGCTTATCAGAAAGACGTATAAGGTAAAGGAAAAGAAGTCAACAAGAGTGCTCGAATTGGTGCATGTTGATGTTTATGGTCCTATCACACCAAGAGAAATTGAAGGAAAGAGGTACTATGTTCTTTTTATTGATGACTATAGCAGAATAGCATGGGTATTTGTTATTTCCCATAAGTCGGATGTGTTCAGCTGCTTAAAATAGTACCGGGGGGAGTGTGAAAGGATGCTTGGATAGAAAATTTTGAAGCTTCATACTAACAATGGAATGGAATTCACAAACAGTCAAGTGGAAGGCTATCTTGAGAAACATGGGATAAGGCATCAAGTTTCCTCAGTAAGAACTCCCCAACAGAAAGGAGTGGTTGAAAGGAGAAATCGGATCATCAATAACATGGCCAGAACGATGCTCATTGAAAAAGGCCTACCAGAGAAATTTTGGAAGGAAGCAGTTTTGACATCGGTCTACATTTCTAACAGGGCTTTGTTGTGTCCAAAGGAAGGAAAGAATCCGTACGAGATGTGGTATGGAAAGAAGCCAACGGTGAAATACTTTAAAATATTTGGAAGTAAGTTCTTTATCCTCAAAAAGGAAAAACATAGGAAATATGAGTCACGAGGAGATGAAGGGATATTCCTTGGCTACTCAGGAAAAGTAAGGCATATAAATGCTTTAACAAAAGGCTGAGAAAAGTAATTGAGAGCAATGATGTCACTGTAGTAGAGAATGAGAAGATCATTCAACGGCGTAGTGAACAATTTCTTGATGAGAGTGATGAGGAAGAAAGCAACGCAGGGGGAGAAGAAGTGGATGATGTTGATTCAGAAGAAGATACTAATGATGAGCATGAGGAAGTAAAATCTGTATCTGCACAAAAGCCAAGAAGTCGAGCTGAAATTGACAGGCAGAATATCATTGGTGATCAGTCAGCTCCAGTTCAGACAATAAGAATGAAATCACTGCAGTAGACATCTTTACTATCACAGGTTGAGCCGAAATGCTTCACTGATGCACCTGAAGATGGAAACTGGATTTAGGCAATGAATGAAGAGCTAGATCAGATTGAGAAGAATCAGACATGGGAGATTGTTTCGAGGCCAGCAGATAAGAATGTCATCGGGACTAAATGGATCTATCGCAACAAGATAAATGAAGATGGCATAGTGATTCGGAACAAAGCACGACTAGTGTGCAAGGGGTACTCCCAGATAGAGGGAATAGATGTCGATGAGACATTTGCACTGGTTGCGAGACTAGAGATAGTCAGATTATTTTTAGCCATAGCAGTGCAAAGAAAGTTCAAAGTGTTTCAGATGGATGTCAAATATGCATTTCTGAATGGGTTTCTGGAAGAAGAGGTGTACATTGAGCAGCTAGATGGTTTTCCCATTCATGAAGATGAGAATAAAGTTTGTCAGTTGAAGAAAGAACTATATGGGTTGAAACAAGCACCAAGAGCATGGTACTCAAGGCTGGATCAGTATTTGAAGAAGCTTGGATTTCAACATGGTGGAGTTGATTACAATCTATACTTTAAAAACAACAGTAATCAAAGGATGATGGTGCTGGTTTATGTCGATGACATAATATTTGGTGGATCAGATGAAGCTCAGTGCAAACAGTTTTCTGAATTCATGAAAAGTGAGTTCGAAATGTCCATGATTGGTGAGCTGACATTTTTCCTTGGTTTACAGGTGACACAAGGAAGTAATGGCGCTTTCATTTCTCAATCCAAATACACCAAGGAGGTTCTGAGAAGGTTTGGAATGGAGAATTCCAAGGAGATGAAGAATTCGGTTGCTACCTGGATGAAATTATCAAAAGATGATAGTGGCAGGTCAGTTAATATCACTAAATACAGGCAGATTATCGGCAGTTTACTATACCTAACAGCAACAAGACCTGATATTGTTTTCACCACATGCCAAGCAGCACGTTACCAAAGCAATCCAAAGGAAATCCACATGCTCTCAGTAAAAATAATACTTCGGTATATCAAAGGCACTGTGGAATTCGGTCTGATGTATAATGAGAAATCTCAGCCAGAGTTATTGGGATATACAGATGCAGATTGGGTTGGATCAGTAGACGACAGAAAATCAACGTCATGAGGTGCATTCTATCTTGGTAGATTGTGTATTTTTTGGCTAAGCAAGAAACAAGATTCCATTTCTCTGAGCACTGTATTTTTCGGCCACTCAAGCATGCACACAGTTATTGTGGATGAAGCAGCAGCTTGAAGATATGGGAGTTGAAGTGAAGTCTCCGATCGGAATCTAGTGTGATAACTCAAGTGCTATCAATCTTAGCAAAAATCTAATTCATCACTCAATGACAAATCACATTGAGATCAAATATCATTTCATCAAGGAGAAGGTGGAGCAAGGGCTTGTGAAGTTAAAGTATGTGCCTACAGAGCTACAGGTTGCAGATATTCTGACAAAGGCCTTACCCAAAGAAGCTTTTGAGAGGCATCGACTGGCTCTGTGAGTCCATTCGACTCCCCACACTTGAAAAGTGTGGATGTGGGACCACTCCCCTCTCCCTGAGGTATGGTGTGTTTTTCCCTTATGTTCTGATATGTGTTTTTACCCTACTGTAGACTGCAAAGGAGTGCCCTTTGGGTTTATTGACAAAGGGGGAGAAAACGTGAGAAAATGTGATTGTTCAAGGGGGAGAAAATGTCTTAGTCAAGACACGGGGAGAAGCTGATAGGTGGATCAGCGAGATAGGGGGAGCAATAAGATAGGGGGAGAAAATTAAATCAGAAGATGCTAGACGTGATCGATCAAAGAATATATATCACTACAGTTGAGGATCGTGATAAAAGCGTGATAAAAGCAAAAGTGTGGTTGGAATCAGGTTGGTATGAAAATTTCAATTGATGTCAGGTTGGTATCAACAGTGGTGTCAGAAATGAAGTGACTCATAGAAGAACTTTTCATGATACTCTTGTTTCTCACGCCGAGCATTGCTCATGTTGGCTTAGAGTATGTGTTGAGTAAATCTTTGATCGCAATCTGTATCGCAAGAGGTGAATGGTGGCTCAAGATGAATGAAGCCTTATTGAGGTATCAAAGAATGAAGAATTGTTTTGAAAGAGTTGTCAACAAACCCAAAGGGGGATATTGTTGGGAAAAAATCCCTCAAGGTATCATTAAAGCATTTTTGAGATGATTGTGTTTGTTGACAATGCAGGACTCCATGTTGTGTTTGTTGACAAAGCAAGTCTCAATGACTCAAACTGTTGACAAAGGGGGTTTTCCTGGAGAATGGGAAAAGTGTTTTTGGAAAAGGGAGTTGTGCTCTTGTGTTAAGGAGGTTTATAATGTTGTACGCTAGGAATTTTTTAAATTCAGAACATCAAAAATTTGGCAAAGGAAAAGTGGCGTGCAAGTCCTAAAGTGGCGGGCAAGTGTGGCGCGCAAGTATGGCGCGCAAGTGTGGCGCGCAAGTCATATTTCAAAGATCATCATATCAAAATATGAAAAATGAAAGAAAGAGGCGCGCAAGTGTGGCGCGCAAGTGTGGCGTGCAAGTGTGGCGCGCAAGTCCTCAAAATGCCTATAAATAGACGACTCCTCTCCTCATTTATCAACGAGCTCAACACTTAGAGAAAATCTGAGCTCTGAACGCGCAAGTGAAAGTGACGTGCAAAGTTCAGTGTGCGCGCAAGTGTTCCGCGCAAGTGTGTCACGCAAGTGTGCCGCGCAAGTGTGCCGCGCAAGTGTGCCGCGCAAGTGTGCCGCGCAAGTGTGTCGCACAAGTGTGACGTGCAAGTGTGTCGCACAAGTATGCCACCCAAGTGTGTCGCACAAGTGTATCGCCCAAGTGTACCGCGCAAGTGTGCCCCACAAGTGTGGCACGCAAGCTGTGTGGCGCGCTAGTGGGGCACGCAAGTGTGCCGCGCAAGTTGGTTTTTCCGCAACGAAGGCAGAGGTTGTGCACTAGTTAAAGGGACACACAAGTCACCTTAGGGTTGCGTGAAAGTTAGAAATTGCCCAGAACATCTGTGGTAAAGCGTTATTCATCAGTGGATGAAATTTAGACTTCAATAGAGCATCTATATACAGTGGAGGATGTATTCATTAGTGATAATGAAGAGACTTACAGGTCTATAAACTGTGAGTGGATCTTCTGAAGAAGCAGTGAGCTCACTTCAATTGAGAGAGCAGTGAGTTCTCAAATTGTGAGTGGTTGTAAACCAGGAGGGACAGTGAGTCCACTTCGAACTTGTAAACAGCAGTGCACTTATAGTGGAATTGGTACATCGACACATTGTTGGTGTATGCTCCTTGGATGTAGCCCAGTGAGGGTGAACCAAGTAAAAATCGCTATGTCCTGTGCATGCTTTACATTTTATTCATACTCTGCATCAGGAAGGAGAGAGAAGAGGGTTTTGTCTAACAGCAAAACAAGATCAAACAGGGCAGTTGTTTTAATATGTCATACCCTCATTCACCCCCCCCCCCTCTTAGGGTATCTAGCCTAGTGGACCTAACAAAACATAGTCTGTGTAATATAATCTCTTCGTCATTGATATCTCAATAAAACAGGATGCACACTTCAGTCATCATCCTTTATTTTATTTTTTGATCTATCCAGATGTTCTTACCTTTGACTACCATGGTCATGGATTTAAATAAGGTGCTACCATCAATTACCCAGGCCTGAGATATCTCTTCCTCAACTCTGAAGCAACAAATCCTATCTTGATCATTCAATCAATGTCATGTCACCAATGATATACCCAACACAAACTACCACACCATGAAATTATCGTCATGGTTTTCTTCTTGCATCAAAGTATACAATCAAATGACATACATTGATAATGATTTCAAGTGAGGAGGTCATTTCACATGTCCATAGATAGGAACAACCAATAACACTTAAAACATGTGGTGCTCCTACTAGCGGGTCTGTCCTCGTGATCTCAACTACTAGAAATCATCAAGTGAAAACTTCATGAGAAGAAGTATCAATGCTTATGAGCCCCCAGCACATTATAGTCACACATCATCTGTGTCCTATCAGAATAATGTAACTGGACCATAGGACATTTCTTTAAGATTACTGTTATAGCATTTCGAGGTTCTCATTATAGCCTGGGATCTACTATAACCCTTTGATATGACATGTAATCTAAGTACATTGCCATAAATAAAGTGGATGCAGAAATATCTACACAATTATGGAAAGATAAACACATGTATATATATATATAAATGCATACATGTAGTGTTAATAAAAGTACAACACAAGTTGGTTCTATGGCACCCACTTTCAACACTCTCACTTGCACTAGAGCCAACTGCTAACAAGTCTCAATCTGCTAGATCTCACATGAGAATCATGCTTCTGCTGAGATATGGATTTAGTCAGGGGGTCCACCACATTGTCCTCTATGGATACTGTGCTAACTACGACTTCACCTCTCCGAGTAAAATCCCTCAAGAGATGAACTTTTCAAAGTATATGCTTTGTCCTTTGGTGAGGCCTGGGCTCCTTGGAAAGCATTACTACAGCAGTATTATCACAATAAACTGGTACAAGGTCTGCACTTCTAGGCACAACACCAATGTCTGAGACAAAGCTGTGTATCCAAACTGCTTCCTTTGGTGCATCAGAAGCTCCTATATACTCTGATTCTGTTATAGAATCGACGACCACAGATTCCTTCGAGCTTCTCCATCTCAATGTACCACCATTTAGGAAAAAGATGTAGCCTGACTGCGAATTCATATCATCGTGATTTGTCTGGAAACTAGCATCAGTGTATCCTCTCAATACTAGTTCGTCATCTCCTCCATACACCAGGAACATATCCTTTATACACCTCAAGTACTTTAGGATAGTTTTAACAGATTCCCAGTGCAGCTCTCCTAGATTAGCTTGATGTCTGCCCACCATGCTTAAAGCAAAGCCAACATCAAACCTAGTATATAGCATGCCATACATTATAGAACCCACTGCCAAGGAATAATGGATTCTACTCATTCTATCAATCTCCTCCTATGTTTGTGGACACATTTTCATGGAGAGATTAATACCATGTGACATAAGCAACAACCCTTTCTTGGATTGTTCCATATTGTACCTTTTGAGTACCTTATCAATATATGTACATTGACTTAGCCCAAGAATATTTTGAGATCTATCTTGATAGATCTTGATCTCTAGATTGTAGGATGCTTCACCTAAGTCTTTCATGGAGAAGCATTCATTTAACCAAGTCTTAACAGAATGTATGACTTGCACTTTTTTCCCCATAATTAATATGTCATCAACATATAATACAATGAAAACGATGGCATTCCCATCAAGCTTCTTATAGACACAAGGCTCAATTTTGTTTTTGACAAAACCAAATTCTCTTATGGCTTCATCAAAACGAACATTTCATGATGGTTATGCCTTCTTCAATCAATAAATGGATATCTGCAGCTTACACACCTTATTGGAATTCTTTGACCTAAATAACCCTTCGGGTTGAGTCATATAGACATCTTCAACTAACTTCTCATTTAGAAAAGATGTTTTGATATCCATTTTCCAAATATCATAATCATGAAAGGTTGCTATTGTAGGCAATATTCTGATGGATTCCAGCATTGCTACTGGTGAGAAGGTTTCATCATAGTCGATGCATTGACGTTGCATGAAACACTTCTCAACTAGTCTTTATTTATAGGTATTAACATTACCATCCATGTCTATCTTTTTCTTGAATACTCATTTGCAACCAATGAGTTTTACATCAACTGGAGGATCTACCAAAGTCCAAACATGATTTTGGTACATGGAATCCATCTCAAAATGCATGGCATCTTGTCACTTAGCATCTTATTTGCCTTCAACTACTTTCTTGTATGTTAGAGGTTCATCATACTCAAGGAGTAATGTGTCACCTGACTCAGTGACAAGAAAACCATAATGCTCTAGTTCTCTAACCTCTCGAGTATACCTACACAATGTTTATGTCTTGGGAACCACTTCTTCTTCCACTTGCTCTTGTGGAGATTGTTCATGTACCAACTCTAGTGAATCTGGAGCATTAACTTTATCGAATTCGATCTTGCTCCCACTATTTCCATTGTAAAAGTGTTCCCTTTCTAGAAATATGGTGTGTCTTGCCACAAAAACTTTTCTATCTAAAGGTATATATAGGTAATATCCTTTGGTGTCCTTAGGATGACCTATAAAGATGCACTTCGTGCTTCTGGATGCTAATTTTTCACTTGATAAAGTATTGAAAGAAGTCTCACATCCCCATGCACAAAAGTGTGATAGATTTGGTTTCTTTCCACACCATAATTCATATAGAATCTCATCTGTAGCTTTAGTTGGTACTCGGTTGGTATATTCTGTTGTCTACAAAGCGTATCCCCAAAAGGATAATGGAAGAGTTTTATGACTCATCATTGATTTGACCATGTCAAGCAAGCTCTTATTCCTTTTTTCACTATCA
This sequence comes from Viscum album, assembly GCA_963277665.1. Lineage (NCBI taxonomy): Eukaryota > Viridiplantae > Streptophyta > Magnoliopsida > Santalales > Viscaceae > Viscum > Viscum album. The sequence continues at coordinate 219,184,409 of OY728163.1, forward strand.
CCATTCCACTATGATGTATAAGGAATGAGTTGGGATACTATCTCACACTCCTTCAAGTGATCAATGAAATCTTGGCTAAGATACTCTCTGCCTCGGTCTAAACGGAGTTTCTTGATCTTCCTATCAAGCAGGTTTTCTACTTCGTTTTGGTATTCCTTAGATATCTGAAAGGAATCATACTTATACTGCATCAAGTAGATATAACCATACCTACTATAGTCATCGGTTAAAGTAATGAAATATGAAAAACCACCTCTTGTCTATGCTGGAAATGGACCACATACATCAGTATGTATTAATTCCAGTACTGCATTAGCTATTTCTCTCTTCCCTGAGAAATGTGCTTTGGTCATTTTTCCTTGTAAACAAGCTTGACATACATCCAAGGGTTTTAACTATACAGAGTCTGAATACCCTTCTTGATGTAATCGCTTCTCGTTTACATGACCTAGCCTGAAGTGACATAGGCGGGTGCGATCTAAGTCTTTCTCGCTATTTTTGTCACTAATTGTCATTACGGGGTTTTCAAGTTCAAGTATATATAAACCATTGTTAAGATGTTTCATACCATAACACATTTTATCTTTATATAAGAGACAACATTTATTTTGAAAATTGAATAAAAACCCATATTGTCCAAAATTGACACAGAGATTATGTTTCTGATTATAAAAGGTACACAATAACAATTATTTAAAACTAGAACCAAACCACTAGGCAAGGTTAAGTGGTAGTCTCCCACTGCCACGGCTGCTGGACATGCACCATTTGTAGCTCAGAGATCCACTTTTCCTCTTGAAATCTTCTAGAACCTACTTGGTTCCTATATATGAATACATATGTGTGAGCCCCATGCCGTATCCAATACTCAACTTATAGATAAAGACAGATTGCATTCAATGACAAAAAAACCTGAAGTAGAAGCATCAAATTGCTTCTTCTTCCCAGCTTCGCAATTTTTTTCCAGTGGACTTTCTTGCCACATCCAAATCAGACAACCTCCTACTCATTTTTCTTCCTCAATATCTTTGGCTTCTTTTCAGGATGGTGCATTGGTGTCTTCGGTCTTGACTTGGCCTTAGACGTCTTTTCCTTTCCCTTCTTCCTTTTGTTCACTACAAGGACAGATGAATTGATTTTTTTCATATCCTTGTCAGCTTGGAGAACTAAATCCAACAGATCTGGGAGTGACTTCTTCATATCATTCATGTTATAATTGATAATGAAAGTTGAAAATCTTGGCAATAAAGAGGCAAGAATGAAATCCACTACTAGCTCTTGGTTCAATTTGAACCCAAGGGCTTCGAGTCTCACAATGTACCCGATCATCTTGAGTACATGAGGACCAGCTTGGTTCCTTTTTTCTAGCATGCACCTATAAGGGCACTGGAGATCTCATACCTTTCCAACTTGTCACTCTCCTAATATAATTCTTGGAGATGTGAAAGCATCTTATAGGCATCCACATCCTCATGCATTTTTTGATATTGGTTGGATATGGATGACAACATGATGCACTGAACATCAAGTGCATCCTCTAAATGTTTTTTCCATTTACCTTTTTCCACATTACTTGCTCCAGAAGGAGGAGGATTCCAGCACACAAATCTTCCTTTTTTAGCGAAGTACTATGCGCAAGCGCCTGTACCACTCTTGGAAGTTATCGTCGGTCGGGATATTTTCTTTATCCAGAATTGATTGCAGTGATAATGTATTTGTGGGGTTGGTGGTTTCCATTTTATATCTACAATAGTTAAACATTAGTAGTTAGTACTTTATCTTGATTACCATTAGACATTAATGATTAATTAATTATTATAACATTTTAATGTCTTCCACTATTTTAGCTAACCCAGTAGCCATCCCTATTAAATTCGGAATACTCTGCCGCTTGAGTATTCTAATGGCAAGGATCCTTGAAACTAATCTTCATGGTCTACAAGCTTTGGCTATGCCACTACTTGGAGAGTTTCTAGTTGGGCACTAGGGTGGTCAACCGCTTATAGGAACTCCCCAACAGTAGAGAGCACTCTCAACTTTGGCTAACGAGCATTCTGAATAGCCAGTTTTTCTCAAATTTGAATGATGGAAGGCTTTAAAACTTGATATCTATTTGAGGTATTTTTTTTGTTGACGAATATAATCCATTTCTATTTTATTTGTACAAACTAGGTTATCGTGCTCACAACTGAACATGCAATATAAATATATTCATCACTTCTTTATGAATTTTTATCCCGTTTACTATTATATGTGATCAAGCAATAATCATGCACTCTCATAAAATAATAAACAATGCATAAAGGTAAATCATACAATTCGACTGGTTTTGAGCATTATACTATGATCGATCCATAACAGATCAATCTTGACCTAGGGGATTCCATACCTGAGTCAAAACCTGACTTGTATTGCAGCTTGTCCCCTTTGCATAGTGCTCATCTCCTGTCTGGATTACCGCCTTGACTTGGTGGGGTCCACGTCTAAGATTGTCACTGTGTAATTACAAATATACTCGCTTACAAACAAGGGGGTCTAGAGGTACAATATACAATATGTGCATTGGACACGCAATCCTTATACATATTTGAATTAAAAGACGATTCACATATCGTCATTTATCTAATTAATTATTCCAATCATCGCACGCATTGAATAAGTAATTAAACAGGTCGGTCGCTATCTCAAGACTAGTCGGTATAATACAAATGCATAATAAAAATTAAAATGCAATAAATTTTATCATTATGAGGGTGTTCTAATCAATTAAATAAATTCAAATAATTTATTTATCAGTTCCAATATTTAATTTATTTTTTTTAATCCAAAATTAAATTAAACCATTAATTTAATTAAAACCTCAAATTAAATTAAAACTTCGGATTCTCTTATTTTTAAACCTCAAAATTAATTATAATTAATTTAATTTAAAAAATAAATTAATTTAAATGGTTTACCTGTAGGTGAGGAAGGAGTCCGGGCGGACTGCAGACTGCGGCAAGGGTGTTTCACTGGAGTTGGGTCGCACTACGGCGTGATCGCGGCCGGGCCGCGGCGGCGTGAGCACCCTGTCTAGCGACACCCCCGCGGCTTTGCTCGCAGGAAAAAGGAGGTCCAGCACGGCAGTGGCCGGCAAGGGGTCGGGAGGCTGGATCTGGGCGTCGGAAACTGGGGGGCGGCAACCTCAAATGGCGCACCGGGTGCGGCGGCAGCGTCCCACGGCTCCGGTGAGGTATGGCGGACTGAGGTCGGACCGGCGATCCCGAACGACGATGCGGCGCCGGCGAAGCGTGCAGGGAGGATGCGGCCAAGCTGGGGATGGGGCAGCGGCGCAGTAGGCCGGACGACGCAGGATCCGGGCGGCGGGCTCATGATGGGGCTCCGGCGAAGCTCGGAGGGAGGGTGTGCGGCGCGCCGAGGAGAGGAGGCGGTGGGGTGTGCTGCTGCGCTGGTCCGGCTCACACAGGGAGGTGGGGTGGTATGCGCAGGCTAGGGTTAGGGTAGGGGTGACCTGCGTGGAAGAATACCATGTGGGGTTTTTTTTTTCTTTTTTTGGTCTTGACTCCATGCGCCACCCTCAAGAGTATCCCTTTTTTTATTTTTTTTATTTTAAATTAAGTCTCCTTTAAAATAATTCCAAAAGTCTAATAACTTTAAAGGTTTGTGGAAAACTTTATAAAAAGCTTGATATCAAGTTTTTTCATTGAGATAAATAAAATAATATTATATTATAATGTATTTTATTAATCTCAAATAATTGATCACTACCGCATTAAATCTGGTGACCGGATTCAAAATAAAATTTAATAATCTGAAAACACAAATATGTTTAACACGATCTCGATCGGTTTAAAATTTTCAAATGACTGTTACTGAGCCATTTGTAAAAGGATCCACGTGTGGTCGGATCCATTGGAACCATTTTTACACTCGACTTAAATTTAAGGTAATTTAATTTTTCTTTGACTCAAAAAAACCACGCTACCTCTGATACCACTACAAGGTATAGGGATGGGAAGCAAAAGCTGCTGGATTGGGAATTTAAAATTTTCTGCGTCACCGGAGTGACGTAACATCATCAAATCCAGCGATCTTATCCCGGTATGGTCTGAGGACCACATGTGGTTTAAACAGAGTACAAAAATAAACCAAACATGTACCTCGTTCGGATATGATGTACGCAAGCTTATCGCAAGATGCTGGTGACCGTTGCTCGAAGACTCCAATGTCGAAGCCCTATAGACCATCCACACATGCCTCTTGAATCTGCTCGCACATCGTTCGTCAGAATCCGGGTGCTAGCATGGTTCTCCGATGATCACTACAACACAATGACGAACACCACAAGCCAGCATCTTCAATCTGAGGAGATGGATCTTGAATAACTTTCTTGTTTGAGAGAGTCTCTCTCTATGATCCAGGAGGAGATAAAGGCACTTAATTCCAACGAATGAATTGTCTACATGAGAAGAGCCTCTCTCCACTTATATAGTGAAAACATACATTACCCAGTTTGGGTTCCCGACCGCGTGTAATAAACATCCGCTATACAGGTATTTTAAATAATTATTTATGACAAAATAAATCATGTCATAAATAATATTTATAATTTATCACTTAAATTTAATATATATCAAATATATTACGTGATAAAATTGAGTATGTAACTCAACTCATGTCTCCTGATAATATTAAACGAACCTAGAATATTTAATTAATATCCATTCAAATAATATTTATCATTGTATTTACTTAACCACTGGTAAATGCATGTCGTAAATAAATTCAATGAATTATTCTAAAATTGAATATTTAAAGAATTCATTTATTCTTTATTGATCTATAGACCTTGGATAATACTCTGACCCCATGGTGGGGCCCACCAAGTCCTATAATCCTATTCAACAAAATAGGGTAGATTCTCAAAGTGCTATAGTGTGTGACCCTCTAGGCCCTTATCTCAATAGAAGTGAATAATATTCACCGACCAAGAGTGCGGTCTAGAAACCCATCGAGCCCCTATAGAAATAAGGAAAAGTCAAAGCAACGACTACCTTCCTACAAACAGTCTATGTAATATAATCTCTTCATCAATGATATCTCAATAAAGCAGGATTCACACTTGTGTCATCATCATTTCTTTATTTTATTTGTTAATATGTTCGGATAGTCTTACCTTCAACTACCATGTCCATGGATTTAAAAAAGGTTCTACCATCCTAATCAATCAGACCCGAGATATCTCTTCCTCAACTCAGAAGCTACAAATCCTATCTTGATCATTCAATCAACGTCAGGTCACCAATGACATACCCAACACAAACTATCTCACCACGACATCATCGTCATGGTTTTCGTCTTTCATCAAAGTATGCAATCAAATCACATACATTCATAATGATCTCAAGTCAGGAGACCATTACACATGTCCGTAGATAAGAACAACCAATGACACCAAAAACATGTGGTGTTCCTATTAGCGAGTCTATCTTCTTGATCTCAACTACTAAAAATCATCAAGTGCGGAATTTATGAGAATAAGTCTCAATTATTATGATCATCCATCACCTAATAGTCACACATCATCTGTGTCATGTCAGAATGATGTAACTGGACCACAAGACATTACTTTAAGATTACTGTCATAACATATCGAGGTTCTCATTATAGCCTTGGATCTGTTATAACCCTTTGATACGACATGTAATCTAAGGAAATTTCCATAAACAAAGTGGATACTGAAATATCTACACTATTATGGCAAGATAAACACATGTATATATAACAAACTGCATACATGTAGTGGTAATCAAAGTACAACACAAGTTGGGTCTAGGGCACCCACTTTCAACATTTTTAAATAATTTTAATGTATCCCTATTTCAAGTTATAGTTTTATGAATCTAATCTACTGAATAAAATTGTCCTCTCAATCATCTAGGATTGTATTAATTGAGCCCTTATGTAATAAATCATAAAATTAATTTTTTAAAACACATGGGTTTTCATAGTTGGTATCAAAGGAAAATCTAGTTATTTTTGGGGAACAATATTATAAATCATTAATCAAACCTTATAGATAATAATAAACATAGAAAAACATACTTTAAATTATGGTAAAGTATATATGAAGTGGTTTTCAAGAAATAAAATCCTCGTTTAGATAATAGAAGTGGATATGGATCAGGAACAGTTGTACATAAGGGTAATAACCCCAAAAATAGTGTATTGTACTTTGAATTGATCATCACCTGGTTCATAATAAGAGGAATTTTGTACATAAATTTTGACACTCCTAGGGGATATGATTTGTTAAATTCATAATCTCTTTACGAAATATTATGAAGTGAAAAAAATCCCATAAAACTTTATGTTATGAAATAGAAAATGGATAAGTTATATTGAAACCTAGAAATTCTTAGGTTAAGGAATGTATGTCATTTATGATTTATCCTTTCAATTTCTATAGTTTCCCTTTCATTTGTTTAGTAGTTTTAAAACTATCACCCCTAATTTTACCTTTATTTTATTCAAGGGATGGGAATAGGAGGAACCGATTCAATAGCCAATATGATGAGCAATGTAATGGCTTCCCAAATGAGATGGAAAACTTGAAGGGAGTCAGAGTCGATAAATTCATGACAATTATTTCCCAATTAACTCGAGTTTTGAATAGAAACTTGAATTAAGGGGAAGGTCCCACATCACCCAAATAAATAGAAAGTTTTAATTGAGACCATTATATGATAAAGGCCTCCAACTTTTAGGGGATCTTATAATCCCTTAATCACAAAAAAATGGATCAACTCCTTTAAAAATATATTCTTCATCCTTAAATTCTATGAGAAATAGAAGGTCATGTTGGATGTTTATTATAAGGAAGGAGAATATTAACAATGGTGTGCATTGATCAAAAATAATAATCTAAAGGAATATATCAAAGTGATGGAGTGGAAATAATTCTAGAAGATGTTTTCCAATAAATATTTTCCACACACTCACTGATAAAAAATAGAGAGGGATTTATTTATCCTGAAGAAAAATTATAACGAATCTATCAGGGTATATAAGGTGATATTCACAATACATTCATGATACATCTTAAGCTTTAGAATTACCCCTGAAAGTTAATTTGACCACTTCTTTGGTGGTATAAAGCTGAGTCTATGAAAATATTTGGCAATTAGAGACTTTAATAGCTATGATGAATTTGTCTGATGTGCCCTCCAATTTGAAATGGATATTAGTGAATCTTAAGAGTCTCATGGGTCTTAAGATAGAAAGTAGTGAATGGATTTTGGTTCTATAAAAACATTGGAGAAATATCATGGGAGAAAGAAATTCCAATACCTCGCTTTTCTAAAGTGCAGGAATAAGAATCCTAGAAATTTCCTGATGGGGATAAGGAAATTATTTAGGTGTAGGAAGTAAGGGAACCCAACTAGCAAATTTCAATAGGAGAAACCCACCAATATGATGGAAAAATGAATAATACAATCAACCCTCATCCTTCTTCCTAATGTTTAATTGTAAAAAACAAGGATACTATGAAAATAAATTCACAAAGACAAGGGTTGTTGATCACAATTGGCGCCAACAACCACTACTAGAAATTAGAGCTATACTGATGCACCTATGCCAACAGTTTGGACAAAACCCTTATTATAGGTACCTTAGAGAGATACTATACCAATGATTTTTCCAAAACCATTGGCATAGGTACCACTGAGATACCCTATACTAATAGATTTGGCCAAAATTGTTAGTACAGGTCCCTAATAGAGACCCTATACCCAGGGATTTTCCAAAATCATTGGTATAGGTCTCAAAAATCAGGGTACCTATACCAATGGTTTTGAGAACCATTGGCATAAGTACCTATATTTTTTATTGATTCATTTTTCAAAAACATTAAATACATTAAAAGTTAAATTACTTGTAATTATAAATATATAAATATATTTATCAAATTATGTTTCCAAAAGTCATCATATATTAGTGGTTAGGTCTTTGGAATATAAATGAGAGGTTCTAGGATCAAAACCGAGATGGATTTTATTCTTTTCATTACCTATACCAACGGTTTATCAAAAACATTGGTATATGTTTTTCATATGACCTATAGAAACAGTTTTAAAAAAATCATTGGTATAGGTTTATACCGAAACCAGAATAGCCAACACCCCTTTAAACCATTGGTATAGGATATACCAATGGTTTGGACACCTATCCCAACGTGTCTAAATCGTTGGTATAGGATTTTTTTTTCTAGTACTGAATGTCCAAGTCCTAGAGATAAAGCGTGAGATTATGCTATCACAACTACTGAGGTAGATCCCAAAAAAGATTTTTTGATAGTTACAATAGTTATTCATTCAATAATAGTGAACATGCTATTTGATTCTGGATTTAAGCACTCTTTCATATCATGAAAGTTTAGTATAACTATTCAAATACCACCACAAAACATGGAGGTGCAGTTATCTATGAAAATGAAAAATGGGGAAATTATTTGTATTTAAAGTATATAACTTATCCCCTATCCATATTTGTGGGTTGAACTTCCTAGTGAACCTTGTAATGCTCCCTTTAGAAGAACCTGATTCAATTTTGGGTATAGATTAGCTAACCTTAAATAGATCCAACATAAATTTCCAAGAGAATGAAATCACCCTCATATTTCGAATCACCTCTGATTCTATATAAGTGAAAATAGAAGTATGAATCTCCTTTAGTATCCTCATCCTAGGAATGGGTATTATTGAATTATAAGAAAGTGTATCTTGCATATATTATTGTTTATATGTAAAGTATCATCCTTGAAGACATTCTCATTATGAGGGAATATGATGATTTTTTTCTAAAGAATTGTTTGGTCTTCCTCTTGGCTAAGAGGTTGAATTTTCAATCAATCTTATACCCAATGATCTACCAATATCAAAGACTCCATATAGAATAAACATTACTAAACCTGAAGAGATAAATAAGTAACTATATGAGAATATGGATAAAGGGTTTATACACCCAAGTAATTCTCTATGGGTTTCACCGGTCCTCTTCATCAAGAAGAATGATGTGTCAATGTGTCTCTGCATTGATTATCATGATCTCAAAAAAAACGTGATAAAGAACAAATATACTTTTCCATGGATTGATGACTTGTTATATCACTTATATGGATCTTAGTACTTCTCTAAGGTGGGTCTTTTATTGGGATATTATCAAGTAAAGGTGAATAAGGAGGATATCCCCAACACTGATTTTTATACAAGGTACAGATACTATGAGTTCATAGTGATTCCATTTGGACTCTCCAATGCTCTATAAATATTCATGGACTTAATGAATAACATATTTAGGGATTACCTTGACAAATGTTTGGTAGTCTTTATATATAATATTCTTATCTACTCCAAAATCAAGGAGGAAGATAAGGATCATTTTAATACTATACTAAAGACCTAGTGAAAGGAAATTTTTTATGAAAATCACAGTAAATGTGAATTTTTGATATAGAAAGTAACATTCCTGGGGCATGTTATCACCAAAAAAGTAATTTATATGAATCCTTTAAAGATAGATGCAATTTAAGGATGGCCCAAACCAACATATCTGATATAGATCCAATGTTTCCTTGGATTATCTAGGTACTATCATGATTTTTTCAGAAAATTATCATAATATTAAATCCCACTAACCAAGCAAACATGGAAGGGAATGAAGTTTTATTGGATTGATGAATGTAAATAGAACTTTAAAGAGTTAATAAAGAGGATAATCACTACACTTATGCTCACATTACCCACCAATGGGTAAGGATTTGTGATCTACAATGATGCATCTAAAAGGGGATTGGGTTTTATACTCATACAAGATGAAAAGAGACAACATATGCCTCTCACTCTAACATCCCATAATTTTAGCGTGTTTTTTTCATGCAATGAATAAGTTTTCTAAAAAAAGGAGAATTATATCTTATTAAAATGATTTTAACACATTAAAATCCAATAAAGGATTCATATTCTATCTATAGAGTTGATAATGTTAAACATAAAACAACCATTCGTAATAAAAGAGGACAAAGTGAAAATAACATGCCCACAACATGATTATAGCTTGCTTCTCTTGGATACAAAATGAGTAGGATCCCTTTGTAGATGATGATGGTAAGAATACAAAGTAGTTAAAAATAGGAATCATCCTCATGGACAAAAATACTGAAGTATGTAGAGTTCATTTTATTAAAATTCCTTTTAAGTTTGGCATTTATAAGATAAATAAAATTGCCATTGATAAATTTCCATTGAGAACTTTTTTGAATGAAATTGTTAGTGAAAATAAATAAAAAATATATCCATTATGATATTCTGATAATAAGTATATAGATATATATATAAGTTATGATTCAGTTTAGAATGTTTATAAAAAATGGTTAAAGGGTATTTTTAAATTATAAAAGTAGTACACAAAGTATAATATTTATAGAGCTAAAATGAAAATTATATAAATAAAAATTAGTTAATTTAACTAAATAATTTTGAGGATATTATTTTAAAATGATTATTTTAAAATTTGAATAAAAAACTTATTAATTTAATACTATTATATTTGAATATGCTATTATTATTTAAGAAACGTTTTATTATGAAGTAATAGTTAAATCATAATTTTCTTATGAACATCCTTGATAAATATTCAACACAAACTTGGAATTATTTTTTTTCATGTTAAATGTGTATATATAAATATCAAATGATAAGAATATACTTTTAAAAAATAGGTATATAAGTCTAAAATAGTATATTTATATAGTTCATAAGTAATTTAAATTTTACCAAGTATATAAAAAAATTGGATATCTAGAAACTAGATAGCTCGCTAAACTATGCATGTGAGCACAATCAACCATGAAAAAGAGATAGTTAGTAAGCAAAAAGGGTGTGAGTAGGTGCACAACACCCATAGAGAGTGCCCCGGTGAGTGCATGTCTATAAGTGGGTTGTGTTGTGGGTCAACAGCATGGTGAGGCTGGGAGCGGACCTCGTTACCCGCATATGTCGATTCAATGGGATGAATTAACAAATATTAAAGTGTAAAACCATCCAAGTTTTTTATGTGGGACAATAGATCATGGTTATAATTCATATGTTTAAAAACAATTGTTTATAACATGGTCATCTGATCAATACAATCTCAACCATCCGATCATCCTGTGGTTCATCTTCTTCCTCACATTCTTTCCATTATTTATTCATATTCCTCTACACATTGACTTGAATCCCTATTATCACTTTCTTCAACATATTCAACCATATATGCCCACTTCATCATCTTCCTCTTACCCTTATGAAGCAATAAAATTCTCAAAGGTATGACCTACACACAATAACCTCGAAAACCCTATCTCAATTGTCATTGTCCCATGGAGAGACTTGTCTTTGCAAGGAAGCTTGGTAAGGCTGAGTATAAGAGTTAAATAAAGATTTAAAAAACCATAACAATCATTATTTTTAAAACCACAAATTAGATGCTATTTAGAATCACCATTTTTTCCTCATTTTATAATAGTTGTAACAATAATACATACAAACATATATCTATATAACCATCAAATAATGGCATTTCCATTGTAATTTCCAACTTTCTCCATAAACTCAATCACCCTGAAGCCTCAAGCTTATGGAATCTGAGTACACTATTTTGATTTCAATGGTTATCCTCATAAATATTCAACATCTTCTATAAGGCCCAGTCACATTAAACTGTAGTACCCAAACTCCTATATATACGTGTATAATGACTTTCCATGTCACCATTAGAAAACCCTTTCCCAAGCTCTCTCTTTGTCCCTTAATCTTTTTTCCATTTCCAAGCCTTGGTAGTAGAGAAAATCATTGCCCAAGGTTTTTAAGTTTTTGGTAAGGTGGAATTTAATTTCAAAAATAAAACTTATATTATGTGTATTAATTCAAAACTCTTTTAGTAAGGGAGTTATTTTAAAATATTTCTATTTTTCAAAGATATATTTATTTTAGGAAAACCCCATTTAATGTAAGGGATATATATTTTAAACTATTATTATATGTAAGGGTAAAATCATTTAAATAAAATTTTGTTTTCTAAAAAATTTCTTATCATATAAGTGAAATTTTGTTTTCAAAATCATTATACTATGCTTATTTTTATTAAAAACCAATTTTAAATGTTTAATTGTTTTAAATCTTTTAATTTAAGGTTTTCCAAAACCCCATTTTATGTAAGGGATTTATTTTTCTATTTTAAAATGGGAAAAATTTATTTTATCAAGCTTCTATTATTTTCAAATACCCACATCAAGAAAGAGAATTATTTGTATAAGAAAAGTATTTTATCTCAAAAACTATTACTTTCTGTAAAGGGAGAACAAATTTCAAATCTTTTAAAACTATATTTATTTTTTATTATTTCATCTAAAGAATATTATTTTTTAAAAATTTACTATTATTCCTAGTAAATTATTTATATTTTTAATAAAATATTTTATGGAACGGAAATGATATTTCCAAGATTATAGTTAAGGGAATTTTATCTCAACAACTCTATTTATTTAATTTCTAAAACCCTTTCTATGAAAAGAATTATTTTCTTAAGAAACTCAATTTTCAATAAAACCCATCATTTTATGTATATTATGATTTTTTCCTAAAAATACTATATAAGGGAAATTATTATTTTCAAACCCTTAATTTTAAAATTAAGAAAAGTCATTTTAAAAAGTAAATTTTATTTTATTAATTCAATGGTGAATTTAAAATGATAATTTTTATCATTTTATGTTCTTCTAAGTCAATAAAATTATTTAATAGTTCAAATGGACTTTATAATTATCAATTTTTGCATGAAATTTCATTTTAAATATATAGATGTTAATCATGATTATAGATATAGCCATATTCTATTATGAAATTAGAAATTCATAATTTTGTTTATGAAGAGAATCTGACTTTGTGTTTTTCTTCCTTTAAAAGTATTATTGTAAGAATTAATTATGAAACTTGGATTTATCCTAACTTCATAGTGTTTTCTTAAAATCATATTTTGTTAAAGATTGTGTGATATAAAATTATTTTCTCTTGGAAATAATTTATATATTTTTCAAAATAATGTTTCATATAAAAAAAATGTGAAAAGAAAACCTTACAAAAAATGTTTTTATAAAACTCGGTACTTGGGAATAAAATGTTATCATAAGAAATTGAGAGTGAACATATGAACTTAAGTGGGAATTGTCCAAAAAGTGATTCTGCAAGTGGCCTCATTGTTTTCTTAAGGTTTTTCAAGTATTGTTTCATTCCAAAAAATGTTATTACTTAAAAAAGGTTTTTAAAACATTAAAGTGAAATCAGAGTATTTTTTAAAGCTTTTTATATTTTGAAATGAAATTGGGTTTTTAAATTAATATGTATTTTCAAAGGCTTTTAATAGTATTTTCTGGGGTTGTATATTTAGAAAACCCTAAAGAATTTTAACTATATTTACTATGTTCTATTTTGAAAACCCTAGTTTTATTTTTTTGAAAAATATTTATTATATCAAATGATTTAATATAAAGGTCAATTTTTTAAAAATAATGTTTTCAAAGGAATGTTTTCAAAGGAAATTTTCATAGTGTTTATAAAATGATTTTAACTGGTTTTAAAACCCCTTACTGGAAAATTTTATGCTCACCCTATGTTTTAAAAAAAATCACAGGGTCAATAGAATTTTCAAGAGATTTTTACTTCCTTAAGAAGTTAACACAAGTGAAGTCAAATAAATATTTGTAGATAATTCCCATTAAACACTGATATATTTTCATGTTTTATCTTTTTTCACAAAAACCTAGACTAGAAAAGATCCTCGGATGTGTAATAGGCTGTGTATTTTTAGTTAATTTTTATAAAAAAAATATTCAGTATGTTTTTTCACTGGATCTAGATGTACGGATCTCAAGATATCACACTCACCAACTAAAGATCCATGAGTATAACTATCCAACCCCTGATATGGAATTCCCTGCAGAGATATTCACTTTAAAGATATGGTGGTATTATCTCTATAATCACTACTGGAAATTCGGGCTATAGCCACGGTTCTAAACCGTGGCTATAGGTAATAGCCACGGTTCCTCAAACCGTGGCTAAGTTTGGCGTGGCTATAGGCCTAGACCTATAGCCACGGTTCCAAACCGTGGCTTTAACACTATAGCCATGGTTTCAACTGTGGCTATAGGTATATAGCCACGGTTCAAACCATGGCTGTTTACCTAATGCCACGGTTGAAACTATGGCTATACTAAAGGCCGGACAAACTTAATTGCCACGGTTTTAAACCGTGGCATTATGTCTATAGCCATGGTTAATAACCGTGTCAATAAACCAATAGCCACGGTTTAAACCGTGTCTATAGGGTGTCCAAATCCATAAAAAAATACCCCCCAACCCCCTGGACACCCTCCTAGACACCCCCTCGACATCCCCTGGACACCCCCCTGGACACCCCCTGCCACCCCCTGCCAGTCCCCCCTGCCCCCTGCTAGTCCCCCCTGCCAGTCCCCCCCTGCCCCCTGCTAGTCCCCCCTGCAACCCCCTGCTTGTCCCCCTGCCAGCCCCCCCCCCCCCCCCACCCCCTGCTTGTCCCCCTGCCAGCCCCCCTGCCCCTGCTAGTCCCCCCCCCCGCCAGCCCCCCCTGCCCCCTGCCAGTCCCCCCCTGCCAGCCCCCCCCTGCCCAAGGATGTGTTCATGCTGAAACTGGTAAAGCACAATTCTGCTGGATATATTCTATAAGTAGATCCTCAACTCGTACTCCCAACTTGAGCACCTTATCAAAGAGGGTTCTCTACCGCAACTAGAATTAAGATGAAACATCCTATCAACATGGGGTACCAACAACCAACATACATGAATCAAGAAATAGAAAATAGAGAGTTCCCAACATTTTTTACACAACCAGAACATGTCTAGGAGCATCATTACAGACCTCACCCTATAGGTTACACATGACATATACTTATAGGGCTGTCACATTTTACTCTACCTACTGTTACACCTATTCATGCTCGTTCTCAGCTAGACATTCCTCAAGGACAACCCCTCCCCCTCTACTGGACAGCCCCTCCCCCTGCCTGGACACCCCTCTCCACTACTGGACACCCCTCCCCCCTGCTGGACAGCCCTCCCCCCTGCTGGACACCCCTCCCCCTTGCAGGACAGCCCCTCCCCCTGTTGGAAAGCCCCTCCCCCTGCATGGACACCCCTCCCCCCTGCTGGACACCACTCCCCCCTGCTGGACACCCCTCCCCCTGCTGGACACCCCTCCCCCCTACTGGACAGCCCTCCCCCCCTGCTGGACAGCCCTCCCCCCCGTGCTGGACAACCCCTCCCCCCTGCTGGACAACCCCTCCCCCTGCCTGGACACCCCTCCCCCCTGTTGGACAACCCCTACCCCTGCCTGGACACCCCTCCCCCCTGCCACCCCCCTGCTTGTCCCCCTGCCTTTCCCCCCTACCCCATGCTAGTCCCCCCCTGCCACCCCCTGCCAGCCCCCCTGCCCCCTGCTAGTTCCCCCCCTTCCACCCCCTGCTTGCCCCCCTGCCAGCCAGCCCCCCTACCCCCTGCCAGTCCCCCCTGCCACCCCATGCCAGTCCCCCCCTGCTAGTCCCCCTGCCAGCCCCCCTGCCCCCTGCCAGCCCCCCTGCCAGCCCCCCTGCCCCCTGCTAGTCCCCCTGCCCCCTACTAGGCCCCCTTCCCCCTTCTAGGCCCCCTGTTAGGCCCCCTGCCCCCTGCTAGGCCCCCTACTAGGCCCCCTGCTAGGCCCCCTGCATATTTACCCCTGCTGGACACTGGACCCCTGCTAGACACTGGACCCATACTCCCCCCACCCCTACCAGCCCCCTTGTACCCCTGCTGGACACAGGACTCCCCCCTGGAAACTAGTTCTTGGGATGCCCAAATCATATTTACCCCTATTGGACACTGGACTCCCCCCTAGACACTAGACTCCCCCTGCATATTTACCCCTGCTGGACACTGGACCCCTGCTGGACACTGGCCCCATACTATAGGTTCTTAGTAGGACCACCCCATACTATAGGTTCTTAGTATGACTTGGGAAACAGTTGAAACAAAATTCAGAAGTAGCTATATATGAGTAATCTAGGAAAACATACATATAATCAGTATGGAAAATAAAACAGAATAAACTATAAAATGTTTATGGAAATAAAATAAACATATTTGAAATTGGAAAACATTACCAGAAAAACTGTTTATCAACTAAACAAACTGCTTGGTGAAATCATGGTCACACATGCTCATCCTCAGAAAAAATATGCTTGCATTTCATGTAGTACTGCATTAAAAAAAACATTGGAATTATGATTTGAAATAGAGTTACCATATTTTATAGCACCGTGCTCACTATCTATAGGTGGTGAAATAGTTATACCTGGTGCCTGTGAAGTATCTGTGGGATGTTTTATGATATTTTCCAGATCTGGACAGCACTGCATTTTCTCTATAGAGACATTCATAACTTGCATGGGATTAGGTTCCTGGACAACCCTCTTGCACCCCCTTGCAACCCCCTGGACAGCCCCCTTGAACACCCCCCTGCACCCCCCATGCCCCCTTGGTCCCCCATGCCCCCCTACACCCCACTGGACAGCCCCCATGCCCCAACTGGACAGCCCCACTAGACAGCCCCACTGGACACCCCCTGCACCCCCTGGACAGCCCTCCCCCCCTGCCGGATACCCCTCCCCCCCTGCTTGGACAGCCCCTCCCCCTGCTGGACACCCCTCCCCCTGCTGGACACCCCTGCCCCCTGCCCCCTGCCCCCTGACCCTGGACACCGCAGGACAGACCCCACCCCAGGACAGACCCCCCCAGACCCTGGACACCCCTGCCAGTCCTACCCCCCCCCCCCAGACCCTGGACACCCTAGGACAGACCCTCCCCCCCAGAACCTGGACAGCCCCCCAGACCATGGACACCCCCCATAACCTACCCCCCCCAAACCCAGACCCCCCAGGACAGACCCCCCCCCCAGACCCTGGACACCCCAGGACAGACCCCCCCCCACTGGACCCCCTAGACACCCCATGGACAGACCCCCCAGGACAACCCCCCCAGACCCTGGACACCGCAGGACAGACCCCCCCACTGGACCCCCTAGATAACGGATGGATGTCATGGGCTATTTCTAAAAGACTGAATCCGGCTGCTGAAATCAGTAGTAAATAAGAAGAGGTAAATGAAGAAAAATGAATAAAATTTTCCCAATATACTTGGGGAATTTTATTCATCAGCAGGAAGAAGAACAGAAGAACGGTAGCTGAGAGTTCCTTCCCCGGAGGTGGAGAATGATTTTTTTACACAGGATCTGTCTAATATTTAATGGAAGAAAGAAGGAGAGGAAATTAAGAACCTCATTATAAGTGGAAGCATTCAACAAATTCTCTTCCAATGGAATAAAATATTACAAAAAAAATCTATAAACCTTCTCTCTCCTCTTGTGGCTTCCAGGTGTCCAGGTGGTTAATAATTTGGTTGAGGTGAGGCTGTGGACTCATGGGGGCAAGCATGAAGGAAACTAAGTTGGACTGGATTTTAAGTAGGCTGCTCTTGTTTTTCTGAAGTGGCAGGGCTGATTGGGTCTAAAATAAGTGAGTTGGAACAGGAATTTAGATGAGGGCTTCAAATGTTAAGGGGTCTGGTTTAATTGGTTAGAATTGGGTAAGTTTTGTAATGGTTTTAAATTGGGATGCCTGGTGGAAAATGTGGGGTTGGTGGCTTAGAAGTTGAGAGGTGGGTAGGCCTGATTGGTGGTCAAGTTGTGGATGGGTTGCCTAGGTGGATTGAAAAATGGTGGGGGACTGGGAAGGAGTTCATAGTGGCTAAATTGAAGTGGGAGCTTGGAATTGTAGTAGGGATTGAGTTTGGATTTTTTAGTGAGAGTGGAAATGGCCCTGGAATAGCTGGTTTGATTTTGGTGGGTTGGCCATGGGATTTTTATAGTGCATTGAAAAATATTCACTAGCAGGGCTTGGTTTGGTGTGAAATTCAGTCAAACGGTTGTGGGAACCATCATGGAAGCAACTACCAAATACAGACCAGAGCTAGTCTCCTCTACAGTGAAGACCCTTCATGGAAACTCTTCAAGCAAACCAGGTCTCCAGTTGCATCTTTGTCCATAACAAACAAGCCCTGTTTGCATAGGCCCAAACAGACCTCCCTTTGCCAGCTTGTGGGGGAAATGTGGGAACTCCAGCATGAAATAGGCCCTCAGAATAGAACAGCCTCTTTGGAATTGCATCAAACAGATTGTGTGTAGCCTTTAAAACTCAACTTGGCAGTGATCATCCTCCTCCAATGAGTGCTACATGAGATGAGGGAATTATGGAAGGAATTTCATCTAAAACATCCAAAAGAAGACATTGAATTTCCATCACAACAGGATGATCCGGTTCAGACGACATGTGCAGAGGATGAGGATGATCTGGTTTGGACAACATGTGAAGAGGATGAGGAAAAAGAAGAATTACCGAACAAATATTATGTGATACATGTACAATAATGTATTCCAGACAATTCCAAACCAATGTTTTCAGTTGAATTGAGCCTTTGTACCACCTTCTATGCACGTTTTGTGGAAATATGGATGAGAGGCAGTGCTGAGAGGAGATATAGTTTAGGAATGAGGAAATACAAAAAATTATAGAGCTAACCATTCAATGTTTCTCTAAAGAGGAGTAACCGCCGCAGGGTGTCGTCCTAGAGCAAAGCCAAATCACGGCATGACCACGGCGTGACCGCCGTAGGGTGTCGTCCTGGAGCAGGGCCAAATCACGGCGTGACCGCGGCGTGACCGCCGCAGGGTGTCGTCCTGGAGGAGTAACCACCGCAGGGTGTCGTCCTGGAGCAGGGCCAAATCACGGCGTGACCGCGGTGTGACCGCGGCGTCACCGCGGCGTGACCGCGGCGTGACCGCCGCAGGGTGTCGTGATGGAGGAGTAATCGCCGCAGGGTGTCGTCCTGGAGCAGGGCCAAATCATGCCGTGACCGCGGCGTGACCGCGACGTGACCGCAGCGTGACCACCGCAGGGTGTCGTCCTGGAGGAGTAACCGCCGCAGGGTGTCGTCCTGGAGCAGGGCCAAATCACGGCGTGACCGCCCCAGGGTGTCGTCCTAGAGGAGTAACCGCCGCAGGGTGTCGTCCTGAAGCAGGGCCAAATCATGGCATGACCGTGGAGTGTGTAACGCCCCGAACCCAGCTACCCAGAGTCGGTGCATTACTTCGTAACATTGGCATGATCACAAAAGATCAAGTCTCGAAAGACTGATTAGTTTAGTAGCCTTGGAAACACTAGATACATTCGTAAACGTTACATTACATCATAAAGTGAAAAACTACAATAACAAAGTCTTCATAGTCCACACTCATATCCTTTTCTGACAATCCCTGCAGGTCATTCATAAAATACTTCTTCACATCCTGGAAAATATTAAAACATTGAAAGGGGTGAGCTCAGATGCTCAGTAAGGATAACAATATTGCGGAAGCTTTCATAAATAAACATTAACATTTAAGGCAATGTATAACTAAAACAAAAGCCTTTTTAAACTTGAACTTCAGCATAATATGGCAAAAATAAAATTAAATAATGTCATTTACTTACTCACATGTATATTCTACTAGTCGAATAATCACATGAAATATCAATAACCACTTTCATAATGAGGTAATGTATAATGCCGGACATTCTGAAACATTTCGTCAAGGCCTCGGCCAAGACGTCTAAAATGATTAAGGCCTCGGCCAAAACCATAAATCAAATTGGGAAAGGGCCTCGGCCAATTCCACGTCTAGTTGTCTCATGAGACCTACTGATGCATCGAGGAGCTATAGCGGGCTCCACCCGTCACATATTAAGTCCAATACATTCCTCATATGAATAGGTTTAAACATAACATAAATATTCGTATTAAAACTAGCATACGAAATGTCAAAAATTTCTCCATAAACTATGGATGGTATAAAAATAACACATCCACAGTCAAATATTTCACAAAATGTTCAATGGAAGTTTTGTATCACAAATCAATTTCAATTAAACTTAAAACCCATCAAAGGATGTTGACATAGATGAAATCAAAGCTATTTGAGAGAAATATCTCTCCTTTTTGAAATCATTTAAAAGTCCCATAATTTTAAAATAATGCATTTACTTTGAAGATATTCTTATAAGCTTGTTAGGGAAGCTTCGACGAAGTTATAATGGCGGAAAATAGTCACACCCGTCGTATAAGTAAAAAAAACATTCTTACCTTAAATTTGTCAAAAAGGTCAAAAAGTACATTGTTTGGAAAACGACGGTAAGATTCCTTTCAAAAACGTATAAGGGTATAAATGAATTTAACCCATTTTCCATTTAATAGTAAAAATGTTTTGAAAGACATTTTTAAGAAACATGGATGTGGATGATAACGAGGTCCCAGTAGATAATTATGTATAAACAACCTTGGATAATGAAGAGGTTGTGAAGTAAACCCTTACCTTGCGTTCTGTCCTGACCCGACCGTTCTTTAACCTCCTGAATAATAAACTAGAGTTAATTTCTATTTACTTAAGAACCTTTTTCATGTTCATTATTTCATTTACATCACTTATTACCATGTTATGAACATTATTTAATTATTTAAGTTAATAACGGTCGTTTTGTCGATCTTTGGTACTTGAGTCAAAAATAAACTTCTTATAATTACAATTTGTTCATGTGGTGAAATATCCATTATATCCAGAATTATATTCATGATGTAGATATCATATATATCATATATATCATATATATACAGTATATACATTCATTCATAATGTCACATAACATTTAGAGGTAATAAATGAAATGCACCATTCATGGAGACGGTAAGCCGTACGTACGCATGAACGCTACTTTCATTTCTATTTCATATTTAATGGAATGAAATCATAATGATATAAATTTATAATATAATTCCAGTATAACATAGTGTATAATACCATTTACTCCATCCTTTATACATCCCACATATGGCATTAACGATTCAAATCACTTTGAGGGGGCGGTAGTCCGCACTTCCTAAAATGAAATTATCGCATTTTACCCATAATGGAAATCATAAAGTATGCCATAAATGAGAAATACAGAAGCATAAGTAAAACATAAACACATTATATATCATATATAAATATAGTGACATCTTAATGGCCACCTTTGAAGGTGTTATATGAGTGTTGAACAATCATCGTTTCGTGAGGCAGAAATTCGCCATCCACAGAAACCGTATGTTCTTTAACCATTAGATGTAGGTGTGTGTAAGTGTAGCTCGAATCCTTCTTATAACAAAATCATAGTATATTGAGGATACTGGTGTTGTTACAAAAGAAATTAATAAAAAGAGTTTAGGGGGTTGGAGAAGAAAAATAAAACAAAACAACATAGAGAAGACATTACCTTAAAAATCGGGTAACTCTTTTTGATTTGAGCCAAATGATTCTTTGGGAAGAGTTATGCCCAAAGGGAGGCTTCTAGGAGTAATAGGGGGAAGTTGGGAGAGTATTTGGGCAGAGGTTGGCCGAGCCAAATGGCTTGAAGGTGTGAATAAGGTGGGAGAGGTGGGGGCCTTTTATAAGTGGAGAGGAGGGGCACTCTTGGAATGTCATGAAACATTACATTATTATACATTGCTTTTCGGATTCCAAAGGTCCCACACTTATATAATTCGTGGATAAGGTGATAAGGTTTCTAAATCTCCTCATCCAATAGGCTTTGGACAAGTGTAAGCCTTGGATGTTTCATTATCTTCTCATTTTATTTAAATCGTTAATTAATGAGGTCATCGCTGCATCATCATGATGTCATAAATAATTTAATATATTTAATGTCTAAAAATTATAAAAAAAATACTATGATGTAGGAAATCTTTTTAGGTTTCTAATGAATATTTATAATCAAAATTTGGACTTGTGTAACCCCACTTAAAAATTGTTTTAGTAAAACAACTCATGTTTGTGTCATTTTAACTTTAACATTAAATAAACATATATTAATGTCATTATCCAACCAAAGTGGCTCCATGGGGTCCCCAAGTTGACCCATGACTTTTCTTGGTCGGCCATGACACAACCAATGAGGGTAGGACATGTGTCTAGGTGTTTTAATATTATTAAAGCATTATTTTTACCTTAAACTACACTAATTACCACTAATCGCGATTAATGAAAAAAAAGTTACTATTCACCAAAAATTTATTTTCATCCCATTGAACCACATTTTACATACTAATGACAACCATGTATGTCAGATTTTTAAAATTCAATACACATTAGTGGTGAACTTTCATTTAACTGAAAAATCAGTTTGCTTGATTACCACTTAGTGGTTTCACTATTCATCAAAAATTGAAGTTTTTCATAACAATGCCAAAATTTCACCCTAAGCTATAATTGATATTCCGAATTCAAAAATGATGTCTATTTTACAAAATTCCAAACATATAAGTTGCATTAATTAATTTTATAATTAATTCCCGCTGTCAGAACAAATAGCGTGTTTTTAAGAAACAATTTATATCAAAAGATTGGCAATTGTTTATGTCCATTTTTAATGTTAAATTAATTCTAATAACCACCATTGGATAAAATGGTAAAAATATATTCTAATTATACTTTAAAACCACTAAATATTATAATTTATCACAATTAATTATTTTGATTAAAAAAGTTGTTTTAAGTATTTTTCACTATTCATAAAAAATTGGAAGTTCTCAGAAAGTTACAAAAAATTCAACTTAGGATAATTTCGATATTACGAATACAAAAATGAAGTCCATTTTGAAATATAAAATTTCTATAATTTTAAAAAGTGGTTATTACTATTCATAACGGCTACTTTGATTAGTCACGGTGTTTTAGAACTCGAAGTTGCGTACAATGCAAGCTATTGCATTATTGAATGAGAAGCGTATCGTGGAAGCTCGGGGTGTTACATTCTCCCCTCCTTCAATAAATTGCGTCCTCGCAATTTGAAATTTTTCTTTGAAAATAAAAGGTTGAAAATAGAAAATACCTTTGTGGAAAACCCACATCGGAAATAAGATTAATAAAAATATAACATTAAAAGAAAGAAAGAGAAGTACAAAGGTCATCCGAGATAGCCCATACTAGGGTTCTATGAAAATATGGATATTGAGGAAATACAAACTAGCATGGTCTGATGAAGAGTTCTAGAAAACAGGATTAGGAGAAAGTTAACAATAAGAAAATCACAAACTTGTGATTGGTTAAACGTCCATTGAATCCCCAGTTGGAAAAGTTAATCGACAACGTTTTTGTTTTAAGTAACCTTTCATAGAGGTGAGGAAATTATTTAAGTGATTTACTAAGAATGTGAGGAAATATACTTACTTATCATGTAGACTTTCATTAATAAATTTTTACCACAAACCATTTAGAATAGGAAAACTATTTTGTAATAACCAGGGACTTCCTGTAGGCTAGTGGTAGGAAATAAAGGCCTGTCGCACTATGGTTGTGGGTTCGATTCCTGCAACTTTGTCCGACGCGACGGGTTATTCCCCACCCTGCAGGTTGTCCTTTTCCTAAAACTATAGTATCATAATACTCCAAAAATAATCTTCATAAATTTTTTAACCTTAAACAATACTATCCAAAGATCAACTTAATCCACTCCAACCTTTCTAGTTATCCAAAATACCTCTGTCCAGACTTTCTCTAAAAGGTTTCTTAATTCCAAAATCAATTTATCAGATTCCCCAAACGAAGTAAAGTTTCTCTTATTGTCACATACTAAAAATATAATTACCTTCATCATATTAAAACCTTACTGAAATCAACAAGTACTGCAGTACAATCCATATATATATCACATTATTCTTATAACCAGAATATAATCCTTGAGTCCAAAAGCACCAATACATTAATTATTCCGCTTCAACTGTAGTCACAGCATAAGATTGGCCTTGATCCCTTGGCCTTTTCTGAGGTAAGTTTCCCTGACGCTTAGGACATTCATTTGCATAATGACCCATTTCTCTACAATTATAGCATTCAACTTTGGCAGCCTCTTTCTTTCCCTTGCAATCACGAGCCTGGTGACCCTTTTCTCCACATTTATAACAAACTCCCATTCCTTTTAGGCACGTACCAGGGTGATTCTTCCCACAATTATCACATAATGGAAAATCCTTCTTTCCCTTTTTCCCTTTATCTGTCTCTTGTTCCACCGTTCTCTTCTTCTCTTGCTTTACTTTGTTGTCATAAGACTTAGAGAATTCCTTTTCTGTCTTGATAGCACACGAGACAATATCTTCGTATGATGAGAAGGATTGTGATACTAATGCTCGACGGAGAAATGGTTTTAACCCATCAAAGAAACGATCAATCTTACTCCTTGGGTTGCGTATATAATCGGCAGCATGCCTTGCTAACCTTGTAAAGTTAGCCTCATACTTTGCGACACTCTCATCCTCCTTCTGCCTCAGACTCAGAAATTGCCTTTCCATATCTGCTCGATGGTCATGAGGAAAGTATTTTTCTAAGAAAAGCTCTTTGAACTCCCTCCATTCCATATTCGATACATCATCATCTTCCTTTGTGTTTTGAATCAGCGACCACCACTGATCGGCATCTCCAGTGAGGCGGTAAACTGCCATGACAACCTTCTCCCTTTCACTACTCCCCAAGGCATGGAATATTTTCTCTAAGGAATTTATCCATTGCTCAGATACTATAGGATTTGTACTCCCATTGAAGGTTGGTGGTTGTTGCCTCATGAAACGGTCTAGCATTGATCCTCCACGTTGCGGATCAGGGTGCTCCATACGAGTAAAGTTATTATTCATAACCAGCGTGAGTTGTCCCAGTACGGTGAGAAGCTGATCGGCACCAGTTGTATCACTAGCTCCACCATAATTATCCTGAGCAGGAGGGCAATCCCTACACGGAGTGCATGCATTGATACGGTTTCCATTCCTTCCACTAGGCGCCATTTCTAAATAATGGCATAAACTAGATTAGTTCATGAATCAAAATACATAATTCCATACTTGTAAAACACTTAACATAAATTGAACTAATTATGGATATAATCCATAATTATAAAAATGTTTTCTTTGAGGAAGTATATACTCGTAACCCTTCATAGTGGTTTGTAAAGGAAATGGGAATTATCCAAAGCATATCCCCCGGGAGTGTCGTAACCAAGAGTGCAGCAAGGCCCGTTGTCGTGCACCAGTTCCCGTTCGAGTCTAGCTCAAAGCGGTGTTTTCGAGTTTTACCCCTAGGTACATCTGTGCCAGAGCCGCCTCTACCTGCTCGTATCCAGACAGGGATGTATTGCTTGGAAAACTCACAAAATCTCTACAATACCAAAATTTTTAGGAAGTTCTTCTATACTAATCCTCAAAGTTCATCTTAGGTCTACGTGCTCTAATCAGAGTTTGTCTAAATCTAGCTTCCAAGGTTTGTACTAAACTGCCTCTGATACCAACTGTAACGCCCCGACCCCAGCTACCCAGAGTCGGTGCATTACTTCGTAACATTGGCATGATCACAAAAGATCAAGTCTCGAAAGACCGATTAGTTTAGTAGCCTTGGAAACACTAGATACATTCGTAAACGTTACATTACATCATAAAGTGAAAAACTACAATAACAAAGTCTCCATAGTCCACACTCATATCCTCTTCTGAAAATCCCTGCAGGTCATTCATAAAATACTTCTTCACATCCTGGAAAATATTAAAACATTGAAAGGGGTGAGCTCAGATGCTCAGTAAGGATAACAATATTGCGGAAGCTTTCATAAATAAACATTAACATTTAAGGCAATGTATAACTAAAACAAAAGCCTTTTTAAACTTGAACTTCAGCATAATATGGCAAAAATAAAATTAAATAATGTCATTTACTTACTCACATGTATATTCTACTAGTCGAATAATCACATGAAATATCAATAACCACTTTCATAATGAGGTAATGTATAATGCCGGACATTACGAAACATTTCGTCAAGGCCTCAGCCAAGACGTCTAAAATGATTAAGGCCTCGGCCAAAACCATAAATCAAATTGGGAAAGGGCCTCGGCCAATTCCACGTCTAGTTGTCTCATGAGACCTACCGATGCATCGAGGATCTATAGCGGGCTCCACCCGTCACATATTAAGTCCAATACATTCCTCATATGAATAGGTTTAAACATAACATAAATATTCGTATTAAAACTAGCATACGAAATGTCAACAATTTCTCCATAAACTATGGATGGTATAAAAATAACACATCCACAATCAAATATTTCACAAAATGTTCAATGGAAGTTTTGTATCACAAATCAATTTCAATTAAACTTAAAACCCATCAAAGGATGTTGACATAGATGAAATCAAAGCTATTTGAGAGAAATATCTCTCCTTTTTGAAATCATTTAAAAGTCCCATAATTTTAAAATAATACATTTACTTTGAAGATATTCTTATAAGCTTGTTAGGGAAGCTTCGACGAAGTTATAATGGCGGAAAATAGTCACACCCGTCGTATAAGTAAAAAAAAACATTCTTACCTTAAATTTGTCAAAAAGGTCAAAAAGTACATTGTTTGGAAAACGACGGTAAGATTCCTTTCAAAAACGTATAAGGGTATAAATGACTTTAAACCATTTTCCATTTAATAGTAAAAATGTTTTGAAAGACATTTTTAAGAAACATGGATGTGGATGATAACGAGGTCCCAGTAGATAATTATGTATAAACAACCTTGGATAATGAAGAGGTTGTGAAGTAAACCCTTACCTTGCGTTCTGTCCCGACCCGACCGTTCTTTAACCTCCTGAATAATAAACTAGAGTTAATTTCTATTTACTTAAGAACCTTTTTCATGTTCATTATTCCATTAGATCACTTATTACCATGTTATGAACATTATTTAATTATTTAAGTTAATAGCGGTCGTTTTGTCGATCTTTGGTACTTGAGTCAAAAATAAACTTCTTATAATTACAATTTGTTCATGTGGTGAAATATCCATTATATCCAGAATTATATTCATGATTTAGATATCATATATATCATATATATACAGTATATACATTCATTCATAATGTCACGTAACATTTAGAGGTAAGAAATGAAATGCACCGTTCATGGAGACGGTAAGCCGTACGTACGCATGAACGCTACTTTCATTTCTATTTCATATTTAATGGAATGAAATCATAATGATATAAATTTATAATATAATTACAGTATAACATAGTGTATAATACCATTTACTCCATCCTTTATACATCCCACATATGGCATTAACGATTCAAATCACTTTGAGGGGGCGGTAGTCCGCACTTCCTAAAATGAAATTATCGCATTTTACCCATAATGGAAATCATAAAGTATGCCATAAATGAGAAATACAGAAGCATAAGTAAAACATAAACACATTATATATCGTATATAAATATAGTGACATCTTAATGGCCACCTTTTAAGGTGTTATATGAGTGTTGAACAATCATCGTTTCGTGAGGCAGAAATTCGCCATCCACAGAAACCGTATGTTCTTTAACCATTAGATGTAGGTGTGTGTAAGTGTAGCTCGAATACTTCTTATAACAACATCCTAGTATATTGAGGATACTGGTGTTGTTACAAAAGAAATGAATAAAAAGAGTTTAGGGGGTTGGAGAAGAAAAATAAAACAAAACAACATAGAGAAGACATTACCTTAAAAATCGGGTAACGCTTTTTGATTTGAGCCAAAGGCTTCTTTGGGAAGAGTTCTGCCCAAAGGGAGGCTTCTAGGAGTAAGAGGGGGAAGTTGAGAGAGTATTTGGGCAGATTTTGGCCGAGCCAAATGGCTTGAAGGTGTGAATAAGGTGGGAGACGTGGGGGCCTTTTATAAGTGGAGAGGAGGGGCACTCTTGGAATGTCATGAAACATTACATTATTATACATTGCTTTTCGGATTCCAAAGGTCCCACACTTATATAATTCGTGGCTAAGGTGATAAGGTTTCGAAATATCCTCATCCAATAGGCTTTGGACAAGTGTAAGCCTTGGATTTTGCATTATCTTCTCATTTTATTTAAATCGTTAATTAATGAGGTCATCGCTGCATCATCATGATGTCATAAATAATTTAATATATTTAAGGTCTAAAAATTATAAAAAAATATTATGATGTAGGAAATATTTTTATCTTTCTAATGAATATTTATAATCAAAATTTGGACTTGTGTAACCCCACTTAAAAATTGTTTTAGTAAAACAACTCATGTTTGTGTCATTTTAACTTTAACATTAAATAAACATATATTAATGTCATTATCCAACCAAAGTGGCTCCATGAGGTCCCCAAGTTGACCCATGGCTTGTCTTGGTCGGCCATGACACAACCAATGAGGGTAGGACATGTGTCTAGGTGTTTTAATATTATTAAAGCATTATTTTTACCTTAAACTACACTAATTACCACTAATCGCGATTAATGAAAAAAAAGTTACTATTCACCAAAAATTTATTTTCATCCCATTGAACCACATTTTACATACTAATGACAACCATGTATGTCAGATTTTTAAAATTCAATACACATTAGTGGTAAAATTTCATTTAACTGAAAAATCAGTTTGCTTGATTACCACTTAGTGGTTTCACTATTCATCAAAAATTGAAGTTTTTCAGAACAATGCCAAAATTTCACCCTAAGCTATAATTGATATTCCGAATTCAAAAATGATGTCTATTTTACAAAATTCCAAACATATAAGTTGCATTAATTAATTTTATAATTAATTCCCGCTGTCAGAACAAATAGCGTGTTTTTAAGAAACAATTTATATCAAAAGATTGGCAATTGTTTATGTCCATTTTCAATGTTAAATTAATTCTAATGACCACCATTGGATAAAATGGTAAAAATATATTCTAATTATACTTTAAAACCACTAAATAGTATAATTTATCACAATTAATTATTTTGATTAAAAAAGTTGTTTTAAGTATTTTTCACTATTCATAAAAAATTGGAAGTTCTCAGAAAGTTACAAAAAAATCAACTTAGGATAATTTCGATATTACGAATACAAAAATGAAGTCCATTTTGAAATATAAAATTTCTATAATTTTAAAAAGTGGTTATTACTATTCATAACGACTACTTTGATTAGTCGCGGTGTTTTAGAACTCGAAGTTGCGTACAATGCAAGCTATTGCATTATTGAATGAGAAGCGTATCGTGGAAGCTCGGGGTGTTACAGCGTGACCGCGGAGTGACCGCGGCGTGATCGCCGCAGGGTGTCGTCCTGGAGGAGTAACCGCCGCAGGGTGTCGTCCTGGAGGAGTAACCGCCGCAGGGTGTCGTCCTGGAGCAGGGCCAAATCACGGCGTTACCGCGGCGTGACACCCCCTCCCCCCTGCTGGACACCCCTCCCCCCTGCCGGACACCCCTCCCCCCTGCCGGATAGCCCGTGACAGCCCCCCCCCCCCTGCCTGACAGCCCGCCCCCCTGCCGGACAGCCCGCCCCCCTGCCGGACAGCCCGCCCCCCTGCCGGACAGCCTGCCCCCCTGCTGGACAGCCCCGCCCCCTACCTGGACACCCCTCCCCCCTGCTGGACACCCCTCCCCCCTGCTGGACAGCCCTCCCCCCTGCTGGACATCCCTCCCCCCTGCTGGACAGCCCTCCCCCCCTGACGCGGGGCTGTATGTTACTGACTGTTGCCGTGTGGCTGGAGAGGAGCTGGAGAGGAGCTGGTGAGGCGAGGCTGGAAGTCTTCTACCTGGGCTGTGAAGGGTCCTGGGATGCACCTGCGTTAGGGGTTCTGGGGCTGGGTGTTGCTGGGTCAGGGTATGTAAAGGGGTGTGTCTAATAAACTACTAGGGGCAGTATGATAATCTGTGTTAAATAGTTGTTAGCTTTCAGGGTTGTTAGGCGGTGTTAGGCGATGGGTGGGGGTTATAAAATGGAGGGGATGCTGTTGGTGGGGGGATACGAATTGTTTAGTATTTCTTTCAGCTATAGGAGCTGAATTGGATGAGGTCTCCAAGGATAAATGCAGCGATCAGGTATAGAATCTTCTTCTAGAAATAGTGGAATCATTTTTTTATTGTGTGTACTACAAGGAATTCAAGGTTGTTCAATAATCAAGAACTAATTTTTCACCTCAGCATGACGGAGATACTTATGGATTGATTCTGACTCAGAAATTGCTTCCAAGACGTTATAATCAAGAACATGGAATGTCCCATAGAGGTTTATTACTCATTGGATCAAATATCTCAAGAATATCACTCGACTCAATCTAGTTATTTCACCTGAAGAGGTGAATTTCACAAGCATTCTCAACTTTAGGAATCAAAGTGATAAATTGTGCATTGAAACCATGGGGATGCACCCCTAAGGTGAAGAAAGAAGAGACCAGCTTACAAACTTCCACCGCAGGGTGTCGTCCTGGAGGAGTAACCGCCGCAGGGTGTCATCCTGGAGCAGGGCCAAATCACGGCGTGACCGCGGCATGACCGCCGCAGGGTGTCGTCCTGGAGGAGTAACCGCCACAGGGTGTCGTCCTGGAGCAGGGCCAAATCACGACGTGACCGCGGCGTGACCGCGGTGTGACCGCCGCAGGGTGTCGTGCGGGAGGAGTAACCACCGCAGGGTGTCGTCCTGGAGCAGGGCCAAATCACGGCGTGACCGCGGCGTGACCGCGGCGTGACCGCGGCGTGACCGCGGCGTGACCGCCGCAGGGTGTCGTCCGGGAGGAGTAACCGCCGCAGGGTGTCGTCCTGGAGCAGGGCCAAATCACGGTGTAACCGCGGCGTGACCGCCGCAGGGTGTCGTCCTGGAGGAGTAACCGCCGCAGGGTGTCGTCCTAGAGCAGGTCCAAAGCACGGCGTGACCGCGGCGTGACCGCGGCGTGACCGCGGTGTGACCGCGGCATGACCACGGCGTGACCGCCGCAGGGTGTCGTCCTGGAGGAGTAACCGCCGCAGGGTTTCATCCTGGAGCAGGGCCAAATCACGGCGTGACCGCGGCATTACTGCGGCATGACCGCGGCGTGACCGCGGCATGACACCCCCTCCCCCCTGCTGGACACCCCTCCCCCCTACCGGACACCCCTCCCCCCTGCCGGATAGCCCGTGACAGCCCGCCCCCCTGCCTGACAGCCCGCCTCCCTGCCGGACAGCCCGACCCCCTGTCGGACAGCCCGCCCCCCTGCTGGACAGCCCCGCCCCCTGCCTGGACACCCCTCCCCCTGCTGGACACCCCTCCCCCTGCTGGACATCCCTCCCCCTATTGGACATCCCTCCCCCCTACTGGACAGCCCTCCCCCCTGCTGGACAGCCCTCCCCCCCCCCTGACATGGGGCTGCATGTTACTGACTGTTGCCGTGTGGCTGGAGAGGAGCTGGAGAGGAGCTGGTGAGGCGAGGCTGGAAGTCTTCTGCCTGGGCTGCGAAGGGTCCTGGGATGCACCTGCGTTAGGGGTCCTGGGGCTAGGTGCTGCTGGGTCAGGGTATGTAAAGGGGTGTGTCTAATAAACTACTAGGGGCAATATGGTAACTTGTGTTAAATAGTTGTTAGCTGTCAGGGTTGTTAGGCGGTGTTAGGCGGTGGGTGGGGGTTATAAAATGGAGGGGATGATGTTGGTGGGGGGATACGAATTGTTTAGTATTTCTTTCAGCTATAGGAGCTGAATTGGATAAGGTCTCCAAGGCTAGATGCAGCGAGCAGGTATAGAATCTTCTTCTAGAAATAGTGGAATCATTTTTTTTATTGTGTGTACTACAAGGAATTCAAGGTTGTTCAATAATCAAGAACTAATTTTTCACCTCAGCATGACAGAGCTACTTATGGATTGAGAATGACTCAAAAATTGCTTCCAAGACTTTGTAATCAAGAACATGGAATGTCCCATAGAGGTTTATTACTCATTGGATCGAATATCTCAAGAATACCACTCGACTAAATCTAGTTATTTCACCTGAAGAGGTGAATTTCACAAGCATTCTCAACTTTAGGAATCAAAGTGATAAATTGGGCATTGAAACCATGGGGATGCACCCCTGAGGTGAAGAAAGAAGAGACCAGCTTAGAAACTTCCACCAGCCCCCCCCCCCCCCCCACCAGGCCCCAACCCCAGCCCCCTGTCCTCCCCCAACCCCCTGCCCCCCACCAGCCCCCTGCCCCCCACCAGCCCCCAGCTGCACCAGCCCCCTGCCCCCCCGCAGCCCCCTGCCCCCCACCAGCCCCCCTGCCACCCCCAGCCCACCTCCACCCCCCCCCCCGCAGCCCACCTGCACCAGCCCCCAACCCCAGCCCCCAGCTGCACCATCCCCCCAGCCCCCTGCCCCCTGCCCAACCCCAGCCCCCAACCCCAGCCCCCAGCTGCACCAGCCCCCCCCATCCCCCTGCCACCCCCAGCCCACCAGCACTAGTCCCCCCCCCCACAGCCCACCTGCACCAGCCCCCAACCCCAGCCCCCAGCTGCACCAGCCCCCCCCTCCACCCTGCCCCCTCCACCCTGCCCCCTCCACCCTGCCCCCTACCCCCTTCCCCCCTGCCCCCCTTCCCCCTACCCCCTTCCCCCTACCCCCCTGCCCGGCAGACCTACAGAACTGCCCCTGCCCCCTGCCCCCTGCTCCATGATTTGGCAGTTTTCAATCATCTCCAGCAAAGGCCTACTCTTGGGTTTGTTATTTCTTTTTTGAACTGAAAAAGAATGGACCCATAACCCCCTGCACCACCACCACCCCTTCCCATGTACTAGCCTCCCCCCACCAAACCAGTCCCCTACCCCCAAAACCAGCCCCCTCCCCCAAAACCACCCCCGCCCCTAGCATCCACTAGCCCCCCAACCCCCCACCCCTACACCAGCCCCCCTACACCACCCCTAGCCCCCTAGCCTGCACCATCCCCCCAACCACCCTAGCCTACACCAACCCCCCAACCCCCTGCACCACCCCCACCCCTGTACTAGCCCCCCCCCCCCCCAAACCAGCCCCCCCCACCCCCAAACCAGCCCTCCCTAATTAAAAGGAGTTATAATATTCATCTCTTTTTATCCTTATTTCTATAGTAGTGCATCAATAATATATAATTAACCTCCCCATCCATAAATGTTCTATAACTTATAAAGTGTCCAATTTATATAATGTAATCAATAACTAGAGGATAGGTGTGTCCTTTATTTTTCTTCTAAAATGTTCAAAACAACAATTCAACACAGGTATTATTTTATAAATAGAAGATAGAATCATGAATAATTGAATAATACCAATCCCTAAATGTATTACAATAAAATGAAAGAGGATATAAACATGACATATAATAAAACCTCACATAATGAGGAAAAGGAGTCACCTTATGAGGCAAAAAGTGCCACAAAACTCCATACAGAAAATCTTACTGCAACATCCACTTTTTCTGCTCTTTCATAATTATAAGTGCTTCACTTCATCAACAAAAAGTATTCATATTCCTCTTGGACCAACCTGACAATCAAGTAAATAATCACTGTTCAGCCCTCTGTCCAAGTTAATCAAATGTGGATTCAACTGAGCATTATTATATGAAATAGAAATTTAAATCATTCTATCAGATAGGAATTAATATATAGTCTTCATTAAGAATGTCCTTAAACAAAATAATGATTCCAAAAGGATGATAAAAGAGCAGCATGCAAAACACCAGTGATTTCTAATTCAATAAGTAGATCTGATGAAGACCTAAAAACATGATTGAAACTAATTTGAAACTCCAATCTGGAAATGTAATACAATAGAAAATTAAAAATACTACATTTTATGGTAAAAAGAGATAGGGAACCAATGGTGTGTGGAAGGATATAATCATTCATTCTCCTCACACCTACACTAATATAACAATATTAATTTTAAAATAATGAAATAATGAAGGAGTGGAACCACAAGTGAATAGAAGAAATAAAATAAAAGTGAAAAATGATTAATATAATGAAGGGTGACCTTATATAATTCTCTCATAAATTATATAATGATCTCTTACAAAATAAATTCAACCCCCTAAATAATACCCTGGAATGACCCAATATCTCAATAAATTCACTCTCTCTTCAGTGTGTTAGGTTATGTAGTGAAAAAAATGATTTTTGATACACTACATTCACCTACCCATGGTAATTCAGAATGCTTAATCACACCTTAATCACTCTACGCTCCCCTGCATCATATTAGAAATGAATGAAAATTGTGGTAGAATTATGTGTAAACCAAATTAATTGAGAAAATCATGATAAAATTTTAAGGCGCATGGATAATAATCTACTACTCATATGGAAATAATCCGATTTCATAAAAATTACACTAGAGAGATGAAAATACAAATTCATTTAAATCAATGGATTTTGATGGGGGAATGTCTCTCCTTTTAAAGTAAATAATTTTAAGCTGTATTTTATTATTATTTTAAGTTGTATTACATCTTAACATAAACTTGGTTCACATATATCAAGAAAATAAAAATTGACATAAATACAGTCATATAACTCTCGATTTAAACTGCAGCCATACCTAACTCTTGAAGAGGATTCTTTCCACAGCTTCATTCACCACCTAATGCTTACAAAGCAAATCTGCCCACTGTGAGAAAATCTCTTCTTTAACGGCATCCCTGTTATTCCCGTTCAACTTGAAAATGGCTACCCCTGGATGTCTCCTTAATTCTGCAACTCCAGCAATATCATTGCCTCTTTTAGAGATGGGGATAGAAAACAGTACTAGGATATCTGAATTGAGAACACTTGATACTTTTGGAAAGAAATGAGAACTGCACATCTCTATTTTACCAACTTCATCGATGATGAAGAGATCAGTAGTCTAAACATCATCACCGAATAAAACAATTAACTAATCAAAAACCATTATGATATATTATAATTTTGTTTGATATCAATCTGTTTATAAGTGGGTATGGGGTTATTTATCTAATGGCCACATCAAGGTCATCTTCCATGTATTATTTCAGTATCGATAAGAAAGATCAATCTCATTATTCATTAGATGGGTTACATGTGTCTATCTATGAGGGTTGTTATGTCTTTATCTAAACTCTTCAATCTCCTATATTTTCTTGACAATCTCCCATAAATAATACAATAATATTTAGAAAAATAATTCCAAGATGTCAAATTTATCTCATTTGAATATAGAAAATCGGTTTTCTCCAGATTTTAAAACCCATCAACAATTTCCACATGTTCTTCTGGTTGAATTTCAACATTCCCTAACTGATTCACTCATTATCCAGCTCTAATTTTTCAGTTTCTAATGTTGGTTATTCAGTTTTTTTCCTATGATTTTTAAGACTCTAATTGTTTAGGAATCAATGGTTTAGGTTTTAAAATAGTTTTCCAACTCTTGGGAATAGTAACTACATTGAGTTATTCATGAGAGTTTTGTGTCTGACAAGATTATTATAAGATATTAAGGAAGGGTATACCTGAGTGGGAATGGCTTCCATAACCATTTCAATGTTTTATATATCTAATCTCAATGATGAAAATTGATAATTCATTTTCAATATTTTTTATAAAAATTATTCTAATAATTTATATGGAAAAGATTGGATTCGATGTTGAGATGGTTGGGATTAAAATTGGCCATGGGTTCAAAAATTTTCCAGATGGTTAGGATTTAGACCGTGTATTTGATTGGGTAATTGATTATCCAACCAATTGAATTTAGTATTTTCATTGTACAAGTGATGGAAACTATTTTATTCATAAATATCTTGATTATTCAGATCATTCTCCTCCATTAATGTTATCCCTAGAAGAACTTCCTGGATTGATGTAATAGTTGGGATATTATTGATCACTCAAGAAGAACCTTTTATTGGAAAATCTTTCACTTTGGGAGTCTAAAGTGGTGAATAATGATGGTTTCACCACTAAAAATAATTTCATAGTAATGTGGAAGATCCCCTGTAATGTGATAGATAACAAGAATCTCATAAGGTATCTCTTTACTGGATAAATTTTATTCAGAAAAGTTCCCCTCCCCCTAAGTATGAATGATATTTGTGCCTTGATCGATGGGGGGCCTAAAATTCCTAATATTATAAACTAAATACCAAGGAGCACTTGCATCATCATGTAGGAGTCTTAAAAGAATCTTGGAGTTCTACTCAACCATAAAAATATTGAGGTTATCTATCATCCAAATTTAAAGACCATTGAGTAAAGATCTTTTCTCCACCCAGATAGAATTACCTAAACCATAAAAGAAACTATATTCGATAACCATATATCCCCTAGAATCATGCACAATCCCTCCTCATAACTCCCTATTTACATGACCCATTCACATTATGTTTTAGTCCAACATTGGGGGGTATCCACTTGATTGACCACCCTAGAGGAGCTCTATCATTTGTAATCACATCCCTAGGGAGGATCCACTTACTAGTAGCCATTCTCTTTTCAATAGGAATAAGGGAACCTAGTTTTTCCATGAGAGAGAGCACATGAACATGAATGAATATAGGGAGCTATTCTTTCCTTCACGACCCTTGTTCCTTGTCTCCTAAACCACCCAAAACACCACTGAAAACACTATTACATGAAGGTAAACCATATATGAATGTTTCTCAACACTTTGAAATAATGTACACAAAAAGTCAGAGATGTATCCCCCCCTAAAATTGAAATCCCATAAGTTTCCCAACAAGGTCCCAAGCAAAGAGGGCCCATTCTACATCAAAAAATATGTTCTAGACTAACTCATATTTTAGCCTCTCACAACACATACATGGTGAGGGTATCTAAATTAATTTTCTATGGATATTAATTTCAGTTGGTATTCCCTTACTACAAAACCACCAAAAATGTATTTTCAACTTAATTGGGATTCATTTAGACAAGACTTTGCTCACCCACTCATCATGATCCTGATTGGATCTTAATAACAAGTTAAACTCCAAAGCATTTAATTACCCTAAGGTAAACTTTGAGAATGTGGACATATCCGGTTCATCGATCATATAAATCCTATCATAAAAAATCTTATGATCCTCATTGAGGGATGCTGATATAAACCCAAGGTTTATTCTCACATTCCTAGAGTAAATGTGAGGGATTGGGAATCTAGGGATGAAGTGAAAATGAACTAACATATTTTCTTTCTAGTAATTGATGTCACCCCACCTGCAAACCAACAAACCAATTTCGGGATCCTCTAAGTAATTTTTTTGAATAGTAGGAATGGGAATTGATTTTAGGATGTCTATTTCAATTTTTGGGTATTCCAAATTTTAATCCCCACTGTCAACCATACCTAGAAACTTTTCTAAGTGTGGGATCATACCTAGATAGGGTACCAATGAAATCAACACTAGATAAATGTACCTTATTTATGGATCGATCACATGTATGATTAGTGTCAGCCCTAGGTCAAGCCCTGCAAGCTCCCGGGTTAGGGAAACAAGCAGGCTGGGGGCAACCAGCCACTATTTTTCTTCGCCTGCTTTATCTCCATCTTTGTGCGCCACCCATCCTCCCTGCGATCCCGACAACCCCGACCTCACTGCCATAGACATTGTCAATTCCAGGATTTCATATGAGAGTAACATGATGTTCATCCAGGTCACTGCCTGCAACATGTTTGGACCCTGCCACACCTTTGCCTCACTCATCGCTCTTGTTGCGGCTGTCATATACATCACGTCCATTTTCACTACAATCACTTCCTCCTTGCGCGATTCTTCACTAGTTTAACCTAGCCCAGTTTCTTTATTTATTTATTTAGATTTTTGACTTAAGAACCTAATTATAGAGGTTGGAACACGCAATATTAGATGGGGATACCCAGAAATAAAGGGGATGAATAAGGTTTCCAGTCTAGGAAATTACTGCTATTGAAGGGGATCATCACCTGGTCTTGATTGTCAAGACGCCCATGTAAAACCCCTTTGATTCATTTTAAATCCAGATTATTCGTGCTAATTTTCTAACTAAATGAAAGGGAAACAATTTCAGGACCTACCTTGGGCAATGGCGTTTCCTGGTCCGGCCTTGTGTATGATGAGGATCCCTGGAGTTGGGGTGGCCGTGTCGAAGGAGGAGGATCCCAGGAGGTGAGGTGACCGCGTCAGAACCGTGTTGGAGCCTCATCGTAGAAGGAGGGTCACGGGGAGGCGGGGTGGTCGCGGAGATGTCAGGAGAGGAGGAGGACCGCGCGGGGGGGGGGGGGGGGGTGGAGGTGGTCGCGTCGGAACCGTGCCGGATCCACGTCAGAGAAAGAGGGTCGCGGGCAGGTGGGGTGGCCGCGTCGGAGACATCGGGAGAGGAGGAGGATAGGGAGTAGGATCGCGGGGCAGTGGGGATCGGAAACTCGTGAGGACGAGGGAGGAAAGGGCTCACGTAGGGAGCTAATTCTACGGAGAGCAAAACAGCCGTGGGTATAAGTGATCTATAGCCATGGTTTGTATTGTCTGTGGTTATTGATCTGTGGCTGTAGGTCCAAATTCTAGTAGTGAATGATAAGTGTGACATATATATGGATCGTAAAATCCTTAAGTATATATTCACACAAATGGTGATCAATATGCGCCAATGAAGGTGATTAGAGATGAAAATGGATTATGATTGTTCAATCCATTACCACCCTGAGAAGGAGAACACAGTCATAAATGATCTGAGTAGAAATGATCTTACAACCCTTTCTATAATGAGGATTTCAAGGGATCCAATCTTCTTGGACATAAAGAGAATGTACATGGGGATAATAAAAGGATATTCATCTTACCATTCTCAAATAACTACTCAAC
Source organism: Viscum album (assembly GCA_963277665.1). Taxonomy (NCBI): domain Eukaryota; kingdom Viridiplantae; phylum Streptophyta; class Magnoliopsida; order Santalales; family Viscaceae; genus Viscum; species Viscum album. Next base: position 219,223,284 of record OY728163.1, read on the forward strand.
CATCCATTCTTAAGAGGATTAGGGAAGAAAAAAAAGTTCATGAGGTGATACAGAAAAAGGTTGAAAATATTCAAGAGTTCAACTTTTCTAATGATGGATTTTTAAGGTTTGGAATCTAGATATGTATGATATTAAAACCAGATCTAAAAAGAGAATTTTTAAATAATTTTCATTTATCATCTTTTACTATTTATCTGAGAAGCACCAAGATGTATTGAGATCTAAAGAAATATTTTTGGTGGGATAACATGAATATAAACACTGAAAAATTAGTATCTAGATTATTAGTATGAAAAAAGTGCAAGGAGGAATGATAGAAGTATAAGGGTATAATAAAAACATTTCCAATAACAGTATATAAATGTGAAAAGATAAGCATGGACTTCATCATAGAACTACCTAGGATATCTAAAGGAAATAATGACATCTAGATGGAAGTCGATCACCTCACAAACTTGGCATATTTCACTACTATTAAGAAATATTACTCCCTCAACCAACTCACCAAGATATACATAAGTGAAGTGGTATGACTGCATGAAGTTTCACTCTCTATTGTATTTGATTAAGATTTTAGGTTTACCTCAAGGTTTTGGAGAAACCTTTAGCAAGCGTTGGATACAGAGTTAAGTTTCAGTGTTGTTTATCACCCTCATACAGATGGCCAATCTGATATAACCATTCAAACTCTCAAGTATATGCAAATATCATGTTCAAAGGATTTCTAAGGATGTTGGTATCAGTACCTTCACCTAGTGGAGTTCTCAAATAACACCAATTTCCATTCTAGAATTCCAATAGAACCATATGGGGCCCTGTGTGGGAAGAGGTGTCAGACTTCGATATACTGGTATGAATTTAGAGAGAAGAAGCTGATGGGACCTAATATTATCTAAGAGATGATATATAAGGTTCAAACCATTCAGTGATATATGATATCTATGAATGTTCAATAGAAAATCTATGCCATTAATCATCAATGAGACCTGTAGTTTGAGGTTAGAGATAATGTGTACCTTTATATATCACCATGGAACAAAGTGATGAGGTTTTTGAAGAAGGTAAAGCTTAGTCCTAGATACATCACCCCCTTGATAATCTTGATCACATTGGAGAGGTGACCTATCGACTAACACTCCCACCTAACATATCTCAAGTACATGATATGTTCTATATATCCCCCTTGAGCAAGTACATACCAACCCCATCACATGTACTAAATAAAGAGGTGGTACCCTGGGAGAATGAAATTTCATATGATGAGTAGTCAGTGAAGATCTTATATTGTAGTGAAAAGGTTCTATGAAATAAGACAACTCACCTGGACAAAGTGTTGTAGTGGAACCACAAGGTTGGGGAAGCAACATGGGAACCAGGAGAGGGAATGAAATAAAACTTTCCTTATCTATTTTTGTACATAAAATTAAATTTTAAGTGTAAAATTTCTAAAGGGTGAAAGAAAGTAATGAATTGAACTTTTATAAATGAAATTCACTTATGAATGAATAAATGAATTATTAAGTAATATAGTTATAAAAAACACATGCATTTCTTTGGTTATTTTATAACCATTATAGAATATAGCATATCATATTTAAAATACCGTTAAGATTGTAAACTATTGACAATATATTCATTTTATAGTAAATAATAATATGAGTATATATTAATGGTTTTGATAAAGTCTAATTTGCATAGACGAAAGGAATGATGGCCTTAACCAGTAGGATGGTACCCTATCAAGACCATTTATTGAAGCTTTCGGGGGATATGGGATCACTAGGCTTTACCCATGACTAATCCTAAGATGAAATTCAATATCTAAAGCATGAAAAAGACCATTTATAGGATAAGTTCAAGCTTATTTAGATCAAGGCCCAAACCATGTTCATCGAACCACCCTAAGAAAGCCCTATCATCACACACATTACTCTTAGGGAATACACTGGTATAATAAGGGGTTATTTATCCTGACTTTAGTAATATAAATTTTTATATTTTCATTTTTAATTAAATTATGATTATATATATCCCTTTTTATTATTACATTATAAATGATTATATAATGAGTTTGATAAAAAATTATATTTTTATATGAAGAAATAAAAATTGTATTTTTGGAAATATATAGTCTCTACTAAGACACCCTTTTTGATAAATTCAATAATTTTTTAAATAAATTTTATTTTAATAAAATATTCTTTTTAAATAATATTTATTTAAAAATAAATGATATCATAATTTAATGAAGTTCAATGTAATTTTTTAAGGGTCATAAAGTGGTTAATATTATAAAAACTAGTATTTTTTAGTAAATGATGATTTTTATTTAAAAGTAAAAAATTTCATATATAGAAAATTATTTTGATAAAATAAATATTATTTTTTAACTGAGTGTTTCAAAATTATCCAATGGTATTTTTTTAATAACTTTCTAACATAGTAAAATTTTTGGGAAAAAATTAAATATGGTATAATCATACGGTATGTATTATGATATCATAATATCCCAAAATTGGTTAAATGAAAAGGAAAAAGGGAATACACGGCTAAAAATATGTTTCTCATTTAAAATAATGTTTTTGAAGTTATTTTATTAATTTTATAAACCCTTAATGAATCTTCCAAAACTTGTAATGTGTTTTAAGGTTTTAAAATAAATTCTTTATAAACATGAATCACATCCACATCACCAATGAAATTATTTTAATATATTAAATTCTTAGCCATATAAAATAATTAAAACAACTCCTATTTGGTATAAACCATGGGAAAAAAATCATGGGATGGTTTTTGGTTTGGATTAATTTATCAAATAGATTCCAAAACCTAAGTTTAGAAATTAATATAGAATTCCCCTATCTTTTTCAAAAAATACTCAACCAAGCTCTCACTTCTCTTTACCCAGAACCCATTTACCATTAATTTACTCACCATATACCTCTATAAATCCATCCTAATGTGTTCCAAATATCTTAAGAAGCTTCTCCCATGCTTTTAAAAGCACTCTCTCAAGGTAAGAGATTCTCTCATCCTCCTTTTAATCAAGTACTTTATTGTATTATGACAATTTATTTCTAATTGATCATATTGGAATGTGTTTTTACACATACATTTAACATTCCTTATTATTTTAAAGTAATGAGAGACTACCTTTAACTCTCATTAAACCCTTCTGTGAATATTTATATACACCTATTATTCTGTCAAAATTATCCTTTGATTTTACATGCCAAACATTTATGTAGTGAACACCCATCACCATTTATACTAAAGGGTATTCACCAAGATGTACCTATCCTTTATTGATTGTGTACTTATATTTATATAACCCATACTCCTCAATTTTGGGGTTAAACAATATGAAATGTGGACTTATGTTGTATCATCTATGTGACACGCTAACGTATATACATGATATGAATGTAATGGGTGGGCCCATAATTATATAACCATTTAATGCATTGGGTAATATTTTTATCTCATGATATACCATGTACATGGGAAGTTATTCTAAGCACACTATGTTATGATTTCTTGTCGGCTAGCCCAGTCTTATGCTTATGATGTCATGTTTTATATCGTTTTTATATTCGTATGTTTCCTTAATGTTATCATCATTTATCATGCTTCGTAGTTCATGTTTAATATTATCACCCTTTTTACATCACCTTGATATTCCTCTTGATGTGAATGTATTTACTTTCATCATCTCATACTTTGATTATTCCCTTACTAGGATTTACATATCACCCCTTTCTTGTGTATGTCCCGAGGTTATCCTCTGTATTATTAGAAGATCCATGGATTTTAAGGGCATGTTGTGGAGTTATTAAATAATTTTGATGCATCCCCATTCCAAGTTATTTTTTTATCTATATGATTTCCCAAAACATTAGACCTCTCAAACTTATGGGATTGAATTGATTTTTTCCTTGCGTAATGAATCATGAAGTTAAGTGTATAAAAGACATGGGTTATCAGAATTATCCTTCAGACCCTATTCCATCAAAATTTACCCTTGAAATAATATAACTATTTACATTATTTTTTACTAGAACATCCTAAAATCCTTTAGGATAATGTTAAATTCGCTTTTAAAAGAATACTCCTTTGGGAAATAGTGATATTCACTTTTTACAATGACTAAATATAACTCTTATATTTTCCTTATTCATCACATATTGTAAAATCTTTAGGAAATTAAGTAAGAATCACTTACTTTTGATTGGTATAATATTTTATTTGTTAACTTTTAACTTCTATAAGTTCATAAATACTCCCACTTACTTCTTAGATGTTATATTCTATTCATAATATCATTCTATGATACACAAACTTTTTTTTGTGTTAGGAAACAACAATTATTTTCTTTTAGTGAGATTATTTAACAAATAAATTTCCTTTTCTAAATCATACATGGTATTATATATGTTTTGAGCATTTTCATATTAAAATAATACTTTATTAAAATATTCCATTGATGGGTGGAGGTAACATCTTCCATCAAATTTTGACAAATATCTAGATAAACATTTTATCATTGATAAAACATTTTTCAATGTTCTCACATTTTTAAAACATATTATAGAATTAGATGAATCATAAATTATTTTTATACAATTAATCATCTCATTTTGTTCATAAAAAATCTTTCAATGGTCAATTAATCTTATGATACAAGTGGAGTGCTATGAATATATACACCCTCATCTTACATTCATCTAAGCTTGATAAATTCCTTTACATTAGAATCCTTGATGTAGCAACTCTTGTTTCATCACTTGATTATAAACTATAAGCTCACTAAATTATTCCCTTTGTTTTTTGAAACCTTGTATATTTATAACACTTGTAAAGTATACATTTTCTATCACATAACCTTTAAACTGAACAATCAATCTCTATAACATTGATACCACACATAAATATTCCATGGAATTTTCTAAATTCCTTCAATTATCTCAAACAATTCCATCTCATGAACTAATTGTGCTTCCTTCCTAATAACACTTTTAAAATTTAATGATCTTAACTAGATGCTTAAAGAAACATTGTTGGCCTCTCAAATAAAGTATTCTTCTTCAGGTTTTAAACTTTTATCCACTTGTAATGCCTTTACAACACTAAAATCTAGATATCGCATGACCAGTTCATATATTCTAAAAACTTGAGGATATAGAGTAAACTTTTCTTGAAACCATTTGTATTTTCATTAAATTTCTACATATGATAATAAAATCAATTCCTTAACTATAATAAGACTTAAAAGTAAACATCTAGTCTCACCAATTCAACATCATACTCAATAATATTGAGTATATTTTTAGTGACTAAAATTCCTTAAGTCAATTAGAATCTAATTACCATAAAACCCTTAGTGAATCAATCTATGATTTATAAGTAACTAGATTCATCTGTTGAGAAACTTCATCACTTGGTTACTTATTAATGTGTTTCCCTAACACATAGAACTTCTCCTTAAAAATTTTCTAGTACTCTCGAGTAATTTCTTACCTTAATATTCTCCTTCCTACGGTGGTGCAAGGGTTTTCTTAGGTGGGGAGCTTCACCGCCTTCTCCCAGTTCATGACAGAGGCTACATCCGTGTCAGTCCCTCCCCCAGTGGGGGACTTTCGTCGTCCATTAAAGGAGTGGAGTCTCCCTTCTCCCCCTTTTCCAAACCCGAGTTTCTTCCCCCATTTCCGTCTTTCTCCCTACACCCTAAGGTCCCTGATTTGTACGAAGGATGTCCCAATCTTTCATTGTTGCTCGCAGAGTTTAATGAAGCTTCGATGTTGCTCAATCTGACCCTGATTGCTCGATTTGCACAGAGAAGGCCTTCGGTGGATACCTTCGATAGATTTATTTTCGGTTCATGGGATCTACAGGATCGGGTTGCTGTTGGTTTGCTCGACAATAGGAAATTCATGATTTGCTTCACCTTGGAGGAAGACCTGATCAAAACTTGGTCGAGCGCGCCTCACAGCTGCACCGGGTTCCAATTCTTCCTACATAGATGGACATAAGAATATCATATGAAGCGGGACTCCCCTTAGGCGGCACTTTGGGTAAGCTTCCCTAACCTTCCCCTGCAATTTCAGAATCCATCGATTACTAGGATTCTAGGGAACCTCATAGGTAGGTTCTTATGCTCGGGTACCCGAACCAAAGCAATATGTTATCTTGTGGATCCATGAGTGTGTGTAAAATTTGATGTTTCTTGAAATCCATCTAATTTCATATGGATTACCATAGGAGAGGGATTCCGTTGTAGGCAGCAGGGGTTGTATGAGTATTGGGTGGAATTTTTTTCCGTTTGCAAGTGGTTAGGCCATTCATTGGTGGTCTGCAGACATGGGTCGAGACAGTAGGGTTTACAGAAGTCTGGGACCAATGGTGCGGATGGGCCCTCTGGTCAGGGACAAGTAGGTGTTCGAGGATGAGGTGGTTTTTTGTGAACCATGGGCTGGTTCGAGTCCTGTACTGCAGAAGGATGCGGCTTTGGGAAGCAGGGGGTTAACAGGATCTGATTCTACTGATGTCCCGTCAATTAAGGATAGTCTTACAAAGAAGGGAGCTCGGCCATCACTTCCTGAACCAAAAGTGGCTAACATTTTTCAGAAATTGAAGCATGATCTTGGAGGGAGATGTATTCCTGAATCTGTGAGCTCAAGGAGTGCCTTGGAGACTCCTAATGAGGTTTCCATAGGAGTGGTAAATGCAGAGAAACATATTGAGAACAGGCAGGATGCTGATGATAAAAACACAGGGGCATCTGCACATAGTGAGGATAATGCGGGCTGGTTGAAGGCAACAAGTGGGGTGTGACTGGAAAGAATCCCTAATGTGAGAATCTGCAATCGCTTTGGGTGCCTGGAGGTTGATGAAATGAGATGGGATCTAGAGGTGTTCTTGTCTCAGGTTTTTGTTCCTAAGGAGGTCTCTGTCACGCATCAAAATTATTCAGACCAACTTGTTGGCATCCAGGCAACTGAGATGAATGAGGTTCATTTTGAGCATGCTGATGGCGAGGACACTCTTATGGGGTGAGGGTTCATGAATATAGATTATGAAATATAGTATGGTGGCCTCAATTCAGATGTTCAACATGACAATGATCTAAAAGATAGTGAGGATACGGTTCAAGAGGTGGAAGGAGATTCAGTCGGGCACTCCACAGATGGGTGGAAATGCATCTGTAAAGTGAGGAAGGATTGCTCCATTTTGCCTCATCCTATGGAGACACGGTCAGCAAAGAAGTTGAAAGCCAATCAGTTGTAAGATCGGTGTCAGTCAGATGTTGCACTTGATCAATCCTTGGAACTACTCATGAGCTCGGAAGAAGAAGTGGTTGAACTGGTTTTGTCTCTCAATGCTACTAATGAAGAAGCCACTAAAATGACGGGGAGATCAATAAGGATGACTCTCAATGAGGATCATTATGCTTGGATAGATAAGAAAGACCTGATCAAATTTGGGGGGTTCAATAATGGGAAGATCGACATTGAGGAGTATATACAGTCATGGGACAAGCTAGTCTTTCATTTTGATGATCTTATAATGGATGTACCAGATACTCGGGTTAGTGACATCTTCTAGAATTTTTTTAGGGAGATTTATTTTGGTAAGCTTAAATTGTTTTAACGACTTTCTTATTTCCTTTTTTGGTTGACCTTTGGTTTCTCAATTTTCCCTTAAAAGTGTTTGGGAAATAAAAAAATTAATTTTTAGTCCTTCATATGGATTAATCTTACACTAAACTTTAAGGATGATGATGGTGCTATTTTCTAAAAAAATATTAGATGAGTATCATGTTTTATTATCATTAATAAGGACTTTTTAAATTGGTTATCCAATAAAATTATGACCACTTTAGAATAAATTATATTTATTAGTGAGCTAAAGACCCATATTTTATCATGATTCACACTAGTTTGTTCATGTAAATAATCCACGACTATATCTGGTAGAAAACACTTTTCAATCATATCATATATAACTCTTGGATAGTCAATCGTAAATGTAAGAACCCGTGTTTTTCCGGACTACAGTTTTGAGCAAAAATTTGAATTTTTGCTGTGGGACGCTTGTGAGGGGTAAAATGGTCATTTTACCCTATCAGCTGATCTCGAATAATTTTTCTGACCGCTTCGTTGGTCATAGAATATGGTGTTTACCCTAGGATAGGAGTTTGGTGGAAATATGAGATGTTCGAATTTTGGCGGAATATTTAATATTTAATATTATTAAATTAAATATTAATTTATTTGCGCAAGTTCGTTTGACAATATCTTTTAAACGGAATGTCGGATTGAGATTCCGCCTGCGCCGTTGAGTCCGGAATGAGGAGTTTAGCCTAGGGAAGGCATAAACTCATGTCGTGCGCCGGGGCCAGCCCGAGCCCCCTTTTCTCCTTTTTCCTTTTCTTTTCCTTTCTTTTCTCTTCCTCCCTCCTCCTTGCGCACACACCTTGTGTGGCTTCTCCTTGGCCGTGTCCCATGGGAGAATTGGGAGATCAAGAAAATGGGAGAGAAGGAAGGCAAGAAGGGTACCGATTCGAAGCCCTCGACGCGCTGAGTCGGCGTGCGACATCCGTGGACCGTGAAATAAACCAAGGCTTCGGCGGTTTCCGCCCAAAGGTAGGGCCATTTACGTTTTTTTTCCATATATCCCCTTTAAACAAGTTGTTTTAAGTTTTTAAAGCCTTATATTGCTTGCTTGTATGCCCATGGGGCTCGATCTGTGGTTTCGGGGGCGAAAACGGGCGAATCAGGCGTTTTTTGGGATTTCCCATCAGAAAACCTAGTATACACGGCGTGTGTTCCAGGGGAACACGCCGTGTGTTCTTCCTGTTCGGGGAAGATAGAGTTTTCTTAAGTACACACCGTGTACTTTGATTACACGCCGTGTAGTGGGTGGCCGTGTGGCTGACCGTGTGGAATAGAACACGGAATAATGATTTTTTTGAAGTACACGCCGTGTACAGTAAAGTACACGTCGTGTAGTGGTACATGGGCATGTGTTCGGGTGAAAACGGACACGACGTAACTTTTTGTGAACAATACACGCCGTGTACAGTAAAGTACACACCGTGTACTATTACACAGGCAGACCCAATGGGTTCTGACCATGTACTTTGGCTATGTACTTCCCCGTCTTAGTAATTTCGGGATATCTTGTGCCTCGGAAGTCAGAATTGGGCGTGTGAGTAGTCAATTCTAAGCGTTTTTCCGCGTAGATCGCAATGGTGGACTCCTTTTGACATTTAGAGGTCATCTAAATGGAGTTTTGGGGGTTTTTATCTAAATGGAGGGGTTCTTCCTCCAGTTATCGAGCCCAGTCCTCTCCTGAGGGTGAGACTTGGCGAGGTAGCTAGGTTGGGTGTTCAAACTAACTTAGTCGAGACCTTTAATATGAGATGAGCTGTGAGCTATCTCCCGTAACCTTTTATTTAGAGGATGTTTCCCTTGTGAGACGTTCCCTTTTGGCCTGTGAGGTCGTGAGACCGGGCATTTCCAAGGATCCCCGGAGGGATGCCTTTACTTGTGTGCTGACTATGGGAGTTCCTTGCAGGATCTCTCTCTTGTTCTTCCTTTGATAGGAACCATGTTATGGAATGCCTATGTTGTCCTTCCTTTGAGGATCCCGTGTCTGATTCCTCCCTTACTCTTCGCTAAGGATCCCGTTTAGGATGCCTTCGCTCGTGTTTACCTGGAGGATCCCGAGTATGATGCCTCCTCAGTGTTTGACTTGAGGGACTCGAGGGGGGTACCTGTTGTTTGATCGACCCTGAGTTGTTACGTCGGGTTTGGGCAGAGATGGTAATCAGGTGTCACCTAGAACCCATGCCAAACTGGAGGTCCCTTTGGGCTTTGGATGTATTGTTGGGTTGGGCGTTCGGGCCACCCGCACTCGTTTGGTTATATCTAACTTGGGTTGCTGATGTTGTAGTGGTTACCAGAGGTGATTCCTGGTTGGTGGTTGTTGAGCCTGACGCGAGGCGTCTTCTTGTTTGTTGGGATGCCTACTTTGCCTTGTGTGCCTGAGTAGTAGGTGGTCCGATGTTTATTTTCAACTGTTGAGTTGAATTTGTGTATCGTTGTGCCACAAGCCCATGTTCGAGGTGTCGTGTGGCTAAGGCCTTAGCCAATAAGATATCTAGAATTGTGTAGATAATCTAATGATAAGTTTAATCTGCTGTTTGGGATCATTGTCTGGATCCAGGACCACCCCGGGGGTGCGTTCCTTTGTTTAGTCGTTTGGTCAGGATACCCGAGGGTATGCCATGATTATACTATGCATTGCAATTTCTTAAGAAAAAGTTAGTATAAATGCTTGTTTGTATGTTGGGCTTGGCCCGGTTACTTGATTTCAAATGGAATGCCTGAGGGCAGTATTTTATTTAGCCTGAGGGCAGTGTTTTGTTTCGCCTGAGGGCAAGTTTCTGTTTAGCCTGAGGGCAGTGTTTTGTTTAGCCTGAGGGCAACGTTTCTCAAGCCTGAGGGCAGTGCTTGTTTAGCCTGAGGGCAGTGTTGTTTAGCCTGGGAGCAACGTTTCTCATGGCTGAGGGCAGTAGCTTCTTTGCCTGAGGGCAATATCTCTTACGCCTGAGGGCGGTATTCGTTATGCTTGAGAGCAGCCACCTGAGGGTTTTGTTTCTGTTCGCCTGAGGACAAGGATTCACATGTCTGAGGACAGTGGTTACTTTGTATATTCACTGTGGTGATTTCTTCTGTTGAACCTGCCAAGCTACATCACATGCTTGACATTGGTATTATCTTTGACTTGTTGATAACCAGTTATGGTTTCTGCTATGGCTTTGGTATAGGAGATGGTCGGTCGAGGCCGAGTCTCGGAGAAACTCAGAATTGAATTATATTGAACTGGTTACTTGTTTTTGGTTAACTTGTTCAGAGATATATTTCTGGCGTTGGCCGAAGCAGGTATATGTCGATGGGATTACGGACCCAGAGATCGACTTAATGATACACGACTTGAGTGGCATGACGTCCAGCTGAATTCCTTTGCACATGATGTCCATGAGATCGGGCCTATGGTTCCAATGATCGACTGCTGATGTGGTTTCTTTTTTATTTGAATAACTTAATCATGAATATTCATATTTATGTATATGTGTATAGGTATGAGACTATACATTTGTACGTATATAGATATGGACATCTGTGGTGGCATTTGCCCAGTTGACAGGGATTACATACCCTGAGTTCAACTGTAGTTCCACGTTTGGTTTACTTCCTTTTTTTTTTGTGTTCCAGCTAGGCTGAGCACATTGTTGTTGCATACAATTTTAGCAGCACAGTTATAGGTTGCTTGTCGGGGTGCCCTATTGAGATTATTTCTCACCCCTGCATGTGCACCTCAGTGTACGTGTAGACCTTATGTCTGCTTTTCAGGTTGAGCATGAGTTGCATGGTGGATAGGGTTGAGGCCCAGTGTTGCATGATCGAGCGGAGCTGCTCGAGTGGTTCTACTGATCGGGCTGCAGCAGTTCGACAGTGTCTGGAGATCGGGTACGTGGTTTGGCTCAGAGTTAGTAGCAGAGCCCTGTACTTTTACTTTCAGTTTCTTCTGTACTTGTATCTGTATGGTCGGCCCGGTGGGTGACCAGTGTTGTATTGTATTTCATAGTTGTTCGGGCTTTTACAACATTTTACTATTACAGCTAGTTCTATTTCTGTTGTTTACTGCTTCCGCACTCTATTTACTTTCCGCTGTGTATGATACTTAGTTATTTCCGCTGATTGCTTACTCTGGTATGAGGGCATAGTCTCCCCACTATCACACCCTAGACACTCGCTACTAGTCGGCAGCCTCTGGCGTACAGGGAGGCACGCTTGAGGCCTTGTGGCGAACCGGATCGGAGCACCGATTTAGTGGCTTCTGGGTCGGGACGTTACAAAGTGGTATCAGAGAAGTTTTTTTCCTTGTCTTTACTATTTGGGATATGGTAGACAGGAGTATTAGGAATATGTCGGAACCTGTGATGGATATCAGACTAGTGCATCGAGAACACTTGTTCCGGTAAGAAGTCCTGGTTGCCAGGGTTTGGGATTTATGTTCTGGTTTTACGATGTTATAGTTGTATATGATTTTCGCCTTGAGTGACGCACATGTTGTGTGGTGTTTTGATTTACTATGGATCTTTGGCTCTTGGCCATTGGTAAGATGCCAGGGATGAATTTTGACTCTTGGCCGACAAAGGCAAGAGGCGTCTCATCCATCATATTAGGCACGTAGGATTCACATCATATAGGCCTGCTAGTGTGAGTTTTTACTGACGACTGAGACCTTTGGGTCTGCTTACACATACTTTTTACTCTGATGGCAGGTTGTGTGGATCTACGTTGAGGCGTTTTTGTTGAGGCTGATGACTCAGTCCTCGTGCACAGGTGGTGCAGTGACCCCCGTTGGTCTATGTGGCACGTGGTGCCTTTCTGTTCAACCCTTATTGGGTGTTGTTTCTCGGGTCTGTGGTTATCTAGTCGGATCGTTGAGAACGATGTTGATGGATACCAAGGCTTTTCTTGTGAACTGGACCTCCTTGTGGTGTTGCTGTATACAGATACCCGATGAACGTCAGTTCAGTTTCTCTTCTGCTTGGGTTGTGAACTCCAGGGAGTAGTTCCTTCTGAGGATGCTTGGAGAGGATCAGGGCCCTTGTAGGTTGTGTTTTGGTTTTGATTTTCTTTGGTCGTTGAGGTTTTTACCTTCTTATGAGAGGTTTTGTATCTTTTGGGCTAGGTGGTTGGACCTTGTGACCCAGTTGTGAGGCCTTGTGAGAAAGGTTGACCCGTGCTTGAATCATGGTCGAGTTTTGGCGGGATGTTAGCGTGGCTCGAAGGGAGCTGGACATGACTTCAGTTAAATCTCAGTGTACTCTTGTTAGAGATGATCATGTGTTATCTTGATTCGTCTTGAGTATGCTGAGAGAGCTTCGACCTTACATCGAGCTCTTTTTCCTTTCTTAATGGTCTTCCCTGTTGAGGATGGAACCTGTTGGGGTTGTGCTCTCAGAGCGGTTTAAGGAAATCCATATGGTGGGGAGTGCACCATTGGCCCTTTGAGGTGGTTTCCCTTGTTTAGGTTAAACTTCAGTGTTTTCCAGGAGCTTTTGAGCTCAGGGTTTTCTTTTAAGATGACGATAAGGGTATTCTTATGGTGGGGAGTACCAAATCGGTCGTAGGTGAATGTCTTCCGTGTAGAAGACAGTTGTTCATGCTATGAGGTTGGTTGTTGGTTAGTCTAGATAGCTTTGTTGTGCAGATGCTCGGGTTATGAGTATGGCTGCTGGTTCTTTCACCGGGCTTCTTGGGGACGAGAAGGTTTATGGTGGGGAGTTTGTAAGAACCCGTGTTTTTCCGGACTGCAGTTTTGAGCAGAAATTTGAATTTTTGTTGTGGGACGCTCGTGAGGGGTAAAATGGTCATTTTATCCTATTAGCTGTTCTCGGATAATTTTTCTGACCACTCCGTTGGTCCTAGAATAGGGTGTTTATCCTAGGACATGAGTTTGATGGAAATCTGAGATGTTCGAATTTTGGTGGAATATTTAATATTTAATATTATTAAATTAAATATTAATTTATTTGTGCATGTTCGTTTGGAAATATCTTTTAAACGGAATGTCGGATTGAGATTCTGTCTGCGCTGTTGAGTCCGGAATGGGGAGTATAGCCTAGGGAAGGCATAAACTCATGTCGGGCGCCAGGGCCGGCCCGAGCCCCCTTTTCTCCTTTTTCCTTTTCTTTTCTCTTCCTCCCTCCTCCTTGCGCACGCACCTTGTGTGGCTTCTCCTTGGCCGTGTCCCATGGGATAATTGGGAGATTGAGAAAATGAGAGAGAAGGAAGGCAAGAAGGGTACAAATTCGAAGCCCTCGACGCGCTGAGTCGGCGTGCGACATCCGTGGACCGTGAAATCAACCGAGGCTTCGGCGGTTTCCGCCCAAAGGTAGGGTCATTTACGTTTTTGCCATATATCCCCTTTAAACAAGTTGTTTTAAGTTTTTAAAGCCTTATATTGCTTGCTTGTATGCCCATGGGGCTCGATCTGTGGTTTCGGGGGCCAAAACGGGCGAATTGGGCGTTTTTTGGGATTTCCCGTCGGAAAACCTAGTATACACGGCATGTGTTCTAGGGGAACACGCCGTGTGTTCTTCCTGTTCGGGGAAGACAAAGTTTTCTTAAGTACACGCCGTGTACTTTGAGTACACGCCGTGTAGTGGGTGGTCGTGTGGAATAGAACACGAAATAGTGTTTTTTTGAAGTACACGCCGTGTACAGTAAAGTACACGCCGTGTAGTGGTACATGTGTATGTGTTCGGGTGAAAACGGACACAGCGTAACTTTTTGTGAATAGTACACGCCGTGTACATTAAAGTACACGCCGTGTACTATTACACAGGTAGACCCAATGGGTTCTGGCCATGTACTTCCCCGTCTTAGTAATTTTGGGATATCTTGTGCCTCGGAAGTCAGAATTGGGTGTGTGAGTAGTCAATTCTAAGCGTTTTTTCGTGTAGATCGCAATGGTGGACTCCTTTTGACATTTAGAGGTAATCTAAATGGAGTTTGGGGGGGGGTTATCTAAATTGAGGGGTTCTTCCTCCAGATATCGAGCCCAGTCGTCTCCTAAGGGTGAGACTTGGCGAGGTTGCTGGGTTGGGTATTTAGACCAACTTAGTCGAGACCTTTAATATGAGATGAGCTGTGAGCTATCTCCCGTAACCTTTTATTTAGAGGAGGTTTCCCTTATGAGACGTTCTCTTTTGGCCTGTGAGGTCGTGAAACCGGGCATTTCCAAGGATCCCCGGAGGGATGCCTTTACTTGTGTGCTGACCATGGGAGTTCCTTGTAGGATCTCTCTCTTGTTCTTCCTTTGATAGGAACCATGTTATGGAATGCCTATGTTGTCCTTCCTTTGAGGATCCCGTGTCTGATTCCTCCCTTACTCTTCGCTAAGGATCCCGTGTAGGATGTCTTCGCTCGTGTTTACCTGGAAGATCCCAAGTATGATGCCTCCTCAGTGTTTGACTTGAGGGACTCGAGAGGGGTACCTGTTGTTTGACCGACCCTGAGTTGTTACGCCGGGTTTGGGCAGAGATGGTAATCGGGTGTCACCTAGAACCCATGCCAAACTGGAGGCCCCTTTGGGTTTTGGATGTATTGTTGGGTTGGGCGTTCGGGCCACCCGCACTCGTTTGGTTATATCTAACTTGGGTTGCTGATGTTGTAGTGGTTACCAAAGGTGATTCCTGGTTGGTGGCTGTTGAGCCTGATGCGAGGCGTCTTCTTGTTTGTTGGGATGCCTACTTTGCCTTGTGTTCCTGAGTAGTAGGTGGTCCGATGTTTATCTCCAACTGTTGAGTTGAATTTGTGTATCGTTGTGCGACGAGCCCATGTTCGAGGTGTCGTGTGGCTGAGGCCTTAGCCGATAAGATATCTAGAATTGTGTAGATAATCTAATGATAAGTTTAATCTGCTGTTTGGGATCACTGCATGGATCCAGGACCACCCTGGGAGTGCGTTCCTCTGTTTAGCTGTTTGGCCAGGACACCCGAGGGTATGCTATGATTATACTATGCATTGCAATTTCTTGAGAGAAGGTTTGTATAAATGCTTGTTTGTATGTTGGGCTTGACCTGGTTACTTGATTTCAAATGGAATGCCTGAGGGCAGTATTTTATTTAGCATGAGGGCAGTGTTTTGTTTCGCCTGAGGGCAATGTTTCTCATGTCTGAGGGCAGTGTTTGTTTAGCCCGAGGGAAGTGTTGTTTAGCCTGAGGGAAACGTTTCTCATGCCTGATGGCAGTAGCTTTTGTGCCTGAGGGCAATATCTCTTACGCCTGAGGGCGGTATTCGTTATGCCTGAGGGCAACCACCTGAGGGTTTTGTTTCTGTTCGCATGAGGACAAGGATTCACATGTCTGAGGACAATGGTTACTTTGTATATTCACTGTGGTGATTTCTTCTGTTGAACCCGCCAAGCTACATCACAGGCTTGGCATTGTTATTATCTTTGACTTGTTGATAGCCGATTATGGTTTCTGCTATGGCTTTGGTATAGGAGATGGTCGGTCGAGGCCGAGTCTCGGAGAAACTCAGAATTGAATTATATTGAACTGGTTACTTGTTTTTGGTCAACTTGTTCAGAGATATATTTCTGGCGTTGGCCGAAGCAAGTATATGTCGATGGGATTACGGAGCCAGAGATCGACTTAATGATACACGACTTGAGTGACATGACGTCCAGCTCAATTCCATTGCACAGGATGTCCAGGAGATCGGGCCTATGGTTCCAATGATCGACTGCTGATGTGGTTTCTTGTTATTTGAATCACTTAATCATGAATATTCATATTTATGTATATGTGTATAGGTATGAGACTATACATGTGTACGTATATAGATATGGACATCCGTGGTGGCACTTGCCCAGTTGTCAGACATTACATACCCTGAGTTCAATTGTGGTTCTACGTTTGGTTTACTTCCTTTTGTTGTGTTCCAGCTAGGCTGAGCACATTGCTGTTGCATACACTTTTAGCATCACAATTATAGGTTGCTTGTCGGGGTGCCCTATTGAGATTATTTCTCACCCCTGCACGTGCACCTCGGTGTACGTGTAGACCTTATGTCTGCTTTTCAGGTTGAGCACGAGTTGCATGGTGGATAGGGCTGAGGCCCAATGTTTCATGATCGAGCGGAGCTGCTCGAGTGGTTCTACTGATCGTGCTGCAGTAGATCGACAATGTCTGGATATCGGGTACGTGGTTTGGCTCGGAGTTAGTAGCAGAGCTTTGTACTTTTACTTTCAGTTTTCTTCTGGTCGGTCCGGTGGGTGACCAATGTTGTATTGTATTTCATAGCTGTTCGGGCTTTTACAACATTTTACTATTACATATAGTTCTATTTCTGTTGTTTACTGTTTCCACACTCTGTTTACTTTCCGCTGTGTATGATACTTAGTTATTTTCGTTGATTGCTTACTCTGGTATGAGGGCATAGTCTCCCCACTATCACACCCTAGGTCCTCGCTGCTAGTCGGCAGCCTCTGGCGTACGAGGAGGCGCGCTTGAGGCCTTGTGGCGAACCGGCTCGGAGCACCGGTTTAGTGGCTTCTGAGTCGGGACGTTACAGTAAAACTCCATTTCCAATCCATCAAGTGGATAAATCCAACTTTATTCTTCTAGTATCTTAACCTTTAGGGTTTCATAGCTAGTGTAACCCAAATAAAATTCCAAGAATAAGGCACCTAACTATTAGGGTCACTTTATTAATTTCATTCCATATACATGATAATCTATGAGCACTTAACTGTTAGGGTCACCCATACTGAATGATCAAGGTATTGACAAGTTTTTATTTGGAAGGAATCTAACACTTGGTATTTGAAGGATATTTAGTCTCACCGTCTTATCTCATGTTATTCCATTTTATGTATGCATGATTCTAATAATTTAGTTTTGGAATCCAAATTCCCTCTTTCAAACTAATATGTTCAATCCATATTGATGCATTACTCTTTATGCAACCCACATTTTTTAAACTCAAAAATAGAATCTAAACATATCTACACATGTCCAAATGCATCACATGAATAAGGTACATAAACTCTTCATGTAAAGTTCTAGAATTATATGATATTGAAAATCTCCACATGAATAAACCCAGAATCACAGATTTTCCACCACCACCTTTCTTGAACAAAGGATAAGCCTCTATAAGAGTGGAAATTCTCAACCAAAACTTCTATATATGGGGATACTTTACTTAAGAGAGAATCCAATTCATCGCATCTCTAACACTTAAATCATGCACATATTAATAACTTATAAACAATTCATAAATATTAATAAAGCAAAGAATAACCTTTAAATAAATAAACAGTTCAAATATTTAAACATGTGATAAATGACTATAAGCAATTCATAAATCAAATATTAATCATAAACACTTTATAATTGTATCTATATTCATTATGGACTTTCTATAAATTTTAAACTCTTTATACTCATTCCATAATATAAACATTTCATGTGATTCATTATATGAAAGTTTAATTTTAATATATTATATTTTCATGAATTATAAACTTTTTATAATCAAATTTATATTATGTAAACTATTTACATAATTAAAAAACTATACACATAAAAATTATTAAAACCTTAATCAAATCAACCATCAAAACTTTTTTGATGAGGTTTAGAAAATTTCTCAAAATAAGGCTTTAATTTGAACAATTGAAATTAATTAATTATGTACAATTAATAATTTAAAAATAAAAACTTTATATTTTGCCTTATTTTTTAATTTATAAACACTATAAATCAGCCCTCATAATTATTAAATAAACACTTTATTTATAATCTATAAGACATGCCCTATAATTTTATATGAGGCATTTTGATTATAAATTTTCACATTTAAGAATATTTATTAATAAATGTTTCATAAAATTTTATTTTATTGATTAAAAACTCTTTATAATTAATTAATTTATAAACTCTATGATTAATTAATTTATAAACTCTTTATAAATTAATAAATACATTTTATTATTATTTATAAACTTCAAAAAATAGTTAGTTCAATTTAAAAATGAAAAGAAAGAAAAATAAAAAAGATTGCACCTATTATTTTTAATGATTCAACCAATCATAGCATATGATTGATAAGGTCACTGCTTATAAATGTTATCAATCATATTTTATGTCTTATAGTTGAATTATAGATAATGATATTCTTTTGTAACACTGTAAACCATATTTTATAATTAGAATCATTACCGTCAATTGTGATATGTTATATCATTTGTTATGATACGTAGGAAAATCATATTTATGACTCGACGCTCTCTTTTTCAAAAACAGATACATACAATCATATTTTATAGTAGGCGCTTGTAATGACCCACTTATTCTCACTGGCTTGAGAATACAATGAATTATTACATGGCCTTAAGCGACATCCCCAAGACGCAAAAGGCTGACAATAACTTTCGAAGGGCTTCAAATGTAAGTGGCGGACAATTTACCCTTTTAGAACAAAAACCATTAACTCATCAAACCATAACCAAACAACTCATTATATGATTATGAATAATTGAAAGACAACTCAACCACTTCATTTATATCAAAACCACACCAAGGTGCACTACAATGGAAGACAAAACAACTATCAAAGTAAACAGTGAAAGATAACTATAAGAAGTCCACGACAATCACAAGACTCTATACCCCACAAGATCCATGCTCCAACATCACCAAGCAGCTCAAGTATCACGAGGTGGTGCTAAAGATATGTGATACTTTACCTTTTCCCATGTCCCGGAAGATAGCATCTGCAAAAGCACCAAAGTGCCAAAGTAGGGGTGAGTATAAAACTCAGTAGACTTTCCCCAATGACTTCCCTACTCACACCACTAGGATCGAAAGGTTATCAAAATATATATAACACATTTTATATAAAAAAATTCCCAAAACAGTTTATAAATAAATATAAACAAGTTCCAAAACCATTTGTAACCAAGAGTAAACAAGTGCCACTTTCAACCAATTTTCCAGCAAGTCGAATTTCCAGAAAAGCAACAAAAAAAAGGTTTTAAAAACAATTTCTCAATATCATTTTGGCATACCCATTCCATGGTTCACAACACACACACACATGCATGCTTCGTTTGACAATTCCATACTCATGAACGGTCTCTCGGCCAATTACCATGTGCCCAATGACACATGCCCCTGATCCAGGTTCACACACCTTATACCCTAATGGTACACATCCCTTATTCAGGGGCACATCGAACATGAACTCACACAACTCATATATGCTAAAACCATTCAAATAACTCAATTCAAACCATTTCAATAAAATCGTTCTTTTATTGAAAACCATTAAACCAATTCCAATCAACCGTCTCATTTCAATAAAACCATTCCTTTTATTGAAAACACTCTAATCAAATCCAATTACAATAATTATAGAAAAAATCCTTTTTTTAATCTTCATTTTAAAATCAATAATCAAAGAACTTTATTCAAGGACACAAATTTTCCAGATTTCCACAATTTACCAAACTGTTACTAAAGAGGCTTCCAAAAATTGCTAAACAACCAATTCACAATCAATTAAACACATGATATTCAATTTGAAAGCATGATAACCAGTTCTACTAAGAGGAGTTGAGAGTAAAGCCACCTACCTCGACCATTTTTCACGAAAACTAAAAACATACAAAGAACGCTCACGAAACCGGGTCAATTCTCCATGAAACCACCTTAGATCTCTTCCCCTAACATGATGAAGACCAAATATCAACTTATTTGGCATCCATAATATTAGATCTAACTACAGAAGGTGTAAATCTAAGAAACTAAAAGAAGAGGAGAAGTAAATCTAAGAAACCTTGGCAAGAGTGATGAAGAATGCCACTTACTGCAAGAATTGGGATTGAAAATGAAAAAGGGGGGCTCTGGATTGACTCCAAATCACTTGAGAGAGGTTCTCCTACCTTTAATGGAGAATAATACCAAATTAGGGCTGCAAAGGAGAAAAAACAAGGGAGTTAGAGGCAAAAAACGAGTGAGATCCATTTTTTGGATCTCACTTAAACCCTACGCATAGTTAGTTTGGACTATTAGACAAACTATGCGCTAACCATGCATTAGATACTGCCTCAAGAAGGATCTTTCACAATCTCCTCTCATGGTCTCCCTAATCATGCACCCACCGTTCTGAAGCTACGGTCCAAACCTGCTATTGTGCATAATTTCTCCAAGGATTTCCGCATGGTTTAGACAAACTATGGGCATCTTGTGTGCCTTCCCTTTAGCCCTAAAAAACTTCTTGAAAGATCCCCAAACTCTCCCAAACTTCACCTTTATACTTAATATACATGAAAAGCATAAAGAAAGGGTTACATACTAGAAACCGGGGGTACTACATTCTCCGTACCATTGGTCTTTCCATCCTCGAAAAGTATAAAACCATTGTTTCCTTGAAAGAGTTTCGATCATTGCTCTTTCATTTCCATCTCGTGTTCCCAAGTCTCTTCCTAAATCTGACCATGTTTCCATAAAACCCGCACTAGACTGATGCTTTTTCCATGCAAGACTTTCTCTTGTCTATTCACAATCTGCACCGGGATATGTACCCACAAAGCATCCGACTCTAGGTTAACATGATCCCATCTGATCACATCGTCAGGATCAGGTTGATACTTTTTCAGCCAAGATGTGTGGAACACATTATGTAGTGAACTAAACCATGGTGGCAACGTCAACCGATATTCCACCTCTCCAACTCATTCCAATGTCTCGAAAGGATCAATGTATCGAGGAGATAATTTTCCCTGCTTTCCAAAATGATGATGTCCAAGCCTAGGAGAAGTCCGTAGGAACACGTTATCACTCACTGCGAACAAAAACGGTCTTCGACAATGATCCTCATATGATTTTTGATGACTCTGAGTTATCTCTATCTGTTTCCTGATACAATGAATCTTGTGAGTTGTTTCTTGGACAAGACCCGATCCAACTAGTGAATTCTCACCAATTTCCATCCAACAAAGTGGATAACGACAAGGACGCCCATACAATGCTTCAAACAGAGCCATGTGTATTGAAGCCTGATTGTTTTTATTATATGAGAACTCCACTAAGGGTATATTCTCTTCCCATGAGCCACCAAAATCCATTACGCAATGTTGTAACATGTCTTCCAACATTTGTATCGTCCTTTTAGATTGGTCATTCGTTTGAGGGTGATACGCCATACTCATAGCCAATTGAGTTTCAAGGTCTTTCTGTAAGGATTTAAATAAATGAGATGTGAACCTTGGATCTATGTCTGAGATGATTGAAACTGGTATGCCATGTCTCTTTGCCACTTCTTGGATATAAACCTTGGACAGATCCTCCACCTTATGAGTTTCTCAAATAGGGATGAAATGAGATGACTTTGTGAGCCGATCCACTATCACCCATATGACATCGTGTTTCGAACCATTCTTGGGAGGCCTGTAACCAAATACATAGCTATCTGCTCCCATTTCCACACTGGGATAGGTAAATAATGTAACATACTTGCTGATCGTTGATGTTCTTCCTTAACTTTCTAATAAGTTAAGCACCACAAAATGAACTTTACCACTTTCCTTTTCATGCTGCTCAACCAAAATTGTGCTTTCAATGCTTTATACATCTTCTGTATTCCTGGATGAACAATCCATCCTGAATGGTGGTAATCATGAAGAAGTTTCTCCTGAAAATCCATAGGTACAACCATCCGACCTCTGAACTACAAAATCGAACTCTCATCAAGTTTACAGCCCTAAATGATCTCCCCACCATTGAGTTTTGAAATCATAACCAGGAAATTTTCTTTGGATGTTTGTGCTTATTTGACCAACTTTACCAAATCAGGAGTCACAGAGACTGAAAAAGAAAACTGAAAAATCACCAAGGTCTTCACATTCCACATGCATGTTAGCTAGGACTGACATTAACTACTTCTCATCTAAATCTTCTTTCACCAGCTTCACATAATACTTTCTGCTTAATGCATCAACCACTGAATTTCCTTTTCCCGGTGTATACATCAAGTCAAAGTCAAACATCTCAAGATACTCCATCCATCTCTTTTTACTCAGATTCAAATCCCGTTGTGAGAAAATGTGTTTCAAGCTCTTATGATCCGTAAACACTATAAATTTCTCACCAAATAGATAATGACACCAAGTATTCAAGGCATGGAAAACCAAATCTAACTCCAAATTGCGTGTTAGATAATTCTTCTCATGCACTATCAACTGCATTGAACCATAAGAAACCACATGGTCTCCTTTCATGAGAACACATCCCAACCTAGATCCTGAAGCATCACAGTACACCACGTACCCCTATACTGATTCTGGAAAAATTAAGATAGGTGCTGATGTAAGATGGACATTTAGATCTTGGAAAGAGTTATGGCATTCCTTAGTCCATCAGAATGGAACATTCTTCTTTGTCAAAGCATTTATCGGTGAATCTAGTCGTGAGAAGTCATGAACAAAGCATTGATAATAACCAGATAGACCAAGAAAACTTTGTATCTCAAAGACATTCTTTAGGGGTTTCCAAGATATAACAGCTTATATCTTTTTAGGATCCATCGAAACACCTTTTTTAGAAATTACATGTACAATAAAGCATACCTATTGTATCCAAAAATCACAGTTTGATAATTTGGCATACAAATGGTGGTTTCTCAAGATTCCTAACATTGTCACCAAGTGTTGCTCATGCTCAACATTTGTCCTTGAATGCACAAATATTCCATCTACAAGCACCACAACAAAAGAACCCCGATATCTCTAAAATATATGATTTATCAATTCCCTAAAGACCGTCAGTGCATTCGTAAGACCAAAAGTCATGACTACATATTCGTAGTGGCCATATCTACTTTTGAAAGCTGTATTCAGAATATCCTCCTTCTGAACTCGCAATTGATGATATCCTGATCGCAATTCAATTTTAGAGAACCACTGAGCTCCCCTCAATTGATCAAACAGATCATCAATGCATAGAAGTGGATACCTATTCTTGATCATAACATGGTTAAGCTTACGATAATCCACACACAACCATAGAGTTCCATCTGCTTTCTTCACGAACAAGACTGGTGCTTCCCACAGAGACATACTTGGCCAAAAGAAACATTTTCTTTCCAACTCTTCTAACTGCACTTTTAATTCCCTTAATTCTATTAGTGCAATCCTATAAGACAGAAGGGAAGTGGAACTAGTCCCCAAAAGGAGATCAATCGTAAAATCTACCTCCCTTATAGGTAGTAACCTAGAGAAGTTTTCTGGAAACACATCAGGAAATTAGTCCACAACTACTACAAAAACTATTATCCTAGATCTCTTCTACCGATGATAAAGTTAATGTCGCCAATTGGAAAGATATCATGCCCATCAATGGTACCAACACGTCCGTTGAACCTGTCTTTACAACCCTTTGTCCTATAAAGAGATGCTCGACGCCATCCTCAGTTGTGAAACTGACTGTTATGTTATAACAGTCGATGTGAGCCTTGAACGTTGTCAACCAATCCATACCCAAGATTACATCATAGACATCAATCTCTAACACCAATAAGTCACATTTCATCTTATCTCCATCAACTGTTATAGAACATACTCTACACAAAAAGGCTCGACATTCTTTTTCACTAAGTGGGGCTTGAAGTTTTAACATAGAAGGCATCATCTCAAGTTTTAAACATATAAAATCAATATAATTATAAGAAATGAAGGAATGCGATGCACCAACATCAAACAACACTTGCATAAGGGAAGAATTTAAAAGAATCATACCTCTCACCATAGATGGTCCTAATCATTTACAATCACCTCCTCAACTCCATACAACTGCTTCATCACTACACTCTGCTCCTTGTTACTTTACTAGGATTTCCCTTATTGAGGATTAATGGTATTCCTAGAATCACCATGTCCAGCTCTGTTCTTCTGAAGAGTCTAATTCTGCTAGCCTCATCCTATTAAAGAATATGATTCTTGCGACACCTGAGAAGTTTCTCAAGCACCTGACCACGAAGCACTATGATAATAGCACTGAATATGCCCCATCTGCTTGCAGTTATGGACTACTCTAGGTTGTGTGGTACATTATTACTTTATGTGGTCAAGCGAACCACATTAGAAATATCCTGCTTTGCTCTTGGGTCATGGAGGAAGGTTCACTGATCCAACCGTCTAATTTTGACTCCCTATTCTCCCTTGGAAATAGGTGTCCCTCTTCCTCTTGTTCCCAGACTTCGAGTTCCCACCATTTTCCTTAGGTATCATCATACTTATTTCTCCCATAGATCTTGAGATATCTGATTCACCCACTATCGCTCTATTCACTATCTCTGAATAATCTATAATACCGAGACACACAATTTTCGATCGAATCTCCTTCTTTAGCTATGATTTGAAGATACATGTCTTTAAGGCCGTACTCGCCACAAATTCTGGTGAAAAGTTCACTAAATGCATGAATTTATCCACATACTCTGTGATAGAGATATTTTCTTACTTCAGGCTGAAGAAGTCATTCATTCTATGGATCCTGAAAGTATGAGGATATAATTGTTTATTAAACAATTCCTCAAAATCCTCCCAACTAAAACCACAATCTAGTTTATCCTGCACCGCTGGATCCCACCACTAGCTTGCAATATCCTTGAGCATATACATCTCTAGCTTAACCCTGAGCTCCACTGGTGTGCTGATGAAATCGAAGATACGATTCATCATGTCCAACTGCACCTCCGCCTTTTCGGGTTCGGAATCACCCCAGAAGATGGGTGGATTCTACTTTATGAACTAGATGGAATGATCCACGTGTCTTGGATCATTCCTCTGGTTCCCTGTATCCACAACTTGGAATACTTGAACGATACTTTGAACAAGCTCTTGGTTCACATGTGGTTCAGGTGCAACCACATTCTCCGCAGCTTCTTCCGATTGGTTTCTACGACGTCTACCGAGTTCCATTTTCTAAACCAACAACAAACTCTGTAGGTCTCACTCACTAGAAACTGATGGATTAGCATTTCAAATTCTATCACATCAATCATCACAACATTTTTTTTTCCAAAAAACAAGTTTTTCTCATTAAAAATTCCATTCTTGCTTTTGAAAATCAAATCATTTTCAAAATACATTATTCATATTGTTTTCAAAGTCTTTCATTTGATTGTTTTTTTGTATTTTTCAGAAATCAACACAATGCAAAAAATCATAAATAATTTCTCTAAATGAAATATTCAATCCTAGTGGGAAGTCATTCCTCTACAATGCATGACATGCTCGTCTCATTGGCTAAACTCATTACAATGAGATTTCCAAAATCCTATAAGTGTCTCTAAAACACTTATATACCCAACTCCCCAGTAACTTTAAGTTCAGCATAAAAAGGTTATCTACATTTTTTATGTTCCACATTTCAAGTCTTGACAATCCTACTCCTTTCTAAGATTCCAACCCAAAGAATAGATAAGGATGAATTCAACTCCAAGACCAAGAAACTGAAGACCACTTG
This sequence comes from Viscum album, assembly GCA_963277665.1. NCBI lineage: Eukaryota > Viridiplantae > Streptophyta > Magnoliopsida > Santalales > Viscaceae > Viscum > Viscum album. Next base: position 219,249,403 of record OY728163.1, read on the forward strand.
TTAGGCAAGGACCGTACAAATTGATACAATTTGTAATGACCCACTTATTCTCATTGTCTTGAGAATATAACGAATCATTACTTGGCCTTAAGCGACACCCCCAAGACACCAAAGGATGACAATAAATGCTGAAGTGTTTCAAAAGAAAGTGGGGGAAGATTTTCCCTTTAAGAACTAAAACCATTAACCCAGTAAACCATAACCAAACAACTCACAATATGATTCATGAAAAAATGAAAGACAACGCAACCACTTCATTTATATCAAAACCACACCAAGGTGCACTACAGTGGAGGAAAAAACAACTATCAAAGTAAACAACGAAAGATAACTACAAGAACTCCAAGACAACCATAAGACTCTATGCTCTACAAGCTCCATGCTCCAACATCGCCAAGCACCCAAGTATCACGAGGTGATGCTAAAAAAATGTGATACTTTACCTTTGACCATGTCCCAAAAGATATCATCTGCAAAAGCACCAAAGTTCCAAAGTAAGGGTGAGAATAAAACTCAGTAGAATTCCCCCAATGACTTCCCTACTCATGCTACTAGGATAGAAAGGTTACTAACATTTATATAAAACAATTTCCCAAAATAGTTTATAACTAAATATAAACAAGTTTCAAAACCATTTGTAACCAAGAGTAAACAAGTTCTATTTTCAACCAATTTTCTAGCAAGTCACATTTCTATAAAAACAACCAAATAAGGCTTTAAAAACCATTTCTCAATATCATTTTGGAATTACCATTCCATGGTTCAAAACACACACACCCATGCATGCTTCGTTTGACAGTTCCATATTGATGAGCAGTCTCTCACCCAATTACCTTGTGTCCCAATGGCACATGCCCCCAATCTAGGTTCATGCACCTTGTACCCCAATGGTACACATACCATTTTTAGGGGCACGTCTAACATGAACTCACATAACCCATATATGCAAAAACCATTCAAATAACCCAATTCAAATCATTTCAATAAAATCATTCTTTTATTGAAAACTATTAAACAAACCAATTCCAATCAACCATATCATTTCAATAAAACCATTCCTTTTATTGAAAACACTTTAATAAAATCCAATCACACTAATTCTATAAAAATCCTTTTTTAAATCTTCATTTTAAAATCAAGAATCAAATTACTTTATTCAAGGACACAAATTTTCCATATTTCCAGAATTTATCAAACTGACACTAAAGAGGGTTTCCAAAAATTTCTAAACAACCAATTCAAAATCAATTCAACATATGATATTCAATTTTAAAGCATACCAAACAGTTCTTCTATGAGGAGTCAATAGTGAAGCCACCTACCTCGACCGTTTTGACAAAAGTTGAAAACGGACGAAGAACACTCATGAAACCGGGTCAATTATCCATGAAACCATGTTAGATCTCTTCCCCTAACATGATCAAGATCAAATATCGACTTATATGGAATTCATAATATTATATCTAACCACAACGAGTGTATATCTAAGAAATCAAGAGAAGGGGAGAAGTAGATCTAAGAAACCGTGGTATGAACGATGAAGAACCGCACTTACCACATGATTCAGGCTTGAAAACACAAAATGGGGGCTTTGTATTAACTCCAAATAGCTTGGGAGAGGTTCTCCTACCTTCAATGGAGAAGAATCCAAAATTTGGGCTGAAAAAGAGCAAAAACGAGGGAGTTAGAGGCAAAAATGTGTGAGATCCACTTTTTTAGGATCTCACTTAAACCATGTGCATGGTTAGTTCACACAGTTAGACAAATCGCTCACTAACTGTGTGTTAGCTACTGCCTCAAGAAGGATCTCTCACGACCTCCTCACATGGTCTCTCTAACTGTGCGTCCACCATGCCGAAGCTACTGTCCAAACCTGTTATTGTGCATTGTTTCACCTAGGATTTCCGCACGGTTTAGAAAAAATGTGTGCATCCCATGCACCTTCCCTTTAGTCTCCAAAACTCCTTAAAAGATCCCTAAACTCTCCCAGTCTTCACCTTTACACTAAATATACATGAAAATCATAAAGAAAGTGTGACGTACCAGAAACCGAGGGTACTACAGCGCTTGTCATATGCTGACTTTAAGAAATTTCATGGGCTTCAATTATGTCATGGATTATGATATCCCATATCATACATCATGATGTAAGACCTGTAGAACAAATCAATTTACCGTATTTTATTATTTTCAAGAGACATGTAATATGATTTACATAAACTTAAATCCAAATATGATTTCTTAAATCTAAGGTCTGGAATTCTTTAATACCACTGATAGGTTTTGAGGTGGATTAAACAAAACTTTTTTTATTAGTGTAAGAAATTAGAATCCCATCCCAAGATCACTATGCATAGAATATATAAAATATGCATACTGTAAATGAAGAACAATATCTAAATTGCATACCTTACACTAATATAGCCACTATATAATCTTTATATCTACTACAAATGTGTTTGATGATGATCACTAGAGTGGAAGATGAAATCCTCCCACCTATGGAAGTATCCGCAGGCTTCACTAAATCCAACATCATATGTGCGGGAATCTTCTTACTTTACGGTGTGCTACTACCTCAAGCATAAAAAAGGAAGTAAGAGAGAGATTGGGTTTTGGGAATGTTAACCAAGAATGTGCACATGCATCTTAGGCACTGGAATCGAATGTTAGTGGGATATATAATTGTCTGAGGATGTTCCTAAGTGATACATGCATTAACTCATGCATTTATAGCACATGAGTTAATCCCTCAGCCGAAACATGCATTATATTCATGATATAAATGTACTCCATCAGATTACATCTTACGTAACATAGCTATACATGATATATTAGGTGGAATATAGGTCTGAAATCCATAATAATCAAATGAAATGGTATCTCATATAATGTTTTACAATGAATAAAATTGTGCACTATAATTTACCCATGTAGTGGCATGAAATGCATGATTTCATGCCCTTATGATATGCCTTATGAAATCTTGTAGTCATACAAAATGACTGATTATGAATTAGAATGAAATGTAATTCAATTTCTTATAATATCAAGATATCGTTTAATATAATATTTCATTTGATGGCATTTTGAATTTCCATGCAATGTGGATATCATATTTTATAATATCCCTATATTGTACACTATGATATGGGATAGTATATATCACATACATGCTTGGATTTATGGAATATCTCCTTTAGTGTTTACTTGAACTGCCTCAGTGATATAATGTGAAGAGTAATGTATTCCATTATCATAGCTTCATAGATATCATTCAGACCCTTCAAATGTGATCATTTTCAATGATGATAGGATATAGTAAGATGTTTCATTCAAGAAACAAATAGTATAAAAATTGGATTGAAATAAGAGGATCCTTTGATGGAATATGGAACTTATCATAGTTTGTAGTGGTAGAAAAAATCTATTCATACATAGACATGTGAGCGAGAGGTGGATGTGTGAGCACAACGGTCAAAGATTTTAGTCAGTGAGGCTCAACAACGCATATTTAGGATGAAAATTTTTATGTTTAGGAGTTTTTAATGACCCCAAAAAATAGAGTTATGGATTTTATTTAAATATGGCCAATTCATATGAATTTTGACCCATTTTTTATGCAGAAGTGCATGGATGAGGCTCAATATCGAAGAATGAGGAAATGAGCCATGTGGAAAAAATATACCAAGTATAAAATTTCCCACCAGAAACCTAGTGGGAGACCACTATACTTTTGGTGGCCTGGATAAGTTATAATTTTCTCTTCCCTCCCCATTGGAAGTCTAGTTATGGTTTACTGGAGTTCCAATGAGGCCCTGATCCCCCCAATTTTAAGGGTTTTTATTTTGGTAATTTTTTTGGGATTTCTCCCCCATTAATATACTATTTTGGATTCCCTCTTCTCTTAAATACAATAGGATCCCCCTTCTAAATTAATGACTTTCACTCCATCTTCTTCAATACTTAATGAAATCACTCACTATTAGTTGTGTTGGTGTCCAAAAGGTAAGGCTAACATCACTGGACATTCTATTGTTGCATTCTTGTGTTGTTTCACAACTCTCCATTTTAAATATGTAAATTAGGGGATTTTATCTGATTTTGGTAATCCCATCAATTGAGGCTAAATAACTTGATTATATTCGATGAGTGGGAGTATGCAACTATGATGTACATGGTCTCTAAATTATTCTATTATTTTAAATGAGTCTCATGTGTTGTATGCTTTATGAGTATTGGAAGGTGAGTGAAAACAACCCAGAATGGAACCAAATGGGGTTTCCTCACTTATTAAGTAATGAGTATAGGCTATTAAGTCCATAATAGGTCCTCTAAACCTTATGATTTAAACACATGGTTGCCTTTTTCCATGTAAATTAGAAAAGTGGTGAGATATCTATTAAATGGAACCCATAAGGGGTTTCCTTATCTATGACATGATGTAGTAATCCTTGTGAGGCCTCATTGATAATTCCTCAATGACGAGAAGCTTATATATGGATTAGGTTAGTGGTGTATTATCCTTATGGTGAGACTTTGATATAATCAACACCCACTATAGTGAGACCTTTGTTTGGGATCTTAAGTCATGCTAAGGGGAGACCAAACATGACATATGTGACCTATATACAAAACATTATAGGCTTGGATAAACTAGTGAGTAATTTGATCAGTGTGACAAATGCCTGAAGTGATAAACTATTCACCATCATTATGATTGTGTTTATCATATTATTTATTATCAATTCACTCTTTCTTAGGTTCATGTGATTGGTGATTATTTTCTAACTCTTCCTTATGTAATGTGATTGACGATTATCCATCCACTCTTCATTATGTTTAAATCATTGGCAATTATCCATTCATATTATTTATGATTGTACTTATGGTGATAAACTATTCACCCATGTATTTTGTATGCTTATGGTGATAAATCATTCACCCATGTTATGATTATGGTGACAACTCGTTCATCCATTCTTATTGGAGTCGTGAAAAATGTAATGTATCTTCACTCATTCGAATCGAACAGATCCAATATGGGTGGAACTGCATGACCACATCTACACATCCCCGTACGCTAGAGGTTGTCAACTAGCAACAAGATTCTAGGTGTGATCGTTGAGTGATTATACCCTCATATCAAAGTAAATCAAATAGCAGTGAAAATAATTAACATCATACGTCTAACTGAATAAATAGAACTGACAACACATTTTATACAAAAAAATGTAGTACAACCGTATAATATACATAACAAAAAAGAATACCCATCATGGTTCAGTCTCATATATCAGACCATAAAACAAATAGTATTTGAGGTCACATCAATAGATACTGAGGATATGCCTGGTTTTGCCTCCAACATCATCCATGAAACTCACTTGAACCATAACTCATCACCAACCTAATCCAACTCCTTCCTCAGGGCCACACCCTATCATAAAATAAAAAACATGATAATTGCATGTACACCATGATATTCATGTAGGCTGTGAGTATGAAACTCATTAGGGCACCAATAACGCGCCCCATGATAGCTCTAACAAAATATTGGTGTGTGCATAACATGAAATGAAAACTGAGAAATAATCCATAAAACATCTCAAAAAATGGAGTATTATACTATCACCTGAATGGATTCATCAAATATTGGGATTAGATGATATACCTATAATATAAACACCCATGGAGGCTAACACAGTCCTCCACCATACCTTGCTGCATCACAGGTGACCTCACATCACCACCATGTCTCCATCAATGAGTTATACCCTATTCCACATAACCGGCCCAATGACCACATTTCATCTTATGTTAAAACACCACCTTGATCCCTAGACAAAATCTAAGTAATATCCCTCCACAAATTTGATGATCAACATCATCACCCTAAGATTCACATCTATGCAGGATCCCACCAATAATTTGATGGTCATCACTAACCCTTTGTCTACACACGATCTATTAGCCTCAACCCCAATGGCGAGTGGTATAATCAACAACCTACGACCAAGAACCTGAAAAGACTCCATTTCAACCATCTAAAATGCTCAAAATCACCCCACATCATAAAAGTGAACATCACCGCCACATACTCTGTGACCACTATCTCCCCATATATACATGTCAAATCGGAATCACCCCATAACTAGTGAGCATGTCACTACATGACCATGATGTCACAAGCCTCGCAATCGATGACCCATCACACTACAAGAAAAATGGTATTTAGCTACAGTTTTTAAAATCACTACAAAATGTTTTGTTTTTATTTTTTTAGCGTCAAATTTCAAAAATCAATGCCAATTTGAGGTGGTTAAAACTATCGTTAAATCAGAAATTTTAATTATTATTTTTTAAAATTTAGTAGCGGTTTTTAAAAAACCACCCCAAAATTAATGATACTTAATTATTATAATTAATAATTAATTTAAATTTAAATTAATTTTTAATAATTAATATTATTTATTTATTTATTATTTATTATTTAAAATTTTAATAATAATATTTTTTTAATTATTAATTATGAATTATTAATTATTTACAAATTATTAATTAGTAATGCATAATAATTATTATATATGTATATTTATATATAAAAACACACATATATACCTATATTTATGGTGAGGTTAGGTTTTCTGAATCCCCCTTTGCGTTTTCTTGAGGTTTGGAGGTGTTGAGAGGGAGTTTACTGGCATTCGGGAGATGAGAGTTGAGTTTTTGGATATCTTGAGGGCCACCATATCATGGTGTTAGGCATGGTGATGGTCATGGTGAGCCCATTTTTGAATGTTTCCATATGGTATACCAATTTTTGTTGCTCATTTTGAGGCCTTGGTCATGGCGATCCGATCGTGTCACGCCCCAGGTTTTTTGGAAGCATATTCTTTCCATAAACTATATATTTATAATTCTAAAATTTTCTTCTTCTTCTTCTTATATTTAATCAAAGGAATTAAAATAGATTGGGTAACAAGTCATACAATATAGGGATTAAACTATCAACACTTTATTCTTTCATAGAAAACATTACAACAAAAACACATGAAACTAAGTATTACACATCATGGACGATTATCTCCATTAAACTACAAAAATTAAAAGGGGATAATAAATTGAAAAGAATACTATATTTAGGACTAGAAACTTATCTCGACCACCATCTCTTTTAAGAATACTCATCAATATAAAAAAACCAACAATGATAAATAATATCATGAATAGAGAAAGCATGTTGTGAGATCTAAAATGAAAACTATAGAAATGGGGAGTGTGAATGGAATAATTTTAGTAAGGTTATATATATATATATAAGAAAGAAAAATGGTCATTTCAAATATGGTTTTTGTAAATATGGTCATTGCAGATATGCTCATTGGACACATATCCATTAGTTATACTGAATTTTTGTATTGTTAAGTAGTAAAAAAAATATAATTCAAAATGAAATAAAAATATGGTACTAAATATATATATATATATGTATATATTTATGTGTTATGTATAAATATTATCATTTTTATTAAAATATGATATAATGTATATATAAAATTCAAATAAATATTTTTAAAATCAATGGATTAGTAAAATTTAATTTTAGAATATAAAAATTAATTTTAATGGTATTTGTTAAAGTGTATTTAGTATAAAAGTAATATTTATTTTCAAAGAACAGCTTTGTTAAGTATTATATATTTTATCCTATTATATTGAAGTTAAGACTTTTAAAATATTTTTATATAAAAACTAATATATTAAGAACCTTTAAATCAAAAATTTATATGAAATAATTTAAAAAACATGTAATATTTTAAAAAATAATTTTCAATAAAATGTGTTTTTCTTTATATTTTGTATTTTCATTTAAAAATATATTTATAAATTTTAGAAACCTAATTATTATATATTTTATCCTATTATATTGAAGTGAACACTTTTAAAATATTTTTATATAAAAACTAATATATTAAGAACCTTTAAATCAAAAATTGATATGAAATAATTTAAAAAACATGTAATATTTTAAAAAATAATTTTCAATAAAATGTGTTTTTCTTTATATTTTGTATTTTCATTTAAAAATATATTTATAAATTTTAGAAACCTAATTAGATAAAATGAACATCATTTTTTGATTTATAATGTTAAAATTAGCCTGACATGAATTTTTGATATTTTTCTAAAAAAATGATTTTTAGGTGAATATTGCAATATACCATTTTTACTAATACTATATATTCTATGTAATTATTAGTTTACAAGTATGAATTATAAATTTATGAGAAAAAATTCTTGAAAAAATATTTATTTTATAATTGAAATTATTTTTATTATAGTTTACAAACCTATATTTGATATTTTAATCTCAAGTAATATTATTCTCAAATATTATTTTAATACTTTATAAATTTATTATACTAAAATTAATTTTTAATACTTTAATAAATTGAATCAAAATAAATTAATTTCAAATTTAAAATCAATGGTTCTAAATTATCTAATAATAACCACATTATTTTTAGTCATAAAGATCATGTTACCTTAGGTTAAACTAGTTATCGCGATAAAAGCTTAAAGGGAAAAAGTTATAGATCAAGGGGTAAAGGGGTTGAAAAATGTTAAAACATGTTTTTAATTGAATGTTTTAGATATTATAGACCTTATATCACCTTAAATTCAATTTGTTTTTTATATTTTTGGAGCAACTCCGCATGTTTAACATGTTCTCTATTTATATTAAGTTGAAATATTTACAAAAATACAATTCTCACCACTTATAAAAGGGCCTCTCACCACCACTTCAATACAACTCAAAAAAATTGGTTTCATATTTAAATTATACCATATTTAATACCCCTATAATCCTATTTTACTCTCATAATATTCTGTTCATAATGGATTATCAAAATCCCTTACTTTCTAAGGAATCCTCCAAGAGAAACTCAAAGATCTCAATGTAAGTTCAATATTTTCACTAACATATTTTCCTTTAATAATTACTTTTAAAATTAAAATTTCCCAATATTATATGATGAATTAATTATTTATAGTATGTTTAATGTTTTTATATTAAATAAAAATTAACCACTTCTCCCCTTCCCCTTAAGAAAAGTAGAAATGTCAACCGTGCATATGTGCAGACTATCGCCTCCATGACATAATGTGTTTTTTTACTTAACCTCCTTAAAAGGATAGTAATATTGAGTAATTTAACATATATTTGTAATTATGATATGTATAACATTTTTATCATCTGAAAATAATAGATCATATTACTCTTTTCTTCTGTGTTATGGAAACAAAATCATTATCCATGCGTACGTGTGGACTACCGCTATTCCATTTTTCACTAACTCATTTATGGATAGTTGTAAATTATAATTGATGATAATTTATGATATATAGTAGTAATAAATATCATAAATATTTTTATTTATTTATATAAAAAAAAAACAATTATCATTATTAGGTAATCCATCAATATCGATAAGTAACCTAAAACTAATTCATCATTGATTTCATCTTCACAAAACGCAACAAGACTATCATATAATGGTATTATAAAATTATAGGTCATTATAAAACTTAAATTTAAGTATCTTATATAAACTAGGAATGATAAAATTAGTTTCAAAGAATGGGTACCAAAATTAACATCATAAAGCATGCGTGAAAAAAATAAAGTTACTAACACCTGATGGTAAAAATAAGAAATATTCTAAAAACTTTATTCATAATAAATGATCATAAATGAATAATTTAAAAAGGTAAGGTATATGAATAAATTTATGAAATATATTATTATGATATTTATGGTTGTTTTATAGGATGTTATAGAACATTCGACTAAGTGGTAATAAATGTAAGGGTTTTAATCCCAAAATTCCATTCTTTGAGACATGTTTTTGTATTATGCACCATATTTTCATTTATGTGGTGTATATACTTCCTATTTTAGATATTAAATCATTAAATAACATTTATTTATGGTAATTGAATTCCATTTTAAAACTCTATATTTCAAATAGGTTTTTATTTAATTTCTTCTCAATTCGTAAGGGGTTTTATTGACTCAAATATTATTCAAGAGTCATAATCACTCCAATTTGATTTTAATATTTCAAGATAGAATTATTATACCCTATAATGATGTTATTTTGTATTTCTTATAGAATCCTCAATTTTAAGTTATACCCATTTTTAATATTTGATACATATTGAGGGTGTAATTAAATGAGTTGAGGCATGTTAGGGGTGTTTGTAGAAGGAAATGACTCAAAATATTGCAATCGAAAACATTAGTTGATTCATGCCATGAATGGATATAAACAACATGAATAGATTATTTGAGGAAGACGTGAATTTTCATTCATGATGTGAAAATTCACTCAGGGTGTGAGATGTAAATTCATAACATGGAGTCTTTCGGGAATTAAGATAAGGTGATGTGATATTCAGCGTACCGACCATTTAGAAAGTTCACAAAATGAATCCATAATTCAATCCATGAAAGTAGTCTATTAGAAAAATTAATTTTTTTGAGTGATCTTTTATATTCTCATTCATATCCTTCCTAATTCATTAAAATATAAGCCTTATCTAGGCGATTTTTGGGGATCCATCACCTCTGGAATCCATTCTCATTGGATCGTCAAGTTATGGTTCTAGAGGATTGGATTTTACTTCTCATTTTTACCCAGATCATTGATGATGAATCCATTTTGGTGATTTGATATAGATTTAATCTCTCAGATTGATTCTCTTCTTTAATATTATTCTAAAACCCTTATCATGTTAGGTTTGAGTCATTTCTAGGGACCCTTCGCATGTGGGTTTGATCTAGTTGGTATGCGGGCGTGATTTGAGAATCAACTCTTAGAAAATATTGATGTTGATGTAAAGGTGTTAAAGGTAGGAATTCCTTATCATATTGGGACTTTATTTGGATTTTTTTGGTATTTTTGGATTGTTTATGTACCTAGTATTGATACCTTCTCTTATTTATGGCTTGTGTGTTACTTTCTATGTCGTTTATAACTTGTGTAATATTTCATAGCCTATGGAATTACATGTTGTGATATATTGTTCCTTGTTATGTTATGCCTTATATGGGGTTTTTTACAGAGCTAGTGGAATCTCTTTTTTGTTGTTTAGGTAGATAGGTGGCCCCTAAAAACTTATCCAAATCCTCAGAGAAGAAGCATGGACAACATGAATCATTGGTGATGGTTCTACGTATAATGGTTAGCGCCTTAGCTTGGAATACATGGGGGAATTAAAAATCACCTTTATAAGAGTGTCTATATATACTAGTGTGATCTATCAATGGGTAACGTCCTTGCATATGAAATATAGTTCATTATACATGTGTTCTAAGTGTGTGTAGCATCACAGGAAAGCAGGTAACCATGAGTCATGGGAATAACCACCCTTAAATGTAGGAGTGGAGTAGTTCCTTAAAGGTGGAATGTGAATTTTCCTTAAAGGAATATGAAGATACTTATCATAATCTAAGCCACAAAATAATACTTATGATATTCTTACAACATGGTGCTGAAGTAGGTACGGTTGGGGTTTGTGGAAGTTTGGTTGGACTAAGATTTCTCAGTTCTTTATTGGCTATATACTTATATATGAATTTACTTTTACATCATATCATACTTTCACACTTATATTAAGGACACATCAGTGTTGTCCTATTAGATTTATACTCACACCTAGAATGGTCATCTTGGTGTGCATAAAGACTTCGTGATTAGAGATCTAGTGAAGGGAAAGGGCCTTATGGTAGGTTTTTGAGGATATTGGAGTTGGTGAATATACATGGTGTCGGGACAGACTCCATACAATTTTCATTATACTATTATTTATCTATTCTCTCAATTACACTACTTATATGTGTTAACCTACACATTAGGGGTTCTTTTATTATTATTGTGTGACTTTACATGACATATGTTATAGAATTTATTTATACTATCTTCTATTATATTTTTTATTTGACTTATGATTATATTGTTATAAACCAATTATTTCTATGATTACTGAGGGTATAGTCTACAAAAGTAACTCCATACCCTCACCTATAGTCACTAGCCTCTTGCATATGGAGAGGTGTATATGATTTTATGTGGCACTCTAACCTAAAATGGGTAATTAGGGTTGAGGTGTTTCAAAATTGTGTCAAATTCCTATGGTTTCATTTATTTTATTTTAGATTTATGGTAGAAAGGAGATAAGTTGTGTGGAACTCAGGTATGGGAGTTACCATGTTTCTTGATAGCTCATGTGAAACGAACCTCCGAGTTACTGATGATAGTATTGTTGTTACATTTTTATGGAATTTCAATGCATTCATACATCATGTGTAGGCACGTAGGATCACATCCTATATATATACCCATTGTGTGTTGAATAGTAGTTATTTAATTAAATCCCTTGATCTGTGCCAATTATTGAGTGATATATCTATGTTCTCTACTATTTATTTATATATATGGCATTAATTGGTTGAACTTGAGCATGTTGTGATTTGATATATATAGTTGTGGATAACATGCAGGTATGGAAAACTAGGCTTGAGACTTGGGAAGAACTAGGAGGGTTACACCTTGTGTTTGGGTATATCCTTGGATAGGTCTTCTAATATAAGTTACTTATATGTGTTCCTTATCACTGTTTAATTTGTTCTTATAATCAAGTTTTTATAGACATTATTAAAGTTTATTTTTCATTTCAAATAAAATCTCACCTTAGAGATGATATAGTGATCATGATAGGGATGATATCATAGTTCCACCACATTCTATATAGGAAAATTCCCCTAAGCATGATCACACACCTTCTCTAGTGGTTTAAGTGGTAAACTCACCCCAATATGGATTATTTGATATTGCACCTGCTCAGGGGTGAGAGGCATTGAGGATGAGGGTGGACTATTCCTGAGACTTTCAACTCTAGTATCTACCAGCATTCTAGGGAATCAGACCTTAGGATACTAAGTATTGGATTGATATCAAATGGGGTATCTATGACCTATTATAGAATCTTAGTGATAGAAAGGTGATGCTTTTTTCCTTTATTCTTTAGGGGCCCATCATGAGGTAGTGGGTGTCATGAATAGGTATTCATGTGTGATGTTCTAACTTGGGAGGCCATTAAGGAGTTATTCTTCAAGGATCTCATTCCTGATACGTTGAATCTAGATCAAGCATAGAAGTTTTTGGATCTTCAACAAGGGAAGATGTTAATTTATTCTTACTTAGCTATCATTATATATTTTATTTTTGTGTCTCCTATTTTGTCTAAGAATGATGAAAAGAAGGCTATGAGTTAGATATTGACCTTTATATAGAGATTAGATAATAGGTTAGGGGATTTTACCTGAAGACATATGAAAAGGTGATTCTCAAGGCCCTGACCTTTGAGAAAGGCCTATAAGAGGATATAGATGCAAGCCTCCTTTTAGATTTTAGTGGATTATATGGTGGGATTTTAAATGCTTCAGTGCATGCCTCTTTTGGTAGTAAGAAGGGGAAGGTTGAGGAGATGGAGCAGGCAGCGGATAGGTGGAGCAGAGTAAATATTATTCTACTCCCTCTATGGGAGTAGGTTCCTAGTGTTTAAACTAAGGACAAGGTGTACATTATCAAAAACAATCTTAATATGATAGATCGAGTGTCATGGATGTAGCAGGATGGGACTGGTCTATATTAATATCATAACTGTCATGGAATTGGTATAAGGATTGTATCTTTTGAAAAAGAGTTAGTATTAGCCCCCACCATCTTCCCACCAATAGTGGAGCATTATTAGGATGTTTTACCAAATGACATATAAAGTCTTTTTCCAGATAGATGAATTGAATTTGAGATTGATCATATGATAGAACACAACCGGTATCAATTCTATCTTATCATACAACATTGGATTATTTAAGAGAGTTGAAGGTGTAATTAAAGGATTTGGAGGTGAATCACTTTATAAGACCGAGTACATTGCCTTGGGGTGCTTCTGTGTTTTTTCTAAGAAGGAATAAGGCATTCCATGGCTCTGTGTGAACTGTTGAAATATGAAACCTATGATGGTGAAGAATAGTTACCCTTTTTCTATGACTGATGATCTTTTTTATCAGTTATGGGGAGCCCGGTGGTTCACTAAGATTGATCTTTGTTCAGGATACCATAGGGTGTGGGTTAGGGTGGAGGATATTCCAAATACTTTTTTTAGCAATAGATATGAACTGTATGAGTATCTCTTCATGCCTTTTGGGTTGATAAATTCTCCATTGGTGTTCAGGGACCTCATGAATTGGATTTTCCACCTATATCTTGACTCTTTCATCATTTTGTTCATGTGAAATATCCTAATATATTTCATGATTTCTAACATGAATACTGGGCACCCTAATATTATATTATGTACACTAAGATTATATAATATTTATGCTAAAATATCCAAGTTACACTTATGAATTCAAGAGGTTTGTTTCCTTGGGCATGTGATATCTTAGGTAGGGACATCAATGGACCTAGATAAGGTAAAGTTTTTTATGTATTAGGAATATCCTAAGAATGTGTTCAAGTCTGGGAGATTTATTGGGATTGTGGGGTACTAAAGATGCTTCATTAAGAACATATCTCATTTGTTATCATCAATTACAGAGTTTTCCAAGAAGGGTAATAAGTATGAGTGGCCCAATAAGTGTGAGGAAGTCTTCATAGGTCTAGAGATAAGATTGAAAAAAGTACCATTTTTTACCCTCCTAAAGCCTTGGATTGGATATGCAGTGTGTTATGATGGATGAAGAGTTGGGTTGGGAGTTGTGTTAATGTAGGGGTTCAGGTAGTCACTTATGGGTCACATTATTTATGACCTCATGAGAGGAACTACCCAACACATTACTTAGTGACAACAATTGTGGTCTACTTCCTAAGTTTTGGTGGCATTATTAGTTCAAAGAGATGTTTTTAATCTAAAAAAACCATGAGATCTTGTGGTATATCATCTCTCGGTGGGATCTCGGTCTAATTTAGAGAAATTAGGTGGAGTATCTAAAAACAATTGACTATTAGATGGATTGTTCACCGGTAAAAGGTAATTTCATTGCAGATGCTCTTAGTAGGAAAATTATAGAGACACAGGGGCTTGTAGAGATTCCTTTATAGGATGAATGGTGTATGATGAGTTTGATGGTTGAGTGTCTAGTGGATGAATCTTAGGATCATGGAGTTATGAAAAGTGCACCTTTATTTATCACATATTCATTATTATATTGAGTAAAGTCCAACCAAGAGTTGGACCCTAAGTACATAGTGATGCAGGAGCATTTAGTGGAGGATGATTCAGTCCTAGGGTGATCCTTATATGATGATGATGTGATTTGAGTTCATGAGAGGTAAATAGTACCAACCTCCATGAGGGAGAATATAATGAGATACTCTCATAATTCGAAGTGAGTTGTGCATATTTGGTAAATGAAAATTTACCATGATATGTAATGTCAATTTTGGTGTCCAGGTATTAAGACATACCTTGTCGGTTTTTTCTCACGATACCTTACCTTCCATAGGGCGGTTGAGCATTAGTGTCCTTTTAGGTTGTTTCAACCACTTCCAGTGCCCATGTGGAAGTAGGATGACGTGACGATGGACTTCACGATGGGGTTACCAAGGACCCAGAGGAGTCATGATACCATTTGGGTAGTATTCAATTGGATGATGAAAGTTCCTCATTTATTACTAATTTGAGAATCCCTTTCAATGGATGAGTTAGGAAAGTTGTATGTATGGGAGATTATACAACTACATATATCTCCATTGAAAATCATATTAGATAAATATAAGAGTTTCATTTCACAGTTTCAGTAAGTCTTATAGAAGGTTTTGGGTACCCAACTAAGACTGAATACAATGTATTATTCAAAGACTGATGGATAGTCTATGATAACGATCTGAATTTTAGAGTATAAGTTTTAGGTGTGTGTTTTGGACTTCAGTGGAGCTTGGAATGACCACATTGCCTTGGTTGAGTTTGTGTACAAAAATATCTACCAAGCTTTAATTTAGGTAGCTCCTTTTGAGGCTATTTGAGGCCATTTGTTTCACTCACTGGTATGTTGTCATGAGGTGGGTGAGGTAGCAATAATAGGGAAGAGTATGGTATAAGAGAACTCTAAAAGAGTACATTTGTTATGAAAGAGGTCAGTCACTGCTCAGAGAAGATAGTGATCATATAATAATAGGACGAGGATACCTTTGGAGTTCATTGTATGTGATTGAGTCTTCTTATAGGTGACTCCTCAACTAGGGAATCAATGATTACAAAATAAAGAAGTGTTATCTCTAAGATTCATTAAAATTTTCAAGATTTACAAGTGTGTCAAGATAGCGTCCTACCATTTGGATCTTCCCCCATGTTATTGAATCATGTGTGATTTATTCCTTATCTCTCACCTTTGGTATCACATTCCTGATCCTAAATATATGATTGACTATGGGGATGTTAAGCTAGAGTCTCTACAAATCATTTGTAGAGTTCCTGGTGTAGGTCATAGTCTAGACCAAGAAAGTCTTGTGGGAGAAAATGGTATCAATTTTTAGAGTCATATGGTAGCCTGTAAGTATCCATGATGATACTTGTGAGCAATAATCTGATATTTAGGAACAATGGTTAAGTTGTTCGAGCATAACTCTAGAGACACTTATTAAGGATAAGAAGTTATTAGAGAAGTGTATTTTTAACAAACTCAATTTTAATTTATTCATTTTTTTAATATTTTATGTATCTTAAGGGTGTAATTAAATGTGTTGAGGCATTTTAGTGGTGTTCATAGAAGGAAATGACTCAAAATATTGAAATTGGTCAGAGGATTTAGTTTACACCATGAATAGATATACACGACATGAATGGATTCTGGGCAGAAGGCATGTATTTTTATTAAATATTTGAAAATATGTTCATGAAATCATACATAAATTCATGATTTGAACATGTTTGTTTAGATTTAATAAAATGTGTGACAAATTTTGGTGTATCATTCATTCTAAATGTTTACAACATAAATCCATAATTCATATTCTAAAATTAGTCTATTACAACATATTAAATGTTTTGAGAACTAATTTATTTTCTTATTCACCACCTTAATTATTACCATAATGCTAGTCCCTATATAGGATATTTTGGGTGATCAAAACCCCCTGAAAACTATTCTCCTTGTATCTTCAATTTTTAGGTCAAGATAATTGAATCATGCTTCTTGTTTAGACCTAGATCATTGATGGTGAATCCATTTTGGTGAGTTGATCAATATTTCATCTATTGTATTGATTACCATTTTGAATATTGTTCTATAAACCTTTTCATGATGTATTAGAATAAGTTATAGGGACCCTTGGTGAGCTTGTTTGATCTAGTTAGTCCACAGGTGTGATTTTAGAATCAAATCATGGAAAATATTGACGTTGAAATCAACACATTAAAAGTAGGAGTTCCTTATCATATTGGGTATTTATTTAGAAATTTTATCATTATTGGCTTGTTTATATTCTTAGTATTGATAAATTTTCTTATTATAGCTTGTTTTTTATTTTCTATGTCATTTATTACTTGTGTAAAACTTCATAGCATGTGGAATTACTTATTGTGATATATTATTCCTTTCTATGTCATGCCTTATACATGGTTTTTTCCTAGACAATGGAATATATTTTTTAGTGTCAGGTTGATAGGTGTCCCTAAAAAACTTATTTGAATCCTTATAGGGGGTGTGGGTGACATGACTCATTAATGATGTCATTGCATGGAATGGTGGGAAACGTAGCTTCTCATGCATAGGGGAACACCATATCACCTTTAGAAGAGTTTCTATATATTATGATGTGATATACCAAAGGATAATTTCCTTTCATATAATAGATATTCCATTATATGGTTGTATCAATATTGCGTACCATCACAGGCGAGCAGGTAACCATGAGTCGTGGTAGGATGTGCCCTTAAAGGTAAGCATAGAGTTGTTTCCTAAAAGTGGAATGTCAATTTTCATTAAAGGCAGATGGAGATACTTGGTGTGATTCAAGTCACATGATACTACTAATGATATTCTTCTAGCATGGTGTCGAAGAAGGTACAACCAAGGTTGATGGTAGATTGGTTACTGTAAAATCACTTGGTACATGATTAGTTGTATACTTGTGTGCACATTTACTTTTCTATCATGTCATACACTTTTATACAATTTTGAAATTATGTTAATGATGCATTGTTAATTTCCTAATGGGTTTATACTGGCACTTTTAATGGGTATCTTGGTGCACTAGAAGAATTAATGATTAGGGATCTGGTGAAGGGAAAGGGTTATACGGTAGGTTATTGAGGAGCTTGGATTTAGGGAATACATGTAGTACCATGATTAACTATAGACGGTTTCTGTTACACTTTAATTTATTTATTCTTCTAATTGTACTACTTTTATGTGTTTATCTACCACTTTTGTGGTTCTTTTATTATTATTGTGTGACTTAACATGACATATGTTATAGAATTTATTTATAATATCTTCTATTGTGATGTTTATTTAAAATATTCTTACAATATTATTAACCATTAATAGTTATGATTAATGAGGTTATAGTATCCATACACCACTCTAGACTGCCACCTCTAGTCTACAAACTCTTTCATATAGGGAGGTGTGCATTAGGTTTTGTGGCACTCCAGCCTGAAGCACGTAATTTGGGTCAAGGTGTAACATTTCCATCTTCTTTTCTAGGGAAATAGTATTTCAAACCAAAGTCTTCTTCCTTGATGAATCTATTATTTTATAAAATATTTATTTTTTTTAATATTAATTTCCATATTTTTTAATGTATGTTTACTTCATATCCATGTTTTTACTTCCCTCCAATATTTTCGTTTCCCTAGTAGAAACTCAAATTTTTTGTATATCCAATATTAATTTTATTCCCCTTTATTTATTTTAAAAAATATATATATTTTTATCATTCTAATGATATGGGTTTTTGATAAATTTATTTTAAAATATTTCAAAGGATTTTCCTTACCATGATCATATATTCTTCCCTTCTACATCAAATTTTGACATATATTTTATTTCTTATCAAGTTCACTTTATTGAAATTTCTTTTTAAGTAATGTTTTAAGAATTTTTATCTTCATCTTTAAAAAATGTTTTTTGGAAAGTAACTTTAAAATAAGATCTTTCTAAGATGATATTAATAAATTATTTTTAATAGATATATATTTTTTGATTTCTCTTCCATTTTCAAAAGGATTCATCTCTAATAGATTAATGGTTCATAAAACAGGCTATATGTGATTTTCTTAATAATCCTTTTGTGAGGTAATGTTTTTGGTATCAAATGATCATTTTTTATGTTATACCATTTTAAAAAGTTATGAAACCCATTTTCTTCACATGGTTTATTTATGATAAGATGAATTATTTTATTTTAAGTATAACTCATATGTATGAATGATGATTGGTGGGGTCCTATATAACCATACAATGTATTGGTTAAGAGTTTATATCTTATAAGATAATGAAGTGTGAACATACTCAGATTTTTTCACAAACTAAATGGTTGAAATACTTTGATTTTTCAAAAAATAAATGGTATACATACTTAATTTTTTAAAAAAAATTAAAGGTTAGACATAATTGGATTCGTTAACAATGTTTTCTTATGCTTATGTTCGTTCCAAATCTATAAAATTTGCCTTATTTCCAATATATGCCAAATTTTTACGATATTCTATATTCTTAATATGTTCCTCTTTCTCATGTTGTGATTTCATATTTTTTTTATTTCTATTATTTATTTTTAATCCATATTTTGATGATATTTCTTTGGTCTTATGTTTTTATTCCATGATCCTTAATGCTCAACCAATTTTATTATTTTCACTTTTGATCCCATGATCCTTTATCTTATATTTCCCCCTTTATCATTTCCTCCCCCATGTTTATGATTTAATGGTTATAATTAGTTAATAAGTTTTGCTTACTTAGAATTCGAGTTCACCTCTTTCTTATGTTTGCATTCTCTAAGTTATGAAGATGATTATATCATATGTGATGTATAAAATATGGTCTATATAATCATGGTTATAGATAAATGTTAACAAGTCTAGTAAAATAATATGTTTATGTAACTAGTCTCTAAAACACTAAACCTTTCATTCATCAGGTTATGAAACTATTTGTGAGAATTATTATCTAAAACATGGAATCAATGTATTATTTATGTATGTTTGTCTTGTGTCACCATAGTTGGTATTAGAGGAGAGTTTTATTTATTTTTAGAGATTATAAAGGCTATTTTTGATAATTATAGTTAGAAAACTTTAGTGGAAACCCTAAATATGAGTCTATGTTTAGGATGATGTCCAAAAATATTGGTAAAGACTTGAGTTGGTGGTTTTCCTATAAAAATACCTATCTTGATACTAGAAAGTGGAACTAGTTGTGGTACAAATTCACCTAGTCTTAATAACCCCAAAAAGGTTTGGTTGAGAATTGACTCAATCATCATCCTAATGAATGATGTGTGGGCCCAAGACTACACACCTGGTTAGGAACTCCCAGGGGATATGCTTTGTTTGATTACACGCTCTTTATGAACCATCATTAAGGATTGATTTCCTAGTTACTTTGAAGGATTATGTTAAGAGTAATCAAACAACCCAACTTAAAGTAATAAAGGTTAAAATAAGATTAATATAGGTTGAACTAAATGAATTACAGACAAACATGATGATGTAAAAAGGTTTTAAGGTTGAATTCCTATTATATAATTGATTATAATAATACCCTATGATGTTAAATGTTTGTCAGTCATGTTAAACCCATTTTGTTTTAGATATGGTTGGAACCAAAAGTAACTGAGTTAAACAAGGGTGTAGTGGATAGTGTGATGGTTACCTCAATGAATAGAGCATCATAATGGGAGACAGAGTGTGAAGCCTTGTGATTATATCAAGCCATTTATCATGAAATATGATTAACAATAAAACCATAGTTTAAATACTGAGTGAACAAATTGATATAAATATGGAGACTCATGAAAATCAAGGAAATAAATATTATTAAAGAAATAATATTTAACCACCTATATGTCAAAAATTTGGGAAGAATAACCAAGTGAATTGCCTCAAGGGGACTGGAATATGATTTACTTATGGAAGATGGGGTCATTGAGCACCAAACTATCAAGGAAAAGGAAGATATTGTTTAAAATGATGGAAATAAATATATTTAATCCTCAATTACTATTAATAATTCAATGTATTATGTGTGTATACCTTTGGAATTATCCAAGTCAATGTCCTAATATAAGTACTAACCAAGATGACGAGCATCACCAACCTACAAGACCAAGAGGACGATGGAATTACCATGCAAGCACTACTTATGAAGTGGGTATTGATATTTATGGTACACATAACCTCCAATCTAGAGTTGTATATGTCTTGTTGGAATTTGATTCTTGTAACTCTAGTATATCAAAGAAGTTTTCTAAGATCATTAACTCACCACCCTGATGATTTAATTATCGAAGAAATTTTCTAGTGGTATGATTATTGCATTCCAAGTAAAAGTTTATAGGAATGTTCTATATTGAAATACTATTATCCTCCCTTTAGATAAATCTAACATTATTTTAGTGATGGATTGGTTCCCTCAACTTAGAGGGAAAATTATCTAGAGTGAGGAAAACACAATTCATTTTAACATATGATATTATATCAATGAAAGGATGAAAATAAAACCCCTCTATAAATAAATTATATAATGTGGATCTTGATACCGAATAATGGAAGATACTTGGCCCAAATAGTAGGTGATATACTCAATATTAGGGATAATACTATTCATAGGAAATAGATATGTTCCCCAAGTTTGTAAGGTTGATATCTCTATAGAAATTATATACTAATTAATATCTATAATTTATACACCCTTATATATTTCTATTGGTATTTGTTAATTAAAATTGTGAGGATGAAATTTATTTAAGGAGGGATAATGCAACACCCCAGGTTTTTAGGAAGCATATTCTTTCTATAAACTATATGTTTATAATTTTAAACATTTTTTTTTTATTTTTTTATTTGTTCAAAGAAATTGAAATAGATTAGGTAATAAGTCATACAAATAAGGATTAAACAAACAACACTTTATTATTTCATAGTAAAACATTACAACAAAAGCACATGAAACTAAGTCTTACACAACATGGATGATTACATTCATTTAGACTGTAAAAAAATTAATGGGGAAAATAAATTTAACATAGGAATATCTTTAAAACTAGCATCTCTCCTAGACCACCATCACATTTAAGAACAACCATTTTTATAAAAAAATCGAAAATGATACATAATACTAGGAAAGGAGAAAGAATATTATGATATATAAAATAAAAACTATGGAAATGGTAAGGGTGAATGGAATAAGTTAAGTAAGGTTATATATAGAGGAACAAAATATGGTCATTGAAAATATGATCATTACAAATATGGTTGTTTTAGATATAGGGGATAAACATATATCCAATATATACACTTAATTCATGTATTTTTAAGTTGTAAAATTAAAATAATATAACTCAAAATGAAATATATATATATATATATATATGGTATTAAAATATTATATATATATATATTAATTATGTATAACTATAAATATTATTGTTATTAAAATATAATATTATTTATATATAAAATTAAAATGAATATTTTAATATTAATGTAGTAGTGAAATTAAATTTTATGATATAAAAAATAATTTTAGTAGTTTTTATAAAATAATATTTAGTATAAAAGTAATATTTCTTTTCAAAGAACCATTTTGTTGAGTATTGTTTATTTAATACTAATATATTAAATTGGAGTTTAAAAAAATTACATACTAACTAATATATTAAAATATTTTAAATTAGAAATTGATATGAAATAATATTAAGAACACTTAATGTTTAAAAATATTATTTTTCAATAAAAGCAGTTTTTCTTTATCTTTTTTATTTTCATTTAAAAAATATCTTTATAAATATTATAATTTGAATTAGATAAAACTAAATTCATTTTGGGATTTATAATTTTAAAATTATATGAGCATTATTGTTTTAGATTTTTCTAAAAAATTGATTTGTAGGTGAATAGTGAAATATATTGTTTTTACTAGTATAATGAATTTTATACCATTATTAGTATATAAGAATGAAACCAAAATTTATTAAACCATTTATATAAAAATAAATATTTTATAATTGAAATTATTTTGATTATAGTTTATAAACCTATATTTGATATTTTAAAACTCAAGTAATATTTTTCTCAAAAAATGTTTTAATACATTATACATTTGTTATGTTAAAATTAATTTCTAAAACTTTTATAAATTGAATCATAAGAATTGGATTTCAAATTTTGAACCATTGGGTACAAATTATCTAATAATGACCACTTTATTTTTAGGGATTAATATTAAGCAGCATTAGGTAAAACCTAGTTACCACAGTAAAATATTAAATAGAAAAAGTAAAAATTCAAGGGGTAAAGGGTTTAAAACGATCTAAAAAAATTAATTGAATGGATGAGAAATTATCAACCATATATCACCCTAAAATAAAGTATTGTATTTTTTTTGAACACCTTGCCATTTTTAGAAAGTGCTCCCATTATATTAAGTTAAAATATTTACAAAAATGACATTCTCATCACTTATAAAAGTGGCATCTCACCACCCCTTAAATACCACTCTAAAAATTATGTTTAATACTAAAAATATAACAAATTTTCTTCCCCTATAATCCTATTTCACTCTTATAAGATTTTGGCCACAATGGATTATCCTAAGCCCTTTCTTTCCAAGGAATCCTCCAAGAGAAACCCAATTTCAATATTTTCACTAACATATTTTCTTTTTATCTTTAATTTTTAAAATTATTTTTACAAATATTATATTAATAATATATTATTTATATTATATTTTTTTATATTATGGAAATAAAAATTAACCACTTCTCTCCTTCCCCTTAAGAAAGGTCAAAACGTAAATTGTGGGTATGTGCAAACTACCACCTCCATGACATAATGTGTTTTGTTTTACTTCACTGCCACACAGGGACAATACTAATTAATAATTTAATATATAATTATGATATTTATAAAAAAAATTAGGTTATGAAAATAATAAACTGTACTACTCCTTTATCTTATGTAATGGAAATGAAATCATTATTCATGTGTATGTGTGGACTACCGCCTCCATGGAATGGTATATTATGTTTTCACTTACACCTTCATGGATAATTATAAATTATAATTGATGAGAATATATGATATATAGTATTAATAAATACAATTAATATGGTTTTTTATGTATAACACAAAAATTAACAATCTTTATTAGGTAATCCATTAATATCGCTAAATAACCAAAAACTAATGCATTGCCAATTTCATCTTCACAAAATGCATCAATACTCCCATATAATGAGATTATAAAACTTTATATCATTATAAAATAAATTAAAATAGAATATAAAAATAATTAAATATAAACTTTTTATCAAATAATGGGTATTGAAATCAACAATATAAAGCATGTGCGAAACAATTACAGTTTTAAACACCTGATAGTGAATATAAGTGATAAATAACTAATATATTCAAAGTAAATAATCATAAATGAAGTATTTTAAAGGTTATTATATATATATAATTTTTTTAAATATATTATTATGATATTTATGTTTGTTTTACATGAGTTCAGTTTATATTTGACCAAGCATGAATAAAGGTGAGGGTTTTCATCACAAAATTTCTCTCTTTTAGACATGTTTTTGTATTATACACATAATTTCATTTATGTGGTGTATATACTACCTATTTGATATATTTTATCATTAAATTCCTTTTATTAAATTTAATATAAGTCTAATTTAAATCCATCTCTTTCAAAATGTTTTTATTTAAATGCTCCTCGAGTTGTAAGGGGGTTTCTTAACTCAAATATTCTTCTTGAGTCACAATCACTCCACTTGAATTTTGATCTTTTAATATTGAATTATTATACCCTATGATGATTTTACTTTTTATTTACTTATTATTTTATAGGGAAATCGTGTTTCTCACTAAATCTTTATTACTTTATGAATCTAAATTTTCATCGAAATTGTAATTTTATTAAGAATAATTCTCTTCTCTTTTAATGGTTTTTTCTTCTTTATCCATGTTTTTAATTCATGTAAATGATATCATTTCCCCATTAGAAAATAAAATTGTTTTTATATCCAATGATCATTTTATTTCACCCTATTCATTTTAAAATAAAGGTTTCATTATCCTTTTAACTATGTGGGTTTTCAATAAATGTGCTTTAAAATATTTAAAATGATTTTACTTACCATGATATTATATTCTTCCCTTATAATTCATAATTTTACATTTGTTTTATTTATTATCAAGGTATATTTATTGTAATTTTTTTGAAAATAACGTTTCAAGAATTTTTCTCTTCATATTTTAAAAAATATTGAAAAGTGACTTTAAATCACATCCTTTTTTGGTGATATTAATAAATTATTTTTAAGAAAAATATTTTTTGTGGCTTCTCTTCCATTTTCAAGGTTTTATTCTCTAATGGAGTAATGGTTCATAAATTTACCAATATGTGATCTCATTAAATACTTATTTTGGGAGATTATGTTTTTTTGTATCAAATTACCATGTTTTTAATGTGATTTTGTTTAGAAACGTTTATTTATGATAATATTAATGGTTTGATTTTAAGTGGCACTCATATGGATGAATGATAATGGGTGGGGTCCTATATCACCCTCCATTGAATTTTTTAAGGTTTTATATCTCATAATATAATGAAACATGAACATACTTGGATTTTTTCATAACCTAAGGGTGGATGTACTTGGATTTATTGACAAACTAATGGGTGGACATATTGGGATTTGTTCAAAAAAATTAAAGGTTATACATAGTTTGATTTGTTCACAATGTTTTCCTATGATTATGTTTGTTCCACTTCTCAAAAATGTGCTTTATTTCTAAGATATACATAATTTTTATGATATTACATGTTCTAAATATGTTCTAATTTCTTATATTATGATTTCATTTTTTATTTGATTTATGTTACGTGCTTCTAATCCATGTTTTTATGACCTTTATTTTGTATTATGTTTCTAGTACATTATCCATAATGATCAAAAAATATTTATGATTATCACTTATGATCCCATGATCCTTTATCTCATATTTATCCCATTCTCATGTTCTCCCTCATATTTATAATCGAATGGTTATGACTAGTTGATAAGTTTCCATTACTTAGCATTATATCTCACGCCTTTATTAAGTTTGCATTCCCTAGGTTATTAAGAATATTATATCATATGAGACATATATAATAGGGTCTATAGGATAATGGTTATAGAGAAAAGTTTACAAGAGATATAAAATAAGATATTTATATAGCTAGTATCCAAGACAATAATCCTTTATGTCCTTAGATTGTGTGACTTTTTGTGAGATGTATTATCTAAAACACACAGTAGTTGGGGGATTTACTCAGTGGAAAATTCATCCTGTAATTCTAAATATAAACAGGGTTCAAATCCTATCATCCCACCTTGGGGGAATTTCTTTTCCATTTATGTCCAGTGATGCATCTATTGATGCATGTGATGATGTAATAGGGTTGTAGACCTAGATACACATTAGCATAGCATGGGTTGTTAGTAGGGGATTTGGGCCCAAATGATTGGGATTCTAGGCTCAAATTATGTTTCCTTTGGTACATGTAATGAATTTAAATCCACATGTCCTTAAACCAATAAAATTTTAATAAGTCACATAGAGATTGGGCCTAACCTTCGAGGGGGTGTGGCATATCCTTGCTAGCCTAGGGGTGTGTGTGGTTGTTTCATTTATTGAAACATCAAATATATATTATTTATTTATCATATAAAACATGGAATCAATGTTTCATTTATGTATATTTATCTAGGGTCACCATAGGCTTGGTTAGTTCTTGGTGTAGCACAAGTAGTGAAATTCCCTAGGTATCCATTTTGGAGGTCATTTTCTTTAGAGAGTTTCCCTATGGAAAAAGGGGAGGGGATCTACACCATAGTGGTGAGAATAGTGTTTTGAGGAGCTCAGTGAGTATCCCTTTGGAAAATATGGAGACCACCCTGCCATGTTGGTGGGAATGGTAGCTCTTGGTCGATGCATTCTTGAGTTGTGCATGGGGGAAAGAAAATAGAAAGTGAGGCCTCAATGCGTTGTGGTATTGGGAATAATGAGATAAAATGGATGAAGATTATCCTCTACACTATAGATGGTATATGTGGTGGTAATCTATGGGTATGGAATTTCATTTTTCATGTTTTGGGGAATTTTGTGGTGTTAGTTGAATGTGTTTAATGTGATTTTCAAAATGCACAAGGCTTGGAAGTTTAAGCCATTTCAATAGGCAAGAATCTCAGATCTCCTTTTACTGAGGGTAATTATGGTCATGATTGAAGATACTACACCAAAATGGAGGCCATTCAATCCTTATCTATGAATTTTGGGTCTATTCCCCCTTAGTTCAAATTTTTATCTCTTTCTTTGAACCCTAGTCAACCCTTAGATATTTCAGTGCTCTACATTCATATCCCTTGAGATCTTTCATCGAGATAAAACTCTCTCAATTCAATGTAATAACTTCTCCCCTTTTACTTATCTTCCTTATCCAATTTATTTATAGAGATTAATGTGGTAAAGTTTCTCTAGTTTTAGGATAATATTCAAGCATGAACTGATGGTGGTTTATTTTGGTTAGGTTTTGGAGTGGTTTCCTTTGAATTTGGTTGCAGTTAATCCTTGTTCTTCCATTCTTGCTCAAAAAACATTGAAATATTAAAATAGAGATAGGGGTTCTTGAAATTTATTTTGTTATGTGGAATTTTTGGATTATCATGCTTTAGTTTCTTTGGTAAATAGTATAATTGACCTAAAGTAAGATAATAACCATAACTAAGAGTGAATTTTAAAGGTATTATGATCATATGTGGTGATGTTATATTGATGGTTCCTCTTGATATTTTCCAGATAGTATGTTTTTTGTTTTTTGGGATTATTATTGTTTTTCATCCAGTTTTATATGATTAAAATTTAGTAAATAATGTAAATATAGTGATAATAAAGTGAATAATGAAAGATTCATGTAAATTTAATTATTTTTCTTTCTTAAAAATAGTTTAATATGAAAATTATTGCTCGAAACATGTTTATGGATGATTCTTATCTATTGTTAGATACTAATTATAGGATTATTTTTGTTGAAACCTATGTAAAATGGATCGATTAATTCAATATGGTAATAAAAAGGTTGTTTCTTGGAGAGAAACATATGGGGTTGTGTGATATCATCCTCATTTGTTAAAGGCGTGTATGCCTTGGAGTTATGTCCTTCATTGAGCCTTGAATTTGTGTGTTTAAAATACTTTTGTTTCTATATATTCACTCTCTCGGATACTAGATTCCTTGTTTTTTGTGTGAACCTGGTATAGTTGAAATATTTGGAAAGGAATTGATTGTAATGGGTCACATAGGTTGATAGTAGGGTGTACCTATTTTTAGAATCATTATTAAAGAATTGTTTTTGGTTTGTGTAACACCCCTGGTTTCTAGTAATTTACCCTTTTATTATGTATTTTTTAAGTTATATAATACTTGGGTTATATTTTGGGAGTTTCTATATAGTTTTTAAATGTTTTACAAGTGCTTTTGGAGGTACAAAGTTTCATAACATTTAGTAGAAACTGTGCACAATCTTCAAGAAATTTTTCAATGTAGTGTTTGGAGTCACTAGTTAGGTTCATAATTAGAGAATGGTTTTTCAAAATAGTGCACATTCCAGGGGAAAATGTGTGGATGGAGATAGTGGGAGAAAAATGTTTGGTGTGTGGGTTTTCAAACCATGTGAGCCCACTATATGAGAAGATGGACTTGAGATAGTAGTACTAAATGGTTGGTTCATAGTTTTCCAAACTATATGGAACAATTGTGTGACTACTTAGGCGATATCCAGTAGCATGTGCATGTTTTTCTCACAGTTTTATAAACTATGCGGCCAAATCATGTGATGATAATTAAATGCTCTGAAAAATAAAATTTAAGTTGGATTAAATATCCAAAATTCTCATTTTTATCTTCTTCTCTTAGTCTCTCACACTCCTCTATCTCCTCGGACTCCCTTAGTGAAATGATTTTATCCGAAAGTAACTTTTAGGTGAATCTAAGTGTATTGGAGATATAAAATTAGTGGTAAGTCCATGTTCCTCATTTTTCTTCTTATATATACTCTTATAATCTCTCCCATATCCATAAATATAATCTGTTATTGATAGATATATGTTCAATTATTTAAATCTTGATGGTATCTTATTGGATATATTAAATTTAAGGTGTTGTGATCATGGATCTTGAAGTTCTTAGATTCATTCTTCAATTTCATCATCCATTGATAGGTAGGTGGATTATATCTCATCTCCAATTGTTCTATAACTTGAAGTAATAGATTTATTGAAATCCGTTTCATGGTTTACAAAGGTAACCTCGTTTGATTCTTAAATGAAAATCCTTTTTTTATTAAGAAACTTGTATTTTTGGATGGATTTCAGAAAACCACTTAGTTTATAATTTTAAAATAATAGTTTTAAAATTATATAATTATTTTAATGCAAGAAAAATGTTTGATAAAAAGTTTTAAAAGAAATAATGTCTTTTTGTGGAATGATTTTATGTGGATTATTCTCTTAGAATAAATGGTGGATTGAGTTCATATTGTATTTTATGGGGCCTTATTGAAATAGACTTGGTGCTCAGTGCCAATGGTGTATTGGCATATGGGATTTATCAACTTTTGATGACTTGGTGAAGGAAAAGATACCACTCATGAATATAGAACTATCATTTGAAATTCATGTGTGTTTGATAGAGATATATGGATGGGTATGCCAAAAAGAAAGGAAAATAATGATAAATTGGTTTACTGTAATTGATTTTTCTTAAACAATATTTATTATAATAAATTATTTTGAGGTTCTCACCCTCTATTTATTTATTCATATTTGTTTTATAAAATTATATTTTATAAAATTTTATAACATTTTCTTATCCTAATGGCACGTATTGGGAAGTCTCTAGGGAATTACCACTGAGTGATATACTCACCCCTACTTCTAAACTTCAGTGTGTTTGCAAATATCATATACCAAGACATGGGAAAGGGAAAGTTGTCTTACTTCTCTAGTGATTCATCATGGTACCATGGGTGAGGTGTGTGGAGCAGTATCTTGGAGTTAGTTTGAGTGATTCTTGGGATGATGCCACTTTGGTTTTTATGTTGTTATATTATCCTTTGGTCTCTTTTATAAGTGTTTATTGTTTCTATTATCACTATGATATTTTTTTACCTTTGTTTTTTCTATTGGGATGTATTATTTATACCCATTCATCATATATACTAACTTGGTTATTATATTTTTTGTTTTCATGTGGTTTTATCACTTTAGGAAAAATTCTCCCTCAATTTTCTCTTAATACCTTAGAATTTATTGCCATCTATTGGTGTCTTAGGGATATCTCCTAATGCTGGTATAATATACACCTACTCTCAAGACAATGAGTTGGGACAATATGTTACAGTCTGGTTGATTGGTATGGGTTGAGATCTTGGTTTTCCTTCCTTTCTTGATTTTTTTTATGGTTATTTTTTCTGATGATTTTTTGTTGTGATTTACAACAACCTTATGCAATTTTCATATTCACTATAATTGAATATTAGTTTGTGAAAGTTAAGTTCGAGTCCTATAATACCTAGATTATGGAATGATAAATGAATTTAAAAAAACTTATGGAATAGGCATTGATGTTGGCTATGTTGAATAACGAAAACCATGAGATGGTTGAAATGAATGCTCTAAGAGCATGTAATATAATTTGAAAATAGAAATGTAAATTGAAAAATTATATTGTCTTGTAATGAAATGAATTTAGTAAACCATAATTTATAATGTTTTTAACAAATTAATAAATGTTAAATTCTAAATTACTAAATGAAGATGGTTAATGATGTTGAATCATAATTCTTGTGCGCATATATGAGATATTGTTTTCTAGATATTAGTAGTGGAAACTAAGTGTATTATGGGATGATAGTTGTAATTGTGTCTAAGGCTAGGTATTTGTCCTTAGTGTGGTTTTGTGATAAACTATTGTTATATTTTCTAATTTCATACACTCCACCACCCAAGTCGGGAGGGTAACCAATGCCCACATATTTTGGGTTCTAAGTAGTTTCCCCAATATCTAAGTTGGAAAGGAAATGGATGGATTACTTATTCTTATTCCCCACTCTTTCTTTATACATACCATGATATATAAGTGTATCCATTCTGGGATGGATTAAGGTATATGATATGTCCTTACATGGGTTTTATGGATCTCAATTTTACTATACATGTGTGTGTGGGTTGTAAGGGATTGAGGGTATAGCACATACTTGTATTATTAATGTAGTGACTACAGTTTCCTATGGGTGTACTTATATAGGTTATGATGGGTTACGGTATAATGCATGATACATAAGTTGTAATGGATTTGAGACTTACTATTTGGTTATAGATGACATTAGGATAAGGTTTTAATGATCTATATGGGATACAAGATGAGATGATGGAATGGGTATATAGACTTATGCCAACATGATATGTTAGGCCTTGTACAAGAATTGGGTAGATACAGCTAAGGCCCAACCCACATCAGATGTAACTTGATATTATTGGAGTTGGTTCCCTAGAATCAACTACTTTATACTTTAGATTACATGTATGTTTAAATAAATGAATATTAATCTAAAAATATTATTGCATATTTATTATTCTTCTACATGGCATTGATGTGATAATGTCATGGAGTATATGTAACATTGATATGGTCATAGAGGTTCCTTGCTATGATGAGAACCTTGAAATTACTTGAAGATATTCTTAAAAATAGTCTATGGTTGGATAACATGCTATGATAGGGAATATGGTATATATACTGTTAAGGGATAGTAACCATAAGTATATGAGGCTTCTTCTCATGAATTTCACACTTGGTAATCTCCAAGATGGTAGATTATGAGAACAGACCCACTAGTAGGAATTCTGCATGTTTTGGTGTCATCTGATATTTCTATCTATGAGCATATGTAATGGTCCATAGATTTTAAGAATATTATTAATTCATATTATGACTCGTGAACTTATATATATTTCCTAAACCATGAATATATAGTTTGGGGAAATGATGGATATATTGGGTGCATCAAGGGTGATGTGTTATTAATGAAAAAGTTGAGGAAGTATTTTCCCCTTACATCTTTATGAAGGTTTATATCTCAGCCCTTTTATTGGAATGGAACCATATCACTAAATTCCATGTCCATGGTGTAGCAATGTGTTTATTTCATATAGTCAATGAGAAATGTATTAAGCATATAGGTTGGTGACACAAATGTAGAACCTTATTTATGAGATATTATGACAAAGGGATTATATTATATAGTGATTGTTCATATGTAGTTATCGATGTTGTGACATTAAGTTATTTCTCATATGTTCCTTGACCTCTTTCTAGACAATAATATTGGAATTTAGGCAATCTAACCAAATGCCAACAAGAATGAATCCAAGAGGATCACACACTAAGTACATCTGCTGATCTTAATTAAATTATATTTAAATTTAATTAGTGGAATAAATAATATTATTAATAATGGGGAATGATTTTATTCAAGTTTTATTGATCGCATAAATAAAAAAAATATTTATTCATCAGATTGTGAATAAAATATATTTATTTAGTTTATTTAATTTTTAATAAATATTTATTTTCCAGTTTTTGAATAAAATATTTACTTATGAATAAAATATTTAATAAAATATTTTATTCTTGTGTTCAATAAATTCTAAGGAGTTTGAGTGGACTAAGACCGTATTTGATGAAAAATATTAATTTTCAAGTCAATAAAATAATATTTATCATTGTGCAAGTTAACGCACACCATAAAACAATTATTATTATTATTATTATATTATTACTATTATTATTATATGGTATGAGGTTTGATAATGATTATTATATTATTTAAGGGCATGTTTTCAATTAAATAATATTTTAACCTAAACCCTAGATCTATAAATAGATGGTTATTTCTAGTATGTAGGGTTAATCAATAAATTGAGAATTTATAATCATTTCACACAATGAACTTATCTCTCAAACACCTACTATCATCTTATCAGGAATGAGAAGAACTCCTCCAAGCATGAAGCATATTGAATCGATCAAGATAAAGAACAAAAGATAACTGATTCATTGTACTAGTACTTGGAAATCAATTGGCATCATCTATAGATCAAAGCAACGCGTGTGGATCACCATTGGAGGGATTATACACTTAGATCCTTACCGTGTAACCATGGAAATCTAGAAAAGGGTTTTTTGATGATAAAAAAAAATTCATTAGAGAAAGTTCCTAAGAATAGGTAACCATTTCTTCTAATATTAAATAAAATAATTATACATTTAATGTGAAAATATCATCTTTAGGTTTTGGGTTCTCCTCTATGTTAATATCCAATGAAAAATTTTCATTAATCACGACGTTCACATCATGTAAAATATTGTGAATGATCCATCAGATCGATAAACCCTTTTAGGTTTATTACCCACCACGACACTTCCTCTTTTCCCAAAACCTTCAGGCGGTATCAGATTGGTCATGTTTTAAATTTATAATTATTTATTTGATTGTTGATCTATTATGTGCAATAGTGGTTATAAATTTCATTTCATGAATATTCATTCTTTAATAAATTTTCATTTAAAATGTTATCAACATTTTAATTATCATCATTCAATGTTTCATTTTCTTAAAGGGATAAGAACAGATAAAGAATAACTAGATATTCCATCGGGAAGTGCCAAATATTTTTGTTAGGTAAGACAGAGTTACACGGTGTGTATCCAGAGTACATGTCATGTACCCAAGTACACTAAACTTGGTCATGTCATGGGATAAACGATACACCGAGAAGTAAATACACGTAGTGAATTTATTTCACACCATGTGTAGATCGAGCTAACCTAGCGCATGGAATATTGGATTACATGGTGTGTAGATAGAGTAAAAAACATATAGTTTACACAGTTTAGTGGAGAAATTTGTGCAATCCATGTGGACATATACATGGTCAAAATGATCTGATATTGATATCCTTGAGAAATAATGACAAACATAATGTGTAGCTGGCATACACAATGTGTAGTGAATTATTTCCTAGGTCCTAAGTATATGGCAATACATTCGATGAGACAAGTAGATACACAGAATGTGAGATAAATGGTGTGTAACTGAAATGTATACATCATGTAGTCTTTCATCTGTTAAAAACATTGATTCCTTTGGTAGGTTGAATGAACACATGACATTTTGACCACATAGAATGTAGCTTGTTAGTACACACCACATAATCCACTGATATACACACTAAATACCCAAGAATATATCCTAGGCATGTGACAAGAAAAAAAGCACAGGTTGTAGCTAGTTAGTACACATCATGCAGTCTGGTCAAGTTGCACACTGAAGCTCCATACATGTATCATGGGTAAACAACAACCGAGGTACATGGCATGGAGATCATAAGTACATGCTGTGTAGTCTCCCAATAAATAAAGGGATTGAATTACATTAAATTTCTAATTATTGCATTAAAACCTTATTATATTGATTGGAATCAGTTTTGTCTTTCAATTTAATAAATGATCAAATAATTTATTAAAATTATCTATAATTATTGGTTCTTCCATATATTTTTCAAGAATGAATTTATTATGGGTATATTGAAGAGAATTTCTATGGTCATTAATTTAAAAGAGAATTAATTAATTAATTAACACAAGAATGTTTATATTAATAATAAAGAATTAATATAATTGAATGTTAGTTGGTTTATTTTTCATAATTGTTGTATGTATGACTATTCACGAGCTTGAACAAGACCTGTGTATGTGTTGGTTTATTTAATTTCACTTATTACATGGGTTTGAAATTATATATTATTAAATTAATATGATGGCCATTAATTCATCCCACCCTCCTTTATTATGTAGTTCCTATGTGTCTAAGGTAATTTATGCAATACACATTAACTAATCCTTTGGTTCCTATCAACTATGTGTGGGTTATAAAAAATTTTAATAAATAGAATATCCCAAGGTGCGTGGAGGTAGTTCAATATAGAACCAATATGATACCAGCCCAGGTGATACACGGGTGGACATGTGGAATGTTATAACTCAGGTCAAGACTCGAACAAGGTGTTTTTCTCTAGGTTAAATGTTTATTTATTATTCTCTCAATAAATCAACCATTAGATAATATCATGATTAGATCATTTATTTATTTTTATTTTATGCATTATTTATTTTCTGGATTTAAGATTGTGTTGACATAAATAAATGAATTAATATTAAAATTTTGAATTTAAATAAATGGATTATGCACAAGTGTTTAATCTAACATCCTTAATAACTTAAGTATAATTCATTTAATATTTTAAAGAAATGAAAAGGATAAAACAAGAAATTTTTATTCATAATAAAATAAAATAAAATAAAATCCCACAAGTTAATATTAAGTCATTATGCCTTTTATTACTTGATTAGGAATGAAACCATAGAACTAAGTGTTTACATGGAAAAATTCTAGACACTTACTATTATTGAGGTTTTATAATGAGGGTTTTAGGTTGAATTAATTGAATTTATATTGAATTTAATGTCCATTGTTTGCTCAATACAAATTTAGAGGCAAGTTTTAAAGAAATCCCAGATAGGATTTCTGGATTGGGGAGTCCACTCAACGAAGCACAAATCTACAAACCTAAAGTTAAAAGTGCCACCTACCTAAATACTTTATCATGATTATCAAGGACAAAGTATGGATCATAATAAATGGAAATATATATCCTAGATACTATAATGTCTTGAGTGATGATACATTCTGAGATCAATGGAGAGGGATATTGAGACTTGATAAAACAGTGTGATACTTAATAAAATTAATTTCATTATTTCTCACATAAATTTTACTCAACTAATGAACTAATAATATATTTTAATCATTGAATAAAATGGAAAGAAAATCTACAAAAACAATGTGATCATTCCTTAACTCAGGGATGTCTTTAAAAATAATTTTTTTGAGATATGGTATAATTGTTTATGAGATGAATTATTATTATAAAAATTGTATTATGTGTTGGAATACCCTATTCATGCTCTATATCCCCAGAATAAGAGTGAAGGTGATAAGGATATCTACTAGAGATATGTAGAGGATGCTTTTTTATGTCTGTTGTATTATATTATAAACTATGCATGGATATTTTATGATACAATATAAATAAAAGTATGCTTACACTATAATATATCACCTTATTTGTCCTGATATAGAGAAGGAAAGTCTTGAAATAAATAATAGGCTTGAAATAAAAAATATTGTCAATGCACTGTATCGGTGTAAACTAGAATAAGGTAATCTAAGCACTAGTCAAGATTTCAAAGTGTTTGGTTATATCGATCAGTTAGTGAAATTGGGATTTCACTTGGATAATATATTATCCTTTAATATTATCTTATTATCCTTCCCACCAAGTTTATCTATATTTTTTCATTCCTAGATAAATTAAATAGATAAATTTCTTAGAAAAACTTTGTTCATACTTCAGCAAGCAGATAAGGATTGGTTGAAACCTATTTCTCCACCCCATATGGTAAAACTTTTTAATGATAAGGTGTATATACCATAGATAATATAAATCTAAAATATATTTTAATATGTACTTTAAAGAGACAAAGGATTCATGGGAATAAGAATAAATAGGAGGATATTTTCTTCTTATGTGGAAATTTTGGACACTAGAAAAGAAATTGAAATGAATTGAAGATGCAAGAGGTTACATCCACTTTAGGTATATACATCAAGATTATATTCACCACTTGTGTTTTAAAAACAATATGCTTACAACATACATGTATTTGAATATAGTAAATGAACTAGAATAGAAAGGTTATAAAGTGAACTCAAAAAGAGCAAAGGGATATTCCTATGTCAGCCAAGGGGAGATCCCTACCTCTCATTGAAAAATAGATTGATTTAAGTTTTTAATAAGTCTTACAAAAACATTTATCTTAATTTCCAACTAGACACAATTAAACATTATTTAAAATTTGGAATTAATGTTTTTATGGTACTTTACATGATAAACTATTGGTTCAATAACTCTTGAAAAATAGATATCTAGTGAAATGAATGATGAGTATAAAATATAAGACTCTTACCTGATTATGGAAAGATAATTATTTTTCAAAAAAAAAAACTAAAATTAGTTGACCTTTTTATACCCATAAAGATGTTTTACTCTCAATTAAGCTAAGATATAGGATATACAAACAAACTAATTATCATGTTCTAGATAAATAAATATTTATTAAATAATGGAATTCATAAATCATTTAGAGTTAGTTAAACATGATTGTGTAAAATATTATAAATCTATTGGTAACTTCATATAATTCATGAGATTCCTTTAATAAATTTTAGAAATACTCAGTGAAGTAAATGAGTTTCCTTGGTAAATATTAAGGAATCTCCAAGAAAGATTGTTGGAGAACATCTTATCCAAGTAATAATTGATCATACATTTGGGGTGAAGGTAATACCAAACTCACATTAACTTATACACATCAATGTATTGATGGTTGTAAAAGGAATATCAATGATGATTCTTATATATATTAAAAATATTCTATTATTCCTTCCAAGGAATGTTTTTTAAATAGAAGTGAAATAACTAACCATAATCTAACTATATTTTCTAATGGATATTATATTAATTGTGATATGATGAGAATATATTAGGACACTACCACAAGTTATTATATAAAAAAATTTGTTAAAAGTTATCCTTATCTACAAATGAACAACAAAACAATAAGGTGTATCTAAGTTAATAATCCTATATCCACTAATGATATTAACATCAAGTGAATACTAACTATATTTCCATAAAGGAAGCCTATATATTTAGAGATAGTGGGAGAAAACTAAACTTCTATGGGTTAAGTCTTTAGATGAACATAGGTTGGAAAAGGAATGCTACATTCTACTAAGATTAGTAGGAAGAGTAGTTACATAGACACAAACTGCTTAGGAATTCATAACTGAAGAGGTGGTTTATATTCACCAAGGTTGGTGGTAAATATATCATTCTTTTAGAATAATGATTTATATAAAGAAGAATTAAATAGTAATATGATAAGTTTGAAAAGAATATATAAATTCAAGTAATGTAATCCATATATCATGATTCATGTATTCTATATTTTTATTGTTTCTAAGATTTGATACTACTATTCAGTATTTAATAAAAATTTGACAGAGATGGTAAACGATGGTACCAAAAAACAAGATTGGTTATTGAAATGTTTAATCAATGAAAAAACCTATAAACCAATCATCATGAATAAAATAAATATTGAATTTAACTTTTTCAAATCATATTTATATGATCATTATATTGTGTTTTTGATAGTCAAGGCCACCTCATTTGAAGGACTCCTTACAGAATTTTTCAATATGACGTGACCAAAATGATACCCTATGGTATATGCCAACAATGAATAAATAAAGGTCCAGTGACATCAATAAATACCAATAAGAAATGTATATTATATTAATTTATAAATAAATCATGCATAGTGATTATAAAATAATTCATTTGGAAAAAAATGAGTGAAATTTGTCTTAAATTGGTTTGTGGGATAACTATAGGTTTTTAAGATAGATATGTTGATAATATATAGAATAAAAATGTTGTGTCGTACTAGTTTTTTAAGACTAATGAATGATATTTCTCCAAGTTTGGATTAAAGTAAAAAAAATTTATAGCTCAAAATATGTACTGAATAGATCCAAGGGTTTTCTAAATCTAATCATAGTATATATATAAAAAAATTAATAAAAATAAAATTTGAAAAAATTTAAGGCCAAGTTTTTATTGGCATATAATCCTTCAAGTAGTACATTCATATGAGTTGGAAGAGATTATTGAGATTAAAATAATTTCATAAACTTAAGTGCAAGGAATTCATCTCATATACAATGATATGTACTAACATTTGATATTACTGATCCATGATACATTATAGATAAATATCAAACATATCCAACGCAGCTACATAATCTTTCAGTTAAAACTATCTGAAAATACTTTAAAAAGTAGAACAAGATGAGTTCTTGGTGTCCAGAGAAGTGGGAATACCAGTGATCAAGGTAATTGAACACTTTTCTTCATTTAGTTCTATTTGATATAGTTTCACTAATAGGGATATGGTAATATGAAATAAAAATTTATTTTAGATAATGGTTTCCATATCTATAATATTTGAGTACATTATGGATTCTGATGTAGATTAAGAAGTAATTTAGTAACATCCTATTCTAATTTAGGGTTATACCAAAAGAAATAGATTTATCATTTTATAATAATATTTTACTATGGATTTAGTTAGGATGTCAGGATTCTGACGTGGGAACAATAAGTGGATGCTTAGATATATCATTAATTAAAGGATTTTCTCAAGATATTAATATTGAAGTAAATAGATTCATTGCACAGACATGTTTATGTACCAACCCTAGCCATGGAAATTTGGTAGTCCCAGTATAGCCATAATTATTATAAGCATGTTTTACATGTAAAAACTAACTAGTTGTTAGTATCTAGATCTAGTATATATGGGAGTCTGTTGGAGTTGTTTCCCTAGAACAAACTACTTTGTACTTTACATTACATCTATATTCAAAGAAGTGAATATTAATATAAATATCTTATCAAATATTGATTGTTCTTCTACAAGGAATTCATATTATATTTTCCAAGAGTATCTATTGCATTTATAAGATAATATAAATTCCCTACTGTGATGAGAATCTTGAAATGCCTTGATGGTATTTATAAAAATGGTTCTACAATTGGATAATTTACCATGATAGGGAAAATATTATATATAATATAAAGTGTGACTACTACTAATAGGATGAGGCTTCTTCTCATTAAGTTCACACTAGGTAATATCCAAGATGTTAGATCATGAGAACAAATCCTCTAGTAGTAATTCCTCATGTTTAAGTGTCATCAGATATTACTATCTTCGAGCATGTGTAATGTTCCTTAGAATTTAAGATTATTATTAATGTATATTATAGCCTGTGTACTTAGTTATATTCTATAAAATGTGATGATAAAATTTATGGTGAAGTTGGATTCGTTGGTTGTTTCATGAGTAATGTCTTATTAATGAATACGTAAAGGAAGGATTTTTCTATTCCATCTTTAAGGAAGTTGAGATCTCGACCCTTTGATTGGAACGGAACAGTGGAATTAAATTCCATGTCCATGGTGTAATGATGTGTTTATTTTATATAATCAAAGAAAACATATCAAGCATTTAGGTTGGGGGGAAAGGTGTGAATCCTTCTTGATGAGATATTGTGACAAAGGGATTATATTACACAGTGAGCATTCTCATGTGGTTGTCAAAGTTAAAAAATTTATTTATTTCTCTTGGGTTCCCTGTATAGTTTCTAGTAGTAATCTTGGACTTTAGGAAACTTTTCTAGTGCCAAAGATAAATAATCCCATAGGGCCACACACTAAGCGTTTCCATTGATCTCAATTAAATTATATTTAAATTTAATTAATGGAATAAATATTGGTTTTAAGATTGATAAAAAATTGTATTCAAGTTTTATTAGTTGTATAGATCAAATAAATATTTATTATCTATATTGTGAATAAAAAATATTTATTTTATTTATTGAATATTTAATAAAAATGCATTCACTAGCTCGTGAATAAAATATTTATTTATGAATAAAATATTTTATTAAATATTTTATTAAATATTTTATTCATGTATACATTAAATTTCAAGGAGTTCTAGTAGACCAAGACTCTATCTAGTGATAAATATTAATTTTTAATCTGGAAAAATAATATTTATCATTGTGCAAGTTAGCGCACACCATAAAATATTATTATTATTGTATGTCATGGGATTTGATAATGATTATTATATTATTCAAGGGTTTGTATGAAATTAAATAATATTGTAACCTAAACCAAATCTCTATAAATACATGTTTATGTCTACTATGTATGATTAATCATGAAATTGAGAATTGATAATTGTTATGCACAATGGACTTCTCTCTCGAACACCACCTCTCATCTTCTAAAAAATTAGAAAAACTCCTTCAAGCCTGAAGGATCTTAAAAGTGGTCAAGAAAAAAAATGAAATATGATTTATTCCCAATGCTAGAATCCTAAAATCAATCAGTGTCATTCAAAGATGAAAGGAAAACCTATGAATCAGTGCTAGAGGGATTCGACACTTGAATCCTTATAAAGCAACAAAGGTAATCTAAAAACGGGTTTTAATGATCAATAAAATCTTCATAAGAGAAAGTTACATAGATTATGTAACCATTTATTCCAATCTTAAATAAATGAATTATAAATTTAACCTAAAATGATCCTCTTTATGTTCTGGGTTTTCCTCTAAGTTGATATTCAGTGGAAAATTTTTATTGGTAATTGTGTTTACATGATGTTAATATTGAGAATAATCCATCTAATAAAAAAAACTTCTTGTTTTATCACCCACCATGGTACTTCTGCTATTCCTAGAACCTTCAGATATATATAAGGTATTGTACATAGGACGTTCAACATTGGATCATGAGAGTGAAAAACCAATAGGAAATTGGATATGGGGTAACATTATTATGTATATGATTTTGACATTGAATGACTTAATTCAATGCATAATTAGTGACCCAGTATTGGTGAGGATGATATACAGTTTTAACTTCCTAGTTAATGGGTTTGTTTCATTTGTTTATTCACTAGTATTTCTTATGTTTTTTTATATTTTCACATGAGGTATTGAGGGATCCTACTAAGTAAACTATATGACCACTCTATATATATATATAATTTTTTTCATGTTAATAGTAGATGATTTGTGATCAAGATAATAATTACTAGCTCATGAAGTTGTTTAGATGTTGTTAGAGTTTCATGGTCATTTATGTGGATCTATTTTTGGTAATTTTAGTTGTGTCCTATTTATATGACATTACACTCATGTAATGGGATGGTTCATTATCTTTGTGATGGTGTTGATTGGAGGATCTCATCTTAT
The DNA here is from genome assembly GCA_963277665.1 of Viscum album. NCBI lineage: Eukaryota > Viridiplantae > Streptophyta > Magnoliopsida > Santalales > Viscaceae > Viscum > Viscum album. Next base: position 219,291,842 of record OY728163.1, read on the forward strand.
CTCTTATCCTTAAATTTATATATTTATGAAAATTCCTCCCATTTTTATGCATTTTATACCCTCAGTTCTAGTCACCAACTTGTTTTATATTGGAGACAAGCTTCAGGGGTTATCCACATCTTCACTATCATCCCAGGAGGGGTACTAATGGAGGGGGTTTTGAAAGAGTGTTATCAGAGTTGATGGTTAAGAGATATGATGAATCTTGGTGATAATAACTAGTTAGGATTATATGGTTTGGTAGGATAACAGTATTATCTTGACTATTACGTGATGTAAACAAGGGAGACCAGTTAGGACATGGGATTTTGGGGTCCACTGTGATATGATTCAATGACCTCTAATTTTACTGAACATACTAAGTGAAGTAATAATTTTTGTGGGGTAAAAACATGGGTATGTATCATATATAATGATTTCCCACACCTATGTTTTAATTGAGGGATAATGGGAATTACAATGAACTTTAATTAATTAATCTTAAATATTCCATATTATAGTTTTATGAGTCCCTAACCATTTAATATTTTGTGTTTATGGATCTAGGTTAACTTCCTCATTAAGTTCATGTTGAATATTTTCAAAGGGATGTTCCAATGGACCACCACATAGTTGAATTAGATGATGAAGATTCATATAGGGAGACACTTTGAGAGTTTCATTACGAGAGTCTTTACAAATATGAGGTCTATTTTTGGTTAGGTGACTGATTCTTTGTTGTATGAGGTAGATATTTCTTTTAGTTTGATATATTCTAGGAGGGATCACAAGTTTTTTTGATTGTTTATATACTTCCTGGGGTGGGTCAACAATGGTGGATCTTATTCCTCAGAGATCATGAAGATTCAGTTTTCTCATGGGAGAAGTTATGTGAATAGTTTCAGGCCAGGTTACTTTATTCGGCCATGAAGGTGGCTTGTCAGAAGAAGATACTTACTCTATTCCAAGGTAATTATAGTGTGTGGGAGTTCAGTATCTAGTATAAGAACATATTGCATCATGATTCATACATTCTTTAAGATGATGAATCAGGGGTGAGTCATTTCTAGGTGGCTTTGCATCCAAATATCCAACTCTAAGTCACCCTATTTATGTTGTTGATATATATTGATGTGATAAAAAATTAATAGATTTTTAAGATAGTTCTATATAGGGATAGATCATTGTGGGAGGGGAGTCACCAATACTATTCACGTAGTAGAGTTATGACCATAAGTTCATAGTTTCCTAGTTGGTATAAAATTCAGATAGTAGGGAGTCAGTTCCAACCTTCTTTATTGCTTTTCACTGGGGATGATGGTTCTTGGATCCATGACAGTAGATCAAGTGTGGTTTTTTTATATATGTGGAGTTCATGGACATCAGATACTCAATTACCTAACCTTCTTTAGCATTTAGTGTGGAGTTGGAGGCCCTCTTCATGATTAGTTGTTACAGTAGTATCCATCAAGAAAGCATCAGTAGAAGGGTGCTCTAGATATTTATTAGCATAGAGGGTATGGGGTGGGTAGAGGATAGCCTCATGATTCCCCCTCATCATTTAGGATATTGAAAAGATCATGGCCATAGAGGTGGTCTTCATTAGGGCCAGAGAGGTCAAGGATCTAGACATGGTCAAATAAATTCCTTAGATTTGTAAATTCTATATGATCCAAACATCTTGTAAGGTATTATCTAATTGTATTCTACTTGGGGGTGTGACTTGTTTATTTTAGAAGATACACACTCCTTCATTTCACCCATCATAGTCCATTCCTTAAAACTTGTGGTGTATAGTCTTCCATTTCCCTTTACATTGAATATTCCGGTTGGAATTTGTGATAGCTTGTATGATGTGTATAGATATTTCAAGCTAATTATAGGGTATAATCTCTCTTGGAAAGATTTTACATATTTATAGATACATCAATATGACATCATCCTCAGTATGGACTGGTTGTATTAGATACAGTATATTATGGATTTATTTAGTAGGTGTGATATATTATATGATTCAGATAGAGAGTATATAGTATTTTTGGAAATTGAGACCCTTAGATGGTTCGGAGGTGTGTTGATTTATTATATTCTTAGATTGTTAATCTACTGTTGAATTTAGTATATTACTAGTTAGTGGTGTTTCCTAGAGTTGTAGAGGAGTACCTTGATGTATTTTTGAAAGATACTGAGACCCTACCCCCTTAATGTGACATTCATTTCCTGATATATTTTCAACCATGCATTTCTTATATATCAATTTTTTAGTATAGGATGGAACCTTCTGAGTTATGGTTGCTATAGATTCAAATTTATGACATTTTATAATGAGGTTTTATTCAACCAAGTGTATCAGCTTGGGCTCCTCCTCTTCTATTATCAAAGAATTCAAATGGAAGTATACATTTTTGTATCAATTTCTATCAATTGAAATAAGTGATAGTGAAGAAACACTATCCTTTTCTACATATTGGTGTTTTATTAAAATTTATAAAGGGATCTAGCTGGTTCTCAAAAATTGGTTTTCTGTAAATATTCATCATATGTGAGTGAATGATGTGGATATTTTATATACTTATTTATATATCATTATGGGCATTATAAGTTCATTGTAAGGCCATTTGATGTTACAAATTCTCTATTCGTGTTCATGGGACTAATGAATTTATTTTTCCTTGAGTTTTTGGATCGATTCATGGTGGTGTTTATTTTAAAATCTTTGTTTTTTTGTGTCTAAGGAGGATTATAATAATTTTCGAGCCATTTTTTTAGTTATTTGGTGTCATATTTTATTTGATAAGCTATCAAAGTGTGCGTTATTGGTCTATGAGGTTCTTTTCTTGGGGAATACTGTGTCTCGTGATGGATTAGTCATAGATACTTTGAAGATTAAGGCATTTTTTTCTTGGGTAGTCCCTAAAAACATTACATAGGTTTGAAGTTTTCTTAGTATTATAGGATATTATAGAAGTTTCATACCTAACTTACCTTCACATAGAGTGACTATATTTAGACTGATTTTGAGTATTTTAAGGAGAATCAAGTCGATGTTGTTGTTCTTTATTTTCTGGAGGAGTATGTTTCATTTTAGGTTTATTAAGGAACTTTGTGTCTTATCTTGGGCTTCATTATGATGTAGAAGACAATGGTTATCTCTTATGGGTCTCATTAGTCATGAACTCATGAATTTAACTATGCTACCCAAGATATTAAGATTTATCTGGTTGTGTTTACTCTAAAGTTATGACATCATTACCTTATTGGTAGGAGTTTAATGGTATTCAAAAATCACAAGAGATTGAGTTACATATTCTACCAGCATGATTTGGATTTATGGTAGAAATTATAGATGAAATTATTATAGTATTATAAATTTGATATTTCTTATAGACTAGGGAAAGGGAATATTGTGGATGATACCCTGAGTAAGAAGTTGTGTGGAGATATCTTCTGTGAGACTAGTGATTCTTGATGACTGATGAAGAATCTCTCCATGATGCACCTAGATATGAGAACAGTTGATGGTAGATTGTGATTTTATAATAGGATGGTGTATTCATCCTTAGTGTAGTAGGTGGAAGAGACCCATCAGGGGGATTCTGAGGTAGAGGTCTGGCGAGATCGAGTTGTCTGTGACAATACCCCAAAAGGATTTTCCAATGATGATCAATATCAGGTGATATTTTATGGGAGGTATCTTTTCCCTTTGGTGATGCATGATGTGGTTCCATATGAGATACAAAGATCGAATTTGGAGGTATATATGGGTTTGTAAAAGATATATCACACCTTTCAAGTTTAATTTTGGTTGTCTAGGATGAAGTCTTCAGTTGTAAAGTTTTTGTTGCGGTGTTTTTTTTCCAAAGGGTGAAGGATTAGAACAATGTTCCTAGTGGGTTTCATTAAGTGATTGATGTTCCCTAGTGGAAGTTTTAGGATATCTTCTTTCATTTCATCATTGGTTTTCCTAGATCTTATTGTAAAATTAATGTTATATGGGTGATCATGGACTAATTAACAAAGTCTTCACACTTATTAGAGATTATAGAATTGTGAATGGTGGAGGCTTTGTTGTGGAAATATATGGAGGAGGTGGTGAGGAATCACGAAGTTTCAAATATGATCATATTTTTACCGTGATCCTCATTTCAACTCTTGGATTTTTAGAGTTCCAAGGCATTTTTTTTACTCTCAGGTATTCCTTAGAACCACTTTTCATCTTTTAATATAAGAATATATTGATCAGACTATCTAGACTCTAGAGGACATTTTGAGTACATGAATTATATATTTTAGAGGTTCATGGGTGTGGAAATTTAAATTAGTTGATTTTTCTTATAATAAAAAGTATAATTATACCATTGGTAGGGCCCTGTTCGAGGTAATGTATGGTCGAGCTTATCAATATCCATTATGTTGGACCGAGGTTGAGGATTCATGAATTATTGGACCGAAATTGGTGCAGAGCATGATAGAGAAGGTATAGGTGATTAATGAGAAGATTAAGGTAGTATCATATCTTTATAAGTCCTATTTTATTCACATGAGTAGGCATGAAAAGTCCAATGTTGTAGATCATATGTTCTTGAAGGTATCTCCTCATTATAGGGATTGAAGATTTGATCCTGGGAGTAACTTCTCTCCCTGATTTTTTGGAATTTTCTGAGTGTAGGAATATATTGGACATATTATATATCAGTTCGAACTACCACCACATATGATCTTAATTTATGACATCTTTTAAGTTTTATAGCTTCGCTAGTATATTCATGTTGATTCTCATGTCATTCACTGGGGTAAGATGAAAGATTAAGATGATGTGACATTCGAGGAGAAACCTTATAGAGACCCTACATTTCTTACATTAATTTTACATAATTTTAATGATAAACATCATAAAAAAATTAAACAATTAGAATCCAAAGGTTTACTATCTTGGGAAAACTAGGACCATACATAACATTTACAACACAAAACATTTATTTTAATTTCTTCTTCTATAGATTCTTATTGGATCTTGACTTATCCTTAGTATAAGTAGTAACCTGAGGATATATATCAAAATGGGTGAGAAAAAAATCTCAATAAGAGGATCAATAATAACATGAAACAATATAAAATAGGGTGATCATAATCATAACATCATCATCATAATCATGAGAAGAATCACTAGATTATAGCATGGAATGTGACAATGCATAGAAATAAAACATCATGTCTTAGTGGTAATCTACCACATATAGTTGTGAACAAAGATAGCATCATGTTTATGAATACTTCACTTTACTCATGAGGTTCTTCACATTAACCAATGCATTGGATCATTTTATAATTCTAGGCTCACCCATCACATCATAACATCAACATTGTGCTATATAATTCTAGACACACCTGTCACATTATAACGTTAACATTATCATGCATGCCACATAGAACGTATATCAATCTTGAACATAAATAACCCATTTAAAGGAATGGGTTTCATTTAATAAATCATACATTCATAAAATTTGGGTTTCCAAATGAAAGAGGGAATAACATACTTGATACAAGAATCATCAACCTTGAGTGAGAAGTTAAAGGTGTGTTTTTTAAAGAAGAGTTCTTTTAGAAAACATTGTGTTTGACATAAATTTAGTGTAAAATATTTATATCCCAGAAAAGATAATATAATGATTAATAAATGATTTTTAGGGAATAACCATACTGAAAATGGGGAAACCTGAAGAAAGAGTTGGGTTAGAGAATTCTCCTTACCTTGTATCTGAACACTTTATTAACTTTAATGTCATGTATAATAACATTAGATTAATTAATTAATAACCACATAACCTTTTATACATGATTTTAATTAATTATGGTTTTATTATGTTATTTTATAGGCCTTTGTATGGGTTAAAGAGTTTAAAATCATCGTTTGAGAGTGTTCTTTTTCTTAGTTTTCATGAGCGGTTCACTTGTACACATGAATGGAAGTTCACATAGAACACTGATAAACATAAAAAATTTATATTACATGATATTAATGATCTTACATGAGTTTAAATTATCTTATAATGAATTTTTTTTATGTGGATGAATCATTATTTAAAATTTAATGATGATCGTTTTGGATTAATTTGGGCGGTTTTTGGATTATAATGTACATGTTTTGTTTTATCATTTAGTATTATGTATAAAACTTGTTTCTAGAATATAAAAGGGATTAAAAAATACATATTAAAATATTTTTTTAATAATTGATGATTTTTATTCATAACCTTGAAGGAGTTTAAGGAAAATGTAAGTGCATCTCCCACGATGTAGGTAAATTAACACATCACGGGCGACGATTTAATTTTTATAAAAAAAGAGAGGGAGGGAGGATTATAATGAATAATATTAAATTATCATGATAGAATACCATTATATCAATCATACTGAAGTTATCATGACATTTTTATAAGATAATTTGAGTATAAGAGAAGAAAACAAATGGAATTTGAAAGGAAGTTGAAAGAAAAGAGAGAGAAATTACCTATTGAATATATCTTCATTGAGAGGATATTTAGGGGAGAGTTTTTGGTCTTTTTATGAGACCAAGGGATGATGGACGTGGGGGGGGGGGGATTTGGAAGATATTTTTTCAGAATTTGGAGTAGGCACAAGGCTTGAGAGGTGTGAGGAAATGAGGTTGTGAGGGGTGATATTTATAGTGGAGGGGAGAGGTGTTTTCTCTATATTTAATTCATTAGTTTATTAATTTCCCTCAAGACAAGAAATAATGATTATTACATGACTAAATATAGTAAATATGGCATGTGAGTTCTAACCAATGGCCATTTACATCAGACACGACTCAAGAAATATGCAGAAATTTATTTATTTAACATATTTTGTAAATTATTGAATTTCACTATTCACTAAAAATTAAATTATTTCAGAAAAATATCAAAAATTCACCCTAACCATTTTTCATAATTTAGAATTAAAAAATGAACTCCATTTTATGAAAATAATTTTTTAAATATGATTAATTTATTTTTTAATGAAAATCAAAATTTACTTGAAAAATAAAAAATTTTAAAATTAAAACTGCATTTTTAACACTTTGAAAAATTAACTAAGGTCTTATAAAATTACCATATAATCACAAGACATAAAAATAATTTTTTATGAATAGATTTTATGAAAATAAATTTTCCTTTAAATTATTAAATTAATCATTAAATATTCATGACTTACAAAAATACTAACACTATAATATAATTATATCATATTGTCACTTATATGATGGAAAAATTTTATATATACTATCATTGGTAAGGTTCCTATACACTTATCCAATTTACTATTTATAAGGGTCTTATTACTATTCAAAAGGGTAAAATTACTATTCATAAGGGTATGTTACTATTCACCAAAAATTAAGTTTTTCGTATCAGACTCCAACAAACTTACTAATCACAACCGTGTATATCATATTTTTGAAATTCAAATAAAAAATGTGGAAAGATTATGTTTAAATGACACATAGAATTTAGTAGTTCATTTAAGCATGATGTGGCATTTCATTTCCTAATGTGATTTTATGCGATTTTACTATATGAAATTACTATAATAAGGGAGAAATTGCATTGATAAAAGTTTGGGCTATTATATTCTTCCCCCTTTTGAAATTTCATCCTCGAAATTTTGTTTTACATAAACATGTGAGGGTACTTCTACTTCATCATATCCTCTAATTCCCTAGTTGCTTCTTCATACTTATGGTTCCTCTAGAACACTTTGACATGGTGGGTCATCTTGTTGTGTAAAACCTTATCTCTCTAGTCCAGAATATTTACCAGCTACTCCTCATAAGAGAGATCATCTTCTAACTGTACCACCTTTGAGTTCAGTACATGTGAGGGATCTGGTTTGTACTTCCTCAGGATTGGTATGTGAAACACATAATAAACATCATCCATATTCGGTGTAACTGTAATCCAATAGTCCATAGATCCTATGTGGTCAAGGATCTCAAAGGGGCCAATGTACCTTGGGCTTAGCTTCCCTTTCTTTCCAAACCACATGACTCTCTTCCATGGTGATATTCAAAGGAAGACTTTATCTCCAACATCAAACTCCAAGTCCCTTTGACAGTTTTCAGCATAAATATTTTGTTGACTCTAAGAAGATTTGATATGTTTCTAGATGAATTGAACCTTCTTTGTCATCTCTTTCAAAAGATCATGTCCAATTAGATTTCTTTCTCTAACTTCATCCTGACAGGTTGGAGTTCTACATCACTTTCCATACAGAGCTTTATATGGAGCCATCTGAATACTCGAGTGAAAGTTATTATTATATAAGAACTCAACCAAGGGGATATGATGATACCATACACCTTTGATTTATAAATAACATGATCTTAGCATATCTTCGAGCATTTGAATAGTCCTTTCAGATTGGTCATCAATTTGGGGATGATAGGCCATGATGAAATTTAATTCAGTACTCAAGTCATGTTATAGACTCCTCCATAATTTAGATATGAACCCTGGATCACGATCAGAGACAATTGAGAGTGGAACCCCATGGAGACTCACCACTTCCTTCACATATATCTTTGAAAGTTGTTCAAGAAATATATCTTCCCGAATAGAGATAAAGTGGGAAGTCATGGTGAGTCGGTCTACCATGAACCATATCACATTATTGCCTTTGGATGTCTTTTGGAGACCCATGACAAATTCCATAGAGACATTATTCCATTTCCAAATGGGTATAGGCAATTTTTTCATCACCCCTTTGGACTTTTGTCACTCTGCTTTAACTTTCAAACATATCAAGAACCTTGAGATATATTCTGCAATCTATTTCTTCATGTTATCCCACCAGAAGTGTTATCATAGATCTTGTTAAATCTTGGTACTACCAATATGGATAGAGAAATTCGAGCTATGTGTATTTTCCAATAAATCCTTCTTTATCTCGGGTCATGAAATCACACAAATACTTTTCCCAAACCAAATCACACCATCATCATCGATATAGAACTCTTGCATCCTCCCTTTTTTACTGCGTTCACCTTATTTTGAAACTCTGGATCATCCCTTTGTGCCTCTGTAATCTTATACTGGATATATTTTTGGTCAATCATTTATGAAAGGTAGGATTTATTCCCTACCGTTATGATTTTAAAATCCATCCTTTTTATATCTATGAAGATAGCGTCTTTCTCAATCTGCAACATGGATAGAGTAGTATGTTCTTTTATGCTAAGAGCATTAGCTACCATATTTGTCTCACCAGGATGATAGTGGATAGGTAAATTGTAGTCTTTTATTTTCTCTAACAATCTCCTTTGATGTATGTTGAGATCCTTTTGTGTGAATATACACTTTAGGCTCTTTTGATCGGTATATATGTCACACTTCTCACCATAGAGGTAGTTCCACCAGATTTTCAAGGAAAATATCATAGCTGCTACCTCCAGATCATGCATCGAGTAGTTATTCTTGTGGATATTCAAATACCATGACTCATAGTCTATCACATTATCATTTTTAATGAGTACACAACCCAATCCTTACTTCAAAGTATTATTGTATATCACAAAACTTTATCCACTTTTCAGTAATGTGAGTATAGGTGCATTGGTCAACATTCTATTTATCTAATTGAAGCTTTCCTCACATTATTCCTTCCAGACATACTTTACCCCTTTCATTGTTAACTTAGTTAGCAGGCTTGACAATCATGATAAATTTCTCACAAAACATCAGTAGTTTTCAGCAAATCCAAGACAACTATAGATTTCTGTGACACTAGAGGGTCTGGGTAATTCCTCAATCGCCTTTTTTTTTGAAGAGTCAATAGAAATTCCATCACTTGTGATCACATGTCCTAATAATGTGACTTGCTTCATCCAAAGGTAACACTTTCTAAACATGGCGTAAAACTTCTCCTTTATCAATTTCACCAACACAAGTCTTAGATGTTATTCATGTTCCTCCTTTATCTTGGAGTAGATAAGAATTTCATTGATAAAAACTACCAAAAATTTGTCGAGGTAATGTATAAAAACTCTATTCATCATATCCATAAAGATTGTAGGGGAATTAGTAAGTTCAAAGGGCATCACCAAAAACTCATAGTGGTCATACCTTGTACGGAAGGCAGTCTTATGAATATCTTACTTCTTCACCTTTACCTGATGATATCCCGAATAAAGATCTACCTTTTAGAAGTACTGAACTTCTCATAGTGGATCGAACAAGTCATTAATACTTGGGATATGATACTTGTTATTTATGTTGATCTTATTGAGTTCCTGATAATTGATAGACAACCATATTTATCCACCACTCTTCTTCCCAAAGAGCACTGGTTCAACCCAAGGTAATATAATAGGGTGTATGAATCCTTTGTCTAAATTATCTTGCAGCTGCTTCTTTAAATCCTCCAATTTGATAGGATATGTCCTATATGGACACTTTGAGATAGGAGTAGCTCTGATTATGAGTTCTATAGATAACTCTACCTCATGATACAAGGGAAGTTCAGGTAACTATTTAGAAAATACATCAACATATTCCCTCACAATGGGCATTTCCACTAGGTTGACACTTTTCTTTGACTCAACCATTTGACCAAGTTATGCTTCTTCATAGGGAACCAACACCCACACCGTTGAAGGATTTTCTAAAGGAGATGCATGATCTTCCTTGCATATTTAGAGGAGCATGGGATTGTTCAAAATATGAAAAGATATTTCTTTTTCCCAATAGTTGATATGTTCTATATATAACTAGATCCAATCTATTCCCACTATAGTGTCAAATTCCACAAAGGGAAGTATCACAAGATTCGTTGGAACAATATTCCCACATATGCAAATAGAAGAAGAGTCCAACACTTGGGTTGTAATGACTGCATCACTTGGTGTTTTATAGATATATCTACTTCAAGGTTTCTAGGATTTGATTCTATAGTTTTAGCAAACTAACAAGATATAAAAGAATGCGTAGAACCATAATCAAATAAGAATTTGGCCATTATTGAGTGAATAGGAAATGTACCTTATATGACTTTATTTTCTTTCTCAACTTCCACAGTAGTGATAACATAATCCTTCCACTGTTCCTTTGGATTTGGTGGCTGATGATGCTGATTACCCTTGAGGGATTGAGGTTTAGTGTAGTGACTTGCATAGTTTCCTTTCTCCCTATAGTTATAGCATTGGACCATGGGTGGTGCTCTCCTTCACCAAATTCTCTTTCCTTATCATGTATTTTCGAAACTCTTGAGATCAGTGGACTTCTCTCCCACACTTGAAGCATTTACCCATACCTTTGATGCAATTACCACGATGTTTCCTCCCACATTTTTGACATGTGGGTGGTTGATTTTTCTTTCCACCTTTCTGTTTAGATCCTCCGGTATGAAACTCTATCTTTTGTTTCTTATCACCATAGCCATGGGACTATTCTCCAAACTCTATATCCACTTTGAGATCACATTGAACAACTTCCTCATAACTCCCAAAGTCTCAAATTATAAGAACCTTTAAAATGGGTGGTTTTAATCCACTAAATAATCTATCATTTTTTCTATCATTTTTGATAAAAAAACCCGAATTATACCTTTAAAGCCTTGTGAGGTTCTATTTGAAGGCTATGACAGATTCTTAGCCCTTTTGTTTTAGCTCTATAAATTATCTCTCTATCTTCGTATGAAGTGTTCGTGGGAAATAATTATTAAGAAACATTATCTTAAAGTCTTCCCACTCCATATCCCCAATTTATTCACTCAACTAGGTGTTGTTAATCAAATCCCACCATTGGTCAGCCTCTCCATAAAGACGATAAATAGCTAGAGTCCCCTTCTCCATCTCAGAATAGTGAAGCAAAGAAAATATCTTCTCCAGTGAGTTGAACCATTTTTTAATAACTAGTGGATAAGAAGATACACTAAATGTCAGTGGTCATTGACACATAAAACACTCAACAACCAGTTGATCCCTCTTAGGCAAAGGAGGACGTACCACATTATTCAGGTTATTATTAACAATCTAAGACAACTGGGTAACCATTTCCATGAAGTTTTGAAATCCACCTCCCAAATAATTGGGGATGTCGTTCGGGCTATCACTGCATTGTACCTCTCATGGGTTTTTAGTATGGTTTCTCCTAGTTCCCACCATTTTCTAAAATAGAAAACATTATAAGAAAATGTAAGACAAAAATTCATGAATAAATAAGTTATTCCTCTGGGTAATTAACACTAAAAGCATATCTTATGGTATACCTATGTTTATCAAATATTCTTGTGTGCTTATATATACTTAGTCTCATACTGGGGTTTTCATTAAGGTTCTCTAATCCTAATTCCCAAATTAACTAAACCATGACTTTGATACCAACTATAGAAACCCTAATTTTCTCACATTACTTTTACATCATTTTAATGATAAAAAAATAAATACATTACACAAAAAGGATCCAAAGGTTTAGTATCTTAGGAAAAATAGGAATATACATAACATTTATAACACAAAACATTTATTTTAATTCCTTATACTCTAGATTCTTATTGGCTCTTAACTTCTCTTTAGTACAAGTAGTCACCTGCTGATATACATCAAAAGGGGTGATATAAAATCCTAGTAAGAGGATAGATAATAAAATGAAACAATGTAACATGGGGTGATCATAATCATAACATCATGTTTCTTCTGGAAATGGGGGTGACCTTGTTTGTTTAAGGTTCAAACTTTCCAATCGGTTTCTAACGGGTTTATTCATAGAACTGGAAACATACAATGATTTTATATCCATTTGGACCTACTTTCCAAAGGTAGGTGCTCATTAGTTGTGGACCAATGAGGCTTAAGAATTTTCATTGGTCGAGAGGATCAGAGGTCAGTCTCATCACACCTTTTTGGGGGGAATTATTGCCTACTCTGGGACTCTCTCATAGATTTAAGTTATGTTCATGAATCCTTATTAATTTACCAAGTATGAAAATGATTTTCCCTTTAGATTTGGAAATCAATGACTGATATGTATAGGATTTAGAGAATCTTTTATTTGTATTTGAGGTTCTTCATCGATGCAGAATCATCTATATGTATTAGAGATCCTTAGTCAATGGTATCCTTCAATAAATTATATAGAAATCTATTGGTCATTATGATGACCATACTGGTTTTAAATCCACTTAGTGGGGCACTTGAAGTTTATTTTCATTCAGAAATATGGGGATTATTTCAGAATTGGGATCGTACCCTCAGATGGGCTACCTATATATTCCTGTTAAAAAGGAATCAGAACCCATGTAGTTCGATAATAAGGATATAGTTTAATGTCATATGTGACTGAAAAGAATTAATGAAAGATGAGATTGAACCTTATAAAGGCTTCCTACGTACTCTACTTTAAAGGAAGAGATCAAAGTCCATGTAGTTCGGGTTGGGTTTTATACATGGTTAATGGCCCAAAAAGAGATGTCGTGATTACTTTCACACTCTATGCTCATGTGAGTCATGATCAGTGTGAGAAACAAGAGGTGTCAGTAAACTTGACGATGGTGCCATGAAAGATGCTTATGAGAAATGATGCGGGGATTACGTATGTATGAAGACCTAGGTAAATGAAGATAAAGACTTAGGAAAGAAGCCCAAGTAGTAGGGTCTATAAAGGTATTTGTACTTTATATAGATTTTGAATTTTAACATGGGACTTACTCCTGAAAAGGAATCCCAAATTAAGAGGGACTTATGATTGAGTTTTATTTCTGAGAAGGAAACCCAAATAAAAAATAATTAAGATTGGGGCTTACTCCTGAGAAGGAGGCCCAGGTTAAGAGAGACTATGACTGGGGATTACTCCTGAGAAGGATCCCCAATGTTAATAGAGACTATGACTGGGGCTTACTCCTGAGAAGGAGGACCATGTTAAAGATCTTCTCATCTTAAAGGATGTGGTAATATAGGAAACCACTAACCACAGTGACATAAAACTTGTAAGTCCCGAGGTTTTATGAGAGGTTATTACAGAATTCCTTTCAGATAAGGAATCCAACAAAGGAACCATGCCATAAATAGCTTTGAAGAGGGTTTTGAAGGTTATGTATTGAAGATGAGAGGTGTATTTGAGGAAAAGAGGTGACTAGAAAGGAGGCGCGCAAGTACTGGTCGGGAACGCAAGTCCTGGTCGCGCAAGTAGACTTGTGCAACATGAGTCACCTTGGGTGACGAATAATCTATAGGTTAATACTTGGGAGACTTTGAACTCAAGCCCTTAGTATCATCCCTAGAGGCTTCTAGAAGTGTGGCGCGCTAGTTTCCTTGAGAGGGCAAGGCGGCGCGCAAGTGTCTTCATTTCCCCTAAGGGGTGGACACTTAGGCGCGCAAGTGTTGATGAATTCTAACACTTAGGACTTATTATTCCTATTTAGAGCTTCCATTATAGGTAAAGAATTACCTTATAAGTGTTTGGAAGACGTCAGAAAAAGACTTGGGTGACCAGAGCTTGAATATGAGTTTTGGAAAATTCATCCTTGAAATGGGGGTCCCACATGGGCTATTTATAGGCCACTGAGCACCTTGGGAGAAAAAAGTAATAGGGTGCACAAGTGACTTGCACGACCCATATGTGGCACGCAAGTGACTTGCGCGACCGGAAGGAAACTTGCGTCACCTCTTCTTAAAGGGTTTCTTGTTCATGCCTTTGTCAATTTTTGATGTTCTTCAAAGGATTACTCTTCTTGTGCTTAAGGTATTCCCCTTTTTCATTTGTTACTCTGACGGAAAGGAGCGTCAACAAAATTCCCCCCTCAGAGTTGGATCCGAAAAAGGAAAGAGGATTTGACTCTGAGAAAAACGAGAAACAAGAGTTCGACGGCGCGTAGGTGGTAGGCGCACAGGTTCTAGCACGCAAGTTCTAGTGCGCAGGGTTGCAGGATCACCTATATATATGGGTGTTACTTCATGCTTCTCATCCTGCCTTTCGATTTTTTGAGATCTCGTCACACAAGTGTCTACATATTCTTCGGTCTCTCTATTTTTTCCTGTGTCGCGCTTCTCCAGTAAGATTTTGACTTGCACGACAGTACTTGCGCGACCACACTTGCGCGACCAAACTTGTGCGACCACACCTGTGTGCCTTAATGCCTTGGACATTTTTTTTGTTTTCTTCACAAGTACTTCATAAAAAACAGACTTATTTAAAAGTTAACTGTTAGATCTTTGTGCAGATTCAATGGCTCCCAAAATAATTGGATCGACTGATGAGTTGGATAGAAAGATAATTAATGATATGATGAACATTGTTGTCCATGACTATTATGATATATACGACAGTACTCTTCCAGATTTGGACAAGTACTTGAAGAAATATCATGTCAATTTCCCACAGAGTATTAACTTACCTTTATATGGCCATGGTCATCTGCAAGGGGTCAACGTTCCAGATTCAAAGAACTATATTCCTCATTCCTGGTTTCATACTTACACAAATTTTTCCTCAGCAAATTTCTTAGTTGTAGGATCATTTGTTAGTACTGGAACAGTGTAAAAGGCATACATAATGCATCATAGCCCATGTACTCCAGATCTAAAACCTCACAAGCTTGATCTACAGCTGCATTGCTATCCCTCCATTTTCTGAAATTCTCAATTAGATCAATCCAAGGGATGAAAAAAGAGTTGGTATTTCCATCCCGGAGGAGGTGTGGAGCCAACTTGGATGTGGGCATATTGGGTGTGACAAACCTGTGTAGATTTTGTCAAGGATCTGAAATGATCTGTAATATATGAAGTTTTCTGGGCTGGGAAAACATATGTCTACAGGGATGATAATTTTGTGCCTGAGCTAATCAGCCGTTGGAGCCAAGAAACCAATTATTTCCATCTGACTCATGGAGAATTTGACATCAGTTTGTGGGTTTTCTACAAGATCTAGGGGGCTCCAATTTTGGGTGATATGTATGATGAATTCATTCCCCCCAAGGCGACCTGGAATGATTCAGAGAAGACTCCAGCTTTGGCTCGAGAGTTATTGAAATTTTTCCACAAGATTAAGAATTCAAAGTCCACCAAAACTCAATCTAGAAAGGATATTCATCCAGAGGAATGGATGGATATGTTTCTTTTCAAGAAGAAGGAGAAGGGGCCCACCTGTACTTGTCCTATTAGCTGCCCCAGAATAGAGAAGAGAGGTGCTCTTGGAACATTCTGGCCAACTCTAAAAGTGGGAGAGTTTGAAAAGTGGGGGTATGAAGTGGACCAAAGAATCCCAGAGAAGACCCGTCTGGAAGGCTTTTTAGCTTTGTGGCTCAGTGTTTATCTTCTACCAGTTAGGGATTTGAAGGGAGGATTTAAGCCAGGGACCTTTGTTGTTGCAGCCAAGTTGGTTGAGAGGAAAATGGTTGGGTTGGCTACCCTGATTTTGGCAAAGATTCACAGGATCTTACTCCATTCCTATATGGGTAAGTCTCCTTTGAGAATAGTGGGACCATCCCATGTTTTGTGGGGATGGATCTCCACTCAATTCAGGACTTATGCTATAAAGAGCGCAGTACAGGTTCCTGGAAGTTCTTTTAGGCCATCGGTGCAGGCCTTTTCTAGAATTTCTCTGTTGTCCCTCAATCCTTATAATCTGAAGGTGAGGCTGAGCATGTTCAAGGAATTTCATTTCTTTCCTTATGGAAACCCGCCAACCGGGCAGTTTGTTGATGATGGAACAACTATACTAGAATTGAGGTCGTATATGCTGGCTTGCAGAGATGGTGTATTGGCCCCCAGAATTGACGGAGAGATTATATGTGAGGCATATGCTCCATAGAGATTTGCATGCCAATTCAAGTGTCTGCAGCAGATTGTTTTATCCCCTCCTATGCATGTCAGTACAGATCACCATCCAATGGTTTCCCGACAACTATGGAGAAGACTGGGGAAGTGTTTGATCTACCAGTTGTTGGGGCGGAAAGTCAATTGACTACATGGTATGCTGAGAACTGGGTAGCATCATACCCTGAAGGGGTACTGAATCATCTGGTTCCTCAGGTGGGGACAAAAAAGAGAACTGTCAGGAAAGAAACCCTTCGTCTAGAAGGTGACTCTTCCTCACCCGGAGCTGATTCACTTGGTTCCTCACCCGGGGCTGATTCACCGGATTCCCAGGATAGGGATGATGAGGCACGACATGCGTCAAAGCGGCCTCGTACCAGATATAATCCTCCTACTAGAGTCAATAGACCCACTCCATCGACTCCTAGTGAGTTATATCATTGAGGAAATTTAGTTGTCATTATTTTATAGAGCAACAAGTTTCATTTTATTATCCTTTATCTGTGATTGCAGGAGCTGGGAAGAAGTTGAAGTCCCAGATTGTAGGACCCTCCTCACGACCTTCTAGTGAAAATGCTGAATATTTACGACCAGAGGCTATCCAGACATGGGAGAGTCTATATTGTGATGCTGAAACTGCCTGAATGGACTTATGCGAAGGGCTATATATCCCTAGAGTGGGGAATCTCTGGGATTCTACTGATATCCACTTCAAGGATTACCCCGATGAAGTGCGGGCTTGCATCAGAGAGCCAGAAATGATCATATATGCCACTGATGATTCTATTCCTATTACCAAGAGGGTGAAGGAAATGATGAATCATGGCACCACTTAGGGGATTGGTGCTTCATTAGATGAGGAGTGGCACGATTACGTGGCTCCTGAATATGTAAGTTTCTTTTCTTATTTGCTTTGCAACTTGATTTCAGTCAAAGATTTGTTACTCAAGAAAATTAATTTCTTCATCCTACAGCTTGTTAAGAAAGGAACTATTGAGGTTCATTCACCGTAGTATAGCCCTGGTGGCACCGCTCTTGGAGCCTCTGAATCTCCTCATGAGCCAGGTGAGATATCTCCAGGCCGGCAAACCATGGACGAGGAGTTAGAAAGAGATTTTCACTCTCCAATACCTGTATTTGGAGGTGACGATGTCAACACACCCAAAAAGTCAAAGAAGCAAAGTCATCAAAGGAAGAAGTCCACAGCTAAATGCTTCATCAGTAGTGGTAAGTCCTTCAGATAGTCATGAATCCTAACCCATGAAAAGATTGCTCATATTTCATGGGATTGTAGGGGCTTCCTCAGTTTCTCCTCTAAGGGAGAAGACTGAGCCTCCTCTGAGGACGACGAAGGGTGCTGGTGAACAATCAAAAATTCATGCTGACCTGGCTGCTCCTGAAGAAATAGTGAGAGAAGAAGGGTCAGCGTCTGTTCCCAGTACTGCTCCTATTGTTGCTGCAAGGGGAGAAGAGCCTGCTTCTGGTAAATTAACAATATTTCATAGAACCTTGAATGAAAAAATCAACTGAATTCCATTCTGTGATGCTTTAGGTTCAACACATACACTAGAACATTTGGCAACCACTACAACTGACTCCTTAATTTTCTCCAAGGAAGCTGTTCAGGGTCGGAGGTCGCAGGAGGAGGGTTGCCAAGAAGACACATTAAATGATCCCACTAGTGAGACTAACCAGTAATATGAGATATCACTGGATGAAATGATGAAACTTGGCGTGACTTTTGAAGAAATTTTAGATCATGTTAAATTATCATATAATTTAGAAGATTTTGGACATGAGTGTTATCCTTCATTCTCTTAAAATTTTCTTATTACATCTCTGACCATGATTGGTTGAAATGTTTAGTTTCGTCTGAGCAATCTGCTGATTTCCTGATGCCTAAAGGTGGTAGAGAGAACCCTATCATTGTAGAGATGTTAGCTCAAGTGGAGCTTAACCCGACAGAGCTTCCTGAAATCCATCTTGAAAATACTATTGAAGCTAGGAAAGACGGGGAGGAGCCTTCTCATGCGGCCGATCTACCATTGGGTAAAAGATTATAATATTTGTAGCTGTATTTAATTTTCAAGACAGCTAATCAAATTTTGTTATCCTTTGGAACTAACCAAAGCTTTCAATTGACTATGCAGGGCTGTCAATTTCGGTGGTTAGATCCGGAGGTGAAGCTTCAGCCTCAGCCCCAACGGGAGTAGAAAGTAAAGTACCAAGGGTCAGGGGGGAGGAGCAGAACCGGGCACTTCCTTAAGTGCATTAATCCCAGATTATATTCCCCCCCTATGATATTGATGCTGAATCAGACCCAGAGGTGCAAAAGGTGCTCGAATTATCACGTCGCAAGGCATGGCAGATTATATGGAAGATCATATCTGAAGTTCCTCTTGAAGAGTTTTTTTCAAAGATCCTGCGACTGTTATCCTTATTCATCATGCTGGGACTTGGAAGTTTTGGATATCAAGAGATCCATACCGCGGTGAAACAAGTCATCTTAAGGAGGGAGAAAGAGAAAAAGTGTCTTCAAGATTTGATCAGAACGAGGCTGCTGACCAATATCTGCGAATTCGAGGCTGCGGTGTCCCGAGCTGAGGCTGATCATATTTCAAAGCTGAAGGAGCTGAAGCATAAGATCAAGGAGAAAGTTTTCCACCAGATGCATCTTCAACAACAGTTAGATTCCGTTACTGGGGAACTTGACCAGCTTAACAATTCATTGGAAGGAGTCCAAAAAGATGGTATGAAAGCCATCGTAGATTCCAAGAAAGCACTTCACTAAGCTGAAAAGAGTGAAGCTGTTCGAGTGAATGAACTTAAAGTGGCTGCTAATGAAGCTCGGGATGCCGTAAATCAAATGAAAAGTTATGTTGAAATCCTCTTGTAATTCTTGAAAAAGAGAAGACACTCCAATATGTGGATGTTATTATAATCTTCTGCATCAATGAAAAAATACATTTCATCTTCAATCATTTGTACCCGTATTCTCTTGATAATTACTTATATATTATATTTTTTTTACTTAATCCAAGGGGCCTAGTAAGCATAGTTTTATTTTTTCTAGTATTATACAAAAAACCCCACAAACTTTGCATCTTTTGTTGCTCAATATTGCATAAATCATAAAATATGTACGTTTAGCGAGCTGGGACTCGAATTTTTTTCAGAGTTCCTTTTATGAGTTCCCAATTTAATGAATACCCTGTCTTTTGTTGGCAGTTTAAAGTCATGCATGTCGAACATAAAAAGGATAATTTTTAAGGTCAAATAGCTTTGACTGAATGGATTAAAATTGAATCAGTTCCTTGATAATTTTCTTGAAAACATATTACCACATTCAAGTATGGGGGAAAACATGTAAACTATGACTTAGGAAATTTTGAATCTAAGGGATGATATGAAAAAAGGGCTAAAAGGCATTAGAGGAAGTATTTCCTAAGAGTTAAGTTACCACTATTTGACAAACCCATTAGGGGGTTGAATTATGCAGGGCCACTTAAGGGCATTAGCTGCATAGTAAAATAATAGCATCTTTTGGCTGACAAGTCCGTTATGTAGACTACTTATGCAAGGCCACCTAGGATCACGTGATGCATAGTCAGACAAAAGAACTCTTAGAAATTTTACTTTTCTATTGATAAAAGCCAGTGGAAATTTATGGAGATTCAAATTTTCCAAAGCATAGATTCTGCTGTATGGAGAGAGGTACTTGAATATGGAGAGTATATTTCCAATCAAGATTGTCAAAGAATTGGATGAATATCACTCCTTCAAAGGTCTGACCTAAATGTATGGAAGGGAAATATAAACCATAGACTTGAATACTTTCAGATCATGAAAAAGAGTATGGGAAAAATATATTAAGGATGTCTATTTTTGCGGATACCTACATATTGTTGTTAAGACCAATAAGGACAAAAGAGGTTTTCCCCCCAATAATGAAGTTACCACTATTTGATGAACCCGTTAGGGGGGTTGAATTATACAAGGCCACCTAAGGGCATTGGTTGCATAGTCAAATAATAGCATCTTTTGGATAATAGGCCTCTTATGTAAACTAATTATGCAAGGCCACCTAGGGGCATGTGCTGCATAATCAGGCAAAAGAATTCCTGGGTATCAGACATTTTGTGACCAAAAGTCAAGAAAAGGGTTATGGTGATCTGGAAGTATTTAAGGTTAGGAGTATGACACATGAAAATGGGTATTGTCCAATGCATGAAGGAGATACAGAGACCAATGCTGACCATAATCATATTGTGGCTGGGTCCTGAATTGAGATGCTGGACTTCACTACATATCTCATTAGGATGAGAATCAAGCCATGCATAATTCTTGAAAATACAGTTTAACGTCATATGAGACGAGAGAGTAGGAGATATTAGTTTAGGGTCATAGAGATCGAACCATAATGAGGGAGACACATTGTGTGTTTGTTATAAACCTGATGTGGATAAAGACCAGGGTTCTCATACCTCATTTATGTGTTCGCAGGGGGACTTTTCAGCCAAGGGACTGAAAGTAGAGTTTGGGGTTAGGTCCAAAGACTTGGGGCTGGGTTCGAGGGATGCTCGAACATTCCTACGTATCCCATAAGGATGGTAATCAAGCCATACATAGTTCTTGAAATACCCTATTTAGAGATTTGGTTTGTACATGTGAAGGGTGAAAGGGGACTTTAATGCAATTATGGTTGGACCCAAGATTTAAGGTTCAGGCATTGCCATGTATGCATGTAGTCCTTGGAATATAACATGATTGGAGATCAATGTCAATAATGATTCCCTCTCAGGTGAGGGTGTCAAAGACTATTGTAGTTTATTGTTGTACAAGACAAAAGTGTGAATTGTTTAAGTTCATATGCATGGACCGATGCTGTATAGTTTAGCGTCATATAGATACGACCTATTGCTATGAAGTTTAATGTCTTGAAATGAGGACAAAGGGGGAATGTATAGTTTAATGTCATATAGAAAGAATGATGATGAACCAATGTGAATATATTGGTTTCGGAGGGGGAGGATTCACAGATCAACATCATATGAGATAGAGGTGAATCGATGTGAAGATATTGGTATTGGGCTTGAACCTCGAGAGGTTGCCTATGTACCCAACCTAGAAGGAAAGGATCAAAGTCCGCATAGTTCGATTGAGAATGAATTGGTGAATGAGTTATACTTGAGGAAAACCCGAAGATGGTGTTGGGACTTACGCATGGTTAGAGGCCCAGAGAGGGTGTTATGGTTGAATCTTACAATAAGCTCATGTGAGTCATGCTCGGTGTGAGAAAAAAGAGGTAACAACAACCCAAACGATGCATAGTTTAACGTCATGTTGGACGAAAAAGGGGACACAGTTTAACGTCATGTTGGACGATAAAGGGACCATAAAGTTTAAAGTCTTATAGTGAGGACTAATGGTGCTACCCAATTTAGTGTCATGTAGCAGGGACAAAGGAGGTGTATTTGTGTTACACAAAATACTTCTTCAAGAATCTTACATTGGTTGGAGTTTTAATGAGTTATCCATCCATTGATATTAAAGAATAAGATTCATTGGAGTAGACCTTATATATTGAGTAAGGTCCTTCCCACTTTGGCTCAAGATTTGGAGGCTTCTTTCCTGGTATCATTAGAGTTCTGAGGACCAATACAAATTCTCCTTGAATGAATGAACAAAGAAAAACGTTTTTATTGAAAGCTCATGATATTCGATTCTGATAGAATTCCAAGTGGTGCAGGGTGCACAATCTTTTTTCGTCTAATTTTTCAAATTCATCAAATCGCTTCTGAGATTTTTCATCTGTGGATGACTAATCAAAAATGGATACTCTTAGTGAAGGTAATTGAACCTCAATGGGAAAGACTTCTTTTGTTCCATATACCAATGAATATGGAGTTGATCGTGTAGCAGTACGGGCAGTGGTCCGATAAGCCCATAAAGCATGAAAAAGTTTATCAGGCCTTGATTTATTATCTTTATCCACCATCTTTTTCAGTATGTTTGAAAGATTCTTATTGAAGGCCTCTATTTGGCCATTGGCCACTACATGATACTGAGATGAATGGTTGGATTTGATGTTGTATTCTTGATACAACTTTCTCACATCGGATGAATGGAAGTTGGTACCATTGTCCATCAATATGGTATGAGGGACACCAAATATGGTAATGATGTTAGACTTTATGAAGCTAACAATGCTTTTAGAACTAACTTATTTTAGAGGTATTTCCTCTTCCCATTTGGAAAAGAAGTTAGTAGCAGTAAGAATATACTTAAAATGCTTGGATGTAGCCAGAGGATAAGGTCCTACTACATCCATTCCCCATGTGGAAAATGGCCATGAGTATTTAGCTGTATGAAGGAACTATTGGGGTTGATGAATGAAGTTGGCACATACTTGGAAAGAATGACACTTCTTAGTGAAATCAACACAATCTTGCATCATTGAAGGCCAGAAGTATCCAAGCCTTCGAATTTGACTAGAAAGCCTATGTCCAAACTGGTGGGCACCAAAAACTCCTGCATGAACTTCATTCATGACAACAATTGTCTCTTCAACATCAATATATATGAAGATAATTCCATCAAAACCTCTCTTGTAGAATTTTTTTGGTGATCTGGGCTATCATAAAGGGTAAAATTGACCACACATCACTGGTCTTGTTCTTTCCCATCTCTATCAGGTGGGAGTGTTCCATTTTGAAGGTATTCCTTGATAGCTATCATCCATCCTGTAGTATGACTATATGGTTCAGAAATGGGACCGATTTCATTGATTTCCTCTGTTCTAATTTGAAAAAAGGTGAAACTACATGAAAGTGGGCAATACTGATGATTGTTTTGTCCCGATTTGGATATTCTAGGGCTGTGGCTACATTATCCAGTGCATCAGATTGGGAATTTTTTGATCGCGGGACATAAGAAAATGTCAGTTCCGAGGGAAATTCCGCCATTAACTCCCTGACTTAATCACACAAAGGGATTAACAATTCTTTTCTGATGGCATAATCCCCAATGATTTGCTTGATTACCAAATCTGAATCACCTTTTACCCTCAAGTGATTCACATGTGCCTGAAGCGCCAATTCCAAGCCTGCGATGAGAGCTTGATATTCTGCTTTATTGTTTGTACCGCCTTCCAACAATAAGAAGGAATAGGGAAGCACTGCCTTTTCTGGGGAAATAAGTATGATTCCTAACCCAACTTTGTTGAATTTAGGATCTTTCATTTTCTTCCCTGTTGGACTTCTAGAGGAACCATTAAAGTACATTTCCCATATTTGAGAATTATCTTGAATAGAGAAGACTTCCTCATCAGGAAGTTCAATATTTAAAGATGTATCTTCTACAGATGGGTGTTTAGCAAGGAAATCGGCCAGATCTTGGCCCTTTATTGACTTTTGAGACACATAATAGATATCAAACTATTGAAAAATAACTACCCACCTTTCCAGACATCCTGTAAGCATTGGATGACTAAGGATAAATTTGAGAGGGTTATTGTGAGATATCAATTAGACCTCATGATGTTGCAGGTAGTGTCTCAATTTTTGAACTGTAAATATTAATTCTAGGCAACACTTTTCAATACTTTAATATCTAGTTTTTGCTTTAATCATAGTTCGAATGAGATAATAAAGGTTATTTTCATTCCCAACATCATTCTTTTGTTCAAGAAATGCACCCAATGACCGCTTTAAATCTATCACATAGAGAATAATTGGTCTTCCTTCAACGGGTGGAATTAATACTAGTGGACTCAAGAGATATATCTTGAGAATATCAAATACTTCTTGAAATTCTTCAGTCCACTGGTAGGTGACTCCCTTCTTCATTAATCTGGTGAAGGGTAAACATTTTCCCGCCAGATTGGTGATGAAACGCCGAATATAGGACAAGTGTCCTTGAAGTCCTCTTAATTCTTTCAAATTTCGAGGAGGTGACATACCAAGGATTGATTTTTTCTTCTTAGGATCAACTTCAATACCACGATGGAATATAAAAAAACCAATAAATTTTCCTAAGGTTACCCCGAAAGAACATTTCAAGGGGTTCATCTTCAAATTGTGTTGTCGATGTTTGTTGAATATGACTTCCAGATCAACCAAGTGATTAGAACATTGTCTGAATTTAACCACCAAATCATCCACATAACATTCAACAAATTTCCCTAAAAAGGGTTTGAATATATTGTGCAAAGCACGTTGATACATTGCACCTGCATTTTTCAGGCCAAAGGGCATTACTCGATAGCAAAACACACCTTGAGGAATGAAAGCTATAGAATCCTCATCCTCCAGGTCCATTCGTATTTGATTATACCCAGAATATCCATCCATGAAGGAAAGAGCTTCGTAGCTAGCTGTTACATCAATTAAGAGTTCTGTGATCGGAACTAGAAAATCATCCTTGGGACAAAATAGATTAAGATCTCTGAATTCAATGCAAACTATAATTTTCCCATTCTTCTTTTTCACAGGGAAAATATTATCCAAACATTTGGGATATTTAACTTCTCTCATGAAGTTATCTTTGATAATCTTATCAACTTCAGCTTCAATTTTGGAGGCATAAGTTGGGTGTGTTCTTCTTGCTACTTTCTTGAATCCTCAACGTTCTTCTGGAAAACCCAAATGATGAGTGGAAACATCGGGATCAAGACCTGGAATTTCTATATAATTCCAAGAAAATAAATCTCAATTTTTCTTTAAAAATGAAGTATACATTTCTTGCTCTTCAAGAGTCGTGGCCACACTAATTAAAGTCGGGTGTGGATCTTCTTTTGTACCCAGATTTATTTCTCTAAGTTCATCCACAATGGTAGAGATACCCTCTTCAAATGCTGGAAGAGCATATCTAAGATCTTCCTCTTCTTCTTCAATATGTGTTACTTCCTCTGTTTCTACTTGCATAGTAGATAATGAAGTAGAACTTCTATGGTCAGGGGAGAAGTTAAAATTTGAACATCTTGGAGAAGAGGCTGCCATTTCTGACCCTATTGATGATGAAGGGTCTTCCTGGGGTGATAGAGAGGAGATAATGGATTGAGAATCAACATCATTGTTTCTTCTGGTATTTCTATAACTTCTTCTAACCTGGTTGGTGAAGTATAGAATTTTTGTATTTTAGCGGATGAAATGAAGACATCTCCATTTAAGCTTTCATAATTTCTTGGCCAATCAACAATTTCTCCCATGCTGTTTGGATCAATTTCCGTAATTGACATTATGGAAGTTTCTATAAGAGTGTTTGGATTTGGGTCTATCCCGTCAATTTGACTGATAGGCAACACATAATCTGTACTCACATGTATGAATGGATTTACTAGAATCTTTTCCAAACCATACGGAGCATTAATTTTAGTAACCTTCTTTGTTGTGGATTTTTCCTTTCCCTCCATGTGATAAAATTCTGCCTCAATGTATTGAGATTCACATGTTTTGAATGGGCCTTTATCACCATACAATGTCCCGATTTGACCATTGAAACAATATTTGAGACATTGATGGTATGATGAAGGTACGACCATATATTGATGTAGCCAAGGTCTTCCAAGAAAAATGTTGAAGGTTGTGTCAAGATGAACAACCATGAAATATGAATTAGATACAAGGTCTCCAAACTGAATTCTGAGTGTAATTTCTCCCAGAGGTTCTTGTTCATTATTATCATATCCTTGCAACATCAAAGTAGAAGGAGATAAATCAGATTCGGTGAGGCCCAATCGATGAAGTGTATGAATAGGAATGATATTGACTCCTGATCTATTATTAGTGAAAGCTCTTCGGATGTCTATATCATTGACTTTTCCAGATAGATACAAAGGTCTGATATGTCCATGTACAACATCATCTTAATCTTCATCTGTAAAAGATATCACTACATGAAATTCTGCAGGATCATTCTCTATATGGTAAACCTCAGCCGTAGTAATTTCAATTTTGAATTCTTGAGGACTTGACAAAGCCTCAATAAGCACCTCCTGAAGATCTTTTGATAGATTCAAGGAATCTAGAATTGATAACTTGGCCGGTACTTGGGCCAAATGTTTCAATACATCATACTTTTGGTCCAAAGGTCTGTGTTTACTATCAGGAAAATGTGGTTTTTTAGGTGCCTTGGAAGTTGATGCTTTGACAGTAGATGCATCCCGTATTGGGGTAGGAGTTGGAAATACTTCTGGCTTCGATAGATTAGATCTACTAGGTATATCTATTTGCTAAGAGGAACAAGATGTGACCTCAAAATGGTCTTCCAAAATAACTGCATCTGGACTGAATCTACCATGTGTGGAAGAACTTTCTAGTTCCTGTTGAGCTCGCTGAAGGGATTTTCCATGAGTTTCTGCCGCATATATAGTTCTAGAAGGGGTAGGATTGAAATAGTGGTTTCTAGAATATCCATGTCTTCCCCTGTATTCTATACCTCTGTCTCTTCCTCTAATTACTCTGTTAGATACAGGGAACTTAGGCTCATTATAATCAAAACTGTCATTGGCATAAGGATCTTTTAAATGAATCATGTTAACAGAATCAAAGATCAATTCTTCATCTGATGAAGATTCTGTCTGATTGGCCAGTTAAGGTTGTGCTGTTTGGTGGGGTGGTGCCCGTAGTTTTGAAGTAGATGGCATAAAATCTGCCAGAGTCAAAGGCAATTTAGGATTTGACACAAACTCATATTCTTCTGACTGCTCTTCTTTCTTAAAATTACATTGCTTCTTTGAAGATTTTCCTTTTGATGAAGGGGTTTTTTCTGTGGAATTCATAGCATAAGACACAATTTGTTGATTCAATTGTGTTCGTAAAATTTCATGAGTTCAGTTGATCGTTTTCCTAACCATCCAATCATCATATTTCTGCGTGTTTTTACTTTTGAATTCATGCCGCTCACCTTCTTCCTCTGGATCAGTAGTAGTAACACATGATACCTAGGCTAAAGAACCTTTCAGTTTCACTTGTCCAGAGTCCACCATCTTTTACAGGAGGTCTTTGAAGACAAAACACTCATGTATAGGATGCCCCAACATTTGATGAAATGGTCAATAGTTAGGGAGGTCTTCATCTTTTTCCTTGTTCGGCCTTTTGGGCCTTGGCAATAGAACCAGATTGTTTTCCAGAGCTGAGATGAAGTAGTCAAGAACTTGTTCATTCTGGAAAGAATAAACTTTGTTCTTCAAATCTTCAAACTATTTTGGTCTTTGATCTCTTTTATCATCTTGACAAGGCGGCCGTTGTTGTTGACGCTCAGGAGGTGGAGCCCTTCGATACGATGAAGGTTTTGAAGTGAAATCAGGTACAAATGCTTGTTTAAGTGTAACTGTAGCAGTCTTTTCTTTCCCTATTCTCATTCCTAGAACTGATGGAATTACATGAGTTTTAGCCTTAGTATTTATAAGATAGTCCTCTATCTACTGAGCGATTTAAGTAAGGTCTTGAAACCCTCCTGTGTATTTCACAGGGATCAATGGTGTGCGTAATTCATCACATAGATTTTCCACATAGATTGGCAGCAACTCTTCTTGAGGGAGTGCTAAACATAAGGAATATGTTAATCCCTTCCAGTGAGTAATGAAATCCGAAACTCTTTCATTTTCCATTTTCTTACAATTGGTAAGATAAAAAACTGCCATCTTTGGAAATGTTGAGCTAAATTGAAGAAGGAATTTTTGACGAAGATCTTCCCACCCAGTAATTGACCGGGATTGCAAGCTTTTATACCAGATGAAAGAAGGCCCTTGTAATGACTGCACAAAACACCTGATCTTAACTACTTCTTGTTGTTGAGGAGTTCCCATCATAGGATCAAAATGAGAAAAAAAACATGTTAAGTGTTGTTCTGGATCTCCCGAACCATTAAAAATTGGGAATGTGGTACTCGCAAAATTTGACAGGGGAGGAATTGCATCCACCCATTCAGGGTAATCTCTCTTCTCTAGTTGAACTGGTACACGCTTTCCTTCCATAGCTTCCAACCGAGTTGTTAATGACTCAATGGTAGTCATTAATTTTTTAGAAACATATGGTTGATCTTGGACCTATTCAGGTGCAAGAACTGGAGTTTGGATAGGTGTGGCGACCGGTACAATCACTGATAGTAGCATTACCAGTTTCTATCGCGTACGACCCATAGGATTAGACCTATGAGGGTGTACTTGTAAAGGGGGATATTCTTGA
The DNA here is from genome assembly GCA_963277665.1 of Viscum album. Taxonomy (NCBI): domain Eukaryota; kingdom Viridiplantae; phylum Streptophyta; class Magnoliopsida; order Santalales; family Viscaceae; genus Viscum; species Viscum album. The sequence continues at coordinate 219,320,822 of OY728163.1, forward strand.
TCCATCCTAGTAGCTGCAACAAATTCCCTTGAGTGATTAACTCCAGCATGCTTATGAGAAAGACTACCTTGAAGTAGTTTTTCATTTAACCTTCTTAACTCCTTCATTTCTTCCTCTTGCTGTGTGAAACTTTACTCTAATGAGAGTGATTGACCTTCTCCAGAGGTAGGGTGGAATGTAACCTGACTTTTTTTCCTTTACCCTTGTTGGACACCTTCTAGAGAGGGGGGAGTTAGTTATTTGAAGGAATACCTAGATTCTGGGTAAGCCTTTGATTTTGGGTACACACACCCTCTTCATTTGCCTCTATGTATACAACCTATTGAATGGGAACATCTTCATCTGGTTCATCTGAGTGAGTCTCATGTTCTAGGGGATCAGTGACAACGACATTGATGACATTTATCAATGCATAACGCATTGCAAACCTTCTCTCAGTGCTTCTGCGATACTGTCTTCTTCCATGTCCTTTATGAGACACTGCCTTTTGTTTGGTTGATTCATCAGGTACTTCTTGATGAACCATAATTTAGAGGGAGTCTTCTGATAATTCGTCTCTACATTCCTCTTGTGGATTTTTTCCTAATCGAGAGAATATTGACTTTTGCTGAGAAAGATATTGAGAATTTTAAAAAGTCCCCAGTCTGGTGGACTGGGGCTGTTCCTGTTTTTCCTACTCAACTCCTCAAATCCTATCTATTGATCCTGAGGATTATATTAAAAGAGTCCCCAATCTGGCAAGTTGAGGTGGTTCTTGAGCTTATATATCTGAAACTTTCTTAAAAGATCTCCTGATTTTGTGGACTTTAGTCCGGAAATTAGCCATATGCATCATCCTACTCCACTCAAATCACCTGGCTCAGATGACCGTTGGATTATTTCTGACACTTCTTTCACTTGATGATGTGTCTGCTCTAAACGAGAAGCCTGTTCTATATTCTCATTTGCGTGATGCAAGAGTAATTCAACAACTTTTTCTTTATATGCCTAAATTTGGGAAGAACTAGTTGAGGCCTGTTCTTGAGAAAGCATCTGATTACACACAAAACCAGTTGGATGTGGCCAGCCATGGGCAATAACATTGCATGAGACCACTTTTGGCAGGCTTTGTTGACTAGGGAGCATGGTGAAATGCAATGCTCCATGAACACCACATCCCCTGATATGAATACTAGATGGGGCATTGGTAATTAACTGGTGCAACCTTTTTAACGCGCCAAGGCATGAACGCTGAAGGGCTCTCTACTGCTTTTAAACCATTGGATGTCGGGAAACTGAGAGAGATGCCAAGTCAATTTGGCATTGCAACCCTTATATTATCTTGACATAATTTTGATATTCATCATAAGATAATATTTTCTCTTTTAAGTGACAAAGAGTTTTCCATATGCTGAGACGAATATCATGAATACAATCTTTTATCAACGTTTCTGGAATATCATACTGAGATTCAGCCGAAGGCTAAAACATGACTGGTATTTCACCTTTCGCCAGTTGTTTTCTCATATTCAGAACTTCCTATTTGTCATTTGATGAAGATTCTTCTACCTGATTGGACCAAAGGTGGCGATTCTTTGTTGCTTTATTAGATTCAACAAGATTGGTAGAGAATTTATTTGTCAAGTTAGAAGATGAATGACCCAAGGGTGGTTCAGAGAATGACCTACACCCCGGGCTATCTTCTGGTTGAGAAAGTACTTCACCTGCTAGCAGTAAGGCATTAGACATGACTAGCTTCGCATTTTCAAGTGCCTCAAGATCAGAGAGCTTTCTCATTACTGCATTTTCCATTGAAGAATTTTCTAGGCAATGTGAATTAATACTACAAAGAGGAATTTTGTAGATAAATTCATCAGCATGTGGAGGATCACCATGGTGGGTTATAGCAAAAGATAAAACCTCTTGCTCTTTGGTCTTCTGGCCAGGCAGAGGGTTATTGTGACTCTCATCTGAAGATGATACTTTGAGATTGACCAAATTATCATGAAGCAAGCCTTCATGAGGAAGTGTATGATGAAGACCATCAGAATTATTATTGTTACTTATGGAATTTGGAAATGAGAGAGTATAATCTTGAGATGTAACAGATAATTGTCTGAGGGCTTCAAGAACTCCAGCATTGAGAAAGGCCTTATTGTAGATTAGCTCTTGATTTTTCAACTGTGTTGGATGGGTCTTTTTTTGGACACCTTCTTACTCACTTTGGAAACCACTTGTTGATGAAAGTGGTTATTATGGGTAGGTGTATGTGCTTTCTCAGGAGAAATGGTCAGGTTAGGCTGATTATCTCCATTTAAATGGGGTGTATGTTCCTGACTTGATTGTTCGTATGATATGGGGGAGTATGCCCCACGACTTACCTGGACTAGAACAGAGGTGTGTATCTGCTCCGGAGTGACATGTTTATAAGTTACTCCACTGATAGAGATAGATTTATGTTTCTTTCCTTGTGATGTCACTATCGCTGAAGTTGTTATAATATTCTAATAGGTATCCAGAATATGGGCAGGGATTTGCTTCTGCTCTTTCACCATTGTCAGAATTTGCTTGGTGACTTCAGCTGCCGGAATGGGAATATACGTCCATTCTGTGTCTAGAGTAGGTGTATATGCCTGCTCCTGTCCTCCTTTTCCTATAAACAGATATTGACAGTACTTATGAATAGGGGAAGAGTTGAGTTTGTTCTAAATTTGTCTTCAGAGCTTTCCAACTGGCCTCTCTGGGTGCTACCAAACAAGACTGTTGGAAGAATTGATGAACATTGGCAGGTATATTTGCCTACTGTGTATTCTCCGTTAAGTATGGTTGATGGGTTTCCTTCAATACTGGCAAACAAGACTGCTGACAGAATTGGTGATTATAAACAGGTTTATGTGCCTGCTTATAGTACTCCATCAGAATTGCCTAGCGGGATTAGCGGGTTGATGCCAGACAAGTTTACTGGACAATAAGATTAGAATGGACGGGTGTGTGTGCCTGCTCATTGCTTTCCATCAAGTTAGGCTGATGGACTTCTTCGAAGGGGGCATAGGTAAGAACCTACTCCCTGTTGTCTGAATTTCGCCTCTCACGGTTCGTCTTGCGTGTTCGGGTCTGAGGGACCTTAGCCGAACCCCTAGAGGTGATACCCTCATCATGTTGAGGGTGAAATACCGCACGAGTCTAGAAGTGATTGTTGATGGGAGTACTTGGGAAGGACTCCTGTATTCTTGAACTGAGGACTTGAGTGACTCTTCATTCACCTCCCTGTAATATGGGAGGGACTGGTTGTTGCGTTCTGGGGATAACGACCCGAAACGACTGGAGATGGTGGTTAGCACCACCTACTTCTTGATCACTGATCATCACTGTCCGAAAAACCAGGGTGAGTTGTTAACTTGGTGGGCTTGTCTAGTGGCCTCTGGAGTTGGGATGGTACCGTGTTGACAGTATTCCCTCACCAATGCATTTGAGACCTAGCATTTAAGATTCTGAGTAGGTTATTTCGTCCTCAAAGCGGACGAGGATCCAGTAGGAGTAGTGGCCAAAGCATTCACAGGTGTGAACTTTAAAGAAGAAATTCTGTGTTGCAGAGAGATCTTGGGAAAGAGTGCCTATTTGATATAGCAGACATAATCAAGATAAGTCTGGCCAGACTACATCTTTAGGATGAGTTATTATGTTATTAACTACTTTGTTGGCCCTTATATTGATTTTAATAGGGGCATAAAAAATAAGTAAAACATCATTTTAACTTGGTTAAGGATTCACTTTAGGTTCACCATTTTTTGTTTCTTCTCGAAATGGGGATGACCTTGTTTGTATAAGGTTCAAACTTTCTAATCGGTTTCTAACAGGTTTATTTGTAGAACCGGAAACATACAATGATTCTATATCCATTTGAACCTACTTTCCAAAGGTATGTGCTCATTATTTTTGGACATATGAGGCTTAAGAATTTTCATTGGTTGAGAGGATGGGGGGTCAGGCTCATCACACCTTTTTTGGGGGGATTATTTCCTACTCCGGGACTCTCTCATAGATTTCAGTTATGTTCACAAATCCTTATTAATTTAACAAGTATGAAAATGAGTTTTCCTTTATATTTTTCAATCAATGACTGATATGTATAGGATTTAGAGAATCTTTTATATGTATTTTAGGTTCTTCATTGATGGAGAATCATCTGTATGTATTAGAGATCCTTAGTCAATGGTATCCTTCAATACATTATATAGAAATCTCTTGGTCATTATGATGACCATAGTGGTTTTAAAGCCACTCAGTGGGGCACTTGAAGTTTATTGTCATTTAGAAATATAGGTATTATTTCAGAATTGGGATCGTACCCACAGATGGACTACATATGTATCCTTGTTAAAAAGTAATCAGAACCCACGTAGTTCGATAAGAAGGATATAGTTTAACATCATATGTGACTGAAAATAATTAATGAAAGATGGGATTGAACCTTATAAAGGATTCCTACATAATATACTTTTAAAGTAGAGATCAAAGTCCACGTAGTTCAGGTTGGGGTTTATGCATGGTTAATGGCCCAAAAAGAGATGTCATGATTACTTTCACACTCTATGCTCACATGATTCATGCTCGGTGTGAGAAACAAGAGGTATCAGTAAACTTGACGATGGTGCCATGAAATATGCTTATGAGAAATGATGTGGGGATTACGTATGTATGAAGGCTGAGGTAAATGAAGATCAAGACTTGGGAAAGAATCCCAAGAAGCAGGGTCTATAAAGGTATTTGTACTTTATAGAGATTTTTAATTTTAACCCGGGACTTACTCATGAAAAGGAATCCCAAATTAAGAGGGACTTATGATTGAGTTTTATTCCTGAGAAGGAAACCCAAATCAAAAAGAATTAATATTGGGGCTTACTATAACGCCCCAACCCCAGTTACCCAGAGTCGGTGCATTATTACGTAACATTGGCATGATCACAAAAGATCAAGTCTCGAAAGACCGATTAGTTTAGTAGCCTTGGAAACACTAGATACATTCTTAAATGTTACATTACATCATAAAGTGAAAAACTACAATAACATGGTCTCCATAGTCCACACTTATACCCCCTTCAGACTATCCCTGTAGTTCAGTCATAAAATATTTCTTCACATCCTGGGAAAAATAAAACATAGAAAGGGGTGAGCTCAGATGCTCATTAAGGATAACAATATAGCGGAAACTTTTATAAATAAACATAAACATTTAAGGCAATTTATAACTAAAAAAAATCCTTATAAACTTGAACTTCTGCATAATATGGCATAAATAAAATGAAATAATTCCATTTACATATTCACATGGATATTCTACTAGTTTAATAATCACATGCAATATCAATAACCTCTTTCATAATGATGGAATGCATAATTTCAGACTATCATAACCACATAGTCAAGGCCTTGTGCCAAGACTACAAATAAGATTTTGTCAAGGCCTTGTGCCAAGACACTAGTTTGTCTCATGAGACCTACCGATTCATTGAGGAGCTATAGTGGGCTCCACCCGTCACTTATTAAGTCCAATGCATTCCTTATATGAAAAGGTTTAAACATATCATAAACCATAACATAATCGTATAACATAAAACATGCATAAAGGAAACATAAAATTTCCACATTTCAATCACAAGATATCAATACAACACATTGATATAATAAAAACATTATCAAAACCATTTTCAATACCAAAATAAAAGAAAATTAAAACATGTAATTTATTTTTTATTTAAAAAAAGTTATGGCTTGTAGAGGAAGCCAAAACTCAAATAATGGTCACGACGGCGGAAAAGTCATTGTCGCCGCATATGTACGACAAAAAAACATTCCCTTTTGTCATTTAGTAAAACGCTTCGTATAAAAAATATTCCTTTTTAATAAACCTAAAAGTCAAAGGGGTTTATACACCATATAAAATAAAGTCTTGTATTAAAACAAAATATGCCTCAATGAAAGAAGATTGAGACGAAGTCCCTTACCTCGTGTCCGACTTGACTCGATCATTCTTTAATCTCCTGAATAATAAACTAGAGTTAATTTATACTTGCTTAAGAACCTTTTTCAAGTTCATTATTCCTTTTATATCACTTGTTACCATGTTATGAACATTATGTAATTATTTAAGTTAATAACGGTCGTTTTGTCGATCTTTGGTACTTGAGTCAAAAATAAACTTCTTATAATTACAAGTTGTTCGTGTGGTAAAATATCCATTATATGCAGAATTATATTCATGATTTAGATATCATATATATAATATATATCCAGTATATACATGCATTTATAATATTACATAACATTTAGAGGTAAGAAATGAAATGCACCGTTCATTGAGATGGTAAGCCGTACGTACGCATGAACGCTACTTTCATTTATATTTCGTATTTAATGGAACGAAATCATAATGATATAAAGGTGTATTATAATTCCAGTATAATATCATATATAATATCATTTAATCTATCCTCTATACATCCCACATTTTTCATTAACGATTCAAATCACTTTGAGGGTGCGGTAGTCCGCACTTCCTAAAATTAAATTATTACGTTTACCCATAATGGAAATAATAAAGGTATGACATAAATGAAAAATAAAAAAGCATAAGGAAAACATAAACATAATATATATCATATATAAATATAGTTACATCTTAATGGCCACCATTAAAGGTGTTAAAAGAAGATTGAACAATCATCGTTTCGTGAGGCAGAAATTCTCCACCCATAGAAACAGTATGTTCTTTAACCATTTGACGAAGGTGTGTGTAAGTGTAAATCAAATAATTCTCATAAAAACATCATATTATATTGAAGATACTGGTTTCGTTACAAAATAAAGGAATAAAAAGAGTTTAAGGAGTTAGAGAAGCAAAATAAAAAAAAAGAACATAAGAGAAGACATTACCTTAAAATCGGGTAAATCTTTTTGATTTGAGCCAAAGGCTTCCTTGGGAAGACTTATGCCCAAAGTGAGGCTTCTAGGAGTATTATAGGGAAGTTTAGAGACCATTTGGGCAGATTTTGGCCGAGCCAAATGGCTTTGAAGGTGTGAATAAGGTGGCAGAGGTGGGGGCCTTTTATAAGAGGAGAGGAGGGGATCTTTTGGAAAGTCACAAAATGTTACTTTATTATGAAATGATTTTCAGATTTTAAAGGACCCAAAATGATATATTTAGAGGATAAGGTGATAAGGGTTCTAAATACACCCATTAAATAGGTTTTAGGAAAGTGTAATTCCTATATTTTACCTTATCTTTTCATTTTATATAAATTGCTCATTAATGAGGTAATCACTGCATCATCATGGTGTCATAAATAAATTTATTTAATTAATGTCTAAAAATTATAAAAAAATTACCATGATGTAGGAAATCTTTTTAGATTTCCAATTAATATTTATAGTTGAAAATTTAGCTTATATAACAACATGTAATAATTGTTTTAGTAAAACAACACATGTTTGTAACAATTTTATTTTTACTTTAAATAAAAAGTTATTAATGTCATTTTCTTACCCAAGTGGATCCATGGGGTCCCCAAGTTGACCCATGGATTGTATTGGTCATACATGACTCATAAAATAAGGTTAGGACAAGTGTAAAGGTAATTTCATATTATTATAACATTATATTTACCTTAAATTACACTAATTACCTTTAATCGTGATTAACAAAACTTGAAAGTTACTATTCACAAAAAATTATTTTCATCCCATTGAACCACCTTTTACTTACTAATGACAACCATGTATGTTGGATTTTTGAAATTCAATTCACAGAAGTGGTAAATTTTCATTTAAACGTAAAATTAGTTTTTTAACTACCACTTAGTGGTTTCACTATTCATCAAAAATTGAAGTTTTTCAGAAAATTACCAAAAATTCACACTAAGCTATATTTGATATTACTAATTAAAAAATAATGTCTATTTTACAAAATTCAAAACATATAAGTTTAATTAATTAATTTAATAAATAATTCTCGCTGTCACAACAAATAGCGCGTTTTTAAGAAACAATATATATCAAAATATTGACAATTGTTTATGTCCAATTTTAAAGTGAAATTAATTCTAATGACCACCATTGGATAAAATGGTAAAAATATATTTTAATTATACTTTAAAACCACTCAATAGTATAATTTATCACTATAAATTATTTTGATTAAAAAAGTCTGTTTTTAAGTATTTTTTCTATTCATAGAAAATTCGAAGTTCTCAGAAAATTACAAAAAATTCAACTTAGGATAATTTCGATATTCCGAATACAAAAATGAATTCCATTTTGAAATATAAAATTTATATAATTTCAAAAAGTGGGTATTACTATTCATAATGGCTACTTTGATTGGTCACGGTGTGTTAGAATCTCGAACTTGCGTACAATGCAAGCTATTGCATTATTGAAAGAGAAGCGTACCATGGAATCTTGGGGTGTTACACTTACTCCCGAGAAGGAGGCCTAGGTTAAGAGAGACTATGACTGGGGATTACTCCTGAGAAGGAGGCCCAATGTTAAGAGAGACTGTGACTGGGGCTTACTCTTGAGAAGGTGGCCCAGGTTAAAGATCTTCTCATCTTAAAGGATGAGGTTATATAGGAAACCTCTAACCATGGTGACATAAAACTTGTAAGTCTCGAGTTTTTAGGAGAGGTTCTCATAGAATTCCTTTCAGATATGGAATACAACAAAGGAACCATTCCATAAATGGATTTAAAGAGGTTTTTGAAGGCTATGTCTTGAAGAGGAGAGGTGGATTTGAGGAAAAGAAGTGACTAGGAAGGAGGCGCGCAAGTACTGGTCTGGAACGCAAGTCCTAGTCACACAAGTAGACTTGCATGACATGAGTCACCTTGGGTGATGAATAATCTATAGGGTAATACTTGGGTGACTTTGAATTCAAGCCCTTAGTATCATCCCTAGAGGATTCCAGAAGTGTGGTGTGCAAGTTTCCTTGAGAGGGAAAGGCGGAACACAAGTGTCTTCATTTCCCCTAAGGGTTGGACACTTAGGCGCGCAAGTGTTGATGAATTCTAACACTTATTCCTTATTATTCCTATTTTGAGCCTCCATTCTATGTAAATAATTACCTTATAAGTGTTCAGAAGACGTCAAAAAAAGACTTGGGCTACCAGAGCTTGAATCTGAGTTTTGGAAAATTTGTCCTTGAAATGGGGGGCCCACAGGGGCCATTTATATTTCACTAGGTACCTTGGGTGAAAAAAGGAATAGGGCATGCAAGTGACTTGCATGACCCATATGTGGTGCGCATGTGACTTGCATGACCAGAAGGAAACTTGCGTGACCTCTTCTTAAAGGATTCCTTGTTATTGCCTTTGTCAATTTTTGTTGTTCTTAAATGGATGACTCTTCTTGTGCTTAAGGTATTACCCATTTCCATTCGTTAGACTCTGTGATGGAAAGGAGCATCAACACATCGTCACCATAATTTTGAGAAGAAGCATTATATAATATCATGGAATGTGGCAATGCATAAAAATGAAACATCATGTCTTATTAGTCATCTAACACACATAGTTCTGAAAAAATCTAGCATCATTTTCAAGAATAATTCACTTTAATCATGAGGTTCTTTACATTACTCAATGCATTGGAGTGTTGTATAATTCCAGACACACCTGTCACATTATAACATCAATATTGCGCTATATAATTTTGGGTGCACCCGTCACATCATAACGTTAAAATTATCATGAATTCTATATAGAACGTATATCAATATTTGACATAAATAAACCATGTAAAGTAATGGGTTTAATTTCATAAATCATACATTCATAAACTTTGGGTTTCCAAATGAAAGAGGTAATAACATACTTGATACAAGAACCCTCAACCTTGAGTGAGAAGTAAAAGGTGCGTTTTTGAAAGTGAGCTCTTTTAGAAAACATTATTTTGACATAAAATTCAGTGTAAGACATGAATATACTAGAAAAGGTAATACAATGATGAAGAAATTATTTTTAAGGAATAAACATACTGAAAATTGAGTGAAAAAGGGAAAACCCGAAGAATGATTTGGGTTTGAGAATTTCCCTTACCTTATATCTGAACACTTTCTTCACTTTAATGGTCTGTATAATAACATTGTTTTAATTAATTAAAAACTAAATAACATTTTATACATTATTATGATTAATTATGGTTTTATTATGTTCTTTTATAGTCATTTGGATTAGTTATATAGTTTAAATTCATTGTTCCGGAGTGTTCTTTTTCTTAGTTTTCATGAATAGTTCACTTGTACACATGAATGGAAGTTCATGTTGAAAATTTATAAACATAAATAATTTCTATTACATGATATTAATGATATTATATAAGTTTAAATGATATTATAATGATTTTTTGTGTGTGTATGAATCATTAGTTTAAGTTTAATGATGATCGTTTTGGGTTAATTTGGGCGGTTTTTGGATTACAACGAACATGTTTTGTTTTTTCATTTAGTATTATGTATAAAACTTGTTTATAGAACATAAAAGGGGTTACAACATACATATTACAATTTATTTTTACCATTTAATGGTTTTATTAACATACTTAAAGTAGGTGAAGGAAAATGGAAGCACATCACCCACGATGTAGGCAAATTAACACATCACGGGCGATGATTTCATTTTTATAAACAAAGAGGGGGATGGAGGAATATAAATAATAATCATCCAATATCATAATATAATACCATTATATCAATCATAATAGAGTTATCATGACATTTTGATAAGATAATTTGATCATAAGAGAATAAAACAAATGAAATTTGAAAGGAAATTGAAAGAAAAGAGAGATAAATTACCTCTTGAATATATCTTCTTTGAGAGCCTCTTTAGGGGAGAGGTTTTGGTATTTTCACGCGACCAAGAGATAATTTAATTATGGGAGGATATTTGGAAAATATTTTATCATAATTTTTAGTAGTAAAAAGGCTTGAGAGGTGTGAGGAAATGAGGTTGTGAGGGTGGTATTTATAGGGGAGGTGAGGGGTGTTTTCACAATATTTAATTCATTAGTTTTTTAATTTCCATCAAGACAAAAAATGGTGATTATTAAATGACTAAATACATTAAATAGGTAATGTGAGTTTGAACCAATGTCCATTTACATCATCCATGACTCAAGCATGATGCAGAAATTCATTTATTTACCATATTTTGTAAATTGTTGAATTTCATTATTCACCAAAAGTTAAAGTATTTTAGAAAAATATCAAAACTTCACCCTAACAATTTTTAGACATGTAGAATCAAGAAATGAACTCTATTTTATGAAAATAATTTTATAAATACAATTAATTTAATTTTTAATGAAAATCATAATTTACATGAAAAATAAAAATTTTAAAATTAAAACTATTTTTCTAACACTTTATAAAATTAACTAAGGTCTCATAAAATTACTATATAATCATAAGACATCAAAATAATTTTTTATGAATATATTTTATGAAAATAAATTATATTTTAAATTATTAAATTAATCATTAAATATTAATTACTTACAGAAATACTGACACTATGATTTAATTATATCATATTATCACTTATAGGATGGACAAATTTTATTTATACTATCATTGGTAAGGTTACTATCTACTTATTTTATTTACTATTCATAATGATATTACTAATATTCATATGGGTGACATAACTATTCATAAGGGTATTCTACTATTCACAAAAAATTAAATTTGTCCTATCAGGCACCAAACAGCTTACTGATCGCAACTGTATATGTCAGATTTTTGAAATTCAAATCACAAAATTGTAAAAATTATGTTTAAAGGACACATAGAGTTCAGTAGTTCATTTAAGCATGATGTGTAATTGTGTTTACTAATGTCATTTTATGTGATTGTACTATATGAAATTACTACAAGAAGGGATAAATTGCATTGATAAAATTTTGGTTCATTACAAACCTGATGAGATTCAGGAACATTAGGAGAAAGTGTTGTGTGATCATGTTGTTCCCTTGGTTCATAACTTATGGAGGAACATTGTCTTATAGAAGTGTACTAGGGGGTAGGAGTTTCAAATGCATGCTCAATATCTCAAGTTTTTTTAGTATTCATTGAGGTTTCATGTATAAATGTTTCTCATTTTATGAGATGATTGATGATGTTTCATGTTTAGGTGATCTTTCTTCATGATGTGTAGATGGTGTTTTATTCTAGATAAATCCTTGAGAGATATCTCACAAGTTGTTTTTTTGGATTCCAATTTTTCTTTCCTTCTCAAGTTTTGTTTTAATTATTTAGGATGAGAATTTTTTAAGAGGTATCTGATGTACGGTCCTCATTTTTGGATCCCTCCCTTGGAATTTTCCTGAGTCTTGGAGGTTTGAAGAAGTATTTTAGAGGAATTTTGGAGGAAATAGTTGAGTTTTTATCCATATATAGGGCCATCAAACTATGGTAATAGGAATGGTGATGGTCGTGGTGCACTCATTTTGGATTTTAGTCATGAAGTAGGCCATTTTTGTTATAATTTTTGTGTCATTGGGTGTAGTGAGTCAGTTGTGTTAGTTCTTGGTGCACTAAAATGAGTTAAACACTCAGGTGGACATTTTATAGGGTATTTACTTTATAGAGCTTCCATTTGGGAAATAGTAAAGGGATCCATATCATATTGGAGAGTGTGGCATCATGAGAATATTAGTGACTCTCTTTGTGTTAAACAGGGAGTCCACCATTCCATGTTGGTGGGTATGGTAGTTATTTGTCAAGGTGCACACAAGTTGTGTGCAGGGGGAAGAAAATGGTGAGCGAGGAATCACCAAGTAGTGGTCTTGGGAATGTCGAGTTGAAATGGTTGAGTATTATCTTCTATATTATATAGGGTAGCCATCATGATCATCTAGGGGTATGGAACAGAATCCTTCACATCATGTTTCAAGGTATGGTGTCGATCAAAGATGTCTAATGTGGTTTTCAAAATGTACTAGTCTTAGGGGTTTAATTCATTTCAAGCAGTTTGAAAATTGGATATCCTTTTACTGAGGGGAACCAAAAATTTGGTCGAATATACCCCACCATAATGGAGGATTTCAAAGACTTATCTATAAATAAGGTGTATGGTTCCCCCTGGTAAAACTTTTTATCGCTTCCTTAAAACCCTAGTCATCCCTTGTCTCTCTCAATGCTCTCCAGTTGTATCCCTTGAGAGTTATAGATCATTGTTCATCGGGATCAAACTCTCTCAATTAAAGGTACTCTCTTTTCCTATTCTCATTGTCTTCCTTTTCCTCTTTATTTTTAAAGGTTTTTGCAGTGAGGTTTCTTTGGTTTTGGGTTGATATTTGAGCAGGACCAGATATTGTACTGTTGTGGTTAGGTTATGAAGTGGTTTCCATTGAGTTTGGTAGTATTTTATCCTTTTTATTCTATTATTTCTCAAAGAATATTGAAATATTTTAATCATAGTAATGGATTCATGGAATTTATTTTTTTATATTCAAGTGTGATATTATTATGCTTTAATTTCTTTAGGTAACAATGAAATTGACCTAAAAGAAGATAATTAATAGAAATAAGATTGAATCAGAATGGTATTATGATCATATTTAGTGATTTTATATTTATGATTCCTCTCAATATTTTCTAGATAGGATGATATCAAATTATTGTGATTATTATTGTTTTTTATCATTGTTTATATGCTAAATAGTGGATAAAAAGTGTAATGTTGTTGAATATGAAGTGAATAATTAAAATTCATGTGAATTCAATTATTTTTCTTACATTAAAAATATTGAATATGAAAATTAATACATGAATGATGTTTATGGTTGATTCTTAGTTGATGATAGGTTTCTAGTAGCTGAAAACTATGCATAATGAATCAATTAATTAAATATAGAAATTAAAAGGTTTTTTTTTGAAGAAACGTGTATTGGATTATGCAATCCCATCCTTGTTTTTTAAAGTTTTATACACCTTAGAGTTATTTACATAGTTTCCTCTTGAATTTGTTCCCTGAAAATAATTTTTTCCCATGTATTCATGCTCTAAGATGGTAAATCCACTATTATGTTTTTTTAAACCTAGTATGGTTGAAATATTTTCTAATTAATTGATGGGTATGGATGTCATATGTTGATAGCAGGGCTTGCCTATTTTTTGGATCATTAAGTTGTAATTTTTGTTGGTTTGATTGATTGGTACAGGTTGAGATTTGGTCTTGGGAGTCCTTCTTGATGATTCCTTTTGATGGATGGTTTTCTCGATGGTTGTTTGCTTCTATTTTGAACTACCTACTATAGTTATACTATAAAATACAAGTGAAACTTACTTTATGGTAATTTAGGTCAGATCCTAGAATACCTAGATTATGTAATGGTAAATAAATTAATAATGAACTCATATTATAAGTATTGATGTTGGTAATTTTGAATATGGAAACCATGGTATGGTTAAAATGAATGATTTTAGAGTAAAAAATGTGGATTATGAAAGCATGCTGTCTTATGATGAAATGAATTGATTAATCTATAATTTATAATGGGATTAAAAAAGTATTGAATATTAATTTCTAAATTAATAATTAAATATAGTTAATGATGTTTAATCCTAATTCTAGTGTGCATGTATGAGATTTTGTTTCCTAGACCTTTGTGGTAGAAACTAGATGTTATATGGAATGATAACTATAGATGTGTATATGGATATATAGTTTTGCTTAGTTTTTTTGTGTGTGATATACTATCATTATATTTTCTAATTTCATATGCTCCATAACCCAAGTCATGTGGGAATTTGATGCCTATTTTTTTTGGGTTTAGGGTGTTTTCCCCAAAATCTAGGTTCTTATGGGAACAGATGGATGTATTCTCCCAATTAATTACTCTCCCTCCATATATTACATGATGTGTGGGTGTATCTAGATTTTTAAATCTTAAGTTATAGAATATTTCCTTACATGGTCTTTGATGGATCTCATTTTTACTATACATGTGTGTGCAGGTTGTAGTGGCTTGAGTATATAGCACATACTTGTATTCTGACTATTTCAACTACAATTTCCTATAAGTGTACTTTCACGGGAAGAAATAGAATGAGGTATAATGCATGATACATGGTAAGTAGTCACTTTTATATTTACTAATTGGTTATATATGATATTACGATGATGGAATTGTGATGAGCTTCATGGGGTGCATAATGAGGTGATGAAATGGATATATAGATCGATGAAAATATGAGATGCCAGGACCTACGTGGTACTAGGGTAGGTAAGGTCGAGTAATGACCCACATCATAGGTGATATTATATATGGAAGGTATTGTATCTTGGGACATTCAGTATTCGGTTATGAGAGCATAAAATCAGTAGGGAAGTGGATTTGGGGTAACTTTCATATTTATATGTTTTTAATATGAAATTACTTTTATGAATTACTTGGTGAAAAATTATTAATGGTGATGAGATATAGTTTTACCATCCTAGGTGATGAGTTGGTTTAATTTGTTTATTCAATAGGCTTTAATATGTCTCTTTAATATTTTCATAAGAGGTTTTAGGGGGGATCTTATTGAGTGTACTTGTATGCTTACCCTATATATATATATTTATTTTCAAGTATTCATGAGCTAGTTAGCGATCTATATAAGAATTACTAGCTTGTGGAGTTATTTAGAAGATGTTGGAGTTTTGTGATCACTGCCTAGGATTTTTTTTTTGGTATTTTCAGTTGTTTCCCATGTTTTATGAGATTAAATTCATTTTTTGGGAAGGTTTATTATATATATGATGGTTTTTATTAAAGTATATCATCTTATCACTTGTCCATAAATTTATATATTGAGGTTAATACCTCCCATTTGTATTCATTTTATACCCTCAGTGCCATTCATCAACTTGTAGCCTATCGTAGGTGGGTTTTAGAGGTCATATTCATCTTTACTATTGGCCCAAGTGGGGTACCAAGGGAGGGGGTGTTGTGATAATACATATATTTTTTTTAATTTTATATAACTCTATTTAATTATATATATATTTATATATGTATTTATTTATATATGTAATGACCCTGACTCAGGTAACTCGAAGTTGGTATCTACTTTATTAAATTGACATAAGATATAAGGAATCACATCTCGAATGACTAAGTAATTTAGTAGTCTTTGTAAACTAGATACATACTTGAGTCTTACATTACATTTGAATACACAAATTACAACAATTTTTTTCAAGAATATCATTATTCCCTCTAACATATACTTTCATATCATTCTTAGTACACTTCCTGGATTCCTAGGAAAGGAAACAAAATAATGGTGAGATCAAATGCTTAGTAAGAGTTATGTAAAGTGTAAGTTATCATGACTAAATAAAGAAAAATCAATATGGCATAATCAATATGGAAAGGTAAATATCTTAACAAACATTTCATTTAATCAATAACTTAACTATCATGATTAGATATAGAATAATAAAAATAGAAATTAAATAATTGAACTGACATTCCATTTAAATAAATTTACTATCATAAATAGATAAGGAATAATAAATATAAAAAGGTAAATAATTAAACACACATTCTATTTAAATATCTTTACTATCATGAATAGATAAGTCATAATCAATATATTAAGGTAAATAATTGAAAACACATGTCATTTAATCAATAATTGAGAATAAAATCTATCTAGAGATAATATCATTGTGAAAATATCATGGATAATAATAACTGAATTATTAAGGAAGGAAATTCTTAATTATTGGACATCATGATCTCAGGCATCATGATATAACTACTTTGAATACCTTTCACATGAGAGTTTAAAACTATGGTTAAAAACCCATTTAATGTTAGCTTACTAATTTTTCTTATAATACTACCAATGCATTGTGGGGGTATATAATTCCAGGCCCCACCCATCACTACATTTCCAAATCATTACTTATATATCTAATAATCGACTTAATTCAGGAATAATGTTCCTTATCATCAACTATCCGTATTGAGTAAAGAATAAAAAATTATCAATATTTCCCTAGATAAACAAATAACATTCAGTATAGAACATCATATATAAAAATTATATATGGTTTAATCAATAAATATATCAATGATAAATAATATGGATATTTAGGGGAAATTTAATGTCCAATGATGATATGAAAGTGAATATTTTAAGAAAAAGTTAATGACTAAAAAAATGAATTAAGAAAGTGAATGTCAATACTTTACTTGGTCAAAATGATCATAAACCATCAATAAAATTAATAAATATAGTATCAATATAGTATATACCTAGTTTATTATAAATAAAATAAATGGCTTTTTTCATTGATAAAAATAAATACCATAAAAATTTCATTAAAAACATTCTTCAGGAAAATATCATTTTTACATTGAAAATATTTTTGTAAAACAAAAAGTTTACAAATATTTTGAAATTAATTTTATTTGAAATTAAACTTTGAAAATTATTAAGTAAGATTTAAAATATTGATTTTTAATGGCGGTGGAATTTTTTTACAAGTCGTACATGTTAAAACAAATTTTCCTTTCACTTTATTGTTAAAATACAATGGGACATTATTTTAAAAACTACATGAATATTACTTTCAAAACTTTTAAAAAAAATAAAAATGGGTAAAAATGTATTTAATAAATCATTTTTATAATTTAAAAAAACATGTTTAGAAAACAAGGTTTTGGAAGAAAAATGATTTTCGACCGGAAAGAGAAATGAAGTTGTATTTTATTAAAAAATCTCAATCAATTTAAGTACCAAAGAGTGGGGAAATGTTATTATTACTTGAAAACATATTTAATAACCAACATAGTAGAAAACTAGTGGGTTTTATTATCCAATGATCAAATAATTTCTTTCAATGTAAATTCAAGCATAAACAGTCTTGATTAAAATGAGATTGTGAAATAAACCCTTATATTGATCATAAAGTTGAAGTGAGAATTAACCAATGAAAAAATTGTGTGTGTCAAATGTAAATCCACATAAAAAATGGAAATATAAAATAATATATTCAAAATTATTTTCACACAAAATCTTAGAACTTAAAAGACAATGAATAAGTAATATAACCCAATGAAAAGAAAGTGAGTTATGAAATTCTTTACCACTTGGTAATTTTCAAGTTAATTACCCTTGGATGAGATAATTAAACTTGAAACATAAAATACCATTAATTGTGATTTAATTATTATATTACATTTTAAAGGGGTTTTATATACAACATATAAAATAAATTAGGTTTATAACATTCAATATTCCTTAATAAAGGGAAATTGAGACAAAGTCCCTTACCACTTTGGAAACTTTTTAATCATAAGCCCCATGAATAAAATAACTTCAAATGAAAATTTAAATAAAAATAATATAAACAGGTTTAAAGAATAATATATCAAAATTTAAAGTATGTATACCATATAAAGTAATAATTTGTGAATATTGAGTATGTCTCACGGAAGTAAAAGTGACATGAGAAACACTTACCTCGTGCTTCCTTTTGGTTAAACTTGATTTAAACTCCTATATAATAGTTTTAATCATGTTATTAATTTATAAAAAAACCATATTCATATTTATTATATCATATATGATCCCCTTATAAAAATTTACCACTCATTTGTTAATAATATTTCATTATTTTCATTGTTTCAGGTGTTAATTGCCATGTTTTTTCATGCATGTTTTGTCATGAATTTTCTGGTTCTTATGCCTAGGATATAGATAAATCATATAAATAATAATATCAATATTATAAATATAATTTTTTTAATTATATAAATTTTTATAATCATTATTTAAATTTGAACATGGATAATGGAACACAACACTTTGTAGAGACGGTAGGTCTTACGTATGTACGGACGACGTTATCATTTAATTAATGGATAAAGGTTAAACAATTATGCTATATGTTAATTTTAAAGAATAAATATTATTTCATATATATCACATATATTAATGAAATAAATCCTTATTAACTTCCACGTAAATCTTAAGTGAAAAATGAATCTCATCACTTCGTGAGACGGTAGTCCGGCATACACACGAGCGACGCTATCAAATTTTAAACGGAATGAAATGTAAGAATGTATATATAAAACTAAAATTAATGAAGTATAGTAATATAATAAATATCATGTACATATGATAAATCCACAATTATCTTCATCCTTTAAATATGGTGACCGAAAATGAATTGCATTGGTTCATGAGGCAATAGTTCTCCATACACACAATCGACAGTTTCGTTTCCCATTTGATGGAAAAGGAGATATGTATAGGTAATTACCATAACATAATAACATATAAATATATGTCATATTATTAAGTTATTATATAATCATGTTAATAATATTTTAAGGAGCTGGGATAAGAAACAAAATAAAAATTCTCATCTAAGAACATTACCCATTCTTTGGAAACTTCTTTAGGTTTGACCCAAAATCCTTCATAGGATGGATTAATGATCAAACAATAAATATAGTATGTCTTTATGGGAGTAAGTGATTTTGGTAGGTATTTTATGAACCAAATGTCTTTGTAAGTGTAAATATGGGTGGGGAGAGGGTGGCCTTTTATAAGAAGGGGAGAGGACACACATGGAATTTTTAAAAAGAATCAATCACGACCATGTTTTCTTCCTGAAAAAGACACCAAAATGGGTAATTATTGACCATTATAGGTTATAAGGTCTAATTATGGCCATACAAAGGGTTTTTACAAGTTTTTAGGTTATTATAACCCTTATATTTTTAGTTTAACCTTCGATAAATCATTTTTAACCTTAACTGTAGTAATTAATTTTTACTAATTTTAATATTCATAATGGTAAAAAAATAATCTAGACTCATTAGATAATATAAATTATTCTTATTCTAAATATAAAATACATTTTTTAAAATTCAATTTACATAAGTGGCTGAATCCAATTTAAAATTATACGCGCATACGTGATGAGAAAGCAGGTTTCCAAAGAGAAAATTATCATAAGTATAGAATGTTTTACTATCAAAATTCAATATTAAATTTATTTAAATGACCTAAATTAGTTAAATTATAATATAATTGAACTAATTTTACTTTAAAAACGGTTCAAAATATAATTTTACCATGTAAATTATTTAAACAAAAAGGCAGTTTTCAATAAAAATCAACATTTTCACTGTTCATCGAAAAATGAAACATTTCAGAAAAGTACAAAAAATTAACCCAAAGATAATTTTGATATTATGATTTAAAAAATAAATTTAATTTTATAAAATATATTTTTTAGGAGTGGTAAAATTTAATTTTAAATAATTTATGCAAAGCGTGACTAAACCATCTTTTAGAAAAGTATAGTTTTTCATAAAACATTTATTTTTATTTTAAATGATTCTTATTTTATTTATAATTAATATATAACCATAATTTTAATAATTTAGTTAGTAATATTCATACCTACAAATTTAACATCTAGGTTATAACGTTATACTATATTATGGTTCATTTAGATTTGGTGTTTAATGTTCCGTAAGCTATAAAAAAATATCAAATTTATTTAAAAAGAAATATATCATAAAGTCTTGGGGTGTTTCATTTAATATACACAATCAAACATGATGTTAATATTTTAAAATATTATGGTATTGCATTATCCCTACCTTCAATAAAATTTTTTCCTCATAATTTAAGCTTGATCATGGTAATAAAGGGTTTTAAATTTGGAAATACCATTATTGAAAAATCCACATTATAAAAGGGTTAAAAAATATTCCTATTGATAAGAGAGAAAGGGAAATGTGAAGGTCATCCAAAATAACACATAATTGGGTTTTCAAGTAGGATAAAATTGGTGGTGATTGAAGATATGGACATGGAATAAAAGCATAAATAATTATAGAGAGTGATAGAGGTCATTGATAACAAGAAAGTGAATGATTAATAAAATTTTAAGGACCCCAAAACCATAAATTTTTAATGATTTAAAATACCATTTGATTAATCAGATATAAAGGTAATAAAATAAATATTTTTTAATATCCTTTTACTAAATTTTCAGAATTATTTTACTATCAAAGAATATAAGGAAGTATACTTACTGAATATATTTCTATTTAATAAAAACAATTTCATCCTTTGGTTATGCCTTGATCAATTTATGATTCATCACTTACTCTAAGAAATGAATATCCAAAGATTAATTTTTTATGCCTGAAGCACTAAAATTCACTTTTAATGGATTGTAAGATCCATAAAAGAGTGACATGTCTTTTATCTCTCTCTAACTATTTCCCAAAACTAATATGGTTTGTAGAAGTTGTCCAATATAATACATTAATCTATAAACCTCAATAGTAACACCACTGGTTCATCATTAATATTTATTCACCAAATAATTTAAGTAAAAATAATTACATATTAACCAAAACATCGCATAGTCCAGTGGCGTGTGTTAAACCCTTATCACCTTTCGGTTATGGGTTCAAACCCCGTGGCCTTTCAAGATGTGATGGGTTGTCACCCAGAATGTGGGTCGTCCTTTTTCTAAAACCATATTAATATAATTTCTAAAACATTTCCAATTTTTTATGACCCATAATTACTAAAACATAAAAGATAAGATAAAACTTAATGGTTACCAATACCTTTAAACTTATGCCCAAAATAATAATGGAATTATTCCTTAAATAAAATTTTCACTAAAACATATACTAAACCAGCAGGTTGTGTTTCCATAAATGTCTCCCAAAATATTCTTAATACTGGTAGACTCTCATCACATAAAACCTAAAAATGGGTTTTGAATACTTTTAACTTATGATCAATATTAAACTCATAAACCTGTGATTGTATCCATAACTCTTATGTTGATTAAGTTATATATGATTCCAAAATTAATGCAATCCTTATATATTTCATGATTCTAATAACCAAAATACCATTGGTAAAAATAATTATACAGTTTAATTCTATAATATCAATGAATACATTAACCATTTTATATAAATATAGGTACTTCATTGGTCTATGAGTTAACCTTTAAAATAGGGCATTGAATCGGATATTTCTCAGGTTTCCCACATTTAAGATAGTGAACTA
This sequence comes from Viscum album, assembly GCA_963277665.1. Classification (NCBI taxonomy): domain Eukaryota; kingdom Viridiplantae; phylum Streptophyta; class Magnoliopsida; order Santalales; family Viscaceae; genus Viscum; species Viscum album. The sequence goes on from OY728163.1 coordinate 219,342,915, forward strand.
TAAATGGGTCCCTATGATGAAATTTATTTCCTTCCATGATAATCTTAATTTTTCCTCAAAAATTCATTAATTTATTTCTTTATATTGAACACATAATTGTTTTACCATTCCTTTAATATGCTTTCCTGGGTGTCTCTTTCAATATTTATGGCATGAAGGAAATCAAGAATTCTTTCCTCCAAAGTCTCCATTTCTTGATCTCTTAGAAAAATCCATCTTTTCCTATTTGGTGAGTCCAAGAGTTGGTTAAGGTATAGTTTTTTAATCATATTTTGGGATAACTGATTAGTAATAATCATAATATCTTTCACTTCAGTCATCATCCCAATTGGTTGCTCATAATAACCACATTTTCCTTCATATTTAATGTTAAAATGATTCCTTTAGGTTCCAACCATTGACTAAAATGAAAAATCAGAGTGTGGGTAAAAATAATCATAGTGGGAAAACCATATAATTATTTATAGGATGTCTAAATCATGACACATTATCTTCAGTATAAGACACCTTAGGTTTAACCTAGGTTATTCATTCTCATCATATGTTCAATTCCTTTATAAATTTTTATAAAGAAAATGTGAATTATTTAAATAATATCCCCCAAGAGTATTAAACCAAGTGTATAGTAAGTCCCATTTTCATGTACTAGGTAATGCTTGAGTCAAGCTTGACAAAACAAATTGGGGTTATTAACCCTAATTACACCTATAGAAGAACCATGTTTACTTTTAGTATCTATAAAGGGATGTATTTCACAAACAAACCACATAATATCTAACTTACCAAAACTTTGGTATGTTTTTCTATACTTATCCTCAAATTAAATCATAGGTTTATGTTCCCTAATCTATCTTTTCCTAAATCTAGTTTCCATGGTTTCTACTAAACTTTATCTAATACTAACTGTAATGACCCTTACTCTAGTAACCTGGAGATGATGTCTTATTTATTACATTGGAATAAGATACAACTAATCGCATCCTGAAGGACCAAATACTATAGTAATTTTTGTAAACTAGATTCATACTTGAGTATTAAATTAAATTTGAATACAAAAATTACAATATTTTTTTTCAAGAATATAATTATTACCTCTAGAATATCCTTTCATATCATTCTTAGTAAACTTCCTGGATTCTTGAGAAAGGAAAGAAAATAAGGGTGGGATCAAATGATCAGTAAGAGTTCTATAAATAAGATCCTGCCATGAGTAAATGAAGAATAATCCATATGGCATAATCATTATGTAAACACACCTTCCATTTAATCAATAATTTGACTATCATGATAACATAAGGAATAATCGATATGGAAAGATAAATAACTAAACACGCATATCATTTAAATAACTTTAATTTCATGAATAGATAAGGAATAATCAATATTTAAAGGTAAATTACTCAATACGCATGTCATTTAAATAACTTGACAATCATGAATAGATAAGGAATAATCAATAGGGAAAGGTAAATAATTAAAAACACATGCCATTTAATTTATAACTAAGAATTAAATACATCCATATATTATATCATTATAAAAATCTCATGGATAATAATAATTTAATTATTAATGAGATAAATTATTAATTATTGGATGTCATTATCTCAGGCATCAAGATACCTCTACATTCAAGACCTTTAATAAGACATATTAAAACCATGGGTAAAACCAAATTTAATGTTGGATTACTAATTTTCTTCATTAGAATAAGAATTCATTAAGGGGATATATAATTTTTCCCCTACCATCATTGCGTGTCTAAAGCATTCCTCATATATTGAATAATAGATTTAATTCATGAACAATGTGCCTTATCATAAAAAATCTATATTGAGAAAAGAATATGAATTTATCAATATTTAGCCATATAAAAAAATACAATTCAATGTAGGAAATTGTATGTAGAAATGATATATGGTTTAATCAATAAACATATCCATGATTAATAATATTTAGGGAAATTTAATGTCCAATGATCATAGGAAAGTGAATATTTCAAGGGGAAGTTAATGACAACAAAAATGAATCAAGAAAGTGAATGTAAATACTTTCCTTGGTCAAAATGATCATAAACCATCAATATAATGAATAATTATATTATCAATACAATATATATCCAGTGGATTATAAGTAAAATAAAGGGTTTTTGTCGTCTATGGATATAAATACCATAAAAATTTCATTAAAAATATTCTTGAGAAAAAATATCATTTTTACTTTAAAAATAATTATTAAAACATCAATTTCACAAAATATTTTTAAAATATTTATTTTTTGTAAAAAAAATTTTAAAATTATAAAGGAATCTTTAAAACATTGAGTTTCCATGATGGTAGGAAATTTTTTACATGTCATACACATTAAAACAAATATTCCTTTCACATTTTCAGAAAAATCCAAATAGACATTTTTTTGAAAAATACATGAATATTCCTCTAAAAAAAAATTCAAAATGGGTAAAATTTTCTTTAATAAATCATTTTGATAATTTTAAAAACATTTTTTAAACCATTTTTATAAAATATGGTTTTGGAAGAAAAATTATTTTTTATCGAATAGAGAAATGAATTCATATTTTATTAAAAACATTTTCCAAATCATTTAAATATAAAAGAGTTTAAAATGGTTCTATTACTTGAAAACATATTGAATAACCATATGATAATAAAATTAAATGGTTTTATTATCCAATTATCAAATAATTTCTTTTAATGGTAATTCAAGCATAAACAATCTTGATTAAAATGAGATTGTGAAATAAACCCTTACAAAGATCCTAATGTTTAGTGAGAATTAAAAAATGAATTGATTATGTGTATCAAATGTAAATCCACAAAAAAAGTTTAAATAAAACATAATAAATTCAAAATTATCTACACGCATAATCTTAGAATGTCAAAGATGATGAAAAAGTAATATAACCCACTGAAAAGAAATTGAGTTATGAAGTTATTTACCGCTTGGTAATTTTCAAGACAATTCCCATTAGATTAAATAATTATAATTGAAACTTAAAATACCATGACATATGAATGAATCATTATATTTTATTTCAAGGTGACCATATAAAAGAAATTAGGTGCATAACATTACAATATGCCTCAATGAAGGAAAATTGAGATATGATCCCTTACCACTTTGGTAACTTTTAAATCATAACCCCCCTAAATGAAATAAATTAAAATAAATATTTAAATACCATTAAGATAAATAGTTTCATGATATAATTTATAAAAATCATTAGTATATACACCACACATAGGAATAAGTGGTGAATATGGTGTATGTCTCATGGAAGTAAAAGTGAGATGAGAAACCCTTACCTCACACTTAATTTTTATTGAACATGATATAACCTCATATATAATGGTTTTAATCATGTTATTAATTTGTAAAAAACCATATTAATATTTATAATATCATATATGACCCTCTTATAACATTTTACCACTAGTTTGTTGACCATATTTCATTATTTACATTGTTTCGGGTGACAATTGCCTTGTTTTCTCATGTGTGTTTTGTCATGAATTTTCCAGTTATTATGTATAGGATATAAATACATAATATACAGAATAATATTAATTTTATAAATATATATTTTTATTAGATACATTTTTATAATCTATGTCTAAATTTTAACATAGAGAATGGATTACATCACTTCATGGAGATGGTGGGTCGTACATACGCACTTGAGACATTATCATTTCCTTATGGGTGAAATGTAAAGTAAGTTTGGGATATATTAATTTTTTGGAACAAATATAATTTCATATATATCACATATATTCACAAAATTTATTCTTATTACTTTTAATCTAAAGTGTAAGTGAAAAATGAATCACATCGCTTCGAGAAGTGGTAGTCCGTCGTACACATGAGCGATGTTATCATATTTTGAATAGAATGGAACAAAAGAAGGTATATGTGATATTAAAATTAAATAAGTATAATAATATAATAAATATAATTTACATGTGTTAAATCCATAAATATATCAATCCTTGAAAGGTGGTGATGGAAAAAAAATTACATCAGTTCGGGAGGCGGTAGTCCGTTGTACACACAATTGACAGCTTCGTTTCCCATTTGATGTAAGAGGATATGTAGGTAATGAACTTAAAATAATAACATATAACTATTTTTCATATAATTATTTTGTTATATAATAATGTTTTAATAATATTTTAAGGATGTGGAAGTAGAAACAAAATAAAAACACTCTTTTAAGAACGTTACATCTTCTTCAGACAACTTCTTTAGGTTTTCACCAAAAATATTCCTAGAATGGATTTACGATAAAAAAAGTAATATATGATGTAGGTAGGGGGTAAGGAAGTTATTTTGGTATGTATCTTCTGAACTAAATGTATTTTTAATTATGAATATGGGAGAAGAGGGTGTGACCTTTTATAAGTTAGGGAGAGGACACACATGAAAGTTTTTAAAATAATCAATTATATCCGCATTTTTATCATGATAAAAGAATAAAAATGGGCAATTATTAAAAAATAGAGGTTATAAGGTCTAAATATTTCCATAAAATGGATTTTGGATAAGTTAGTAGGTCATTTTAACCCTTATCTTTTTAGTTAAACCCCCTGGTAAATATGTTTTTACATTAACCGTGCTTATTTATTTTTACTAAATTTACTACTGATAATGGTCAAAATTTAATTTGGTCTTTTTAGATAAAAACAATTATTCTTATTATAAATATTTAATCCATTTTTACATATTTAATTCAAAAAATTTGTAGAATCCAATTTAAAATTATACCAATAAACGCGATGAGAAAGAGGGTTTCCAAAGAGAAAATTCTCATAAGTATAGAATGTTTTAACATCAAAATTAAATATAAAACTAATTAAAATGAAATAAATTAGTTAAATTGTAATATAATTTAACTAATTTTACTTTAAAACCAATTTAAAAGATAATTTATCCTTGTAAATTATATAAATGAAATGGCAGTTTTCAATAAAAATCAATAATTTTCATTATTCATCAAAAAAAGAAACATTTTAGAAAAATATAAAAAATTCACCCTAAGATAATTTTTATATGATAATTTAAAATATGAAGTTCATTTTATCAAATAAATTTTATAGAATTGGTAAAAATTAATTTTAAATTATCTGCGTAAAACGTGACTAAACCATCTTTTAAAAAAATAATTTTTTTATAAAACATTTCTTTTTATTTTAAATTATTCTTATTTAATTTATAATTAATATATAACCATAATTTTTTTAATATAGTTAGTTATATTCATACTCTACAACTTAATGTCTAGGTTATAATGGTATACAATATTATAGTTCATTTAGACTCGGGGTTACGTGTTCTGAAAGCTTTTAAAATGTTTGAATTTATTTAAAAGGAAATATATCATAAAGTATTGGGGTATTACATTCTTGAATAAGATTAGTGTTTTGTGTCATATATGCAATCAAAAATGATGTTTCTATTTTAAAATCTAGGGGTTTTATAATATATATTTATGTAAATATATTTATATTTATATATATCTTTGTATATTTATATGTGTTTATATATATGCTTACATATAATTATATTCAATTACAAATATGTGTGTGTATTTATATATATTTAGGTAAATTTATTTATAGTTATACAAATTTATATAAATATATATATTTTGTGGGTGGGTATGGGTGGGTGGGATGGGTGTGTATTTATTTATCTATATATGTGTTTATATATATATATTTATATCTATATATGTGTTTATATATATATATATATTTATTTATATTAATATTATTTATATTTAATTATGTGTGTGTGTGTTTATATGTGTGTGAGTGTGTGTGTTTATATAACTGTGTGCAAATCATGCGTGGTTTGGTGCCAATACAGTGGGTGTTGTACGGTTGGTGCACGGTTAGACAAATCGTGCGGCCAAACCATGCTGGTCACTTAAAGAGGAAAAATTATGATTTCCCCCTCTTTTATTTTTAGTTTCTTCCACCCATTTATTCTCCCTGTCATGTGTCTACAGTTGGAAGCTCCCAATTCCTCCTTAGGATTTGATTCATCCTTGTCGTTTTAGATCTGATTTAATCTCCTCTAGGTGCATTAGAACCACATAGGTAAGTCCTTCAATCCTCTTGCTTCTCATTCCCTTTTATATTTCCCTATGGTTTGTTAAATCCATGCGATTTGATTTACCCAATTTTCAGGTCTTTCGCCTAAAATGCTAATTTCTTCCGAACCAACTCCATTTAGAGGCTGATAATAGACGAGTGAATGTCTACCAACATGAGGTAGGTGGTTCCTATATTTTTCTTTATTTTGATTGTGTTTTAGGGGTGATTTATTTATTGTGACATTGGGTAGTCCAAGAGAGACCCTAAATAATTAACACCTTGTATTTAAATTAATTACGAGACATTGGGGATGTTTCTGGGAATACCCTAGCCATGATCATATGTGTGAGGATGAGTTAGAGTCTGTGGACCACTTGATATGATTAGGACGAGTGTTATTTATTTATTTAAATTGAATTTTTATGTATATATTGCTTATGATGAGTTCCATGGTAACATGATGGGTGCGACCTGAGGATTAAGATGGTGTTGACCATATGGATGCGGCAATGTGGTTCTTCATGTTGGGATTTTCCCAAATACTTTGGGTGATGTTGATCACCAATTAGGAAACATTTTCATAATATTGAGGTGACTAGGTCATCAGGTTTCAGTCATGGGATAAATAATATGAGATGGTGATGACCATCAGGTTGAGCGACATGGTCATAGGGGTAGAAGATGTTGAGATGATGGGTCTTATATATTTTTTTGGTGATTTTATCTCACAATGATTTTCTAACACATCATTGGAGTTGTTTGCCCATAGATAGGACTCAAATGATGAGGTGGTGTTGACTACTCTTATGGTTAGAGGCCTCTGTTAGATGTAGATTAGGATTTTGTTTACCATCAGCGAGGTTGTAGGTACTTACTATAGAAATCCATGTAGATAGTGAGGGGCTATCAGTTGATGGTGTTGAGACCTTCGGTTGGGGGATGAGGCTTTCCATATGTTGAGGTAATTGGGTTAGGATTATTTAGGAGGATGGATAGTTTCATTCCTTAGGACGTCAACTATTGAGCCGATGGTGTTCATTATTTGGAGGATAGATATCATTGTGCCTCGGACGTCGGGCTTTGACCTGATAGGGACTTATGATCAAAGGTATGAGGGACTAGGTACTTTATTGGTCATTACTTTGAGACGTTAGTTATTTGATTTTGACATGAGGTGTTAGTGGGCATGAGTTGTCAATGTTAGATTTATAGGAGGTTCCTAAGGGATATCCAACTTGTTACTCAGGCATGTGGTATACCAAAAATGGATGAAGAAGTTGATCAATTCCTTGTGGAAATTGAGCACAAGGTAAGTAGGTAATTATTATGCATGTATACATTGCCTCTTTTATATTTTTTTAGTTTACACCTACTTATTCACATATTCAAGTTAGACATATTTTGGTGGTGTATTACTAAGATTTATTCTCACACCCTACACAGTCCTCTCAGGACATGTGTAGACTTTATGATTTTGTGATCAAGTAAGGTTTTGAGATCTGGAGCTGGAACTTAGTGATAATTTTGGGCTATTTATCATGGGATGAATGGAAAGGAATCTTGGAGGTTTCTATATCAGCTGGAGTTTATTTTTGAGTCTTTCTTTTATTCATGCATGATTATTATATGTATGTACTAATGGTCATCCATGGGAGACCTTTTCTGCTTATTGTCTTGTATGGCCTGACTTGTGTGCATGTTCTATAAATGGTATCAAGTGGTGTTTTTATTATGAAAATGGTATTATTGGGATTTATTATTATTTAATGTTGTAGTATTTTGTGCTTCTTCTATGATGGGTTACTGATCCAATATTTATGGTCTTTGTTCTTTTGTGTTATATACATATAGACCATTATTATTATCAAAACCAGATATTATAGTCTACCCACCATCACCCCTTTACACCCTCATTGTTAGTCGGTAGCCTTTGGCATATGGGGAGGTGTTCTTAAGGCCTAGTGTCCCTCTGACCTTTAGCACTGTTCAAATGAAAAAATGGGTTAGGGCACTACAATGAGTGATTTTTGGGATAATAAAATGTACTTCATTATTCATTTAATTTTTAATAAATGGTTCATAATAATGAATTTATAATTATTAAAATATGTTGAAATGTGGTAATTTGAAATGGTTATAAAGGGTGCCTCATGGAAAAACTATAAATATGAAAGTTGTTACCCTATTTTATCCATGGACCATGTTAGGTATGGTTGAGGGTAGTGATATAGTGTCACAGTATTGACCATGGGGTAATTTATGAAGGTTGAATTGTTATGGATTTATGTTAATATCTCATGTGTAAATGTGTAAATGGTGTGTTATGTATCCTGATACGAGTGTTTTGAATTATAGAGTCATGCCTCCATGGCGATGTTTGTTGGTTGGGTGATAGGAGAACATTACTGAGAATTCACCTCTAGAAGTGGGACAAGAGGCCCTGGTAGTTCTGGGTGAGGGGGTGAAAGATTAGTTCCATGAAAACTTTTCTCATTTTATGTAGTTCATGGAAAGAGACCCAAGGAGGGCTATGCAGAATATATTTGATCTAACCTAGTATTTCCATCTACAGTACCCTTCAATTTTCATCATAAAGGGTGTCCCTAAGGCAGATGAGTTATTGATTGAGTCTATCTAGAAAATCCTGGATTGTTTAGAGACTCCTTCAGAGAAAAGAGTCAAATTATTGGCCTATATGTTATGAGAACTAGTAAATTATGGGTGGTATATTTAGGATTGGGAAGAGTAGTTGGAGGGAATGGTATAAAAGGACTTCCAATAGATTTTTCTGGAACAATTTTACCCATAAACTCTGGGATAGGAGAGGGTAGAAGAGTTTATATGGTTGACCCAGGGAATCATGTCAGTGATGGACTATGATGGTCGCTTAACTGACTTGCAACACTTTTCCTACCAATGGAATGAGATGAGGCAGCTATTACAAGACGTTTTTAGGATAGACTTTAATGGGAGATTATGTCCCAGGTTAATATCTTCTAATTAAAGGAATTTTCTAGAGGTAGTCAATCAGGATATCATTATTTAGGGGAAATTGAAAGAGGATTTTAGTGTAGGATAGTTGACATTAGCTTGATGATCAGGAGGTATGTATTTCATGTGGTAGTAAGTTTCATTATGAGAACATTCACTAGAGAGGTGGAAAATATAGTATCTAATGGGAAGGATCAATTGCTCATGGAAGTAATTGTGTGTTCTGCCATCGGTGTGGTAGGATAAGTCACATTCATATTTAGTGTCCTCAATCACCAATGGACTGAGATGAATATGGAAATATGGGATGCTTATAGGGGTACTTCGTGAACCCTCACTGGATGGGAAATTATGGAGGACTTAGGCTAACACAGATCACTGTAAGGGGGTCTTTAACCCTATACCATTCGAGTAGATGGATTTCTAATAGCCATGCTAGTCTAGGTGGAAGAAGTGGTACTTTAGAGAAAGTGTTCCCATATCAACAGAGCAGTGCAACATAGGGGACTCAAACTAGATCATAGGGTAGAGGGAAAGGTTAGTTGCATGCAGTTCATCCCCCACTTCTAGATATGGAGGCTAGCCCATTTATGGTCAGAGGTAAAATTATTTTAGCTTCTATACTTTCTAGTGATTTATTTGATAAAGGAGCCTAAAATTCTTTTATATCCACTAACTTGTGAATGTTTTGGATCTGATGGTGATTTTTTTGTGTGGGGTTATGATAATGGACACCCCATTGGGTGTACGTTTGAAGTAAATATATCTATGTAAAGGGTGTTCCCTCAATGTTGGTGAGTATCATTTCCTTTGGGATCTATAAATACTTGAGATGTTAATTTTTGAAATGATTTTGGGCATGGATTATTTGATATCTTACTAATCCCATATCAATTGTTTTTGTAGGAGGTAACTTTCACATCTTATCAGAGTAATTGATATATTCATCATGGAGAATGATATATCAAGGCAGACCGTGCAAGGCTAGTTCCTCAAAAACTAGGGAATATCACTACCTAGGTTGCGAGTCTATTGTTTTATAATGGGGGTGTGGAGAATTATGTTTTTTCTCCCATGATGGAATGGTTTCATGACATATTTCCTTATGACTTCTCAAGTATTTCTCCTGATAGGGATATTGAGTTTATAATTGAACTAATTTCTAGAGCTGGATTGGTTTCCTTTCTGCCTTACATAATGGCACAAACAAAGCTTCAATAGTTTAAGACTCAACTAGAACAATTCATGGATAAGGGGTTTATCCATACAATTACATCACCATGGGGTTCTCTAGTCAATTTTCCAAGAAATTTGATGGAATGTTATGCTTTTGCGTCGATTATAGGAAGTTAAATTGGATTCCTGTTAAGAACAAGTATCATATTCCATGTATTGACAGTTTTTTTACTAGATGAGGGGTTCTTTTGTGTCATCCAAGATCAAATTAAGGTCAAGGTATAATCATCTAAGATTGATACCCTTTGATATACCACAGACTGCTTTTAGAAGAAGTTATGGCCTATAAAAGTTTTTCGTGATTTTGTTTGGGTTGACGAACACACATTCTGTGTTTATGGCCTTGATGAACCAAATATTTCACACATACTTGGATCAGTTTGTATTTGTTTTTGTGGATGACATATTTCTGTACTCTACAGAGACCCTATCCCTTTACACATATCATTACATGATTTTAATCATAATAAGCCATCATATTAGATGCCAAGGATTGTAAAGTCTAGAGTCTTGGAAGTATAGGAACATTAAACTAAAAACATGGGACTAAATAAAAATTTTATTTATTTAATCTTAATAAAGAGATCCTAAAATCCATTAGGCCCTTACACATTTGGAGGATAACCTAAGGATAAAATGAACAAATTGATGAGCTAAAAATATTTTTAATGGAATAAACATAATAATAAATCTTTAGAACATGGGTTAGAAGGCGCCTAATGATATAAAAAGGCATGGAACATATGGAATCAAAACATATAAACATGGGATCATATAAACATGAATTCATAGTAATTTGGAATCAATATAAAACATGAATTTATCATGATTCAAGTCTTTTTGCACATAGAGGAGCATAATTCAAGGTTAACCACCAAAACAGTTTCACATAGTAGCACTGGTCAAGCCTAACTGCCAAGACTGTTGCACATAACGTCTCATGAGACTCAACCTTACCCAATTAATTAGATCACTATATAGGTGAACCCATAATAACATATTCATGAATATGATTTCCACATATATAATCATACATAATCAATCATACATAAACATAAGGGTTACCCATGGTAGGAATTTGGTATCTCAGTCATGTCATAAAGCATGACAAATGGGATTATCATAAAAATTTCCATGAAGAAAAATAATTAGATCATGAATGGATAAAAATAGGGTTTAATAAGAATATATCATGAAAATTTATTTCAACTTTAAGTAATAACATGTAAAAATAGTACTTAAGAAACATTAGAATTAGAACATTTTTGTGCGGTTAAAGGAAAATATCAAAGGTCATTTAAAACATAAAAGGGAATAATATTTTATATAAATCCATAAATAAACCAATAATGCTTTCATAATAAAAATATTTTTTTTATAAAAATATTGGTGTCTTAAAAATAGATTATATAGTGTACTTGAAAAAATGTAAGAATTCGGAAAATTCCCTTAAAATGCGCTTACTTATCGAGAATAATTGAGGAGGAAATCATTTAAAAACATGTATATCCCAAAAATATAATGATGAATGGATCTTGAAACATGATTTTAGATCATATAAATAGTATTTATAATATGTTCATAAAAATAATAGATAACTTCATTTGGGTAAAATGAAGGAAAGAACAACCCGAAGGAACGATGGAGGTTCAGGTAGAATCTCTTACCATAAGTCTGAAGGTGTCCTTCACTTGATTTTAATGCCATGGAAAACCAAATTTAATTCATTAATTAATATTTTTATAAACTATTAAATAATTAATTTATTAATTATAACCTTTTTAAGTTCATTTATAACCATTTTGATGGGTTAAGTGGTTCAATTTCATCGTTTGGGTGCATTTGTTTCCTTGTTTTTCTTGATTGGTTTACTTATATACATGTAAGGATAAACATGTAAGATGAGAATGGTTTTAAAAAATTAAATTTGTATGTTTTTAGTGAAAATAAATAATATTACATTGTTAAAAAAATCATTTGGTTATTTGGAGTGATGATAAATCATTATATAAAACTTTAATGATAACCATTTTGGTTAATTGGCGATTTTTGATCACATCGAACACATTTTGCTTTATAAATTAATATCATGTGTACAAAATATTCCCGAACCTTAAATTAGAAATGATAAATATATTATAGTCTGGTTCAACCATAAAAATGGTTTCATGAATATAATTGAATATGTTAATAGAAAATGAAAACTCGTCATCCTTGAGTTTGATAAATTACCACATCTCGGATGGTGTTTTAATTTCTAGTATAAAAGGAGGGGAAAAGAGAGATGATGATAAATTATTACATTATCATAACATTATAGTACATGTAAGTTAATGTATTTATCATAAAATTTAGATTAAAGGAGGTGATAAAAGAAAAAGAAAGAAATGAACTTGAAAGAAAATAAAAGAAATGAAAAGAGGAATTTACCTCTTGAAAATATCTTCCTTGAGAACCTATTTAGGGGAGATGATTTGGTGTTTTGAAGAGACCAAGGCTTCTGGATGTGAGAGAGGGTATTATGGTGTTATTTGAGAATAATTTTAACTAGTAATAAGGCTCTATAGGTGTGAGGAGAGTAGGTAAAGAAGGTGGTATTTATAGTGGAGGAGAGGAGGGGTTTCCCATTATTTTAATCATTAGTTTAATATTTTTTCTACAAAATATGAATAGTATTGATTCTTATGACCAAAAACCATAAATAGAGCACTTTAGTTTTAACCAATGACCAATTACATCACCCATGACTCAAGAATGATCCAAAAATTCATTTATTTAGCATTTATCGTAAATTATCCTATTTTACTATTCACCAAAAATTCAAGTATTTTAGAAAAATCACAAAAATTAACCCCAACCATTTTTCAATGTGTATAATTCAAAAATGAACTAAATTTTATGAAAATAATTTTCTAAATATGATAAATTTAATATTTAAGTAAAATCATAATTTACTTGAAAAATACAAATTTTAAAATTAAAACTTCTTTTCTAACACTTTGAAAAATTAATTAAGGTCCCTTAAAATTATCTTATAATCATAAGTCATCAAAATACTTATTTATGAATATATTTTATGAAAATAAAATTTCTTTTAAATTATTAAATTAATCAAAAAATTATAATTAAATATACATGACTTACAAAAATACCAACACTTAATTAATTATTTTTAAAATATTTACTTACTTAAACTATAATATAATTGTATAATATTGTCACTTATAATATAGATAAATTTTATTTATACTTTCATTAGTGTGGTTACTGTTCAATTGGCCATTTTACTATTCATAAGGTCCGCATTACTAATCCAAGTTCAAGTTACTATTTCATCAGTATATGCTCCTTAACTTCTAGAGATACCTTTTATTTCAATCATTCTTCATTTATAAGGTTTTTATTGTGTTATATATGTAATATTATATGATTATACTATAATACATCATTATAATAATGGAATTTCATTGATAAAACAATGGTTCATTACATACTCTAGACTCATGACGATCATGCCCAACATCTTGACATCATCCTGAGTACATTGATAGAGAATCAGCTTTACACCAAGCTATCTAAGTATAGTTTTTGGATTAATGGAGTCCATTTATTAGGACAAATCATCTCATAGGATTGTGTTTCATTGGACCGAAATAAGTTTTATGTAGTTTTTTTGGGAGAATCTCAAAAATGTTTTTGATATCTGAAGCTTTTTGCGTTTGGAAAGTTTTTATTAGATATTAATCAAGTAATTTTCTCATTTGGAAGCACCACTTTTAGGCTTAAACAAAAAGGGGGTCAAGTTTTAATGGTATGAAGCATGTGAGAAGGCCTTCCAAGAGCTAAATAATTTGTTGACTATCGGACCAATTTGAATCCTACCCATGATTGGTGAGAAGTATACCTTTTATTATGATTCATCCAAAATCGAACTTGGAGCAATGTTTATGCAGAGCGATCAAGTTGTGGCATCTGAATCATGATAGTTGATGCTACATGAATGGAATTATCCATCTCATGATATTGAGTTAGTAGTGGTGGTCTATTCCTTAAAGTGTTGGAGTCATTACATTGTGGTTGAAAGATTTAATGTTTATAATGACCATAAGAATCATAAGTACATATTTTCTAAACCATATTTGAATCTCTAGTAGCAAAATGGGTCGAGTATATAAAATCTCTTAATTTTGAGATGGCCTATATTCTAGGGAAAAGTAATAGTACTACTGACACTTTAAGCCAAAAAATATGGACACAAGTAGTCCAGGATTATAAATATGAGTGGAAGATAATGGGGTTATTTTTTGAGATGCATATATAGGTTTAGGAGGTCTAGGGGAAAATGACCCTTGTGTCCTTATTTTTTGAGCCCAAACTCCTGGCCTGGATTAAGGAGTGGCAGTATGAGGATCTAGAGTGTCTATAATTGAGGGTCAATTTTGAAGGAGGGGAGATGCCTCCTGGTTAGACTATATATGAGTATGAGAACATTTATATTCATGTTCATGTTATTGTTCCTACTTTTAAGTGAGAGAAGATTATGTGTGAGTTCCATGCCTCGAAGTGGACAATGCATCCCAGATTGAACAAAATGTATCATGACCTTTATAGGAAATATTGGTGTCTGATTAGCCACTAAATGAGGATAATATTCATTTTTAATATATATAATATTCATGTTCTTTATTATTCATAAACACCATTTTAGTGCATTTTACACTTTGAACATCATTTCACATTATGATTGTAATACCTTCTTAAAATGCACTATTATGTGGTACATTTTTAACATCATTTTAAGTACCCAATGATTCATATGATTATACATATTTTAATTTTATATTTTTGGAAATTTATCTAAACCCCAATATGAACATGTTTCATTCAGGGATCAATGGAAAATTCATGGAAAAATATGGGGATATTTTGTGATGAAAGGAAGCAATTCTAGAGAAGGCAGATTCGACACTAGCCTACTGATGAGACTGTGGGGCCTATAATACAGGCACAATGAATCCCAAATTTCGTGGGATTCTAGAAGACATGTGGAGGAACAAATAAATCTTCAGTATCCAATGCTAATTCGGCCTCCATTGTGGTAATTTAGGTGGCCCAAGTTAGAGATAAATTTCTGGTCCAGATTCTGCGGCCCAGAAAAACAGACCACTACTTTGATCATATATCGGAATCCACAACTCCAAATGGGCCCAAATTTTATAGGAAGTTAGAATAAATCTGGAGATCAATTTACTTATTATATTTTCCACTCCGATTCGGCAATATAGAAGGTCTTACAAGCGCGTCTGTTCGGTGAAGGAAATCTGGATGCCACCTTGGGTCAAGGGTGGAAAAATCAACTCTCCCTTACTTTCCACCCACCTATGGCCTACCAGAATTAATTGAGGAGACTTGGACTATTGGAGGATAGACCCAAGGGCTAAAAAATTACTATTTAAGGCAGTGGTTTTGGAGGATTGAAGGATCTTTGGCGCTTTGTTCAATTGTAATGTTATGCTGCAATTTTGTTGTCTCAAATTTGTCTTTCACATGTAAGTTGTTCAATTAACTTTAGTTTCTTAATAAAAGTTCTTCTTATACTCTTATTATGTTGTTATTCATATCACTTTGATACCGTTGGATCAATGTGTAAATTTATTCACACCAAACCTTGTGAAATTATTCACACAACGGTGGAGTGATCATTTTATTTTTGTTGTTTTATTTACTTGTCCATTTACTCCCTCATGAGTCTACTTTCCGCTTCCATTGAAACCATGGGATTAATGGAGGGATAACCCACTAATGGGTTGATCCAAATAAGTATCAAGGGGATGGATTTTATGTTATTTATCACCCCATTAATGTATAATCACTTCTTTAATTGAGATTTTTATTTGATGATTTTTAAACTCCATCATCCTTGTTGAATTTAAGGGCACACACTTCAAGTGCTAATACAAACCTTTACCTTGAAGTGCTCAAAACATTGAGCCTTAAAGTGTATAGGTGATTAGTATTAAAGGGTGTAGTCATTAAACTAGTAAGTGATGATGTTGTTTTATCTCCTTAAATGAACTCATCTCAAATATAAAAAATTGAAATCATTGAAAAGGAAATATGTCCAATCCACCCCGAGTAATAACCTAGGATCAACTGATTATTTTAAATTGAATTCACTTATGTATCTTAGAGTTACTTTAAACCCATATAAAATAAACCCAATTTGTCCACTTCATAGCCAAAAACAGTCTATAGAATGTACGTGTCTATATATTTCTTCTTAGGTCTCTGAGGATTCGATAACCCAAGCTAAACTACAAGAACCGTCCTACCTTATTCTCTTGGGTAAATTTGAGTGAGAATCAGTGTCCCTGAATGAAAAGGGATATTATGGGTTTTGTGACACAATTCTATACTTGTCAGTAGGTTAAGGCTAAGCATTAAGAGTCTATTAGTTTTTTACAGCTATTTTCCATTATAGAATAGAAGTGGGATGATGTCACCATGGACTTTATGATGTGTATTCTGAGGATAACTATAAATAATGACATGATATGGGTTATTGTGGACATTTTTATGAAATTAGTCCATTTTTTTCAATTATAGAGAATTTTATGGTTGATCAGTTGGGTGATATATATATTCAGGAGATAGTGCACTTGCATGGGGTTCTATGAAGTAAAGTCTCGGATCATGGCCCATGTTTTACTTCATTCTTCTAGAAATTCTTAAAGAAGTTTTTGGGTACTCAATTGTTTCTAAGTATAGCTTTTTACCCCCATAAAAATGTGTAATTAGAAGGTACTATTTAGCTGATGGAGTATATAGTGAGAGCATGTGTCCTAGACTTTGGTGGATCTTAGGAGAATCACTTCGCACTGGTTGAGTTCACCTATAACAATAGTTATCGGGAAACTATTCAGATGTCACTATATGAGCTGCTTTATGGTAGACTATGCAGATAACCTCTATGTTGGATGAAGGTAGGTGATTCATAGTTTTTGGGACCTAGTAACATGTAGGAGACAACAGAATAGGTTTGGTTGATCCAAAAATGTATTGATATAGTGAAAAGTAGACATAAGTCTTATATTGATTGACATCGTTGACCTCTTGAGTTTACAATGGGTGACCATGTATTCCTTCAGTTTTTTCAATATTTGGTCACCATTGGATTTGGAAAAAAGGAAAGTTGGCACCCAAGTTTGTAGAAATTCTTGATATTATGGAGAGGATCAGACCGGTGGTATATCTATTGGCTCTTCCATAGAGGTATAGCGCTATGTATGATGTTTTTAATGTGTCACAACTTTGGTAGTATCACCCCAACCCTTCTAATGTGATATATGTTGATGATATTTATCTTAAGGTTGATGTGTCCTTTAAGGAGCATCCAATTCATATTATGGATCATAGTGATAAAGTTTTGCAGGGAAAGACCATGTCGATAGTCCAAGTGTTTTGGAAGCATAGACATGTTTAGGAAGAAACAAAGGAGATGGAAGAAGATATATGAGACTAGTGGCATGACATTTTCAACTTAGAAGATTAGTGATTCTTCAAAGTGCATCTCGATGATGAGCTATTATAATGTATGGATGTTATAATATCTTTACCTTTCTTGGGATGACTTTTACTCATTTTAATATATTATTTTACCCCTTTTATCATACTTTGGTTGGTTCATTATTTGGGGTTATTTTGGGTGAATTTTTAAAATTTTCATATCTCATGGGGTTGTGAATAGTTGGCACATGGTTAGGTAAAGCCATTTTATTTTCCATAGAAAATTGTGTGCTCCATTTTAACCAATGGAATGGGGTGCATGGTTTGATCAAACCATGCGGCCACCCCCCCCCCCCCCAACTTTTTGACCACCCAGTGCAAATCGTGCACCCAAAGATAGTAGCGGCTTATGGTTTGGGAACAAGGTTTGTCTAACCGAGCGACCCATCCAGAAAACTATGCACAGAGACTTTTAAACCCCCTAAAATTTAATTAAAAATTATTAGACCCCAGTATTTATTCCTAATCATCCCCACTCAGCCTAATATAGTTTTATTTTCATTCAGAGGCTCCCTAGGCTCTTCAAACTCCTTTTTAAAGCAAATATCCAGTGGGATAAATTGATATCTCTCCAGTATGTGGCCTCTCGCTTGTTTTAGGTTATCTCTATAGTATTTATCAACCTCCATGGAGGGATGAATCCTCCCATTATTGATGGTTTAGATCTAGGTATTAATGTATTTGGGTTCATTGGATCTTTATCTTAGGTTTTGATCCAGGAACTTCTTTGTAATTTTTATTTCTATCATTCTACATCGAATTAAGGGATAATGTAGAATTCATCAATGACCCTAAGGTAGGTGTTCTATAAGCTAATTCCCATAGTATTTTTATTGATCTTGTGTTTTTAGTGGTGTCATTGCATTTTCATGTTGTGAAATTGATTTTAAATTTGAAAGGTGAATTGAGGCCTCATGAATTTGATAGGCCCTTCTTAGATCCCATTGGATTTTTTGGATATTACGTGATAGATCATGATGGAAACCCATAGGGTGTTCCAATTTTTTCCCTCAAAATGATAAATATAAAATGAAAAGGGGGAATTAGAGGGTTTATGAAATTAATCGATTGTGAATATGTTGAGATGTTAACTTGTTATAAATATTCTTTGGATTAACCTAAAAAGTTTAATGAGTCATGAGATGATTCATGGTAATTGGGTTAAATGGTTAAAGTGTTGAAATAATGTTAATTTGGAGGTTGATAATTGAACAGTGCATTATGTTGTGAATTATTGATAAGAAGGATTATTAATGTTGAAACTTGATATGTATATGTGAACAATGAGATATGGGTATTGGACTGATGCTTCTCATCCATGGGTGTCCAGACTGATGCTCTAGGCCCTTGATGCATGCATGTGAATTGGTGCTAGTCTGATGCTCCAAGTGCCTGAGATTTTGGTGCTAGACTGATGGACCAAGTACCTAAGATTTTGGTTCTAGACTGACGCTCTAAGTACCCTAGGTAATGATGTTAGACTAATTCCCCAAGCATCTATGATAATGGTACCTGGAATGACACTCCAAGGTACCGAAATTAAATTTGAATTAATTTGAATAATTAAATACCATGAAAGAGTAAATTATAAAATACCTATGGTATATGGTTCAGACTCCGACACGGTCTGAAGTAGGTATGATTGGCTTGGGTGTCACTATAAACCCAATGTCCAATGTGCTTAAATAAAGAATAATAAATGTAAAACCTATTTAATTTTATCATTTTGCATTTTTATAGACTATATAGTGCTTTATAATCCATCAGTGGTGGCCTAATAAGTTTTACTCACACCCTACTCAGATCACTGATTGGTACCTGAGTATTATTCATGTTTGTAGGTCTGGATAAAGGAAAAGGCCCTATGTTAGATGGTTGAGTTAGGAATCGATATGGAGCATGGATGAGGGAACCAGACCTGGTGTCAGGACCCACCTGAGATTTGTTAGTGTATCTTTATTTTGTACTTTTATCAGACACTTTTACATTTATATGGCATGACATATCTAATAATTTTTTTTGTTCACTTTCTATGTTTTTGGATTATCATGTGACGCTTGGTCTTTATTGGTTATTGTTTATCATTATTTTTTCTACTTGTATAATGATTTTCATTATTGTGTTTCTTTGATAAAGAGTTTATATTATTTCCATGTTACATATTAGACCCTCATTTTTATTCTATAGATTATGCCATATGGGGAGGTATGCTTGAGGTCACATAAAAAACTAGCTCGGGGCACCATGGCCAGTATGTGGCACCCAGGTGAGGAGATTACAGTACATATATGTATGTATAATTATATATATATATATTATGAATAAATATATGTACACATATGTATGTATTTAAATTTATTTAATAGTATATATATAAGTATGCTAAAGTTTTTTAAATCACCACACAAAGGATTTGGTGTAGTAATAAAGGCTTCGAAGAATAACCAATAGGCAAGGGTGTGGTGGGTCTGAAGTGTGTTGGGCCTTGGTTGGGGTGGGTCCGAGATAAATAATATATTATATATTATACATTATAATAGATAAAAAAATTAAAAACATTTTTTATGTAAAAAAATTACTGCTAAATGAACTTTCGCTAAATATAAAATTATTGTGAAAATATTCCCAACATACAAATTTGTACTTGTGTATAGAAAATGTCATGAACCATTTAGATGTTGTTTAAACTCTACTAAATATCATTTTTCTTATAGTGTCACTATTTCCCTCTGATATGGACTAGCTAGTAATCCCTAGGCCCACTAATTGTGGCTAGATCCAGCCACAATTCCAGGAAGTAGCACAACAACCCACAACCCATAAACTACTCGTTGAAGTGATGCCCACTTTCCACTTAGGTGCCCCTAAAATACTTATCTAGCTCACCCAACCATCATACAATCCAAACACCACTCTTTCCCCAATTATCATTCTATATCATCCATCTCTCGTGATTTTTGTATTCAAACAATGGCCTCCATTAGCACTCAATACACTCAAGTAAGACCATATGTGGATTCCTATAATTTATTTCATAACCACATCACACAAAAACTTGATTACCCATCTCACACACACACTTCCCTTTTTTAATTTCAATGTCAATGACCCCCAAGACCTTGCACCGACCTTCCTTTGTACCTGCACACCCTATGATACATTCAAACACCCCTTAGGATCCATATAAAGTGACATTGGTTCCATCCTGGTCTCATCATGATTATCCATCGACACCCTCCATAGCATGTCAAACATAAACACATATAATGGTGGAAGAATATAGTGACCAACTACCTAACACTCACAATACCCAACCTGTAAACTATCACCAACTATCACAGCACAATGTAAATCAAAAAACATAACAAAACCCCCAAATTAGGGCATAATAAATGAGGAATAATGAAACAATGATAAAAATTGTGAATGGACATCAGAGGAGTATAATCCTCACCAGAAAAAATCCCCATGAATAAATGACATAGTAATTAACCCAAAAACAGAGAATATTTCCCCCTTATGAGACGTAAAATGATAGGGGGATAAGAGAGTAGATATATCTCCTCTAAGATGAGGAAAATCCTAACTTGTCATAAATTTAATACAAAATCAAAATAATTAATTAAATTTTTAAAAAAACTACCCAGGTACCTAGTCACATGACCCAAGGTACCCTATACCCCACCTAATACACATCCCAGGGTCACTAACCACCCAATAGATCTCCAAGGGTTACTTTTTCACTACCCAATTCCACCAAGTATCAGGTATTGGCCACTGGATACCTAGTGTAATATATACTCAGGTAAACAGACCATCCACCCCCGCCAACTCCCCAAAACCTAACTACTAGCCTCTATCAACACCATTAAAATTCTAATAGGGTCAAAATACACACTATCTAGTCAAGATTAAACTCTAATTACCTTCTCGAACACCCTACTATGTGTCAATAACCCATTAAACCATACTCTATTCATTTGAAATAATAACTTCCTTTTTTATTATGCTTATAGTGATAAGACACTCACCTCTATTATTGATTCTAAATATAACTCATTCACCATGTCATTTTTATGATTATGGGATATATTTTTCACCATGTTTTTGTTCAGGACTATGGTGATAAAACATTCATTGTGTTATTGGTATACTTAAGATGATTACTCATTAACCGTGTTATTGGTTATGCTTATAATTATAATACATTCACTACGGTTATTGATGAGTTTATATTGATAACCTAGTGTCGTCGCTCCCTCCCTCCCATCACCCCCTTGCGGTGAGAAGATGTCTCTAGTGTGATTATCCCTATCTCATTCTTGTCCCCTTATTTTTCTCCCCGAGCATGTCCCTATGCTTCCTTGGCTTCTTCGCTCCCCTCTTATTTGGATTTACTGAGTTTTGTTTCCACTTCGTGGGCCTCATCTGTTGCAATTATCACTCTTATTGTTGGAACCACCATGATTAAACCCCATCTTGGTTTAACTCGATGAAACTCTAATGATTTGGGTTTCTTGGTGGTTTCATTTTTCAAGGTTATTTTTCTATTTTATTAGCCATATTTTGGGCTCTATTTTCATTATCTCTTTCATTGTCATAGGTCTTTTTGTGACCATAATCTTCCTCTCATTTTTTTGGGTTTTTCTGAGATTGTGGTATGCTGTTGAGGCCCTTGTCCGGTTCAGTCTCTGCTCTTGCTTCCAGATCTATTTCATTAGGTTCTATCTTGGATAGATGCAATAGCCTTCATGGGGGTTTTGTGAGTTGTTGGTTGACTGATCATCGGTGTTCCCATACTATTAACCCTCAGTTCTACATGTTTCATGGGGTTTTCCTTCTTAGTTGTGTTATGGTCCTTTTCCATTTTTTAGTGGTCTTCCATTCGTGGGGTTCCTGATTGTCCCTATTTCTTTGGGATTTATTTTGGTGGTTTTTGTTTTTATCCTTAATCAAAAAAATTTTGATTGGTGATTTCATTTCAGATCATTGAAAATGTAATTTTAGTTCATACTAGTTCTATTTGTGATGGATGGTTTCATTTTTAGTTGGTGCGGTCTTTGGTGATAGTGTTGATTGTGGATGTATGGTTTTACAGTAATGATGATGAATTATGGTCAGTGATTCTCACCAACAAACTGGTGTCAATGAAGGGTTCATTCTCATCGGAGTTCAGTTTGTGTCGGTGATGTGTCTATTGATGTGATTTTGATGGTCTTGATGGGTTTCAACGATTGTGGTGATGGGAGGTTAGGAGAATGGACCAAGGCATCAATGTCAATGGCTACACTATTCTTGATTCATCCCAATATTTAGCGAGTGATGGTTTTTCCTTTTGGTTTTAATTTTTATCTCTTGAATTTTTAAATTCCTTTTGGTTTGAATTTTTAACACTTGTATTTTGAAAGTTGGTTGATGGGGTCTGTTGATATTTTTGGTTTTGGGTTTTTTTATTCACTATGAAAGGCATGTGGGTTCCCACTTACCCCCTTAAAAGTTTTTTATTATGAAAATACCAAAAAACCCATTTTTGGGTATAGTGATAACCCATTCACAAATGGTTTTTATTAGAGGGGTTGGGAGTTTTCAAGTTTCTCACCAACTCTTGATTTTTTTTGTGTTGGTTGTTTTGTTCTACTTTCTTGGAAGTCATTTCCCCCCCCCCCCCAATTTTCTCTTTCTTTATGCCCCATTCTGGAGAACCCCATAATTGGTTTGGTGTGAGGGTTCTCATAGTGGATTGAGTATTTATTATTGATGTGTCTCGACAGATTCCCTATGGTTTTGTTTCTTGGTTTTTTTCACTCTTTATTCTCCTTGGTGTGTTTAGTTCACTGGGAATGGTGGTGTTTTTCTAGGGGTGTAGTGTTGTGATTTGGGTTCCACTATTTGAACCTAAGATATTTTAGTCTTGGATTATTCCATTTAGATTTGTAACTTATTTTCATGATGGTTTGAAAATATTTTCTCTTGGTGTTTCTTCCATTGGATACTAGGATTCTTAGTTTTTAGTAGATGTTCTATTGTTGGTGGTCATTTCTGATTTTGGTGATTGTGGAGGGATTCTGATTACTCTAATGGTTTGGTTCATTAGTGATCTCTAATCGATGGTGAGGGTGTTGTTATTTTATAGTGTGGATCTTATAATTTAGGGTTCTAGTGTTGTTTCTGGTGGTGTGCTTGTTCCTCTAGTGGTGATGGTGTCGATGATAATGAAAAGTACGACCTCTATCAAAGTAGACTCAATCAGCACTTGGGTTTAGGGCTCAAGATGTGACCATGTCATCCCTGGGATCCTCATTGCCTCTAAATATTTTATTTTCAAAATTTGAATTTTTTTGGATTTGTTTTTATCGATATATATTTTAATACTAGGGGTTTGGTTCTGGAAACATGTAGGGTTCTAACTTAACCCTAAAAGTGGTGGTATTTAAAAATAGAAAATAAATGGATTCGATGTTAGAGGTGAAAACCCATTCATCCTCTAGTTTTTATTATACTATGGGAGTACCCATCCCTTTTCATCACTTGCCAATATAGGTATAGTTTTTAATGCAGGTGGTTATTTAGTACCCCATGATATGATGAATGGTATATTATGATTTTTATCATATCATATTATGCATGCACCGATATATTAATATAGTTGTTTAAAGAAACTGATAGAAATGACCTACTAAATATATTTCTAATGCCTTGTATGTAAACCTTCTTCTGTGTGTAGACTTCATGATCAAAGATTCAAGTAAAGTAAAGGGATTTTTGGTCGATGATTGAGTTAGGGTGCATGGATGCATTTGGTGATGGGACTAAGTGGATCCTCATACCCAAATGTTAGTATACATCTCTATTATTTTATATATTTTGAATCTTTTTTGTATATGATTATACCTTCGAGTGATATTAATTTTCATATATAACTTGAATGAAATTGTCTAGGTTCGTGTTTTTTATATCATGTGATGGTTATTTATTATGGATGGCTTATTTTTGTAATGTATATATTATGTTCTTTAGTTGTGAATGATAATAAATCTTTATTTCCACTATTATTTATGGTTATATGATAGAGGTTAGAGTTTTCCCACTATATCAATAGACCCTCACTGCTAGTCAACAACCTCTGGAATATGGAGAGACGCGCCTAACATCACATGGCACACTCAGTTCAGAGTTGTTCAGGCCAACTGAACTAAGGATGGTACATGTTAGTTCAAATATCATTAGGATTTCCTTGATGACTTTCCATGTACCTCATCCCTATGAAAATTAAGTATCTTATATGTATTTTATGAAAACAATACCCAAACCATTTCATTTTATGTAATTAAATAAAATATAAAAATTAAAATTGCATAAAAAATCATAAAAAACAACCCAAACATATCCTAACTGCATGATATTAATTTCAACTAATTCCCACCCATATTTCCACCTCAAACTCAAGGAAACCCTAAGCCCATGTCACAATCATTTGGTAACTCCCACCCAACTCATTCATTATGTCTCTAAAAAATCCTCACAAAAAATTGGGATCCCCTTAAGCATGACTAAGTTAATAACCAATCCATATCAAACAAAAACAATACATCAACCAATAATAATTGAAATATTTCACATAACACCCATCAATGAACAATAAACAACTTTACAAACACCATTCAACTTTTCCAAAAAAAATAATCAAACACCCATAAATAGAGACTTGGATCGGATACCAATTTTTGGATCAAAATGTATATGTATATGGATAAATACAATATGGGGTGAATTTTTAGTTTAAATTTTTTTATTTTTATCCTTAAAGTAAACTTAGTTTAATAAGGTTAAACTTATCATGTTCACAAAACAAGTTCTATATTTAAATAGTGATAAGATTGGGCCTTTGAATCTGATGAAAATAATATCATAATCAGGTAGATTATAATATATAATTTGTAGGTCGTAATTATAATTTTATCATATTCACATAATAAAACTATTACATCAGAGTAAGATTAATAAGAATCATAATCATAATGGTTACGATAAATCAAAGTAATACAAAATAATGATTCTATCATAAATAATATAGAATCTTATTCATAGTGATATCATATTCACAAAGTAATATAGTTTAAAACAATTATATCATAATAAAATCTATTACAATAAACAAAATACAAATAGAAAGAAGAATATAAAAAGAATTCACTTTCTATTACAGTTACAGTGGAAATAAAATACATGTAATAAAACAAGTAAATGGATACAATTATTTTAATCCAAAGATAAGGGTATCCAATAACCTAGGATAAAGGTCCCTTTTTTATACTTACAAGAATGTATATCTAACCCATACCAAGGTAATCCCTCAATGTGAAGATCTTCCTATCTTGTTATCCCCGCAAGCCCTTGATATAATGATAAGATTTTCCTTTTCTTCCTACCCCTAGTATCCCTTGATACAATGATCAGATTCTATCTTAGTATCCCTTTAATCCCTTGATCAATATGGTGATCAGAACCTCTGTCTTCCTAGCCTCAAAAATCCTCGATCGTAATCACACAATCGGTTGTATAAAGAAATTGTGAACTCTAAAAGATTACAAGTACAAGGAACAAGTTGTTCACTCTTGTAAGCTTTAGATCTCTCACACAACAGAAAAATCAGCAGTGCCTCTACATGATTCTACACTTGTTGTGTAATATTAAAATGTCTAGGTATTTATAGGCAATCCCTCTAACATTTTTTTTTCTCTATTGTTTTTGCAAGGATCTGGACACCTATCACTTCAATGGTCATATTATAACAGAATACATGAAATCGTTTTGATTTACACATATTGTAATAGAATGCATGAAATTTTTTTGACAATACACTATCACAGTAAAATATTCCAATATGATAAAATAGTTTTTCTTATTTAGGATTAAAACAAAAATCAATCTAATGGATTTCCTTACATATTTCATTATGATGAATTTTCTGGAAATGAATCCAATTGTTTATCAGTTTCATTCAATCAAATTATTCTCGTTTCAATGTAGATTAGGATAATAATAATGGTCAATGTTGTTTTGTTTTCTCAAATACTTTAAAACTATTTCAAAGTATGGTAAAAGTATAAGGTTTCTATAAAAAAAATTGTAAAAAAACTTTGTACATAAAAGAGTTTGGTATTGAGTATTTAAGAAATAATTTGCGATTTCTAAAACAAAAGGAATGTAAAGGTTAAAAGAAGTTTTTTAACTTAAAAATATCCCATTTTTTGAAAGCACAAACCACAAGACTTAAATATAAAATGACTCAGAAAAAACTTAAGTTCATTATTATTTTTGAGTACATCATATTCATAAATAGACAATAATACTTATATCCCCCTAATTTTATAACTCATTTGAATACAATAGTAAATACAAATAATTCCCCCTTAGGATAAAAAATATCATAAGGATCATATTCTCTTATTTAAAAAGTTTTTCTCCCCCTTTATTAGATCATCTCCCCTTTACTATAGAATTATTCCACTTTTTATAATTTATATCCCTTTGTGATTTAGAAAAATCAATGGGGATGAATCTTTTAATACCTGAAAAGGGTTATAGAAATAATCTATCTGAAATAATAAAGTACTTGATTAGATAAAAATTAATGAAATAAAATTAAACCAATTAAGTATTGGAAAACATTCAAACATTAATAAAGTAGATAAACAAGTCATTCATTGAAAGTTCAAGCAACCAAAATACAATAAGTGTTTTTAATAAATTTAATCTTTCTTTGGTGGCATCAAGGATCTAATTTTTTTTTAGATTTTTTAATTCCTTTTTATATTCTTCAATATTTTCCATGAGCTCATCCTAAGACTTTTTTTTTCTTTTCAATTTCCTGAATTATTTCCTCCTGGATATGAATTCTTTCATAGTGTTCTTTCACCTTTTTTTCTTGATCATGAAACTTTTCTTTCAAAATTTTATTCTAATCTTCTTGGACTTTGATTCATTATGAGAAGAAAAAACAATGATTCATCAAAATAGTAATGTCATCTCTATAGACCTTGAATCTAGAAATCTCTTTGAGAAACAATTTGATGTTTTCTTATAAGTCTGAGATATCCTTAGTCTTCTTCTCAGAATTACTTATGAAATTTTACCCTATTTTATATATCCCTTATAAGAATATTTAAAGCAATATCTATTTCATCTAAATATTTCTTGAATTTTCAAAGATTATCATCAATAATCTTGATATCATCATCAACATTATGGGACCATTAAACCATTTTGTTACAACTCTTCTTGTGGGGTTTGGAAATTTCTTTGAATACTTTGAAATATGTTTCCAAACTTATCATCCTTTCTATCAAATCATTCACTAAGTTAGATTATTTTTATTGATTTTTAATAACCAAATAAACTTTTTTTTCTATCATTGGAAATTAAGTAATTTATTTCTCTAATATTCTCAATGTGTGGTAGATATAATCAAGACCTTGAGATGTTATTGTATTCAATGATTCTGAATCTAATTGAATGTTTATTTTACTGGTTCAGATCTATTCTTTCACTGACTTTCTTTTATATTTCTTTGAAACTAGTTTCTGAACTCTTTGTACACCATTTTTCCCATCATAAATTTTAATTGCCTCAATTTAATCATTTTTAATTTCTTGAGACATTCTATTATTATTTTGTTCAACCTTATTGGATAAAGATATGATTTCCTGAATCAATGGATACTTTTGTTTATCTTGAATAAATAAATTATCATTACAATTTATTAAGGAAGAAATTTTTTTTGATGGAGCCCGATAAGTCCTCAAATACATTTTGTTGGATTGATACTCCTCTTTATTATCTTTTGAATTTGTTTTATCATAGATTTCATCACTTTCTTATTCATCATCTCCTTCTTATTATTCTTCTTATTCATCTTCTACTTCATATTCTTCTCTTTTTTCACCTTGTTCTCCTTCATACTCTTTTATTTGTTAGAAAATAATTTCTTCTTAAATACCTTTAGCATATTTCTCTATATATTTAAGAAACTCTTCTCAAAGTTGAGACTCCAATCTCAAATAATCATTCCCAAAATGGACTGATTCTTTATTAATAACCACTTATTTTACTTTTTCTATGATTGAGTAGACATTAACATGAACAATAGATATTTCTTATAATCTTATACCAACATCTGGTATTGGTAAAACAATCATTGCAGAAGCATGCTCAACACCTTTCATCAAATTTTCAACCAGAATTCCACTTTGTTGTTTCTTCTTTGTATTCTTTTAATTTTTCTATTTTTCTAATGTATCATCACCTATAATTCTTAAGGTAAGATATTTCACTAGGTCAATTCTGAATTTAGTCTCTCCCTCATTTCTTTTAACTTCTTCCTTCTCCATTTGGCAGCTACTTCATCTAGGAATGCCTTTTTATTTTTTTCTTTCAGAAAGGGAAGAGAGTCATTTATTCTATTCTTAATGCTTTTATAAATTTTGTTTGTTGAAAAAGGGTCTACCTCTGATGAATACACCTGAGTATTCTTCATAAATAACTTTGATTCTGAATCAAAACTCCATTCTTCTGATTGTATCTTCACTAATAAATGAAATATTTTTCCTGATAGGTTTGGATTTGATTTCAATGTTTAAATGTCTCATGATATTTTCAATCGTATTACTAATCAATCTGAGAAAAATTATAATACGATACCTGATTGAATTCGACTTGATATTTTTAACATTTAAAATAATAAATCTAGTAATATTTATCTTCCTTATGTTGACAAGGTAATATAAAATGAAAACATTATATATTTTGAGGGTATCCCTATCACCTATTCTCAGAATGAGAAAGCCTTGAATCCAATTTTCTAACACTCTATGATACAGGACAAAATGAGTTACTCTTCTTGGATCTTCATCTATTTTGAACAAATACTTTTCAGCTTTATCTTTTACAAATGTACCCTTAGAATTTGGTAACTTATGAGACGGAAAAACGTGTCTCCTTCATCTAAAACACCAAGAAAAATAGTGGCGTATTAAGGATACATCTCATATATTTTTTTATAAATATTAAAATACAAAATATTTGTTCCATACTCCTTCTAAAACTTAGTGTAATCATAGAAATCATAAACTATATTCGAATAGAATAAATCATAGTTCATATCTGGTGGTTCTATACACAATGTTTTCCATCCTTGAAATTTTATCATTCTCTTCAATGATGAATATTATTTTTCATAAAAAGATCTGAAGACTAACCATTCACAGAAAAGGAACAACTTTATGTAATCATTTGTTGGAACCATTGTATTTGAGCTAGATATGGAAGAATCTGACATGAAGAGAATCTGACTTGGAATCTTAAACATAGAAATGCTTCGCATCTTGAAAATAGATAAAACTAATGTGGGACACAAGGGGGGTCCCCTTTTTATAGGTGAAATTGAGCGACATTTCAGATTCCAAATAGATCGAATGGCTAATATTTAATCTCTCTAATCTAATGATTGATATTATGCCAAAAGAAAAAAATAAAAAAAACACTTGAGGCTTTATAAAAATTTTATCGTATTGAGTGAATATGATGAATTTTGAAAACATTTTGTATCATATAGGGTTGATATGATTAAAAAGAATTTGGAAAATAAAATATGAAAAATTTTATAATAACAAAAATCAATAATGAAACTAATCAGAATGGAATATTGTTTAAACATAAAAGAAAGAAGAATTCATTTTGGAGGAGAATCATTAATATGAAAATTTATTATTTTTTGTTTTAATAGATTACAATAGTTTAAAAATAAACTAAAATAAGTGAAAATAATAAAAAATAATTAAGACTCAATTATGATAAATTTTCAAATGAAAATTTGTAAATGATTAATTTTGAGAATACTATAAAAAAAATTAATATGAAAACTTTTTAATTCCAAATAAAAAACTCAAATTCAATTAATTTTTCAAATCCAATTAGAAATTAAAATCATATTTTTCTAATTTTATTGAACAGTAAAATAAAAAAAATCAAATTTGAAAAAAATTTAAATCATATTTTAAAACAAACTCGAGTTTAGAAGACTCATTACAAAAAAAATAGAGAAAAAAAAATTAAAAGACTAAAAGTTTTGTAAAAAGAAATAACAAGTACTCCATCTATGAAAAGGAGTTACTTAATGTAAAGATATGGTTTAAACAAGAATTAGATATAAATTATTACTTTACAATGATCATTCCAAGATTTTTCTCATGTATTCAAATATTTTGGAAGGTAATGGTTTTGTAAAAATATCAGTAAGTTGTTCTTATGTTCTAATGAATTGTAAAATGATATCTCCTTTTTGTGTGTGATCCCTAATAATTTTATTCCTAATATATATGTTTTTTGAACGAGAGTGATGTGAGGGGTTTTTACTAAGTTAAATGTCACTTGTGTTATCACAAAGTATTTGATTTCTTTTAAAACTCATGCCATAGTCAGTGAGTGTGTGTTACATCCACGACACCTGATCACAACAACTTCTAGCTATCACATATTCATCTTCAGCAGTGGAAAGTGTTACTGAGAGTTGTTTCTTACAAGACCAAGAAATTAATGAATCTTTCAAGAAATTAAATATTCTGGATACACTTCTTCTATCCATTCTACAACCACCAAAGTCAGCATCTAGAAAAAATTAATTCAAAATCATTTCTAGAAGAATTGTAAAGTCTTAAATCCATGGTTCCCTTTAGATAATGAAAATTTCATTTAACTACTTTTAAATTGGATTACTTTGTATTTTCTTGATGCATTTCACATAATCATAATGAAAATATTAAGTTTAGGTGACTAGCAATTATGTATAGTAAGCTTCCTATTATACCTTTGAATTTTTTTGGAACTACTGGTTTCCCAGCTCCATCAATATAAAGTGTATTTAAGGTACCGATTGGAGTAATAATACTTTTATTATTGTTGTATCCAAACTTTTTAAGAAGATATTTTATATACTTATATTGAGATATATAATTACCTTCTTGTTTTTAGAAATTTGAAAACCAAGAAAAAATGTTAACTCACCCATCATACTCATTTCCAACTCATATTTCATAAGTTTCACAAAGGAATATATTAAATATTTTTTAGTTGATCTGAATATAATGTCATCAAGATATATTTGAACAATCATAATGTTTTTTTTCCTTATTTATAAAAATAGTTGTATTAGAATTTACCTTAACATAATTGTTTTGTAACAAAAATACAATTAATCGATCAGACCAAGCTCTAGGGGATTGTTTAAGTCCATATAAAGAATTGGTAAGTTTATAAACATATTCAGGATGTTTTTTATCTTACAAACTAGGGTTTGTTCAATATAAACTTCCTCCTATACATATCCATTAAGGAAATCACACTTCACATTAATTTTAAAAAATTAAAATTTAACAAATGTTGAAAATCCCAATAGAGTACAAATAGATTCAAGTCTAGATACCAGTGCATAAGTTTATTCATAATATATTATATCTTGTTGATTATAACCTTTAGAAAAAATTATTTCTTTATTTCTAATTATAATTCCATTTTCATCGCATTTGTTTTGGAAAAAAACCCATTTTACTCTAATTAATGAAGTTTTTTGGGGTCTTTCAACCAAGGGACGGTCATTATTCATTTCAACTTCATCTAGCTCATCTTGCATTACTTTTATCCAATCCTCATCACTTAAATCCTTGTTATGATTTTTATGTTCAAATTGGGAAAGAAAAGTAAGATATTCTATTTCATTTCTCAAAGAACTTTTGGTCCTAACTGGTTGATTAAAAACACCAATGATACTCTCACTAGGATGATTCTTAAGAAACAACAGACTTGGGTTTTGTAAGGTCTATTAATAAATATAAGGTAGAAAGTCTTCTGGGGTAAATAATTTAGAAACAATTTCTTGAGTATTTTCCTTATTAGAATAATCTTCTATTAATAATTGAGGATAATTTTTGGAAAACACATCTGAGGATATTTGTTGGTTTCTTTAAAAACAAAAGTACTGATTTCATCAAATTTAACATGTATTGTTTCCTCAAAAGTACAAGAATTTTTATTAAAAACTCTATATTCCGTAGAAGTGGTGGAGTAACCTAATAATATTCCTTTATCGAATTTGGGTGAGATTTTTTTTAAGTTTCTTTTTGTATTCAGAATGAATACTTTGCATCCAAATACTCAGAAGTATGAAACTTTTGATTTTTTGCCTATCCAAAAATCATAAAGAGTTTTATTGATAAATGTTTGAATTAAAACTCAATTTATAGTATATAAATAAGTAATAACATCTTCATCCCACAAATGTTTAGCAATTGAGTATTCACTCAACATAGTTCTTGTTATTTCTTAAATAATACAATTTCTTCTTTCAACAACACCATTTTACTGAGGATTTCTAGGAGCTGAAAAGTTATGCGTAATGTCTTTCTTACTTCAAAAAGTTTCAAAATCAAAATTTAAAAATTCTCCACCATGATCACTATGAATAGTTATCAAGTGGAGGTTTTTCTCATTTTTAACTTTGGATATAAGAGTTTTAAAATAACAAAAGGATTTATATTTATTTTCTAGAAAATATACCCATGTATATCTAGTGTAATCATCTACTATAACAAATATATAGAACTTTCCTCTAATAATCCTAGTTTGTGTAGGAAGAAATAAATCCATGTACACAAACTGTAAAGCATCAAAAGTTGAGAATTCACTAATATTTTTAAAACATGATTTATATTACTTACCATATTGACAAGGGTCATAAATTTATGAAGAATCAAATATAATATCTATTAAATCTTTGAAAAGTATTTTTTTAGTTAACTTACTTAAGTTTTTAAGGTTATAGTGTCCTAACCTTCTATTCTATAAAAAAGATTGATCTTCTATTTGTTGGGAAAAAATCCCTTAAGGTAACATTACATCATTTTTTGGTTTGATTGTGTTTGTTGACAAAGAAGGTTTCCATGGTGAATTGTCAAGTTCTAGAGACGTTGTTGACAATCCATGTTGACAAAGAACCATAACAAATGAATAGACTATCTGGACGCAGTATAAAAGAACGGATACAAGGTGCCACTGTTTTCTAGTGTTTGCCAAATTTTTGGGGTCCAAAATTTGGAGTTTGGTGAGCATCGCGAAATATGTATTTCCTTGAAGATCTCATCAAAATATGGCAAAGTCATGAGTTTTGTGAAGATAGACTTCATGGTTTGGATTTTGCGAAGACCAGAAGAATGTTGATGGTGATGATTTGTGATTACAATGAGCTTCACGAATTACAGTGTTAAAGGAAAATGTGAGGGAGCTTCACAGAGGTGGCACAAAGTAAATGAAATAATGATCTGTTATAACAACAAGCTCCATGATCAGAAAATTGTTGTGGTGCTTCACAATTTTGATAAAATTTTGGAAGGAACTTCAAAGCTTCACAATTTTAGATGATGTGGTGTTGACTTTTCACGGAAGGTTCGAGGGTCGGTGTAATCTCCTATAAATAGGCCTCAACCCCCTCAGGAAAAGTAGAGAGAGTTTTTGAAGAAAATATTTTGCTCTCGGCTCACGAAGGTGGTTCGCAAAGGCAGTGTGCTTCACAAAAGAAGAGCTTCATGATTGCTAATCTAGCTCCGCAAATGTCGTGTGCTCCATGTTGGCTCAGTGAGCTTCGCGAGGGAAGTCACTCTGCGATAACTTGAGCTTCGCGAGAGTGCTTCGCAAAAAGGTTGGATCTTCATGAAGGATTATTTGAGCTTCACAAAATTGGGAGCCTCGCGAAGTAGGTTGCTTTGCGAAGGTTTTTTCAAATAAATTTCCCATTGTTAAGGGGAGAATGTGTATTCATCAGTGGATGAAATTTGGACATCAATAGAGAATCTACATATAGTGGATAATTCATTCATTAGTGGTAATGAAGGGACCTACAGGCCTATAAACTATGAGTTAATCTTTTGAAGAAGCAGTGAGCTCACTTCAGTTAAGAGAGTAGTGAGTTATCAAATTGTTAGTGGTTGTAAACCAGGAGGGACAGTGATTCCACTTCAAACTTGTAAACATCATTGTGCTTATTGTGGAATTGGTACATCGTCACACTACGAGTGTATGCTCCTTGGACGTAGCCCAGTGAGGGTGAACCAAGTAAAAATCATTGTGTCATGTGCATGCTTTAAGGTTTATTCATACTCTGCATCGAAAAAGAGAGAGAATGGAGTTTTTTTCTAACAGCAAAACAAGATCAGAAGGGGCAGTTGTTTTAATCATTCATACCCTGATTCACCCCCCTATCAGGGTATCTAGCCTAGTGGACCTAACACCATTACACTAAGACAAGGTAAGTTTTTCCCCTAAGGTCTCCTAAGTTTAGTGTGTATACATTCTCATGCCGACCGGTAGAAAGAAGGAATTCATCCTTCGGATTGTATATTATACATTTATCATTCCTAAAATTCACAAGGTAACCTTCATAACATTATTAACTTATGATTATAAGGTTTTTCTTAAGACCTTTAATAAATAAAACATTTGAAATTAAGTCTTTTCTAAGAAGAACAATATTACCTATACCAATAACTTCTCCTTGATCATTATCTCCATAGGTAAACTTTCCACATTTCATTTTAATAATCTTTTCAAAGAATTATTTGTGTCCATTCATGTGTCTATAACACCCACTATCCATGTACCATGTATTCTAGTTTTTGGTACTTTCTTTGTTTCCCTGGAAACAAAAAAATAGGCTTTCAGGACACAAACTTTCCTTGGTCTGAAATTATCAGCAAGAAAAAAAAATTTGAATCCACATTTGTTTTGAAAAATAATATTTTTGAAACCCTAACAATTTAATTTTATTAAGGGAATAATTATTTTTCCAATTTCCTCCACTTTTATATTATGTGCAAAAGTTGGAATTTTTAGGAACAAATAAGTTGTTACTAAAAATAGGTTTTCTATGAGTATATCCCATTCCTGAAATAGTACCATGTGAATGGAGTTGTTTGTACATTTTATCAAAACCTTCCTTAACAGTAGTAAAGTTTGAAAAAATAATTCTTTAGTGAAAAAATTTCAGACATTAGTTTTATAACTAAATTATTATTTACATCTATATTAGTTTTGGAATTGAGTTTCTTAAAACTAGTTTTTAAAATATTCCTTTCAGAAATTAATTTTTCTAAATATTTATAAATAGTATCTTTTTCATAATTATATTTATCAAGATATTTTGATATATTCGATATTTCATTTGTTAAAATATCAATTCTTGAATAAGTATTTTCAAGTTTTTCATTAACCTTGTCATGTTTTTTACAAACTTTATAGTTTCATTTTCTAAAATTTTTGAAAAGTGAGAAACTTATTCATAAGAAGTTAAAGTATTATCATCACTAGTTGAGGAGTATTTTTCATCCAAATATACAGAATTATTCTCATCAAGATAATTTTCATTTAAATTCATATTATTTAAATAATCAAATGTATGTAACTTAGCCATGAAACATTAATATTCAAAGGGTGTTCTATCATAGATAATGATATTCCTCTGTCAGGAATTCCAATTATTAAAATAATCATTTGAATAGTCTCTTCCACTTGCACTCCAAGAATCGTTATCTTTGAAAACTTTCTTTCCTTTTATCTTGAAATAATTTTTCTTATTTCTATCAGAATTCATTTCCTTTCTATATTTCCTTTTAAGCTTTGGAAAATCGGGTCTTATGTGTTCATATCTCTTAAATTCATAATAGGTAACTTCAAAATCATTCTTTTCATTCCTTTCCTTGTTACTTTACTTTTAATGATACAAAAAATCCTTTTTACCAAAAATCTTGTTCACTCTTTGAGTAAGATTAGCTAACTCATTATTATAATGTTTTGATTCACTTGAGTTAGATTAAACAACGGCCTTTTTCTTTGTTGGATTAACAACCTTCTCATGAGTTTGAGATTTTATCGGATTTGAGGTAATATTAAAAGAAAATCCACCATTATTTTTATTAACATTCTCAGCATCTCTTTTCAGCCTACCCTCATATTGTAAAAGAGTTCCAAATAAATCCTCAAGATTAATATTTGTAATCTTCGGAGATTCATCAAATTTTTTTCTCTTTGATTCCCACTCATTTGGCATGATATCAAAAATATTTTCAACAAGTATTTCATCCTCTAATCCTTTTTCACCCATGTATTTTAAACTATCAACAATTTTCAAAAAAATTTGTTGTACCTTTACAATAGGTTCACTATAAGGAAATTCAAATGCTGGATAATTAGCTCTAAGCATTCCTCTTCTGGTTTCAAAAAATTTTGAAGTTCCAAAATGAGTAATATCTAACTTATTTAAAATACTATTAGATAATTAACAAGAAGAAATCTGAATATATATATTTCTTTTCATGGAACAAAACAAGGTATTCCTTACCTTGAAATTCAGCTGATACTCTTTCTTTTCTTGAGTTGTAAATTTTCTAACTTCTTTATCAAGAATTTTATAATCACCAATAAATATAAAAAATTATTGAATAAAATTTGTGATTAATTGTTTTAAAAATGTTTTTGTATTTTTTTACAACTAACCTTCTGTATAATAATTTTTTCGTTATCCAGGAATCAGATCTAGTCCATCGTAATGAGATTTTTTAAGAAATTTGAAAGTTTATGAAAGAATCATATTCAGATCAATAGATCCAAAATAATTGGAGGCAGAAATTGTTTCTTTCTGGAAGTTTTCCTTTATCATAATCATATAATGAAAGAAGTTGTTGATTGATGAATTTGTAGTGATGATAAATAGTTTTGTTAAATAAAGTGAAATTAAGAGTTAGAAATTTTTCAAACCTCATAAATGAAATCATACGATGCTTTGATGATAAATAATTTCTCACATATCATGAAGAAATTCATGATAAAATATTTTTAAGGAATGGTGGAGAGGCTTGAAGAAATTAAAAATTGCAGAGCGGATAATTCCATCATAATGAGAAATTCTATCATAATGAGAATTTTATCATAATAGGGATTCCATAATTATGAATAAATCTATTGATGGTAGAATGTTTCAGAAGATCAAATCCAGAAGTTAGAATGTGTGAAGTAGATTAAGTTTGAATAATTTCAAAGTTAAAGTATGAATATTCCATCGTAATGGGAATTTCATCATAATGTGATTTCCATCGTAATGGGAATTCCATCATTATGTGAATTCCATCGTTATGAGGACTCCATAAGACTGATCAGAAAAAGAAATAGAAATCATAATGAGCTGAAGAGAAAACAAAAATCATAATGAGATAAAGATGAAATATAAATATTAATGAGCTAAGAAAGAAACAGAATTTATAATCAGTGAGAAGGTTACAGAATTTGTAATCACTAAGAAGGATGTAGAATTCATAATCATTGATAATGAGATATATTCTTAGTGAGTATATTATGAAAAAAACTCAAAAATAAAATTCCATAAGTTTTATGAATATTTTAATTGTTCAAGCTTGAAATTAAATTTTTCATATATCTCGTAGAAATATAAGGAGGATTGAAGAAGTCAAAAATAAATCTCAAATGCGAGATATTTTCATCATTTTTGAAATTTGAGGAAGCATGGAAACTTCTCAAGTTTCCCACATTTGTTTTATGAGTCACATATAAATAATTTCTCATATCATTCATTCATTGTGTAATTTTCACACAAGCGAAAAAGGTGAAGCATAGAAGAAATCAAGTGGAATTCATTTCTGGCCAGAGATCTCATGAGGAGGATCAGACATATGAATGTTTACCAGATTGAGAAAGATCATATTGAGAAGATTTTATTGAGTCGATCAAACTGAAGAAGATCATATTGAGCATTTTAGTAGAGATTGAGTTTTTCATATGAATAATGGTTTTATCTTATTGAGTCATTTATATTGACAGAATCGGATCCAGACTCATTGTATTGAGAGAATCAGATCCAAACTCATCGTATTGAGGAAATCAGATACAGACTCATCGAATTAAGAAAATCAGATCCAACCAAATCATTCTAAGTATTTGAACTGACCAATTGTGATGTAGTTTTAACAAAGACTTTATTATTTTGTTTGGATCAATTTTTTTATAAGAAAATAGTGTAAACTGATGGTAGTTAGTATAATCTTTTTTATCGGGAGATAGAAGGTGTATTAAGGGAGTTGGAACAATTTTTATTCACTTCATTATAATATTATATTTCCATAGACCCATAGAAGTGGATATGGAAAGGATATAGGTTCTCACACTGAGTTCAAACCTTGTAAATATTGTGTGCTTTACTTACTTTCCTACTTTTTCATGCATGAGTATTTACTAAAAGTTGATAAGGAAATAAATCTTAACTTGTTATATGAGTTAGGTTTTGAAAATTATTGAAACTTATAAAAATTAAACAACTGATCAAATCCCCCCCCCCTTATGAGTTTTTATTTGATCCTTTATATGTAAGGTTACCTTGTTGAATCCTTATCATGGATAACATTAATTTTATCAATAGTAGAGGAATTCCTACATTTGATGGAAAAAAATTTTTTAGATGAAAAAAATATGATGATTCCTTATCTTTTATCTCTTAGCTTGGAAGTTGTTAATGCTTCTTCTATTGGTTTTCAACCTATTGTGAAAGATTCTCCAATGATGTTTGTTGATAAGGGAAATATAGAATTTGATGGAAATTCTATAGATTCTATTTTCATGCCCTTATGAAAAAAAAATTATAATAAGGTGATGTGTCTCAAAACCTCAAAGAATATGTGGGATAGGATGGAAAGTGTTTTTAAAGGGAATAAAAACGTTAAGGAAGAAAATCTACAAATATGGAGTGGTAAGTATGAAGAAATCATAATTAGATATGAATAAACAATTGATGAATACTTCACCAGAGTAAATAAAATTGTTTTCAACATTAGAGGATTCATCGATGTCTTGGAATATTCTATAATTGTTAAGAAACTTTTTATACAGGTTTGATTGTAAAATTTATTCTTTATAATATAAGGATTATTTATCTCTTGATGAATTGTGTAACTTTTTTATTGTTTATTAAATGAGGGAAGCTACAATTTTTTAAAATAAAATGAAAGATGAAATAGATTTTGAAGCTATGAAAAGGTTGAAAATTTAAGATGTTGAAGATGTTGATCCTTATGACTCTAAAGATAAAGAGGATGATGATTTGAATAAAAAATTAATATCTTTTATATCCAAGAATTATCGAAGAGGGGTAGGAAAGTATAGAGGTAAAACTTATCTCAAATGTTTCAAGTGTGGTGGAATCAGAAACCTTTCTATGAATTTCCTAAAGAATAAAATTATAGAATATCGAGATGATTCTAATGAAAAACATCAATGGAAGAAGTGGAACAAAAATGGTAAAGAAGAAAAGTCTTCCAATAGATACAAGAATAAGTTTACTGGAAACAAAATAAGTATGTTAAGTAAGAAACTTGAATTGGAATCAATTGACAACAATTATTTTGAAGATAAATTTTTTGAAAAATTCAGAACATTCATTGAAAAATATTAGAAAAAAAAAGATTCCTCAAAGAGTGAATAAGTTGGTGAAGAATATTATATAGAGTATCATCTTGAAACAAAACTTGTTTCATGTCTTAAGAAAAACAAAAATCTCAATAAATAAATTAGATTAATAAAGAAATATTGTGAAGAAGTTTATAATGGAATAAAATATTTCATCAAGCAAGAGGATGGATACATTCTAGACATTTTAATTTATAAACTTAGAATTGATGAATAGGAAAAGATGATTGAAGATATTAGTTAGAAGATGGAAGCTAAGGAAGAATAGGATAAAAAGTTTCAATCAAAACTTAACGATTCCAAAAGTACCTTGAGGAATATGAATAAAAAGTTTAACAAATATTGGTAAGTAAAATCTGAGACTTCTAAATATGTTGAGAAGGCTCAATATGAGAATCAGGTGAAATATTATCTTACCAAAAATAATGTTTCATCTGATTATTTTAACATTTCAGGTTTCATAAAAATTATGTGGAAAGCTTGGGTGGAGAAAGGATGTGAGAAACCTATCAAATCTACAAAAGTAGAAAAATCAATCAAAATAAAATATGGTCCACATCCAGAGTATGTTTGAGCTGAAAGAAGTTATCAACCTCAACAAAGTTTCTATAAATAAATGTATTTATTAAATAGAAAATAAAGATTTGATTGGTATTGATGGTGTTTTGGAATCAGTGGGCATAAGGCATATAATTTTTGGAACAACTTATCTCTACCTGTAAGTATATTTTAGAAAAGTGGAAGAAATAGTGGAAGTAGAATGAGTAACTTTCCTAGCTCACAAAAATTTGAAAAAGTGAATTCTCAATATGTTATAAACTTTCCAAAAAATCAATTTGAATGATTGGAAGAAGTTTGTGGGAGATGTGATCAATCTGGTCATCATGCTGAAATATGTATGGCATTCCTTCCATAACAAGTTTCTTATGATAGAAATGAAAAGAAAATTGAAAAGAAGAAAGTTGAGAAAAGATCTTTTTTTGTTGATATAGCTTTGAAATAAAGTAAAAGGAACAAACCATAGATACTTGATAGTGTTTCTATTCACATATGATAGGTGATACAAAAATCTTGAAACATTTTAAAATTCGTGATGTAGGAACAGTTACCTTTGGTAATGATAGTTCCTTGAAAATTATAGGAATCTAAATGACTTAGATTTAATCCATAAACTTGAAGTCTAAGTAAGTTTTATTTGTAGATGGTGTAGGTTCTAGGCACAATGGAAGCATGGTTGGAGTGGTACCCAACTTTAATTTTTACCATGATTAATGGTTATTTAAGGATCAATATGAAGATGAATGCCAGTCTCCACATAATAGAATCAAAGATTTAGATAAAGAAGTAAGAGACCCAAAACCTTTAGAGAGGATCTTGCACATCATGTTTATAATTAATTTAATTAATTCCATAAAGAAAAGAATACTTGGATCTTCGGTATTTTCTTCATTGATGAGGTTGATCATCCAGAATGACCCTTCTGGATTATCTTGTTATGATTGTGAGGATCCAAACTAGAATTCCTCTAGGGGTGATCCACACATGCTTCGATGGCCTTTGATCTACACCACTCATTCTCTGGGTGTTAGCATGGTGAAGCGAGTGCCATGTGTCTATCGTTCTTGATCTCTTGTTCTTCGTACTTGAAGAACATATCTTGTTCTTAAGAGGGGTAGGAAGAGGATTTAAGAGAGATATTGTTTATCTCAACAATTCTCAATTCACTGGTCATGCATTTTGGTACATGGAACAATAGATGTACATTTCTATTTATCGACCTGGGGCTTTGGTTACAATATTTAATTGCATAACAACAATTAAATACAATCATAACCTTATAGAAAACCTAGGATTTTAATAATAATACCGCATCATTATTTATGGTGTGCCAACTTGTGAAAAATGGAATTATAAATAAATTTCTATGTCATAAAATAATAGCAGCATTATTATAATTTTAACTTATTCCAACTATTTAAATTATTTACCATCTTGAAAATAATTATTTTACTACCGGACAAGCCTTGGTTCGCTCAAACTCCACTTAAATTTATTGAACACACAAATAAATAAATATATAATTTATTCTCTTAAATAAATATTCTATTTACAAACTAGTAAATAAATATTTATTAAATATTCAATAAAATAAATAAATATATTTTACTCACAATTTGGTGAATAAATATTTATTTAATTTATGTGATCATTTTAACTTGAATAAAATTATTCCACGGCCTTGAGAATAAAAATTATTTCATTAATTAAATTCAAATATTATTTAATTAAGACCACCAAAAACACTTAGTATGTGACCCTATAGGATTTTTTCTTGTTGGCATTAGTTGGGCTTGCCTAAATACCAAGAGTACTGTCTATAAATGGGTCAAAGAAGCTAAGAGAAAGAACTTAAAGTCGCAATAATGACATCCACATATGAATACCCACTATGTAATATAATCTCTTTATCTCAATATATCAACAAGAAAGACTCATGATAGTGTCATCAACCTTTCTTCTTGATACGTCGTTCTTTGACTACCGAAAATAAAATTTTCGTTACACCATGGCCATTGAATTTTGCACGATGGTTCTATTTCAATAAAAGGGATGATATATCAACTTCTATAAATGGAAGGAAAAATCCTTCCTTGACTTATCCATTAATAACATGTCACTCGTGATGCACCCAACATACCCTACTTCCCCTCAACTATTTGCGTGATAGTTTTCATTAGTAAATCAAAGTGCACAAGTCATGACATGTATTAATTATAATATTAAAGTCTAAGGATCATTACACATTCTTGTAGATAGGAATATCTGATGATACCAAAACATGTAGAATTATTACTGGTATGTCTATTCTTATAATCTCTCATCTCGGAGATTACCAAGTACAAACTTCATGAGAGGAAGTCTCATCTACTTATGAGTACTCACACCTAACGGTCTGTATACTATGTGTCCCATTATAGTATGTCATCCAACTATAGAACTATATTTAAGAATATTATCATAGCACTTCATGGTTCTCAACATAGCGGGGAAGTTCTATGACCTTGTCAATGCGAAAAATACTCTAGTAAATTATTACACTATAGTTATGTAGAACAATGAACAATATGTAATAATATG
This sequence comes from Viscum album, assembly GCA_963277665.1. Lineage (NCBI taxonomy): Eukaryota > Viridiplantae > Streptophyta > Magnoliopsida > Santalales > Viscaceae > Viscum > Viscum album. The sequence continues at coordinate 219,386,537 of OY728163.1, forward strand.
TTTAATATTTAAATATATTAAATATTCATGTAATCAAAGTACAACCAATTGGTTCTAGGACACCAACTCTTACAAACTCTGACTTGTACTAGAGCCAACTGCCTACAACTTTCAGTCTTCTAGACCTCACATAATGATCATGTTTATGATGAGTCAAGGATTTAGTCAAGGGGTCTACCACATTGTCTTCTATGGAAATACTAATCACTGCAACTTCACCTCTCTAAGAAAAATACCTCAAGTGATGGTACTTCTGAATTATGTGCTTTGTCTGCTGATGTGACCTTAGATCTTTTGCGAGATCAATCGTTGTAGTAATATCAGAGTACAGTGTGATGGGATATTTACTACTAGGTATCACATCCATCTTCTGCATGAATCTACACATCCAAACTACTTCTTTATCTACCTCAGAAGCTGTGATATACTCGGACTCTACTGTAAAATCTACGACCACACTCTACTTTGAGCTCTTTCAGCTCATTGCACATCCATTGAAAGTTAAGATGTATCTCGTTTGCAACTTCATGTCATCTTGATCAATTTGGAAACTAGCATGAATATCCTATAATGAATATTTACTCATATCCTCCATAAACTAGGAACATATCCTTATTACACCACAGATACTTTAGGATAATCTTGACTTCCATATAATGGGGGTCACCTGGGTCATCTTGATATCTTCCTACCACACTCAATCCGTAGGTGGCATCCAGACTAGTACATAGCATGACATACATGACTAACCCAATCATTGAGGTGTATGGATTCCTTGCCATTATATTTCTTTCCTCATGTGTTTGAGGAAACATTTTCTTGGAAAGATGAATGCCATGTGACACAGGCAATAATCCCCTCTTGGATTTTTCCATACAGAATCTCTTTAATATCTTATCAATGTATGTATTTTGACTTAGGCCCAGCAATCTCTTGGATCAGTCATGATGGATCTTGATCCCAAGAATATATGTTGCTTCACCCAGGTCCTTCATAGAGAAACATTGATTCAACCATGATTTAACAGACTATAAGACTTTTATCTCATTTCCAATAAGTAATATGTTGTCGATATATACTATTAGGAAAATGACTCCACTCCCACTAAACTATTTTTAGACACAAGGCTCACATTCATTCTTGATAAAACCAAATTTCATTATGGATTCATCAAAATGAATATTCCATGACCTGGATGCTTTATTTAATCCATAAATGGATTTATGAAACTTTCATACGTTATTAGAATCCTTTGGAGTCATAAACCATCCAGGTCGTGTCATGTAGACATCTTCCTAAAGGTTCATATTAAGGAAGGCTGTTTTGATATCCATTTTCCAAATCTCATAGTTGTGTTAAGAAGAAATTTCTAATAGAATTATGATGGATTTCATCATTGTAACTGGTGAAAACGTTTCTTTGTATTCAATTCCTTAACGTTGCTTGAACCATTTTGCAACCAGTCATGCCTTATAAGTACTGAATTGTCCTTCCATGTCCAATTTCTTCTTGAATACCCATTTGCAACCAACATGATTTACATCAACTAGATGATCTACCAAAATCCGTAATTGGTTTTGGTACATGGAATATATTTTATAATTTATGGATTCTTTCCACTTATCAACATTTGTGCTTCTTACTACTTCCTTGTAGGTTAGAGGATCATTATTAACAATTAATAATTATTCACCATCCTCAGTAACTAGAAAATTGTACTATTCCAGATCTCTAACCTATCTTGTACTCCTACGTAGTTCTTGTGTCTATAGAATAGTTCTTTCTTCCACAGGTCTTTGTGGAATCTGTCCATGTACCAACTCTTGTGTACCTTGAGCCTTGACTTCATTGAAGTCAATCTCACTCCTACTATCTCTTTTGGAGACGTGCTCCCTCTCAAAGAATATGGAATGTCTTGACACTATTACCTTTTTTATGAGGGGTTGTATAGGTAATATCCCCTTCTTTCCTTGGGTTATCCTATAAAGGTAAACTTTGTTCCTCGAGGTACAAGTTTGTTACCTGAAGAGGCCTTAACAAACTCATCACTTCCCCATATAAGTAAATTCGATAACATGGGTTTCTTTCCACTCCAGAACTCTTATGGAATACCATTTATTGATTTATTTGGTACTTCGTTTATTATGTGTGCCGCTGTTTATAACTCATATCCCGAAAAGGATAATAGAAGACATGCATGACTCATCATTGATCTCACCATGTCCAACAGGTGTGGTTCCTCCTTTTTCTCACACCATTCCATCGGGGTGTGTAAGGAGGAGTGAGTTGGGATAAGATCCCAAACTCATGTAAGTAATCAATGAAGTCTTGATTAAGATATTCTCCACCTCAGTTTGAGAGGAGTTTTCTTAATCATCTTACCAAGCTGGTTCTCAACTTCATTATTGTATTCTTTGAACTTATCAAAAGAATCTGACTATTACCTCCTTAAGTAGATATATCCATATCTACTAAAATAATCAGTAAAAGTTATGAATTATGAGTACCCTCCTCTTGATTCAATTGGAAATGGTCCACACACATTGTTATGAACCAATTCAAGAATCTCTTTATCCCTTTCACCTTTCCCACTAAATGGGGCTTTGGTCATTTTTCCTTGTAAACATGCATGACAAACGCCAAGTGGTTTTAGTTTGAAAATATAAATATTCATCTTGATGTAACTTTGTCAAGTGTTTATTATTTACATGAAATATCCGGTGATTCCAAAGTTGTGTGTGGTATTATTCATGTGAAGTATCTTTGTAATCGATTTCCATTACTTGGTTTTTTTAATCCAACACGTAAAGACCGTTGTATAAATGTTCCCTACCAAAACAAATGATATCTTTGTAAAATAAGCAACATTCATTACCAAACTTGAAAACAAATACATTTGTATCTAATATAGATATATAAATAATGTTCTTAGTGACAGATGACACATAATAACAACCCTTTAACACCAAGATCATCCCAGTTGGCAATGTGAGGTGGTAGTCCCCAATAGCTACAACAGCGAGTTTAGCTCCATTGGCAGCTCATAGATCTACCTCCCCTCGATCAATCTTCATGAATCTGCTTGATTCTTTTATTTGGATACATATTTGATCACCACAAGTAGTATATAATACCCAATTTTTAGAAACATATAGATTGCATTTGATAACAAATGCACCTAAAGCTTCCCCTTTCTTCTTAGGATGGGTACAGTTATTCTTTCAGTGGCCCTTCTTACCACATGCAAAACAAATAGCATCCTGTTCCCTTACCTACCCTTTGATCTTCCTTTTCTTGGATGGGCATGAAGAAGCATTGGGCTTCAAGTCTTCCCCTTCCCTTTCCTCCTATTCACCATAAGGAAAAAAGTATTTTCGTGCTTCATATCTTTTTCCACTTGGCGAATGAGGATAAGAATATCAGATAATGACTTCTCCATGTTTTTCTTATTGAAATTAACAAAAAGGTTAGAGAAGCTATGAGGGAGTGATACAAGAATGAGATCAGTACCCAGTTATTTGGGGAGTTATACCCTAGAACCTCCAAGTGCTCAATGTAGCCAATGAGCTTGACTACGCGAGGCCCAGATGGAGCACCATCTCTAAGCTTACTCTGAAAGAGTTCCTTGAAGATCTCAAAGCATTCTTGTATTTCTCTCTCCTGGTAAAGACCACAGAGGTGATCGAGCATGCTATAGGCATCCATGTTTTCATGAGACTCCATGACCTCACTAGACATTTATGATAGCATCAAACATTGAATGTCGACTGCATTGTTCATATTTTTCTCATAGACCAAGAAATATTTTTCACTCACCTCTTGGGCAGGCATATCACGTAATGCTGACTCCATCATGTAAGAATTTTGTTCATGGTGTAGAAATAACTTAAGGCATCTAAACCATTCTAGGAACTTACTGTCAGTGAGGATATTTTCTTTATCTAAAATTGATCGCAGGGATAGTGTGGCTGAATATTTTTTCATTTTATTCTACAATTAAAATATCAGATAATTAGTACTTTCTTAATTACATTTTATGAGAAATAATAAATTGATTTTATTAAGTCTCCCACTATATTATCAAGTCCCAATGGCCCTCACCATTGAACTCGGAATGTCAAATTACCATGACATTATAGTGTCAAGGATCCATATTCCCCTTCACATAACCCCAACAATCTTTGGTCAAGTTATTTTAAGGTATTTAGTTAGGAAGGTATTTGCCAACTGTGGGATTTTAACTCCTTGATTTGTTGAGTGGACTCCCTAATCCTGAAATCCTGACTTTTTCTTTCCTCAACTCTTTCCTCCAATATTACACCAAGTCTAGAAATGGATTCTCCTCTTTATGTAATATGGTTAAGTCAAACCAAAACTTTTCCTAAGGTATTATTGTATAAAAGTAAGTGTCCTAACAAGGGTTGGTCAAACACATAGTTTTATTGAGTTTTTTTCTTAATCATGTAACGAAAGACTCGGTCTGACTTAATATTTTATTTGAGGGATTTTTATCTCTTATGTGTGAATTTATTATTATCATTATCAAATGCTTATTAATATTAAGCGGAAGTTACTTAATTGATTAACCTTGTCTTTATAATATTTACGCATAAGCCCGATTTATTTTAGTTCCATATTTCATGCTTGTTTAATTCATTAATTATGAGATTAAGACAACACATCCATAATGAAAAACCATGAAAATTACATAAATAAAATAAAGAAAAGGTCATTATCATGAGATTTTATAATGGTTAGTTTATCTAGCGATTGATAAACTAACCATGACCTACAAGAGAAACACCTTGAACCTTCTGGGTTTGTTTTTACAGATTTCCACCTATCCACCTCTCTATCTCCTAGGATTGGTTCCGTCTCGGCTCCAAATTTAACCCCCTCCACTAGCTTGGGAGTTACATACATTTCATATGCTTTTAAACTCACACACAGGTGAGGGGTAAAAATGGGGGTTTACATAAAAGAAACTCTGGGCATGCAGGCCCTACATATTAATGAGGAGAGATGGATCGAAGGCCAAAAATTAATTTAATAAATTAATTAAAAGGAAACCAATCACATATAAAAGTTCTTGTTCTAGATCATGATCACCCACATACATGCAACGAGTTACGTATTTAATAAAACTAGTATTCAATTATTTAATCGTTCTTATTAAGACAAATTGTGCTTGAATCAGTTAATTATTATCTTTAATTAATAAATCCATTTATCTTAATCCTTCTCTGAAGTTCCTTGAGATTGTCATCATTTTACATAAATGTACCTTGGAGGTAGCCTCGTGAATACCGGTTCGAATCTACCTAACATGTATTATATTCATATAATTTTTTACTCTTTTGAAATATGGCATACATGATGCTTCAATGCATAGAGTAAAAACTTATAGTGTGATTTATACATGATAAGAAGTTATGAACATTACACAAACATTAAAGTTTTAACTTTTTTAATTTGGTAAAGTACACAACATGTATTTCCGACTACACAGTGTGTACTACCTTCACTGTCTTTCCCAAAGTACATGCCTAGGGACTTGTCGTGTGGGCGTACTTTGGAAATTTTTGAGTACACGACGTGTACATTAGGCTACACGTTGTGTTATCTCTGTGTTACATGGTTACAGGTCAGCTTATCCATGTATGGAATACACAGTTTGGCCCCTGACCCAAAAAGTCTACACGTCGTGTCCAGTGGCCCACATGGCATGTAATTTAGTAAGTATGTGCCTATATGTCCCGGTCAACACGAGGTGTAGAATTAACAACAACGTGTGTAATAAATGAACACGGCCTGAGTAATTTTCAAATTACTCCAGATGCATTGAACACGACTACATGGAATGTAGTATGGATTAAATGGAGTGTATAAAAGATAACATAGCATGTAAGTCTGAAAACATGGCGTGTACTTTTGTGTCACCTGGGAAGAATTGTTAGAACCTCCTGATGAGTTCTCCCTTTTAATTTTAATTAAAAAATCATTTGTTTCTGTGAAATCTACGAGAAACAAAAAGAGGGAGAACAGATCTCAAAATACATATTACAAGAACAGTTAAGCTTGAATTGAAAAACTAAATTATTAAACCATAAATCATCAATGAATTATTTAAATAATTATAAACTATGATGTAACCAATCTGATACCACTTGTAGGTTTTAGGCGCAGAGGAAGCGTGGTTGGAGAGGAACTCAAATTTAATTTTTACCATGATCAATGATTATTATGGGATCAATAAAATGATGAACGTCGGTCTCCATGGAATAGAATCAAAGATTTAGATAAAGAAGGAATAGGCCCAAAACCTTTAGAGAGGATCTTGCACATCATGTTTATAATTAATTTAATTAATTCCATAAATAAAATAATACCAGGATCTTCAATATTTTTTTCATTGATGATAATGATCATCTGGAATGAACCTTATGGATTATCTCATTGCACTTGAGAGGGTCAAAACTAGAATCCATATAACAGTGATCCACACGTGCTCTGATGGCCTCTGATCGACACCACTCGTTATCTGTGTGCTAGCACGATGAAGATAGTGTCTTATTTCAGTCATTATTGATCGCTTGTTCTTCATCCTTGAAGAATGTCTCTCATTCTTGAGAGGGGTGGGAAGAGGACTCAAGAGAGAAATTGTTTAGCTAAACAATTCTCAATTCACTAGCTGTGTTGTTTGGTACATGGCACAGTAGATGTACATGTCTATTTATTGGCATGGGGCTTCAGTTACAATATTTAATTGTGTAACAACAATCATAACCTTAGTGAAACCCCATGATTTTAATAATAATATCGCGTCATTATTTATGGTGCGCCAACCTGCGCAAAACAAAATTATAAATAAAATTCCACCTCACAAAATAATAGCAACGTTATTATTATTTTAACTTGTTCCAACTATTTAAATCATTTACCGTATTACAAATAATTATTTTACTAATGGACCAGCCTTAGTCCACTCAAACTCCATTTCCATTTATTGAACACCAGAAGAAATAAATAAATAATTTATTCACTTAATTAAATATTTTATTTACAAAATAGTAAATAAATACTTATTAAATATTCAATAAAATAAATATATATATTTTACTCACAATCTGGTGAATAAATATTTATTCAATTTATGTGATCATTTTAAATTGAATAAAATTATTCCACGACCTTGAGAATAATATTTATTTCATCAATTAAATTCAAATAGAATTTAACTAAGACCGCCAAAAACACTTAGTGTGTGACCCTCTATGATTCTTTCTTATTGGCATTAGGCGGGCTTACCTAAAGTCCAAAATTAATATCTAGAAATGGGTCATGGAACCCAAGATAAAGAACTTAAAGTCGCAACAATGACATCCACATATGAAAACTCACTGTGTAATATAATCCATTTATCTCAATATCTCATCAAGCAGGTTTCATGATAGTGTCATCAGCCTTTGTGCTTGATACGTCATTCTTTGACTACCTGAAATAAAATCGTTATTACACCATGGCCAAGGAATTTTGTGCGAAGGTTCTATTTAAATCAAAGGGCTGAGATATTAACTTCCATAAATGGAAGTTACAAATCCTTCCTTTACTTACCCATTAATAACATGCCACTCGTGACGCACCCAATGTACCCTACTTCCAGCCAACTGTCTGCATGATGGATTTCATTAGTAAATCAAAGTGAGTGATCCATGACATATATTAATGATAATTTGAAAGTCTAAAGATCATTACATGCGCTCGTAGATAGAAATATCTGATGAAACCAAAACATGTGGAATTCCTACTGGTGGGTCTATTCTCATAATCTTCCATCTTGGAAATTACCAAGTACGAACTTCATTATAAGAAGTCTCATCTACTTATGAGTACTCATTCCTGAAGTTCTATATACTATGTTTCCCGTTATAGTATTTCACCCAATCGTAGAACTATATTTAAGAATTTTTTTCATAGCGCTTCAAGTTTCTCATCATAGCGGGGAACTTCTACGACCTTACCAATATGACAAATACTCCAGAAAATTATTACACTATAGTCATGTAGAAAAATGAACAATTTGTAATAATATGTTTAATATTTAAATATATTAAATATTCATGTAATAAAAATTTAACCAGTTGGTTCTAGGATAACAACTCTTACAGATGGGATAAAACATAACTTACTTAGTGTAAGTAAAATTTGTGATAATGGAAAAGAATTTGTTTTTAGAAAATATTTTTTTATCATCCAAAGTGTGAAAGATGGAAATGTCATTAAAAATGGATAAAGAACCGGTGGAAATATCTTCTAAATAGAAGAATTCAATAACTCATGCTACTTGAGTGCAGAAGATGAAAACAAATTGTGGATCCAAATACTTGGGCACATTGTATATAAAATTATAAACCAACATTCTAAAGTTGATGTCATTCAAAACTTTCTTGAATTTAAAATAAGAGAATAATATGTTTGTGCAACTTTTCAAAAAGGGAAGATGACTAAAACAATTCATAAAATAATTGAGATTAAATCTACCCGAACACTTAAGATTATTCGTTATTAATTATGTGGACTTATGATACATCAATCAACAAAAGGAGACATAAAATTTATCACTTTCATTGTTGATTTAACTTGGATGAAAAACATCATATTTATGAAGCACAAGTCAGAGGCTATTGAAATTATAAAATTCTTCCGAAAAGATGTTGAGAAAGAAATGGGGGTTTCTATAAATAAGTTGAGAATAGATAATGGTACCAAATTCAAAAAAAATACTTTTGAAACGTATCGGAGAAATAATGGTATAAAACATTAGTATAGTGATCCCTATACTCCACAACAAAATAGATTAGCAAAAAGAAATAATAAATTTTGGTGGAAATGGGAAGAATTGTGTTACCATAATACAAACATCCAAAATTTTATTGGATAGAAACTATTATTATTTTTGTACATGTTCAAAATAAATGATTTTTGAGACTGGAACTATCATGACTCCTTTTAAAATATGCTATAAAAAACCTTCATTGAAATACTTCAAAGTTTTTGGAAGTCCGTGTTTTCTCAAAATCAAATATCTGGATTTGGGAAAGTTTGATGAGAAAGCTGAGGAGGGAACTTTTAGGGGTTATAAACCAAATGAAAGAAGTTACAATTGTTGGGACAAAAATTTACAAAATTTGGTGGACTCATATGATGTGAAGGTAATTGAAAATCAAGGCTACTTAAGAAAAATCATTGATAATGATAAGGAGGATAAAATAGAGAATTCCAAAAATTGTTAAAGTAATTAAAAACATCCTTATCAAGATTCAAAATAATTGTGTGGTGAGAAATTTTCAACATAGAAAGAAACATTTAAATTTACTACCTTAAAAAACATATTGAATCTAAAAACATTATTTGAAATCATAAGGCTTTATTTCATACAATAAGGAAGTTGATATTAGAAAATTAGAATTCACTTATCTCAAAAGTTGAACTGGAATCAGTTTTAGAGGCTATTCAACCTAAATAATGGGTGGATTCTATGAATGAAAAGTTGGATCAAATGAAGATGAATTTTGAAATGTCTATGTTAGGAGAATTAAATTTTTTTCCTTGGCTTAAAAGTTTAAAAAAAGGAAAAAATACATTTTCTTATCTCAAGAAAATTATACCAGAGAATTGTTAAAGAAGTTTTGGATTGAATAATCCAAATAATTTTAAACTCCTATTTCATTGAGCATAAATTTGAGTAAAGATGAATCTGGAATAAGTTTTAATCATAAAGACTTTCGGAAGATGGTAGGAAGTCTTCTTTACCATACAACCTCGAGGACTGAAATTGTTTATGCTTTGAATTTGTATGTCAGGTATCAAAGTAATCTAAAAGAATCACATATATTAGAAGCAAAAATAATTTTGAGATATGTCAAAAAAAATTCACATGTGTTTTTATAAAAAAGAAATAGTGAGATGAATTTTCATGGTTTTACTGATGTCGATTGGGTTGGAGATTGTAATGATAGAAAACCAACCTTAGGAGGAACATTTTTCTTGTGTGAATGTTCTATGAGTTGGAATAGTAAGAAACAAAGTTCAGTAACTTTGAGCATATTGTAATCTGAATATGTTGTAGCTACACAGTCTTGTACTCAAATGTTATGGATAAAAGTTAAGTTGGAAGATTTGAAACTAAAATTTTCTCAACCATTGAAGATATTTTATGATAATAAAAGTGAAATTTGCCTTTCTAATAATCTTGAACAGAATTCAAAATCAATACACGTTGATATAAAGTTTCACTTTACAAAAGAGAAAGTTTCTCATGGAGATATTTTGTTGTAATGCATTTCAAAAAAGTATCAAATTTATAATATCTTTAAAAAATAAATTATGAAATAATTTTTTATGGAATTGAGGTTGTAACTTCAATTTCAACCTCTTCCCATGTCTTCTGAAACCTCATAAGGAAGTACCCCCACTGTACTTTGGATTATGTTGAAAAATTGGAAGAGAAAGTAAAAACATTGTAATTTGTAATAAGTTTTTACTTATCATTCTTAAATAAATATGAAGTTGTGGTTATCATAGATTAGGGGAGAGTGAAAAAGAAAATTGAGAGAAAAAGAAAGGTGAGAGAAAAAGAGAAGTGAGAGAGGAAAAGATAAAAGTGAGGGGGAGTTTATCTTTACATGGACATAAAATTTTCTTTCCACTAAGGGATGTAATTCCTTTAAAAACATTACTTTATATAGTCATTTGGTTTCATGACACTATCTTTTGAGAAAGTTTGTGTTTTGATAAAATTCAAAAAAATATTAAGTTTTTTACAAAATTTAAGTTGTGAAAAATTTCTAAGATTTGGGAAAAGTTGTTAATGAGGGTTTTTAAAAAATCCAAAGGGGAAGATTGAAGAACCTTTGTGATGAATTGTTTTAAAAAAGTTTCTGTATTTTTTGAAAACTAACCTTTTGTATAAGAATGTTTTTGTTATCTAGGAATCATATCCAATCCATCATAATGAGATTTTTTAAGAAAGTTTAAAGTTACTAAAAGAATCGGATCCATATACATTGTATTCAGATCATTGAATCTAAAAGAATCGGAGGAATAAATTTTTATTTGCTAGAAGTTTTCCTTTGTCATAATCAGATACAGAAAGAGTTTGTTGAGTGATGAAGTCACAATGACTCTAAATATTTTTGTTGAAGAAATAGAATTCGGGAGTTAAAAAGTTTTTGAAATTTTTAAATGAAATCATACGATGCATTGCTGGTCAATAATTTCTCATATATCATGAATACTTTCATGACAAAATATTTTGAATAAATTGTGGATAGATTTGAAGAAATTCAAAATTTCATAGTGAATAATTAAATCTTAATGATAAATTTTATTTTAATGAGAATTTTATCATGATGGGGATTCTAGAATTATAAAGAAATCCATTAAAGGAAGAATGTTTCAGAAGATCAGATCCAGAAGTCATAATCTGTAAAGTTGATGATGTTTGAATAATTTCAAAGTTAAAGTATGAAGATTTCATTGTAATAGAAATTTCATCGTAATGGGATTTCCATGGTAATGGAAATTACATCGTTATGATAATTCCATTATTATGAGGATTCCATCAGACTGAGCTAAGAAGGAACAAAATCGTAATGAGCTAAAGAGGAAACAGAAATCATAATGAGCTGAAGAGGAAACAAAAATTGTAATGAGCTAATAAAGAAATAGAATTCTTAATCACTAAGAAGGATACAAAATTCATAATCACTGAGAAGGATATATAATTTTTAATCACTGATAAGGAGATATATTTGTAATTAGATTATTACAAATAAGATTCAAAAAGAAAATCCCTTAAGTTTTATAAAGAGTTGAAGTGTTCAAACTTGAAATTCAATTTTTTGTAAATCTTAGAGAAATATAAGGAGGTTTGAAGAAGCTGAAATTGAAGTTCAAATGCGAGAGATTTTAAGATTTTTTTAAATTTTAGGAATTGGGGAAAATTTTCAAGTTTCATACCTTTGTTTTCTCAGTCACCTATAAATACCTTCTTAGATAATTTGTTCGTTGTGGACTTTTCACGCAAGTGGAAAAGGTGGAGCACTGAATAAATCAAGTGGAAGTCATTTCTAGCTAGAGATATCATGAGGATGATCGAATAGCTGAATGTTTGTTTACTATATTGACTAAGATCATATTGATAAGATCATATTGAGTCAATAAGACTAAAAAAGATCATATTGTGCATTTTAGTAGAGTTTGAGTTTTGCATATTGAGAATGAGTTCATCATATTGAAACCATTGTATTGAGATAATCTGATCTAGACTCATCATATTAAGGGAATCAGATCCAGACTCATCTTATTGAGAGAATCAAATCCAGACTCATCATATTGAGAAAGTTTGATCCAGCCAAATCATACTAAGGATTCAGACTGATAAATTGTGGCGAAGTTTCAATAAATTCTTTATTATTTTTCTTAGCTCAATTTTTTTATAAAAAAACATTATAAATTGATAAGAGTTAGTATAATCTTTTCTATTGGGATATAGAAGGTGTCTAACGGAATTTGGAATAATTTTTATTCACTTCTTCATAATAGTGGATTTCTATAAACCCATGGGAGTGGCTATGGTAAGAATGTAGGTTCTCACACTGAGGATGAACCATGTAAATCTTTTTTGTTTTACTTCCTTTCCTAATTTTTCATGCATGAGTATTTACTAAAATTTGACAAGGAAATAAATCTTAACAAGTTACAGGGGTTTAGTTTTGAAAATTATTGAAACTTATAAAAAGTGAAAAACTGATTCAACCCCCCCCCCCTCTTAGTTGTTATTCAATCCTTTGGATCTTCAATTTTCAACTATTGTGTTGATCATAAAGGTATTCATTTTGTCTCTACAATTTTCATAGTCATTGCCATAAAATATTTTTGGTCTTGTGGGATCGAGGTTATCGATAGATCTGACATTTAGTCCTGCCATATTTTCAAAATAAATAAAAAACAAAATCTATTCCATAATACACATTAGTGTAAAAAATATTTATAAACAAAAAATTTATAATGAAAAAAATACTAACTTGAAATAGTAAATAAATAAAATAATTATAAAGTATTTTATTAGTGGAATCTTCCTATAATACCAAATGTAAGTATCAGTAAAACAAATATTTGGCTTTGATACCAATTTTTGGATCAAAATGTATATGTATATGGATAAATACAAGAGGGTGCTGAATTGTAAGTTTAAAAAAAAAAATTAACTTTAAAGGAAACTTAGTTTAACAAGGTTAAATATATCATGTTCACAAAACCTCTTATGTATTTAAATAATGATCGGATTGGGCCCTTGTATCTAACAAAAAGAAAATCATAATCAAGTATATTATAATATATAATCCATCATTTGTAATTATAATTTAATAATATTCATAGAAGAAAATTATTTAATCAGAGTAAGTATAGTAAGAATCGTAATCACAATGGTTATGATAAATCAGAGTAATACAAGATAATGATTCTATCATAAAGTATATAAAATTATATTTAGATTGATATTGTATTTAAAAATTAATAGAATGTAAAAAAAATTGTATCAAAATTAAAGGTATTACGATAAACAAAACACAAATAGAAAGATGAATATAAAAATAATTCACTTTATATTATAGTTGATGTAGAAATAACATACTTGTAATAAAACAAGTAAATGAATACAATAATTTTAACCCAAAGATAAGGGTATCCAATAACCTAGGACAAATGTCCCTTGTTTTATACATATGAGAAATTATGTATTACCCTTACCAAGGTAAGCCCTTAATATGAATATCGGTTTTTCTTTCTATCCTCACAATCCCTCAATATGATGATCAGATTTTCTTTGTTTGGATATATGAAGTAGCCCTAGATATGATGATAAGATTATATCTTGTTATCCCTACAAGCCCTTGATAAATATGGTGATAGACACTTCTATCTTCCTTGCCTTGAAATCCCTTGATCTTAATCACACAATCGGTCGCACAAATCAATTGCAAACTCTAGAAGATTACAAGTATAAGGAATAAGAAGTTCACTCTTGTAAGTTTCAGAGCACTCGCACGACTAAAAAATCAACAGAGTGTATCTATATGAGTATACACTTATTGTGAAATATTAAAATTATGAGGTATTTATGGGAAAACCTTCCAACAGTCATCTTGATCTCTAATGGTCATATTTTCTCTGTGAGTTTCTCAAGGGTCTAGACACCTGACACTTCAACAGTCATATTATAACAGAATACACAACATCATTTTTCTTTATACATATTATAACAGAATGCATGACATTGTTTTGAAAATTCACCATAACAGTAAAGTATTCCAATATGATAAAATAGTTTTTCATATTGAGGATTAAAAAAAATTCGATCTGATGCATTTCCTTACACATTTCATTACGATGAATTTTATAGAAATGAATCTGATTGTTTATCAATTTCAATCAATCTGATTATTCTCAGTTCCAAGCTGATTGTGATAATTGTAATGGTCAATTTTTTTTTCTCAAATACTTTAAAACTATTTCAAAGTATGGTAAATTATATGTTTTCTATAAAAACATTGTAAAAATATTTTAGACATAAAAGAGTTAGGTATTAAGTATTTAAGAAAGAGTTTGTGATTTCTAAAACAAAGGGAATAGAAAAGTCAAAATGATCTTTTGACTTAACATCAGTCACTTATAAACATTTATCATCATCCAAATAGTTTGTCACCAATATCCTTAAATACTATTCTACACAAAATCCTTGATATAATTACTCGATAAACAACTTAGAAATTTATAATAAAAAATGAATGGATAAATGATTAATATTCAAAATCTAACATGAACACTGCCTCCAACAGCATGAAATTGTTAGTCTTGGCTGTGAAGAACCTATTTTTGGAAGAAGTGTTAGAAACTTTTGAAAGAATTGATTTTTTAAGTTTCGATTTAGAACCAGATAAAGGAAGGCAGAGTAGTTCCCTGATCCGGAACAAGATAGCAGCAATAGAATTTGTAGAATAAACTTTTCATAAGTGAATAAGATGCCAAGGGAAGATTTATAAAGCATGAAATATTCACTATAAGCTAAAGGTTGGGTTTGTTATATTAATGGTATGTTATTGTTTTCCTTGAATGAGTAATGGTTGACTGAAAAAATCATATGGTAAGGCAACCAAATGGATTTATATATAAAAGGGTGGGTGGGTTCACTTGTACAATGATGTTAATTATTCATAATTATCATCATGTTTCTGGGTAGAGTTTTCATTTTATATCTCTTTTAACTCAGTAGTTATCTATCTTAATCCAAAGGTTATATTTCTTCCTATTGTGGAGTTGGTTAATTCTCGAATCATATAATTTTGTGTATTGTTGTTCCATTTCTTACTTTATTCATTCTATTAATTTTATTTTATAAGTTCTTATCTGGATGTGACGTGATTTAGTATAGAGATTACAAATCCTATATATGGAGTTTGGTTGTTGAAATCAAGTATGATGGGAATATGGCCTAAAGACTTATCTATATATATACAAGTGATATATATATATATATATTGTATAAAAATTATGATTTTCAGTCATTGGGTATATTGTTGGGAAATATGATATTGCATCAAAAATGATAAATAGTTAACATTTTATGTTTTTCCCACATAATCTATCATTAAATGAAACTATTTCAGATTTATATGAAATTTACATGAGTTAAATGCATGAAACCATAGTAGTATTTATTCATACTTATAACGAATGAATAAATGAGATAGTCGATGGAGCATCCTTTAGGTATATAAATTATATATCCATATGATGGTTTTATATATGGATTGAGATACTCATGTTAGGATAAAACTCCCTAACCTAAATCTCTCTCATCATCCTCCTTTTTTTATGAGGTACTAGCATACCATAGAGAGAAGGTAAAATCCCTCTCAAACATTGAGAGATTCAGGTGAAACCCATGGATACACCATAGAGGTGGGATGCTTATGTTTTCTAATCATTGGTATTTATCAAATCCATGAAATGAATATTGAAGGTTGTAGTGGCTCATAGGTGAACATTATGCATGTTTATAGCATGTTCTTCATTTCTATATTTTTAGGCAAGTTTCATATTTCTTGCATGGAGATCTTGGAAATATGGTTTTTAATCACTTATGCGTGATATAATAATTTTTATTAGACTCTATTAAAACCATTAAGTGGTGTCAGATAGAACCCATGATTCAGATTTGTGAAATCTAGCATTGAAATGAAAAAGAATCTCAAAACAGATTTTTTTTTAATTTTATGAAAAACTGGAAAATCAGGTTTACCCTTGTGCAATGGGTCTAAGTAAAGGTTACCAAGCCTTACGCCTACAAAAATGATATTATTAAGGTTAAAAAAATCTTTAACCTTACATAGATTGGTTTATATAAGGTTTGTCACACCTTACTCTTACATAGATCGGTCTACGCAAGGGTCTCCTAACATTACCCTTACACAAGTAATGATTCCTGAGGATTTCCCTTAAGAAAAAGGTTTGCATAAAGGTGATTGCCCTTACATGTAAAGGTAAATGATGGTTATGTAATGGTATTCATTGTGTTACCTATACATGGGAGCTTACATAAAGGTGTTATGTAAGGGTCACTACAACTCTACCCTTATATGAGGTGGTGCATAAGAGTGCTATGTAAAGGTAATCATGCACTTTACCCTTACACGAGGCGTTGTATAAGGGTCTTGCATAAAGGTATTACCTTTAGGCGAGGTGCTTCATAAGGGTTGTTTCCTCCTTACCCTTCTTCAGTAAGTGTTGAGTAAAGGTCAAGGTCTTTCTACCCTTACATAGACCATCTATGTAATGGTAAAGGAAGTATACCCTTACGCAGGAAGGGGTTCCTACATAAGGGTGGGAAGAATGATTTTAATTTTTTTTAATTCTTAAATGGTTTTAATGGTTTAAAAAATGTTTATAAATCATTATAAAAGGTATTTTGTGATATTTTAATTTATAAAAGGTTTATAAATTAATTAATTATAAATTTTTTATAATTAATTTAATTTTTATGAAACATTTATTAAATTTTCCAAAAATATTAAATGCTAGTATTTAATTATATTTTAAATAAATTATATGGAAATTCTTATGATCTAGAAATAAAAGTGTTCATTTAAAAATCATATGAAATAATTTATAAAGTGTCATAAATTATGGAATAAGGAAAAAATATAAAATTTTAACATTTAAATTATGAATAGTTCACAATTATTTATTTTGAATTGTTCAAAATAAAAAATGGTCTTTATTTGGATATTATTTAAACTGCATTAAATTTTTTTTTATATAATCAAGGTTTAAATAATAAATGAAGTATATGATATTTAGATTATGTATAATGTTTACATAATAGAAATTGGATTATAATTAGTTTATAATTCATAAAATATCATATATTTAAAATTAAAATGTCATATAATGATAAATATGAAAGATTTCATATTGGAATGGATAAAAAAATTATATTCATAATTGTGGTATTTCTATAATGTTAAAGAAGAAATTTATAAAACGGTTTATAATTAGATTTGATTTATGAATTGTTTATAATTGTTTATCACATGTTTAAATATTTGAATTCTTAATTTATTTAATGGTTATTACATTTTATATTCAAGTTTAATAATTTTTTTAAGAAATGTAAAGATTGTATGTTTTAGTTTAAAATGTTAAGCTACTCCTAGGATAGAGCCTTGTATTACATGCTATGATTGACTCCATAATGAATTTATTTTTACATATTCCTTGACCTTGGTTTGTAATTGAAGTTATTATCTTGAATTTAGTTGTTGAATATAGAATATATATATTAGGTGTTAAGGTTATGATGAATTTGATCCTCTCTTGATTAAATTATCCCCAGGTATAGGGACTTAGGTTCGGGCTATCTACTTACCCGGAGGTTTATGCCTTATCTAGGCTAGTGAATGGGGTTGGATATTTTTCATTCTGTAATTACTTGTGTAGATAAATATATGCCTTTACATAATTTTTTCATATACCTTATGCATATGATTCATTTGGATATGTATGAATATACTTGGCTTCTAATTTTGGGTAAGTAACACAAACTTGTGGGTTGTGTAACGAGTTACACATCAATATGGTTTGAACATATCGATTTAGTGGAGGGAATAGGATTTAAAACTAAATTACTAGAATAATGCATACATAAAAGGGAATAACATGAGATAAGATGGTGATATTAAAATCTCATTTAAATGATAAGTGTAATATTCCTTTCCAATATATCACTTTTCATAAACTTGATCATCCAATCGAGTAGTTTCATTCCAAATTCAGGTGCCCTAGATTATCTTATGTAAGGTAGGAAAGTAATAAGTGACTCTGGATTGTCTTGTTGGGTAGTTTCATGCCAAAGACAAGTGTCCATGGATTGTCCTTAGTTAGTTTGTTTTATTCATTTTCATTGTATAACAATTATCTAGAAAGCCCTAACGATTAGGATACCCAATAAATAGAGTTGAGTTTATTGATATGATATATTGAAAAAATGGTTTTCTGGTGAGATATCTAAGAATCATATATGATATGATTTAGATTATCCCATACCTTAATAATTAAGTGGTCAGATGAATTCCCAAGAAAACTCATTGTTTAGTTAAATGTGGATATTGTCTCACTAATGGATATGATGAATTTTAAAAGGGGTAATAATTTTAGTGGGAGACCATTTAATAAAAGACCTTATTGAATGGTTAATAATACATGATACTCATATGATAATAGCTTCTATTATAGATAATGTCATTATCCTCATCCTCGAGATAAACTTTGTAATTAATCCATTAAAAGAAGAAGCTTAATGTAATTTAATCCTTTGACTGGTAACTGAATAAAATTTCTTAAGAAAGATTTGTGATTCAAGAAAAGTTCTTAAGGAAAAAAATTATATGTCAGAATAACTCCTTCCTTAGTAATAAATTGTTAAATTTTTTCAATAAGTGAATCTAGATTCTTATGGATGCATAGATTTATTTATTTAATATTCCAAAGGCATTATATTTTGAATGATAAAATTAATCTTAGTATCTACACATCTATTCAATGTGATTAGGCACATTAATGATTTTAGTCTCATATACTGAATATTATTGGGTAACTCAAAATATATTCAATATAATTGAATATAATAAATGTCCTGGTGAGAATAAAAGTTTCTTTAAATATTTAATAGTTATAGAAATTAATTTTATTATTATAACATATATATAATATAAACTGTATGTTTTACAAAGTGTTGTAAATATACAGAAGGTCGGAATATGAAAAGAATTGAAGATTGAATTTTCTTCAAGTAATGAGGCAAAGGAGTCACTAAATTGATGACTTGGATGATTCAATATTGGATGAACTTTTCATAAGATGTATATTGTCTCATTTTTTTATTGGGAAGATCATGAAAACAATTGTTTTTTAATAAAATTATATGATGTGTTTTTTATACGTAATTATGATTTGTTTAATTCTATATCATGATTTAATGGGAGGCTAAAAATATATTGTTCTATTTATGGAATTTATCCCATTGTCATCTATGGAACTATTAAAAAAATGAATGAATTCAAAAAAAATTACCCAGTATTCTCAAAGTGTTGAGAATGGATGTACTAGGCATGTGATGTGTGGATTCTGGTACTGTATAGTAAGTACAGGTGGGTAAAAGTTAAAACCATAAGAATTAAAGTTAGTTTAAAAGTTAAAAAATGTTTCTTTAATAATCCTATCAAGTTCATTGAATCCTGGAGTTTTCAAAAATGAAATTTCATGTGATGGGATTATCTAGTATACCTAAAGGAGTTTAGGAAGCTCCACAAAATGTCCATGTCAAGTGTGGATGTTATATAAATTAATTATTTAATTTTTAAGTGCATGTGGTAACAAATGTATATTTT
This sequence comes from Viscum album, assembly GCA_963277665.1. NCBI lineage: Eukaryota > Viridiplantae > Streptophyta > Magnoliopsida > Santalales > Viscaceae > Viscum > Viscum album. The sequence continues at coordinate 219,406,549 of OY728163.1, forward strand.
ACAATTTTTTGTAAATATATAGGAGTTAAAAATCAAAGGAATAATTATTTTCTCTTTCAGTTTACATTCATAAAACAAAAAGTTTGTATATCTAAATGTATAGGATAGTTTCAAGTTTAGATGAATCTAAGATGTGTATATTTATCTCATTTTTCTTATATGATAATAGAAATTATTTTATAACAAAGAGTTATTTTGAAAAAGTATGGGATGGTTAATTATATTCACATGGTTTATGATTCGTAAATTTCTATAATTTGTTTTAAGATGAAGATATGGATAAAAGTTTTTTATTTAGGATAAAATTTTTATCCAAGTATTTGTTAAAATATAGGGGATGGTGTTCCCACCACCCATAAGTGGTATATTTTAATAAAGTATTCTTTTCAAATTAAAAGTTCCAAACACATAGAATACCATATATGATATGGAAAAAATATTTTATTTGTTTAATATTCCTACTAAAAGGAAATAAATTTTATTTACTAACAAAAAAGGGTTTGTGTTTCTTAGAAATATATTCTAAAAATAATAGAGTGTTTAAGAGTATTGTGGAAGTATGTTTGGACTTATAGATGTTTAAAATTAAAAAATAAAGGATAACATCAATATTTAGTTAAATTTTTTACCACTTAATATCCTAAAAGAGTTTTGGGAATGCCAATAATAAAAATTTAAAGCGTTACATTTAGTTACCACTTAAAAGTTGATATCACTATTATACCAGTTTAAGATAAAGTGTTTTTCACTAAATATCCTAAAAGATTTTAGGATATGTGATGATAAATAAAAATTTAAAAAAAACATGTATTTATCATGGAAAATGAAAGAAACTGTTTCTTGAAGGATTATAACAATCAAAATAAAAAAGAGAATTTACACTTGATATCCTAAAAGAGTTTAGGGAATAGTAGTAAAGAGAAATGTAAAGAGTCACATTAGTTACCATAAAAAAGTTTTATCACTTTATCCTAAAAGGGTTTAGGGTGTGGCTATAAAGAGAAATGTAAAGAGTAACATTATTTATCATAAAAAAGTGATTTTCACTTTATCCTAAAATATTTTAGGAGGACCAGTAAATAATAATGTTGGTAGTTACATTATTTCAAGGAATAAGTTTAATCAAATAGGGTTCCAAGGATGATTATGATAAACTTAGAAATATATCTAAGTAAAAAATGGAATTTTACATCATAACATTTGATGTTGTGAAGTTAGGGAGTTTGAATATGTTTAAGAAATTAAATAGTTAGAAATATGATTCACAAGTTTCACTATTATTTAAACTAACTTAATTCATAGATGTTTCTCACTAAAGAGTTTAGTGGTAGGTTTTTATCAGATAGTCACATAGATATGTGATGTGGTTACATAGATATGTTATGTGGATTGCATATGATGTAATGAGTTAACAAAACCCAAAAAGTGTAGAAAATATAAAGTTGATCTGGCAGTTTATCATATATGATATGAAAAACCGATGCTTATATTGGTTTTGTTAAGTATTCTTAAAGAGTTTAAGAATATTAAAATTTATCATATTAATATTATTAAAGAGTTTAAGAATATTAAATTATACTATATTAAAGGCAACCTTCATATTATCATTCTTTCATGTTGGATACATAAATGTATATATAGATATGCATTTCATAAAGTGAAATGATAATTGACCTTTCAAATTATGATTTTGATTTTATCCCTAACCAATGTTCATCATGTATTATTATAGGTTATGATGAAATATTAAGGTTATACTGAGTAGGATTCTTGTATAGAGATACAGAATATGCTCATGAGGCACAAAAAAGAATAGGATATTCTTTGTGTGCACAAGATGGCCTACTGAGTATACCACATGGAGTGTCATTCACATATTTATTTGGTATACTAGGGGTTTATAGATCATATTTGAGTCCCTGATTCCTGGGGTTGGTGAGATAAATAGAATAATAACTTTCATACTTTGATACCCTACTTACGAAAGTCAACATATGAACTTTTATAATCAGGGGGTGGTTGGGTATATTGTTGATCATGTCATTGGTTGTAGATTAACCCAGATGGGATTTTTCTTCTCATTTGATGAGTATAAAATCTTGTCCCTCAATTGATATATGATTTGTGAGTGTGCAGACACACCTAGATATTTTATATCTATCTGGATAAAGTACATGTGAAGTGCTTATCCAAAAGGATGAATAACATGGGATGTGTTCATCGATTAGATCAGTCTACACTGAAAGAAACAAGAATATATAAGTTGTCTATATGGGATTGAAATGATTCATGCCCCATGTCACTCTATGTCTTATAAAAAGGGAAAATATGTGAATCTACATTTTTATATGATGCGGACTGGTGGACACAGGTATAGAGATACATGTGTTTGATGGATATCATGCCATATCCCTTTATATATTGAGTAGCACTAATGATTTTCTAGATACCACTCCTTTCTTACATATATGGATCCAAATATTCATAATTTTTTTCAATGTTATAAAGGCATGTGGGGTCACACTTTTTGGTTAGATGAATGGGGATTGATTTTGACTCAAAGAGCTACTCTAAAAGTGTTTTAGAGTTAATCCAAAAAAAATGGATTGGTATTCACAAGGTATTACATATGATGTGATACATGGTGAAGTTAATGATATCTTTAAAAAAGTTTTTTAGAAGATATCCAAGTACATTTTTTAATATAATTTCACAAGTTATTGTATATGATAAAATATAATGTGAAATGGTAAAAATTCTTTTAAGCTTTAGTTCAAGTGGGAGATTGATAGGAATATTCCCTAAAGCCTTATATATAAGTGATAGATATATATATTTCATGAAAATTATGATTTTCATGCATAGGGTATATTATTATGCAATATTATATTGCATCAAAAATGATAAATAGTTATCATTTTATGTTTCTCCCATATAAGCTATCATTAAATGAAATTATTTCATATTTATATGAAACACATAGGAATTAAATTCTTGAAATGGCCATAATATTTATTCATGCTTATAATGCATGAATTAATGAGATATTTGAAGGATTGTACCTTGGGATTATAAATTATACAGCCATTTAATTCTTGTGTGTATGCATTGAGCTTCCTCAAATTAGGCCAAAAATCTATAAAATCAAAGTGCTCTAATCTTCCTCTTTTACTTATGAGGAACTAGAATATCGTGGAGAGAAGGAATAATCTCTCTCAAATGTTGATAAATTTAGCTCAAACCCATGGATACACCATGAAGGTCAAATAAGTATTCTTTCCACTCAATTATCTTTATCAAACCTGTGTTATGAATATTGAATTTTGTAGTGGATCATCTATGAACAGTATACATGTTTATAGAATATTATTCATTTCTGTACTTTTACACATGTTTCATATTTATTTCATGGACATCTTGGAAATTGGGATTTTAATAACTCATATATGATCTAATAATTGTTATTAAACTCTATTAAAACCCTTCAAAGTGTCATACATTTTTGAGGTAACAAACCTTTATTTTGTATTTAAGGGTTCTAAAGGATAGCTTCCATGTCAGATATTTCTAGCACAATAAATGGCATCATATCACGGTTACAGATTTTTTAGTGGTCATACCTTAGTTGGGAGTTTTTGAGCTTTGTGTATAAATCCATTTTATTCTTGGTCTTGTAAGATAATTATGGTAGACAGTTTTTTATCCCTATACATTTTTTGGATTCTTTGGTAGTTCATTGATTTTGAAAGGATGGAATTGGAAGATAGTAAGGTATGTATTGATAATTTTGATGGTCCATATTTTAGATTCTATGGAATTTAGGTATATTACTATCTGATACAAGGATATATAGAGCTTTACTTGAAGGTATTAAAACCTAAAATGGTGTCAAAGGTGGAAAGGGAAAGGATTGGTCAAAAGGAACTAGGATTTTCTCAAAATATGTTGGCTCAGAATTTTTCCTTCAGCATCTGGGAAGTAAATATCATTACAATTTTTATGAATAAACTTTCCAACATGTATGATAATCCAATCACTATGAAAAAATTGATTTTAAGGAGGTGATAGCATAGCGATTCACTATTAAAATTCACCCTTACACTATTGTTTTAAACTAGTTTTGTATTGAAAATTAAAAGTATAATAAAAAAATTAACTCCATGTTTGATTCAATTATTTTTTGTTTAACGCTATTAAAAAGGCCAATGTTACTTTATTTGATAATTATATTGTAGGTGGAGGTGATTTGGAGGGCCCATGATGAAGTGGAAGAAAAATGAGCCAAAATTGCATGGATCCATGAAGACATGTCCACTATTTTTTATGTTTAAAAAATTCCATGCATTCAAATGGGCTCATGTGTTTTTCAAGTCCAAAATTTAATGGGATACGACTCTTTTGAAGGAACCCAAGCCTCATTCTACCATCAAGGGGACCAACCTACCTGATCTGTCCAGAACACCGAATATGTGCGAAGTCAAAAGTGGCATTCTGTAATCTATCCATATATCTGGATCCACTTGTCTAATTGATGCTAAACATTCGGTGGAGATATTCAGGCAGTGGGGCTACAAGTTTAAATTTTTGTCAAAAGATAGATTCGATTGTCTAATTTCCGAAATGCATGGTACAAGTGGATTGAAGAAATCTGTATGCCCAAAACCACCTTCCAGTTTTCCTATAAAATGGCACCTTGGGCTCCCCATTTTAGAGTTCGAACTAGAGGAAAGGTGCTTCCATTTTGGAGTCCCAAAGGATTCATCCCACAAATATTTTAAGTTATTGAGGCTATGGTAAGTTCTACCTCAACATATTCCTCTTCCTCCTCTCTCATGGGTTTCTAAACCACTTGTGATCACCTGGGGAGGAACGTTATGTAATCCCAAGCTTTATCTTTGTATTATTTTGAATGATATTTTTAATTCCATTTTGTATATTGCTTTTATTCATCCTCTCTTTTAATTTAATTTATTTATATACTGGTATGTTATACTCAAACTCAAATGATCATGTTTGGGGGTACCCTTTCATGTGATGTTTCACACATCGTTCATCCCTTTTTCTTCCCTCATTCAATTGTAGTGTTCGTGTGGTTCATATTGGTTAATTGAACTAACATAAGCACTTTCAAGGACATGTACATTTATGTCATGGTATCACAAATAAATAACATACAAACCTTGATAGCACATCAAGTTCTTCATGTGTTTCCTTGGTGAGTTCCAGTTATGAAGTCGAACACCAATCACCCAATCATCGGCGGTGTTTGGTGAATCATTATGTGTTTTCAACTGAACCCTAGGAGGTATCCTAGTATAAAATCAGTAACATTATGGTTCTAGGTGTAACAAACTAGGGATTAAAAGATCATAACCCTATATCATGAAGCGGTGAAGGATGAACATCATGAGAGTACCTCGGGTTTATCACGCTTAAGTAATTATGTTAATTTATATTTTGTTTTATCGCTTTTATTTTCTATTTTCATCTTCAATCATAAAACCCCCCAAGTTTTAAAAAACCTCATTCCCCTTCTAATTTCATAATCAAACCCATAATTTTAAATTAATGATCTAAAACTCCATCGAGAGATGACTTAGGGTTGCTGCTATACTGCAAAAAATCTAGTTAAAAATAAACATTTAATTTGATACGCTCGACAACACGATCAAATTTTGGCACCGTTTTCAGGGATCCAAGATCATTTATTTTATTTATTTCCTTTTATTTATTTATTTTACTTCTTAATTAGTACTCCTTTCAATAACCCATCCCATTTTATTGTTTTTGTTTTGGGTTTTTGTCTTTATTTTTGGTTTTTTATGTGTTCTTACTCTCTCTCTCTCTATATTATTCTTATAATCCATATCTCTATCTATGATTCTGTATTATAACATTATATTATCTTTTCACCCTTCTGAAGTGACTTTATCCATATTCAATTATAAAAAAAAACTTCACAATTTATTTGCATGACCTGATCAGAAAAAGAAAAACTGCTTGAATTTGACCCTGAAATTGAAAATACACTTCACACACAAATCAAGGAATCTAGAGAAGGTAAATAAAGTAACACTAAGTAACCCCTTGTATAACATCAAGTGTTCATAAACCAATCAAAAATTTAACCCAATAAAATCCAAGAAAACATGGCTGGAAATAATAGAACCTTCAAAAAACTGACCACCCCGGATGTGGTGTACCAACCTACGTACATCCAATATCCTAAGGAAGAAGACAACTTTGAGCTGAGATCAGGCCTCATCCACATAATTCCTAAATTCCATGGTCTTCCTGGTGAGGACCCTCATAAACACCTTAAAAGGTTTCACATAGTGTGCTCCACCATGAAACCCCAAAATCTTTCTGAGGACTTAATTAAGTTTAGGGCATTCCATTTCTCCCTTGATAGTGTATCCAAAGATTGGATATAATATTTTCCTACCACAATTGGGGGATGGAATGATCAGAAAAGACTATTTTTAGAGAATTTCTTCCCTGCCTCCCGAACAGCATCAATTGGGAAATAAATATATGGAATTAGGCAATCACAAGGGGAGACCCTTCATGAATACTGGGAGAGATTCAAAAGACTTTGCTCAAGCTTCCCACACCACCAGATTAGTGAACAACTATTAATACAATACTTATATGAGGGAATTATCCCCATGGATCATGGAATGATTGATGTTGCAACTGTTGGTGCCCTAGTTGATAAAACTCCTTCAGCTGCTCGTGACTTAATATCCAACATGGATCAAAATGCACAACAATTCGATACACGAGCTATTGCACCAACCCGAGGAGTTCATGAGGGAAGTAATTCATCTCTAGAAAAAAAATTAGACAACAATCTTGATGAGATGCATACCCTTCTAAGGCAATTATCTCAAGAACAAGGTAACTCACAATCTCCTTCTATTCCATTACATTGTGGTATTTGTTCTAAAAATACTCATTTTTCAAACGAGTGCCCACACCTTCAAGATTCACCCAAGTCTTGTGTAGCCATGTTCCTAGGGTGTCCATTCCAACAAGCACCTCCATTCAAGAAAGAAAAATTTAGGCCAAATCCAAATCTCGGGTGTCATGTACAACCCCAGTACCAATAAGGAGGAAACTCAACCTACCCCAAGAAGAATTGGTATCAACAAGGACAAGGTATGCAACCTTATTATCCTTCAACTTCTCAAAATAATCCTCCTCCTCCCAAATGTGAACCAAGACTAGAGAAAATGGTGAAGCAAATGGCATCCCAAAACCTCCAGTTCCAAAAAACCACACAATCAGCTATTCAAGACCTACGAACTCAAGTGGGGCAATTAGAAAACACCATCAGTGAGCTTAAGATGCAAGGCTCTGGACAACTACCATCCCAACCCATTTTCAATCTGAAGGACAAAGGTAATGTATGTGGAGTTACACTTCGTAGTGGTAAAGAAGTATCTCCTTCTACTGATTATTCACAACATGTATGTTCCCCTATTGAAAACTCTCTTTCCCAACCCTCAAAAATTTCAAATAATGAAAAACAAGCACTACCACAAAAACAGTTTTTCCCAGCGCAAGCCTTTATCAGCGCTTTTTTAATAGCGCTGATAAAGGGTCGACTTCAAAAAAAACTAATTAAAAATAATATATTAATATATAAATATAGTTATATAGTTATATTGATATAAATATAATATATAATTTTTAAATATATTTTAGATAAGTATAAATATACATTTACACTTAATATACTTAATATATAAGATATTTAGTGAAAATGGCTTATAAAAAAATAAAAAAATATTTTTAATTAATAATTTGATAATTATTATGGAGTAATATTCATTTAATAATAATTTGAAGACTAAAAAAATAAAAAAAAATAAAAAAAAGATCCAAAATATGTTGAAAACGCAACTCGAACTTCAAACGGCCATAACTTTTGATCTGGGTGTTCGTTTGAGCTCTACCACATATCAAATCGAAGTATGTGAATATATCTATGTCATTATGACCGGGGTAAACCCCGGTCAAGGTTTTTTCGAGGCCAAAAGAAGCCCAGAAGGCCTCCAAAACTGAGTTTTTAGTCGGGGTACCCCGATTTTTTTACATTTTGTGGATTTTTAGCCTCGTTTAAGGGGGTATTATTGGATTTTTTTTGTTGGATACTGAATTTATTCCAAGTTATTACATTCATATTGATATTATGTCTTTGAAATTTTATCATTTTTATAATGCACTGCTATTTATAATCAAATATATAACAATATATACATATTTTTTATATATTCACACATAAAAATTTAATTATAAATATAAATAATAAAATATATTTACATATAAAATATATTAGCTTTATCTAAATAATAACTAATATCCATTTTATTTAAAATACAAATATATGAATATTTATATACTTATATATTAATCAAACTATATATATATATTAATCTAACTATATATATATATTAATATAACTACATATATATATATTAATATTACTATAAATATATATATTAATATCACTATAAATATATATTAATATCACTATAAATATATATATTAATATAACTATATATATATATATATTAATATAAATATATATTACTATACGAATAAATATAACTAAATATATATATATATAAATAGAGATATATATTAATATAACTATATATATATACTAATATAACTATATATATATTAATATAAATATATATTACCATATGAATAAATATAACTAAATATATATATATAGAGAGAGAGAGATCATGAAATGGAAAACAAATCAAAATAGAGGAGTGGTAAGGGCTTAGGCGCGCAAGGGGGAGGTCTCGAGTTCAAATCCTGGTGGAGGCAGGGGCACGCGCGCATGGGGGAATATGGGAGCTAGCGGTGATAAAGGGTGAAGGGGGTGCATGGGGACGCTAGAGGGTGGAGGAAAAGCACTGTAAAAGGGGGTGATCAGGTGTTATAAAGTCCCCCGATTGGCATGATTTTTGTAATTTTTTGTAATTTTTTTTTATTTTTTTTAATTTTTTTAAACCTTTATCAGCGCTAAAATGAAAGCACTGATAAAGGAAGCGCTAATAAAGGGGTCTTTTATCAGCGCTAAAACAAAGCGCTAATAAAGGAACCTTTTATCAGTGCTTTATTTTAGCGCTGATAAAAGACCCCTTTTATCAGCGCTTTTTTTTAGCGCTGATAAAAGGGGTATTTATCAGTGCTTTTTGGAGCGCTGATAAAGGGGACCCCCCCCCTTTATCTTCACTAGCTTTAATAGCGCTTTTTTAGCACTGTTAAAGGCCATTTTTAGAACTGATAAAAGGCATATTTTAAGTAGTGAAGACAAAAAGGGGTAATTGGGTTATCATTGATGATTCAAATGAACAATACATTCCTCTTCCTTTCCCCCAAAGACTCTCTAAATCTAAGAAGGATTTTTATAATGAGATTGATAAATAAATAATGGATACATTTAAAAAGGTTCAAGTTAACATTCCTCTATTGGATGCAGTTAAACAAATCCCTCGATATTCCAAATTTCTTAAAGAGCTTTGCACCCATAAAAGGAGACTAAAGGGGAATGAGAGAGTCAACTTGGGAAGGAATGTATCAGCCTTGATTCAATCGGCAATGCCAACCAAATGCCAGGATCCAGACACATTCACGATACCATGTACCATAGGGGAGACCTTATTTTATGATGTTATGCTAGATTTAGGTGCTTCCATTAATGTAATGCCTCACTCCATGTACACTTCTCTATAGGTTGGAGAGCTTCAACCAATGGTCATTTTCGTACAAATTTCCAACCGAAGTACTATGCATCCAACAGGAGTGATTGAGGATGTCCTTGTATGAGTGAAGAATCTCATCTTCTATACTGATTTCTACATTCTTGGGATGGAAGATACCTAAACCCAAGGACATGCTCCTCTCATACTTGGGAGGCCATTACTCAAAACAGAAAAGATGGTATTCACTGTTTAAAATGGTATGTTGTCCATGGATTTTGGAGGATAAAAGGTAAGTTTTAACATCCTTGAGGCTATGAAACAACCTGTTAAATAGCACTCCACTCTTCCTATCTATTCGATGGAAGTGCTCTCAAATGAAGATCACACACAATTCTCTCCTCAACCCATACTCTGATTCATTTTCCTCTTCTTCACCCTTGGATGATTTTAGTTTTGATTCATGTTTTGAGTGTTGTGTGGGTTTGGAAAAGTGAAATTTTTTTGCTTTAATTGATGAGTGTGTTCTTTCTGAGGTACCCATAACTGTCGATGATTCTACAAATCTCATTTCAATAGATTCTATATCTTTAGATAATAAACATGATCATATAGACAGTTTAATGGACCTCACTCCCCCTAAATCCCCTCCCTCAGTCCAAAACCCCTAGTTTTGGAATTAAAACCACTTCCATATAATTTAAAATATGCCTATCTTGAGGTTATTGATCAATTACCCGTCATTATTTCCAATAACCTCTCTCAACAACAGGAATTAAAACTACTCAACCTTTTGAGAGAGTGTAAAAAAGAAATAGGATGGACATTGAATGATATTCCCAGTATTATCCCATCTATTTGTATACACCGTATACTTTTTGATGATAAGGTTAAGCTCATGAGACAATATTAATGCCAGTTGAATCCCACTCTCCTTGAAGAGGTAAAATTGGAAGTCAGTAAATTACTTATTGTGGGGATCATTTATCCTATATCTGATAGTAAATGGGTTATCCTAGTGAAAATTGTATCTAAAAAATAGGAATAATAGTTGTATTAAATGAAAGTAATGAATTGGTTCTAACACATGTTCAAAACAGTCGGTGAGTCTGTATTGACTATCTTCGACTGAATCAAACCACGTGGAAGGACCACTTTCCTCTACCTTTCATTGACCAGATGTTAGAACGATTGGCCGGTAAGTCCCATTATTGTTTACTTTATGGCTATTTGGGTTATTTCCAAATTCATATATCCCCTGAGGATCATGAAAAGAAAACATTTACCTATCTATTTGGCACATTTTCATACAGAAGGATGCCTTTCGGTCTATGTAATGCTCCTGGTACTTTTCAGCGATGTATGTTGATTATTTTTCTGAGTACCTTGAGAGTTGTATGGAAGTTTTTATAGATGTTTTTACAATTTATGGAACTTCCTTTGAGTATTTTTTGTCTCACCTAGGTTCTATCCTCCATCATTGCATAGAAAAATATCTTGTATTAAATTATGAGAAATTTCATTTCATGGTTGAATAAGGGATAGTTCTTGGGAATGTTATTTCAAAAGAGTAAATTTAAGTGGATAAATCAAAAATTGAATTAATTTCAATCCTTTCATATCCAAAAATGTGTTCATGAGGTGTGATCTTTCTTGGGTCATGCTGGTTTTTACTATCGATTCATTAAAGACTTCAGTAAGATTGCACTTCCCTTGTCCCAGTTATTACAAAAGAATTCTAAGTTTGTGTTTGATAAACATTGTGAGGATGATTTAAATTCACTAAAAAGGAGTCTCACATCACCTCCCGTCATCCAAACATCAAGGTGGGATCCCCCCCTTTGAACTTATGTGTGATGCCTCTAACTTTGTAGTTGGGACTGTTTTATCACAAAGGGTTGAGAAGGCTCCTCGTGTCATTTCATATGCCTCACGTACCCTTGACCCTACCCAGAAAAACTACACAACCACTAAAAAAGAACTTCTTTCTATTATGTTTTCCTTGGAAAAATTCTGTTCATTTTTTATCAGGTCAATAATCATTGTCTTTTCTGATCATGCTTCCCTTCGTTTTCTCCTAAAGAAACCTGAAGCTAAACCACGCCTCATTCGGTGGATGCTCCTCCTCCAAGAGTTTAGCCTTGATATTAGAGATAAGAGTGGAATGGAAAATGTGTTTGTTGACCACATTTGTAGGATTTCCCCACATTTTAACCATCATGTTGACTCACCCATCCCCATTGGAGAATTCTTTCCTTATGAGAACCATTGTGATGTTGGGGACCTTACCCCCTGGTATGCGGACATTGTAAATTTTCTAGCAACATATAGGGTCCCCATTGATTTCTACAATTCCAAATCCCATAGACTTAAATAATATTCTCAGGGGTACATTTGGGATGACCCATATTTGTGGAGAATTTGTGGTGACCATGTAGTTTGTCGGTGTATCCCTGGCCATGATTTCACCTCTGTTTTGACCTTCTGTCACACTTTGGCTTGTGAGGGCCACTTTGGATCTCAATGAATAGCTCGAAAGGTCCTTGACTCAGGAATTTATTGGCCAACATTGTATAGGTATTCCCATCTATTTTTCAAGTCATTTAGTCATTGAAAATTCATAGGGAATATCTCCAAGAGGAATGAAATTCCCCAACAGCCCATGTTATTCTGTGAAATCTTTGATGCATGGGGAATTGACTTCATGGGGACTTTTCCAAATTCATTTTTCTTCATATACATCTTTTTATTTGTAGAATATATGTCTAAATGGGTGGAAGAAAAGGCTACTAGGACCGATGACTCCCGAGTTGTTGTTGATTTTGTGAGGTCTCGGATTTTTAGTCGGTTTGGTTTGCCGAGATTCATCATTAGTGATCAGGGTTCCCATTTTTGCAATTGCAACATAAAAAAATTTGCTTTGTAAGTATGGGGTTGATCATAAAGTCTCTACTGCATATCACCCCCAAAATAACGGACAAGAAGAAATATCAAATCAGAAAATTAAGAGAATCTTGGAAAAAATGGTACAACCCAATAGAAAATATTAGAGTTTGCGATTGGATGATGCACTTTGGGAGTACCATACAAATTTTAAAACCCCAATCAGAATGTCACCATACAGAATTGTGTTTTGAAAGGCTTTTCACCTCCCAGTGGAGGTAGAACAATGTGCATATTGGGCTGTTAAATAATATAATGTGAATTTTTCAGATGCAGGTGAGCAAATGAAGCTTCAGATTCAAGAGTTGGAAGAAATTTGACGTTATGCATATGAGAACTTTTGGATCTATAAAGAGAATACAAATGCTATCCATAATAGCATGATTCATCATCAGATGTTTCATATTGGTGAGAAGGTCCTCATGTACAATTCCAGGCTAAAGCTCCACCCAGGTAAGCTTCATTCCTGATGGCTTAGTCCATATATTTTTACTAATGTTTACCCTTTTGATGCAATACAGATTTTGCATGAGCAGAGTGGAAGAAGTCTTACCATCAATTGGAAGTGACTTAAACACTTCTATGAGGATTTTCCAAAGAATCCATTGGAGGAAATCCACCTTCTAAAAGCAACATACCAGTGAAACACATTAGGTTTTATCCTTTCTTCTCACATTCTCAATTATTACAGTGAGGACACTATACATTCTAGGTGTGGGGGTGGATACATTCCTAGTTTCATTAGGATTTTTATGGTCTTTCTTCTTTCTTATCTTTTTCACCTTCTTTGTGGTATTTTCACTTTTCCCCATATTTCTAGGTTCATTAGGATTTTTATTTTATTTATTATTTCTTCTCTTTTTCACCTTCTTTATGGTATTTTCACTTTTCCCCATCCATTTAGGTTCATTAGGATTTTCATTGTCTTTCTTCTTTCTTCTATTTTTCAACTTCTTTATGGTATTTTTACCCCCACCCCACTTTATGGTCACTAAATCATGGAACTTACTAAAAATTAATGTTGAAAGTTTTGATTCCATGTTGTTTTAACATTTGATAAAACCTATATCTGTTATGGAATACATATTTTTATGAATTTAACATCATGGAGTGATTTTTAGTGAATTGTTTTTCTGTCAATGATATAAATGGTTGTATCTATGTGAAACCTTTGAGATGATTGATTCCCTTGTGTGAGTAGTTTTTGGGAAAAGAGATTCACTAATATCTCAACACATTTTTGCACCAAACCACAAAGTGTGAAAAAAATTTACTTACTAGAAGGTAAATACAAGTTAGGTTAATATTTTCATTTTAAATGATATTTACATACATTCATTCCTTATCTGATCTGTTTCATTACTATACCGGATTGACCTATACGTGTGTATATAAGTCCCCAGCCTCAAACCTTACTTAATCTTGAGTTATTACAAGATTACACATTGAGGATCTTTTTAGGTTTAGAGTTTTAGAGAATTAGATCATGAAACTTCCATTACATTCCACATTTAAACAAAGTGGTTACATAAAAGACAGTATTCATTCTTCCCATCAACGGAAACATATTTAAAATAAAACACGGATTCTTTCTTGACACATCCTTGACACTATCATCACATCTTGTACCTTTCCCTTGACCTGTGAAAAACATTTCAAAAACTTGGGATGAGCATAAAATGCTCAGTAAGGGTTATAAAAATATGGAAAGGAAACGTGAGTTCATATATACATAAGAATGAAATCATACTTTACCCATAAAACATAGGCACTTTAACATACCTCATAAAACCATGAATAAATCATAGAAATCATAAGACATAAAAGGTAACTTGAGGCATTCATAACATTCTTACGTAGGGAGTAACCCTCTTGGTTGTGTTTGGAATACCCATCACAGTATATTACCTAAATCTCTTCGGAGAAACCTTAAAGTTTTACTCCTTCGCGTTACCCAATGCATTGGAGAGCTATATCGGGCTCACCCGCCCTTATTTTATCACGAAACCACCTGTATTCATAACAATTCCCAAGAACCATAACATAATCTTATCACATAAAACATGCATAAAGGAAATATAACATTTCCACCTTTCAATCACAAGATATCAATACAACACATTGAAAAAACATTATGAAAACCATTTTCAATACCAAAATAAAAGAAAAGTAAAACATGGTATTTATTTTTCTTTTAAAAAGAGAGTATGGCTTGTAGAGGAATCCGAAACTCAAATAATGGTCACGACGGTGGAGAAGTCGTTGTCGCCGCATACGTACGACAAAAACACTCCCTTTTTTCGTTTAATAAACACTTCGTATAAAAATATTCCTTTTGAATAAATGTAAAAGTCAAAGGGTTTTATACACCGTATAAAAGAAGGTTGTGTATAAAACAGAATATGCCTCAATGAAAGGAGATTGAGACGAAGTCCCTTACAAAGACGGTATCCTTGGTTTAAGGATAAATAAATTACATAATTATGTGTGACAAACAAATACACCAAATATAAGTGGATATTAAGTGTAAAATAATCAAAGGTCATTCACACATATTCAAAGGATGACATATTCAATAACTACATGTTGAACCCAAAGAAATCGAAATTGGGTTAAGAAGTTCCCTTGACAGCCTAACGGCGTCACATCAAAATGAGTTGATGAGAGATAAAAAGTGTATCTCATCACTTGGACATAAAATTTACATGAATAAGGACATATGAGAACATATCCCAACATAACAATATGTAAATTAAAAGACCCAACAAAATAAGTCTTTTAAAAAAGAGGAGGGTGAAAGGTTCCCTTACCGACTTGGGTATCTTTCAAAACATACACCCCATGAAAGAAGGACAATAAATCATTGATATAAATACTCATAAACAAAAGTATATTACACAAAGAGTATAATAATGGGCATTACATACACCACTCAAAGTAAATTGTGGCAAATGTAGCATAAATCTCACAGGAATAAAAGTGAGATGAAAAATCCCTTACGAAAACTCGGCAGCCTAACGGCGCCACATAAAACTTACAAAAATGGATTGATGAGATAAAATATGGTATCTAATCATATTAACTTAAAGTTTATAGAAAGAGTAATATAAAAGAACATCCCCCAACATAATAAATAGGAGCTTAAAAGAAGTGACATAAAGGAGAGTGCTTAAAAAGAAAGAGAGAGGTTAGATCTCTTACGCAAATTCGGCAGCCTAACGGCGCCACTCAAAACTTCCAAAATGGATTTATGAGAGAGAATAGGTTCTCTCATCACATGAACATAAAAATTACAGTAAGTTTAATATAAAATAACATCCCAATAACAAGAAATATGAGCTTTAGAGGGAATGACATAAAAGAGTGTACTTAAAAAGAAAGAGAGGAGTAAGATCCCTTACCTCAAGTCCAACTTGTCTTGTTTGTTTCTTTATATTCCTGAATAATAAACTTTGGTCAATTAATAATTGCCTAAGTACCTCCTTTAGATATTATTATTCAGTTCATATCACATATTATAATGTTATAATAATTGTTTAATAATGTTAGTTCATATCATACGTTTTTGTCGATGTTTGGTACATGAGTCAAAAATGAACTTGTTTAAAAAAAAGATTGCTCATGTAGTTATAAGTAAATAATTTCCAGAATAGTATTAATTATTAAAATATCATATATATCCGGTAAATATTAATTTCATACTATTCCATATCATTTGGAGATAAAAAACGAAAAGCACCGTTCATGGAGACGGTAGGCCGTACGTACGCATGAACGCTACTTTCATTTTTTGTCATATTAATGGAATTAAAACAAAATGAGAGAGATATATATATTATAATTCCAGAATGATATCCATAATTTTGATGTAATATATTACATATATATCCATTATATATATGTACTTATAGTATTACATAACATTTTGAGATAAGAAATGAAATGTACCGTTCATGGAGACGGTAAGCCGTATGTACGCATGAACGCTACTTCCATTTCTATTTCATATTTAAGGGGATTAAAACATAATGATAAATAATAGTATTTTAATTCCAGAATGGTATCATATATAATATCATTAAATATATCCTTTATACGTACCACATATGGTATTAATGAATCAAATCACTTTGAGGGGGCGGTAGTCCGCACTTCCTTAAATGAAGATATCGTGTTTACCCATAATGGAAACCATAAAGGTATGCCCAAAATGAAAAAATACATAAGATTAAGGAAATACTAAACATATTATATATCATATATAAATATAGTGTCATCTTAATGGCCACCTTTGAAGGTGTTAAAAGAATGTTGAACAATCATCGTTTCGGGAGGCCAAAATTCGCCATCCACAGAAACAGTATGTTCTTTAACCATTAGATGTAGGTGTGTAAAAGTGTAGCTCGAATCCTTATTATAACAACATCCTAGTATATTGATGATACTGGATTTGTTACAAAATAAATGAATAAAAAGAGTTTAGTGGCTTGGAGAAGCAAAATAAAACAAAAGGACTCAAGTGAAGACATTACCTTAAAATCGGGTAACTCCCTTTGGTTTTAGCTCAAAGGCTTACTTGGGAAGACTTCTGCCCAAAGTGAGGCTTAAAGGAGTAATATAGGGAAGTGGAGAGACAAAATGGGTAGAGGTTGGCTGAGACAAAGGCTTTGGGAGTGTGGTTAAGTAGGTAGAGGTGGGGGCCTTTTATAAGAGGAGAGGAGGGGCACTCTTGTAAAGTTACAAAATGTTACTTTATTTTCAAAAGAGTTTCAGATTTTAAAGGTCCCACGTTGATGTATTTCGAGGATAAGGTGATAAGGGTTCTAAATCCACTCATCCAATAGGTTTTGTACATGTTTAGGTCTTAGATATTACTTTATCTTTCCATTTTATTTAAATCGCTAAATAATGAGGTCATCGCTGCATCATCATGATGTCATAAATAATTTAATTTATTTAATGTCTAAAAATTATAAAAAAATACTATGATGTAGGAAATAGTTTTATCTTTCTAATGACTATTTATAGTCAAAAATATGACTTGTATAACACCATGTAAAATTTTTTTTTGTAAAACATCTCATGTTTGTGTCATTTTTACTTTAATATTAAATAAAAGGATATTTATGTCATTTTCCAACCAAAGTGGCTCCATGGGGTCCCCAAGTTGACCCATGGATTGTCTTGGTCAGCCATGACACATCCAATGAGGGTAGGACATGTTTCTAGGTCATTTCATTTTATTGAAACATTATTCTTACCATAAACTACACTAATTACCTCTAATCGCGATTAAAAACTTAATAAGTTACTATTCACCAAAAAAAATTATTTTTATCCCATTGAACCACATTTTACTTCTTAATGACAACCATGTATGTCGGATTTTTTAAATTCAAAACACAAAGATGGCAAAATTTCATTTAAACGGAAAAATCAGTTTTTATAAGTACCACTTAGTGGTTTCACTATTCATCAAAAATTGAAGTTTTTCAGAAAAATCCCAAAAATTCACCCTAAGCTATATTTGATATTAAGAATTCAAAAATGAAGTCTATTTTACAAAATTAAAAACATATAAGTCACATTAATTAATTTAATAATTAATTCCCGCTGTCAGAGCAAATAGCGTGTTTTTATGAAACAATAAGTATCAAAAGATTGACACTAGTTTAAGTCTGTTTTCAAAGTGAAATTAATTCCAACGACCACTATTGAATTTAATGGTAAAAATATATTCTAATTTCCCTTTAAAACCAATTCAAGAGATAATATAATCATATAAATAAATTATATTAAAAAGAGGTTTTGAATTAAAATACAACATTTTACACTATTCATTAAAAAAATGAACTTTATCGGAAAGATACCAAAAATTTACACAAAGTAAATTTTGATGTCCCAATTCTTAAGAAGAGTTTTATTTGGTACAATAGAATATATAAGAGTGAACAAAACTATATTTAATGACGGTTCTCCATCAAAAGGCGATAAGTGAACCTTTAGTGAAAATTAGGGCATATACGCCTAAAATTGAATTCTTTCCGTATTTTAAGCCTTTATCTTTTATTGGATAAATGTAAAAACATTTAAAAACATATATAATCATATTTTAGTTATTTCTATCCATTCCTGCCAATACAACGACTACATGTTAACTACCATTTAAAATAATATTATTTTATTATTAGAGTGCAACGTAAGATTCCCAGGAAACTCGTTGTTGCGTGTTGGGTACGCCATCGAGCATAGCGTCCCCTTTAAAGTCATATTAATATTTTATTCACAAATATGGATAAATATGAAAATTTCATATTCTTTATTTACCTGGGGTGTTACATCCTTCCCCCCTTTTGGGAATTGCGTCCTCACAATTTTAAAATTGCGCTTGGAAACATCCTTGAAAGTCCCACATCGGAGAAAGAGTCGGTAAAACAATCACTTTAAAATAAAGAAAGATAAGTACAGAGGTCACCCGAGTTAACCCATACTAGGACTCCATGTAGGAAAACATGGACATGGAGGAGAAAACATAGGGTCATGTTCTGATGGAGAGTGATAGAAAACATGTTTAGGAGAAAGTTAACAATAAGAAAATCACAAACTTGTGATGGGTTAAACAGTGTTGGGTTCCCCAGTAGGAAAATTTAATTGACAACATTTTTTTTTAAGTTACTTTTTATTGAGGAATTTATTCATAAGGAAACATAATTACTTATCATGTTGACTTTCAACTTTTATTAGATTTATTACACAAACTCATACTTTCCCCAAAAGACGAGTATTTAGGAAGACTTGTTCATATTAAGAGTACTATAATCAACTTCTAGAGAGTAACCTAATCCACCAAAGATAACTATATACTTCCCATATCTTTAGACCTTAACAAAAACCAAAACCAAAAAGGTTAGTACAAGGTCAGATAATCTAGAAAAGGATAACCCTTTAAAAAGAAAATCTATGCTTAATCTCCAAAATTTGTCCAACAAAACACAAAGTTCAACGAGGACCATCTGATAAACAATTTGTCCATAAAATTCTTCAAAGTAAACCAAAATAATATTGAAACCCAAATATTTGAAGGATTTAGTCACATATTCTTCCAAGTTAAATCTTAACATTTATCTCCAAACAACATCAGTTGATCTTGATGTCTCGTATTGAAAAGTAATTAACCTAATCACATATCCTCCATGATAGGTTAATAAATATCCATAGATAACCCAAAATCAACGTACTCTTAATTAATAAAATCATCTAACTAAAAAGAATCAGTCAAACTGACCAGGGACTTCACGTAGTCCAGTGGTAGGCGATAAATACTAGTCTCACTTTGGTTGTGGGTTCGATTCCCGCAGCTTTGTCCGACGCGACGGGTTGTCACACGGTCTACGTGTTGTCCTTTTTCCAAAACTATATAATTCTTAAATAATTCCCCAAAAAGAGATAAAATCATCAAAAATGATCATAACATATTTTAACCTCAAGTTTATCTCATGCCTTTCATTTTCCAGCATATCATATAATAACCCATAATTACCTCAAAAGTATGGATCATATAAACTCTAATTGTTACCTTTATAATTATTACCTAAACTTCCACATCGATTGGTCATCTCGTACATGATTCATTACAGAACATACCAAGGTTCAAGTGGTTGATCATGACTCCTTGATAGTTGGTTTAGAACAACCACGAGTTTCCTCATTGAATACCCCATTTCATCCAGTCTCTTAATCAAAGAACCACCACAGTTTCCTTCAAACCAATTGTCACTTTGGTGCCTGCTAGATCCAGCCATTTACTAAAACCAAAAAGGTCAGTGTGAGTATATCAACAAAACCATCATGTACTAATGAGTAATATAAACACTAAGATATACTTACTCATTCACTTTATCTAAAACTAGGACTCTTTCTGAAATCCTAACCATTATGGTAATGTCACTTATGCTTAAAGAATACCCTAACCTCTAAAGTTATCTAAACCGACCTTTGATACCAACTATAAGGCCCCAGCCTTAAACCTTACTTAATCTTGAGTTATTACAAGATTACACATTGAGGATCTTTTCAGGTTTAGAGTTTTAGAGAATTAGATCATGAAACTTGCATTACATTCCACATTTAAACAAAGTGGTTACATAAAAGATAGTATTCATTCTTCCCATCAACGGAAACATATTTAAAATAAAACACGGATTCTTTCTTGACACATCCTTGACACTATCATCACATCATGTACCTTTCCCTTGACCTGTGAAAAACATTTCAAAAACTTGGGATGAGCATAAAAAGCTCAGTAAGGGTTATAAAAATATGGAAAGGAAACATGAGTTCATATATACATAAGAATGAAATCATACTTTACCCATAAAACATAGGCACTTTAACTTACCTCATAAAACCATGAATAAATCATAGAAATCATAAGACATAAAAGGTAACTTGAGGCATTCATAACATTCTTACGTAGGGAGTAACCCTCTTGGTTACGTTTGGAATACCCATCACAGTATATTCCCTAAATCTCTTCGGAGAAACCTTAACGTTTCACTCCTTCGCGTTACCCAATGCATTGTAGAGCTATATCGGGCTCACCCGCCCTTAGTTTATCACGGAACCACCCGTATTCATAACAATGCCCAAGAACCATAACATAATCTTATCACATAAAACATTCATAAAGGAAACATAACATTTCCACCTTTAAATCACAAGATATCAATACAACACATTGAAAAAACATTATGAAAACAATTTTCAATACCAAAATAAAAGAAAAGTAAAACATGGTATTTATTTTTCTTTTAAAAAGAAGGTATGGCTTGTAGAGGAAGCCAAAACTCAAATAATGGTTACGACGGCGGAGAAGTCGTTGTCGCCGCATACATACGACAAAAACATTCCCTTTTGTCATTTAATAAACACTTCGTATAAAAAGATTCCTTTTGAATAAAATTAAAAGTCAAAGGGGTTTATACACCGTATAAAAGAAGGTTGTGTATAAAATATAATATTCCTCAATGAAAGGAGATTGAGACGAAGTCCCTTACAAAGACGGTATCCTTGGTTTAAGGATAAATTAATTACATAATTATGTGTGACAAACTAATACACCAAATATAAGTGGATATTAAGTGTGAAATAATCAAAGGTCATTCACACATATTCAAAGTATGACATATTCAATAACTACATGTTGAACCCAAAGAAATCGAAATTGGGTTAAGAAGTTCCCTTGACAGCCTAACGGCGTCACATCAAAATCAGTTTATGAGAGATAAAAAGTGTATCTCATCACTTGGACATAAAATTTACATCAATGAGGATATATGAGAACATATCCCAACATAACAACATGTAAATTAAAATACCCAACAAAATAAGTCTTTTAAAAAAGAGGAGGGTGAAAGGTTCCCTTACCGACTTGGGTATCTTTCAAAACATACACCCCATGAAAGAAGGACAATAAATCATTGATGTAAATACTCATAAACGAAAGTATATTACACAAAGAGTAGAATAATGGGCAGTACATACACCACTCAAAGGAAAATGTGGAAAATGTATCATAAATCTCACGGGAATAAAAGTGAGACGAAAAATCCCTTACGAAAACTCGGCAGCCTAACGGCGCCACATAAAACTTACAAAAATGGATTGATGAGATCAAATAGGGTATCTCATCATATTAACTTAAAGTTTATAGAAAGAGGAATATAAAATAACATCCCCCAACATAACAAATAGGAGCTTAAAAGAAGTTACATAAAGGAGAGTACTTAAAAAGAAAGAGAGAGGTTAGATCTCTTACGAAAATTCGGCAGCCTAACAGCGCCACTCAAAACTTCCAAAATGGATTGATGAGAGAGAATAGGGTCTCTCATCACATGAACATAAAAATTAAAGTAATTGTAATATAAAATAACATCCCAATAACAAGAAAGATGAGATTTAGAGGGAATGACATAAAAGAGTGTACTTAAAAAGAAAGAGAGGAGTAAGATACCTTACCTCAAGTCCAACTTGTCTTGTTCGTTTCTTTATATTCCTGAATAATAAAATTTGGTCAATTAATAATTTCCTAATTACCTCCTTTAGAGATTATTATTCAGTTCATATCACATATTATAATGTTATAATAATTGTTTAATAATGTTAGTTCATATCAGACGTTTTTGCCGATGTTTGGTACATGAGTCAAAAATGAACTTGTTTAAAAAAAAGATTGCTCATGTAGTTATAAGTAAATAATTTCCAGAATAGTATTAATTATTAAAATATCATATATATCCAGAAAATATTCATTTCATACTATTCCATATCATTTAGAGATAAAAAACGAAAAGCAACGTTCATGGAGACGGTAGGCCGTACGTACGCATGAACGCTACTTTCATTTTTTGTCATATTAATGGAATTAAAAGAAAATGAGATATATATATATATTATAATTCTAGAATGATATCCATAATTTTTATGTAATATATTACATATATATACATTATATATATGTACTTATAGTATTACATAACATTTTGAGATAAGAAATGAAATGTACCGTTCATGGAGACGGTAAGTCGTACGTACGCATGAACGCTACTTCCATTTCTATTTCATATTTAATGGAATTAAAACATAATGATACATAATAGTATTTTAATTCCAGTATGGTATCATATATAATATCATTAAATATATCCTTTATACGTACCACATATGGTATTAACGAATCAAATCACTTTGAGGGGGCGGTAGTCCGCACTTCCTTAAATGAAGATATCGCGTTTACCCATAATGGAAACCATAAAGGTATGCCCAAAATGAAAAAATACAGAAGCTTAAGGAAATAATAAACATATTATATATCATATATAAATATAGTGTCATCTTAATGGCCACCTTTGAAGGTGTTAAAATAATGTTGAACAATCATCGTTTCGGGAGGCCAAAATTTGTCATCCACAGAAACAGTATGTTCTTTAACCATTAGATGTAGGTGTGTAAAAGTTTAGCTCGAATCCTTCTTATAACAACATACTATTATATTTATGATACTGTATTTGTTACAAAATAAATTAATAAAAAGAGTTTAGGGGGTTGGAGAAGCAAAATAAAACAAAAGGACTCAAGTGAAGACATTACCTTAAAATCGGGTAACTCCCTTTGGTTTTAGCTCAAAGGCTTCCTTGGGAAGAATTATGCCCAAATTGAGGCTTCAAGGAGTAATAGAGGGAAGTGTAGAGACAAAATGGGCAGAGTTTGGCCGAGCCAAAGGCTTTGGGAGTGTGGGTAAGGAGGTAGAGGTGGGGGCCTTTTATAAGAGGAGAGGAGGGGAACTCTTGTAAAGTTACAAAATGTTACTTTATTTTCAAAAGAGTTTCGGATTTTAAAGGTCCCACATTGATGTATTTCTAGGATAATGTGATAAGGGTTCAAAATACACTCATCCAATAGGTTTTGGACATATGTAGGTCTTATGTATTACTTTATATTTCCATTTTATTTAAATCTCTAAATAATGAGGTCATCACTGCATCATCATGATGTCATAAATAATTTAATTTATTTAATGTCTAAAAATTATAAAACAAATAATATGATGTAGGAAATCTTTTTATCTTTCCAATTACAATTTATAGTCAAAAATATGACTTGTATAACACCATGTAAAAATTATTTTTGTAAAACATCTCATGTTTGTGTCATTTTTACTTTAACATTAAATAAAAAGATATTTATGTCATTTTCCAACCAAAGTGGCTCCATGGGGTCCCCAAGTTGACCCATGGATTTTCTTGGTCTGCCATGACACATCCAATGAGGGTAGTACATGTTTCTAGGTCATTTCATTTTATTAAAACATTATTCTTACCATAAACTACACTAATTACCTCTAATCGCGATTAAAAACCTTATAAGTTACTATTCACCAAAAAAATTATTTTTATCCCATTGAACCACATTTTACTTCTTAATGAAAACCATGTATGTCATATTTTTGAAATTCAAAACACAAAGATGGAAAAATTTCATTTAAATGGAAAAATCAGTTTTTATAAGTACCACTTAGTGGTTTCACTATTCATCAAAAATTGAAGTTTTCAGAAAAATCCCAAAAATTCACCCTAAGCTATATTTGATATTCCAAATTCAAAAATGAAGTATATTTTACAAAATTAAAAACATATAAGTCACATTAATTAATTTAATAATTAATTCCCGCTGTCAGAGCAAATAGCGTGTTTTTATGAAACAATAAGTATCAAAAGATTGACACTAGTTTAAGTCTGTTTTCAAAGTGAAATTAATTCCAACGACCACTATTGGATTTAATGGTAAAAATATATTCTAATTTCACTTTAAAACCAATTCAAGAGATAATCTAATCATATAAATAAATTATATTAAAAAGAGGTTTTGAATTAAAATACAACATTTTACACTATTCATTAAAAAAATGAACTTTATCGGAAAGATACCAAAAATTTACACAAAGTAAATTTTGATGTCCCAATTCTTAAGAAGAGTTTTATTTGGTCCAATAGAATGTATAAGATTGAAAAAAACTATATTTAATGACGGTTATCCATCAAAAGGCGATAAGTGAACCTTTAGTGAAAACTAGGGCATATACGCCTAAAATTGAATTCTTTCCGTATTTTAAGCCTTTATCTTTTATTGGATAAATGTAAAAACATTTAAAAACATATATAATCATATTTTAGTTATTTCTATCCATTCCTGCCAATACAACGACTACATGTTAACTACCATTTAAAATAATATTATTTTATTATTAGAGTGCAACGTAAGATTCCCAGGAAACTCGTTGTTGCGTGTTGGGTACGCCATCGAGCATAGAGTCCCCTTTAAAGTCATATTAATATTTTATTCAAAAATATGGATAAATATGAAAATTTCATATTCTTTATTTACCTGGGGTGTTACAGTGTACCTGATATCCAACTGTTGCATGCCCTTAAAAAAATAGGGTTGTGTCTTGGGCAGGTCAAAAACCACTCCTCCTCAACCTTTAATCTTGTTATAACTATTACAATTAGTGTCTTGAGGAGATAAAACAAGGTTTGAGAGATAAGTGTGAGATTTTTTCCAAATGAAACTTATAAAAAAACAAAAATAATAAATGAGTTAAGTGTTGAAATGTGAAAGATATGGGGATATCTAGGTTGGGAGCTTATGGTTTGACTTCGAGGAATACTTATGTGAGTGGGTCTTGAAATATGACTGCAAAGGATGTAAGTTAGGTTCAGGGGACAAAATCTTTTAAGCTGAAACATGTTAAAATAACCTATATTTATTAGATAAAAAGTGGAAAGAATAGCATAGAATGGTTTTCACACACACACGAAGATTTAGTGGCATGGTTAACTTTTGAATTCCTTTCTTAATTTGGTATCATGAATCTCTTTGAATTTCATTGTGATATGATTTATGAGACATATTTTTCCATTTTCACTAGGAAGAACTCCTTGGTGTGGTTTATGCATTGATCACATTACTTTAATGAATTTAAATTTCCACAAATGTTAAAAATTCATGATGTTGGGAATATATACATGCATCTTTTTTTGGATATGTGACTTTGCCCAGGAGTGAAAATGTTTAGGTGTGGGGGTGTGATCGCATAGTGATTCACTATTCAAATTCACCCTTACACTGTTGTTTTAAACTGGTCTTGTATTGAAAATTAAAAGTATAATAACAAATTTCACTCCATTTTTTATTCAATTATTTTGTTTTTAACACTATTAAAAAGGGAAATGTTACTTGATTTGATAATTATATTGTAGGTGGAGGTGATTTGGAGGGTCCATGATGAAGTGGAAGAAAAATGGGCCAAAATTGCATGGATCCATGATGACGTGTCCACTGTTTTTCCTGTTTAGAAAATTAAGTGAATCTAAATGGGATCATATTTTTTTTTTTTGGTCCAAAATTTAATGGGATACAACTCTTATTAATGAACCCAAGCCCCATTCATCCATAAAGGGGTATAAACGACCTGATCTATCCAGAACACCAAATATATGCAAAGTCAAAAGTGGCGTTCTGTAATTTGTCCATATCTCCGGATCCTCTTGTCCAATTGATGCCAAACTTTTGGTGGAGATATCCAGGAAGTGGGTATACAACTTTACAGTTTTTTCAAAAGATATATTCAATAGTCTCATATCCTAAATATATGGAACAAGTGGATTGAATAAATCTATGTGCCCAAAACCACCTTCCAATTTTCCTATAAAATGGAACCTTGGGATCCCCATTTGAGAGTTCGAACTAGAGGCAAGGTGATGCCATTTTAGAGTCCCAAATGATTCCTCCCACTAATATTTTAATTTATGGAGGCTATGAGAATTTCTACCTCAACATATTTCTCTTCCACCTCTCCCATGGGTTTCTAAACCCCTTGTGATCACCCGGGGAGGAACATGATGTAATCACGAGCTTCATGTTTGTATTATTTTGAATGATATTTTTAATTCTAGGTTTTATATTGTTTTTATTAATCCTCTATTTTAATTTAATTGATTTATATACTGGTATGTTATACTCAAACTCAAATGATCATGTTTGGGGGTACCCTTTCATGTGATGTTTCACACACCGTTCATCCTTTTTTCTTCCCTCATTCAATTGAGGTGTTTTTGTGGTTTATATTGGTCAATTGAACTCACATAAGCACTATCAAATCCATGTACATTTATGTCATGGTATCACAAATAAATAACATACAAACCTTGACAGCACAACGAGTTCTTCATGTGTTGCCTTAGTGAGTTTTGATTATGAAGTCGAACACAAATCACCCTGTCATCGGTGGTGTCCGGTGAATCATTGTGTGTTTTCTACTGAACCGTAGGAGGTATCCTAATATAAACTCAATAAAATTCTGGTTATAGGTGTTAAAAATCAAGGATTAAAATATCATAACCCTATATCATGAAGCAATGAAGGATGAACATCATGAGAGTACCCCGATTTGATCATGCTTAATTAATTATTTTAATTTCTATTTTGTTTTATCGCTTTCATTTTATATTTTCATCTTCAATAATCAAACCCCCAAGTTTTAAAAAACCTAATCCCCCTTATACTTTCATAAAAAAACCCCTATTTTTAAATAATTATCTAAGGCTCTGTCGAGATACGACCTAGGGTTGCTGCTATACTGCAGAAATTCTAGTTAAAAAAACATCTAATTTCACGCGTTTGACAACTCGATCAGGAGGAGTATTTTTGAAATGAATATGTTGGAATGTTTTTGGTATATTGTGTCAATTAATTCAATGTGATTCAAATTCAATTGTGTTGGAGTTGGTTCTAGGCCACCAACTCCAAAATAATCCCACTTGGCTCTAGTCCAAGTGGAAGTATCATGGAGTTAGTATCCTAGAACCAAATACTTTGTACTTTATTCATTAAATAATACCTTATCACATTTTTTGGAGTCAGTGTCCTTGATCCAACTACTTTGTACTTTATTCATTAAATAATACCTTATCACATCTTGATCATTCTTCTGCATGACAATGCATGTGATAATGTCCTAAGGATAGCTGTTGTGATAAAAGGTCATAGTGGATCCCTACTATGATGAGAACCTGGAAGCTACATAACACTATTCTTTAATATATGTTATATGGATGGATGATGTTATTTGAGGGACACAAATAATACAGGAAATTAGGTGTGAGGACTCATAAAACTTTGAGGTACCTTCTCAGGGTGTGCGCCCTTGCTAATATCTAGGAGGATATTATAAGAATGAGACCCGCCAGTTGGAAATCCACATTTCATAGTGTCATTGTATGTTACTATCTACGGATGTGTGTATTGGTCCTTAGACTTTAAGATTTTTATTAATGGGTATTACAACTCATGCACTTATATGTATTGATGAAAACTGTGATGACACACTATTAACAGTGTGGTAGAATATGTTGGGTACGTCACGAGTAATACTACATTAATAGATAATGAAATATAAGGATTTGTCCCTTTTTCCACAATGGGAGTTGATATCTTAGGTCCTTTGATAGAATTGATATGTCCTAAATAAATCCATATCCATGGTGAGAAATGGGCAAGTTCAATTCCGAAAAGTCAAAGAAAGAATAATCGATCACATGGGTTGATGGCACTAGCATGAAACCCACTTGATTCGAGATATCAAGACAAAGGGATTACATTACACAGTTTGTGTTCGTAAGAGTTGACATGTCATTGCAGCATTAACTTATTTCTCTATGGTTTCCTTGGTGTGTTGCTAGATGCTAACCATGGACTTTAGGTAGGATCTACCTAATTCCACTGAGAAGGAGGCCTAGAGGGTCACATACTAAGTGTGTCCAAGTATCTCAGTTAAATATTAATTTAACAAGTTGAATAAAGATTATTCTCAATTTTGGTTTAATAATTATTCAAGGATGTCTGATCACATTTATTTCAACACTGGTTATTTGAGAGAATATATTATGGGTGAAATAATATATTTATTAGCAAGTAATGCAGTGATATTTATTTAGAAAATAAATATCCATTATTCAAGGTCTAATAAATGTGGTAGAGGAAATAAATAAAATAGAAAAACAAAAGTACACACCATGTATATTAATATACATTCCATTTAATTTTTCTAGGGATTTGTGAGAAATAATATTATTTAGTTAATTAAATAATATTAGGTGTAATTTGATGGGTGCATTTCAAGTAATAATAATAGTCAATTGTTATTATTAAACATGGGGTTTTACTAATAATTAAATGAAATAAATAAATGCTTTTGGGAAATTAATTCATTTTATTATTCTAAGTAATTAAAATCCCAATTATATAATTCCCATTAGCCTGTCCATTTTTGGGTGGTAGAAAATGGATATTGAAAAAACTCTTAAGCCAAGAGATAATTATTTTTTCTTCCAAGAACGCTCTCACGCTATGAGAGAGATCCTCCTCCACTAGATCAAGGAGAATGCTTTGCAATCAGATCTCAAGGTAATTGAAGACATACATCGTAAGCAAAGGATCTTCTGTGCTAGAACCCAGAGATCCCTTTGGCTACATCCAGAGATATGTGCAGCATGTGTGGATCACTTCTAGAGGAATCCTACACTTAGATTCTATGACGCAATGACAGATCACATCAGATCATGACTAGAAATATCAACAGATAAAGAATTCCATCAAGGTAATTCTTGTCTTTTATTTAAATTAATTATAACCAACATATGATGATCCTATCTATGGTTTTGGGATTCCCTTTCTTTCTTTCATTCTTCGTTTAATTCTGAAGATCCTACATTTTATTATCATGATGAATCTCAGATTGATCGTTGTTAATGGAAAAAATTAAAGTTGGGAACACCCACCAACGTGCTTTCGCTACGCACAAAACCTATAAGTGGTATCAAAGGGGTCATATCATTGATTATAATTATTTATTTTTTTCATTGGTGATTTACACATTTAATAATTTAGTTGTTTCAATTCAAGTTAATCGTTCTATAAATCTGAATCTCAAGATATATTCCTTCTATTTTTTTTCTCATTCACCTTATAGAAACGATTTTTTCTTTTAATTTTGATTAAAATAAAATAAAGGATCTCATTTGGAGGTGACAAAGATTCCTGGCCATACAAAACCATAACACACGATGTGTATTCGGCAGTACACACCATGTAGTATAGTTTCCATGCACCAGGACGGTCCTCCAAACTAGGCTGTGTCATTGGATTCTATCTAATTCTTTAAAACTCTGTGTGTTGACCAGTAATAGGTGGAAAATAGTTTCTGTATAACACATCGTGTGGCCCATTGAACACAGCGTGTAGTCCCTTTGGGTTAGGGTTGGATCTTGTTCCATGTACATGGCTTACCCAGCTGGAAACCGTTTAACGTGGATACTACATGGCGTGTGTCCCACTGAACATGTCGTGAAATCCGAATATTTCTGAAGTACATCTACATGTCATGTCCTCGGGTGTGTACTTCAGATGGACGGTGAACAAAATTACATGCCATGTAGTTGGAACTACATGTCATGTACTCATCCAAATTACGCAGATTTATTAAAATTTATTATTATACTATAAAAACCCTTGAGACGTGTACCATAGCACGGGTATAAATCTAAGGCACAACATGTGATAGGTGTTTTATATATGTGTGTTTAATTTAACATCTGCATAATGTTCATTTCTAACCATTGGGTAGTTATGAATGGGAATTCACTAGGTTACCTCCAAGGTACAGGTTACATACAAATATAATTTTAAATGAATTTATTTGTTTAAAATTATGATGGATGAGAATCACAAGGAAATTCATAAAATGGTTTAAGATAAAAGGATTGATTAATTAAAGATAATTAATTGATTCGAGCGTGATTTATCTTAAACAAGAATGATTAAATAATTGAATGCTAGTTTTATTTATGCGTAAATATTGTTGCATGTATGGATGATCATGAGATAGACCACGACATTTTTATGTTAATGGTTTCTTTTAATTTATTTATTTAAATTAAATTTGTTGGTCTGTGAGCCTTCTCCTCATTAATATGTTGGGCCTGTGTTCCCAAGGTTTATTTTATGTAAAACATCATTTTACCCCTCACCTGTGAGTGAGATAAAAGCATATGTAATGGATATAGATCCCAAGATAGTGGAGGCGTCTCAATTTAGGAGCCAAGGTATAAGGCCCAGGCCTTAAACATTACTTAATCTTGAGTTATTTCAAGAATACACGTTGATGATCTTTTCAGTTTTAGAGTTTTAGAGAATTAGATCATAAATCATGCATTACACTCCACATATAAACAAAGTGGTTACATAAAAGATAGTAATCATTTTTCCCATCATCGGAAACATATTTAAAATAAAACATAGATTCTTTCTTAACACTTCCTTGACACTATCATCACATCATGTACCTTTCCCTTGACCTGTGAAAAACATTTCAAAAACATGGGATGAGCATAAAAATCACAGCAAGGGATATAAAAGTACAAAATGAAAACATTATTCCATGTATGAAATCATACTTTACTCATAAAACATAATCATTTTAACATACCTCATCAAATCATGAATAAATCATAGAAATCATAAGACATAAAGGTAACTTGAGGCATTCATAACATTCTTACGTAGGGAGTAACCCTCATGGTTATGTTTGGAATACCCATCACAGTATATTCCCTAAATCTCTTTGGAGATACCTTAACGTTTAACCCCTTCGCATTACCCAATGCATTGGAGAGCTATATCGGGCTCACCCGCCCTTAGTTTATCATGGAACCACCCATCTTCATAAACAATGCCCAAGAACCATAACATAATCATATCACATAAAACATGCATAAAGGAAACATAACATTTCCACATTTCAATCACAAGATATCAATACAACACATTGATATAATAAAAAAAATACCAAACCATTTTCAATACCAAAATAAAAGAGAAGTAAAACATTGTATTTGTTTTTCATTTAAAAAAAGGTTATGGCTTGTAAAGGAAGCCGAAACTCAAATAATGGTCACGGTGGTGGAGAAGTCGTTGTCTCCACATACGTACGACAAAAAAAAATTCCCTTTTTTCATTTAGTAAATGCTTAGTATAAAAATATTCCTTTTGAATAAACATAAAAGTCAAAGGGGTTTATACACCATATAAAAGAAAGTTTTGTATAAAACAAAATATGCCTCAATGAAAGGAGATTGAGACGAAGTCCCTTACCTCGGGTCCGACTTGACTCGTTCATTCTTTAACCTCCTGAATAATAAACTTGAGTTAATTTCTACTTGCTTAAGAACCTTTTTCAAGTTCATTATTCCTTTTTATATCACTTATTACCATGTTATGAACACTATGTAATTATTTAAGTTAATAATGGTCGTTTTGTCGATCATTGGTACTTGAGTCAAAAATAAACTCTTTATAATTACAAGTTGTTCATGTATCCATTATATCCAGAGTTATATTAATCATGTAGATATCATATATATCATATATATCCAGTATATACATGCATTTATAATATTACATAACATTTATAGGTAAGAAATGAAATGCACCATTCATGGAGACGGTAAGCCGTACGTACGCATGAACGCTACTTTCATTTCTATTTCGTATTTTATGGACTGGAATCATAATGATATAAAGGTATATTATAATTCCAGTATAATATCATATATAATATCATTAACTCCATCCTTTATACATCCCACATATGGTATTAACGAATCAAATCACTTTGAGAGGGTGGTAGTCCGCACTTCCTAAAATGAAGATATCGTATTTACCCATAATGGAAAACATAAAGGTATGCCATAAATGAAAAATAAAGAAGATTAAGAAAAAAATAAACATATTATATATCATATATAAATATAGTGACATATTAATGGCCACCTTTGAAGGTGTTAGAAGAATATTGAGCAATCATCGTTTCGTGAGGCAGAAATTCGTCATCCACGGAAACAGTATGCTCTTTAACCATTAGATGTATGTGTGTGTAAGTGTAGCTCGAATCCTTATTATAACAAAATCCTAGTATATTTAAGATACTTTTTTTGTTACAAAAGAAATTAATAAAAAGAGTTTAGGGGGTTTGAGAAGCAAAATAAAACAAAAGAACATTAGAGAATACTTTACCTTTAAATCAGGTAACTCCTCTTGGTTTGAACCAAAAGGGTTTCTTAAAGAGCTTTCTGCCTAAGGTAAGGCTTATAGGATGAATATAGGTATTTGGAGAGATAAAATGAGTAGATATTGGCCGAGCAAAATGCTTGAGAAGTGTGGGTAATGAGGTATAGGTGGGGGCCTTTTATAAGAGGAGAGGAGGGGCACTCTTTGAAAGTTATAAAATGTTACTTTATATTAAAATGAGTTTCGGATTTTAAAGGTCCCACATTGATATATTTCGAGTATAATGTGATAAGGGTTCGAAATATACTCATACAATAGGTCTTTGACAAGTATAAGTCTTATATTTTACATTATCTTTTCATTTTATTTAAATCGTTCACTAATGAGATAATCACTGCATCATCATGATGTCATAAATAATTTAATTTATTTAATGTCTAAAAACTATAAAAAAATACTATGATGTAGTAAATTTTTTTAGATTTCCAATGAATATTTATAGTCCAAGAGATCATTTATGTAGACAAAATGAAAAATGTTTTACTCAGGTGATACATTCTTTAGTGATATTCTCCTTTCTTTAAAAATAAAAAGACAAAGTGTTACCTTCACCCAAAAGTGATTCCATGGGGTCCCTAAGTTTGGCAAAAGGCATCCCATGGTCGTCCATGACACAAAAAGTAGCATTAGGACACATGTTGGGGTCATTTTTCATTATTATGATATTATTTTATTATCCTTAACTAACCGATTACTAATTAATCACTATAATTAAAGATAATTGTCGTTGTTACTATTCATAATGTCCAAAAACAAAAGAGTATTAATTAAATAATTTGTACCTTCTGATTACAAATATTGAATCCATTTTACCAAATTCCAAACACAGAAATTGCAATAATTAATTTAAAAATAATTCCCGTTGTCAAAACAAATAGCGGGTTTTTTTAGAAACAATTTCTATCAAAAGTTTGAGAATTGTTTATGTCCAATTTCAAATTGAAATTAATCCTAATGAACACCATTGGATTAAATGGTAAAAATATATTCTAATTACACTTTAAAACAAATTAAAAAGATAATCTAACCATATAATTAAATTAGATGAAAAATCAGTTTTGATGTAAAATGCAGTATTTTTCACTATTCATTAAAAAATGAACATTGTCAGAAAAATACCAAAAATTTATCCAAAGTAAATTTCAATGTCCCAATCATAAATAATAAGTTTATTTTGACAAATAGAGCTTATAAAATTTTCAAAAGTTTGATTTAAAAATGGTTTGCCATTAAAAGGCGGTAAAACAATCTTTTAAAAATATTAGTGTATTTCATACTTAAGATTGGATTTATTCTCATTTTAAGCCTCTAAAACACTATCTAATTCATAAATAGACATAGATAAGAATATATATTATTCATTACTTACTTGGGATGTTACATCATTCCCCCCTTTAGAAAATTGTGTCCCCGCAATTTATTTACTTATCGAATAAGTGGGGGTATTTATCCCTCATTGCATTTTCAGATTCTCAAGTTGCCTCTTTAATCATGTTGTTTTTTCACAAAACCTTTACTTGATGAATCACCTTATTCTGCAACACTTTCTCCCTGTGGTCAAGAATCTGGACTGGTTGTTCCTCATAAGATAGATTCTCTTCCAACTGAACTACCTCTGGACTCAAAACATGAGATGGATCTGGCATGTACTTCCTTAACATTGAAACATGTAAAACATTGTGTACCTGAGATAAACTCAGAGGTAAAGCCACTCGGTATGCAAATGATCCAACTCTCTCCAAAATTTCATATGGTCCAATGAACCTTGGACTCAACATTCCTTTCTTACCAAATCACGTCACACTTTTCCATGCTGAGACTTTGAGGAAGACATGATCACCTACCTCAAAAGAGAGATCCTTCCTCTTATTGTCTGCAGAACTCTTCTGCCTGCTCTGAGCTATTCTCATGTGTCTCTGTATCAGATGAACTTTTTCTACCAACTCTTCTACCAATTCTGGTCCCATCAACTTCCTTTCACCCACTTCATCCCAGAAAGTTGGAGTTCGACACCGCTTCCCATATAATGTCTCAAATGGTGTCATCTGTATACTGGAATTAAAACTGTTATTATAAGAAAACACAACCAAAGAAAGATGTTGGTCCCAACTTCCCTGATAATCCATCAAACAAGCACGTAGCATATCCTCCAAAGTCTGAATTGTTCATTCTGACTTCCCATCTGACTGAGGATAAAAAGCTGTACTAAAATTTAATTCAGTACCCAATGACTTTTGAAGGCCTTTCCAAAAGTTAGAAGTGAACCTGGGATCACGGTCAGATACAATGGAGAGAGGAACTCCATGTAACCTGACTATCTCTTTAAGATACAAACGGGAAAGTTGATCTAGGGAAAAAGTATCTCGTATAGCAAGGAAATGAGCAGATTTAGTCAAGCGATCAACAATAACCCAGATTGCATTATTACCTCGAGGTGTCTTCAGCAATCAAACAACAAAGTCCATGGATATATTCTCCCATTTCCACTCTGGTACTGGTAAAGGTTGAAGCATCCCATTCGGTAACTGCCGCTTTGCTTTAACCTGTTGACAATTCAAACACTTCACAGTAAAATTAGCAATATCTCTTTTCATTCCATCCCACCAGTAATACTCCCGAAGATATCTATAAATCTTAGTACAACCTAGATGAACTGAAAACGGAGAACTATGGGATTCACATAAAAACTATCTCTTCAATTGTGAATCACAAGTCACACACAATCTCTTCCCACATCTCAAAACACAATCATTATCAATGTTGAATTCAGGAAACTTACCCTTCTGAACCAGCTCTACCTTTTTCTGCAACTCACTGTCTTGCTTCTATTCTTATTTAATTCTATCTGATATAGAAGATTTCACTGATACCTAAAACAAAATAGAAGGACATCCTGTACCAACAACTTCTATTCCAAAGTTCATCAAATCCTTAACCAATGGATCACGTTTCAAACGCATTATTGTTAATGAATCATTACTTTTTCGACTCAAAGCATCAGCCACTTTATTTTCTTTTCCCGGATGGTAATGAATTGTACAATCATAATCCTTGATTAATTCTAGCCATATCCTCTGTCTCATGTTCAATTATTTCTGAGTGAATATATACTTTAAACTTTTGTGATCAGTATATATTTCACACTTTACACCATACAAATGATGCCTCCAAATTTTTAAAGAGAAAACAACAGTAGCTAATTCCAAATCATGTGTAAGGTAATTTACCTCATGAGTTTTCAACTAACGTGAAGCATAAGAAATTAGCTGATCATTCTGCATTAGGACGCAACCAAGTCCTTTCAATGAAGCATCACTGTAGATAACAAACTCCTCATTCCTGGAAGGTAGTTCCAAAACTAGAGCATTCACCAATATTCTTTTCAATTCCTGAAAACAATCATCACATTCTTTTGTCCAGATAAACTTAACACCCTTCCGAGTTAGCTTAGTTATTGGACTAGATAACCGGGAAAAATTTCTGACAAACCTTCGGTAATAGTATGCCAAACCAAGGAAGCTACGAATCTGGGTTACACTTGTGGGTCTTGACCATTCTTCAACAACATTCGTTTTTGCAGGATAAATAGTTATCCCATCTTTATAAACAATGTGACCAAGTAAAGAAATTTGTTACAACCAAAACTCACACTTGCTGAATTTCCCATACAATTTATTTTCTTTTAAGGTTTGCAAAATAACCCCTAAATGTCTTTCATGCTCCTCTTTACTTTTAGAAAACACCAAAATATCATCAATGAAAACAACCACAAACTTATCCAAGAACTCATGGAAATTTATATTCATAAGGTCCATGAATACAGCAGGTGCATTGGTTAGCCCAAAAGTCATAAATACAAATTCATAATGGCCATATCTTGTACGAAACGCGGTCTTCAGAATATCTTCTTCCTTTACCTTCAACTGATGGTACCCCGATCTCAGGTCAATCTTTGAAAAATATTGATCTCCTTGGAGCTGATCAAACAAATCTTTGATATGATGAAAAGGATATTTGTTATTAACAGTGATGTTATTCAAGGCTCTATAGTCAATGCAAAGTCTCATTGAACCATCTTTCTTTTTAACAAATAAAATAGGATCACCCCATGGTGATGTGCTAGGTCGAATGAAACCTTTCTCTAATAAATCTTGTAATTGCTCCTTCAACTCTAAAAGTTCAATTTGAGCTATTCGATAAGGGGGTTTTGAAATTGGATTAGCATCGGGAACTAATTCAACAGTAAATTTAACTTCCCGATCTGGTATTATTCCAGGCAACTCATCAGGAAAAACATAAGGATACTCATTTACCACTGGCACATCATTAATCTGAATAGTTCCTTTGTTTTCAACAATATGTGCAAGGTAACATTAATTCTCATATTTTACAAGTTTCTCAGCCTCTTGATATGTTATCAACAGTAAGGGTTAATTCTTGTACACAAACTAAAAGTCTTTCTGAAAAGAAACTTCTTTAGCTCTATAGTCAATCTTAGCATGGTAAATAGAGATCCAATTCATACCCAGGATAACATCAAACTCTAATAGAGGTAAAACAATAAGGTTTTCAAGTAGGTTCTTTCCACGGATAAGGATAGGAAGATTATTATAAATTCTTTTTGCCTCAACATTTCCCCCAGGTGTTTTTACCACAAGTTCAGGAGTCATTTCTTGAGATGGTATTCCCAATTTACTAGAAAAGTTTTCAGAGATGAAATAATGTGTAGACCCCGAATCAAACAAAACACTGGCATAATCTGAAAAAACAAACAAAGTACCTGATACCACTTCATTTGATGGCCCAACATCTGTTGAAGTAGTTGCAAAGGATTTCACCACCCCTTTCTTCTTGTAGTCTAACTGCTTCCCATCACTCGAGCTCTTTGTCGGACACTCGTTTGCATAGTGACCCATATCATTGCACATAAAACATTTCACTAACTGTAAATCAAATTTGGTCTTACCATCACCCTGATCTTTTTCAGTGCAATCATGAGCCTTATGTCCCATCTTACCACATCGGTAGAACTTTCCAGAATTCAGAATACATTCCCCAGCATTCCTTTTACCACATTTATCACAAACTAGAAACTTAGTTTTCTTACCGTCAGACCTTTTTGAAGAATTCTTCCCTTTCTCCTGCCACCTCGGTCTCTTCTTATGTAGGTTTTTATAGAACACTTGATCATTAGCAAACTCCATTTCCACCTTCTCAACACATTGAAAAAGATTTTAATAACTTTTGAACTCACGAGAAGCTAATGCCCTTCGATATTTTGGCTTTAATCCTAAGTAAAAACGATTGATTTTACTATCAAGGTCTGGGATAAAATTTTGAGCATACCTTGACAATCGAGTGAACCTCTCTTCATAAGAAGCCACTGAGTCTTCCTCTTGCCTCAATTCCAAGAATTGTTTTTCCATCCTAAGTCGAACAGCCTTAGGAAAATACTTCTCAAGAAACATACCTTTGAATTCATCCCAGTCGAGAGCATCAATCTCATCAGCGTCCCTGATATTTTTAACCATCGACCACCACTGATCTGTTTCACCCTCCAAACGGTAAATATCAAGACTAACCTTTTGAGTGTCTAAACACCCCATGACATAGAAAATCTTCTCCAGTGCTTTAATCCACCCTTCAGCTAGCACAGGGTCAGATGATCCTTTGAATGATGGGGGATGTTGCCTCATGAAATGTTCCACTACTGACATGTTCCTCTATGGTTGATCCGGCTGATCTCATGCATGAATACCACCACCATTTATCACTTGAGTCAACTACACCATTACTGCAACAAATTGTTCAGTTCCAATTCCGAACATCTCAGGATGCTGATTCGGAAGGTCATTTCTTTCTGCATGCCTTCCTAGCACTGCTTCCCTGTTTCCTCTGCAGAAAACCATTCTGAACAAACATGTATTAGATGAAGCAACATGGTAATATTCAAATGATATATCATTTCAATTTGACCATAACAAAAAATATTTTTGGATAATCATTTAATATAATTCTAACTCCTAAATTTATCTAAACCGACCTCTGATACCAACTATAAGGCCTCGGCCTTAAACATTACTTAATCTTGATTTATTTCAAGAATACACGTTGAGGATCTTTTCAGGTTTAGATTTTTAGAGAATTAGATCATAAATCATGCATTACACTCCACATATAAACAAATTGGTTATATAAAAGATAATACTCATTTTCCCATCATCAGAAACATATTTAAAATAAAACATAGATTCTTTCTTGACACTTCCTTGACACTATCATCACATCATGTACCTTTCCCTTGACCTGTGAAAAACATTTCAAAAACATGGGATGAGCATAAAAAGCTCAGCAAGGGATATAAAAGTACGAAATGAAAACATTAGTCCATGTATGAAATCATACTTTACTCACAAAACATAAGCATTTTAACATACCTCATCAAATCATGAATAAATCATAGAAATCATAAGACATAAAGGTAACTTGAGGCATTCATAACATTCTTACGTAGGGAGTAACCCTCATGGTTACATTTGGAATACTCATCACAATATATTCCCTAAATCTCTTCGGAGAAACCTTAACGTTTAACCCCTTCACATTACCCAATGAATTGGAGAGCTATATCGGGCTCACCCGCAAATATTTTATCACAGAACCACCCATCTTCATAAACAATGCCCAAGAACCATAACATAACCATATCACATAAAACATGCATAAAGGAAACATAACATTTCCACATTTCAATCACAAGATATCAATACAACACATTGAAATAATAAAAAAAATATCAAAACCATTTTCAATACCAAAATAAAATATAAGTAAAACATGGTATTTATTTTTCATTTAAAAAAATTTTATGACTTGTAGAGGAAGCTAAAACTCAAATAATGGTCACGGCGGTGGAGAAGTCGTTGTCGCCGCATACGTACGAAAAAAAAACATTTCCTTTTTTCATTTAGTAAATGAATTGTATAAAAATATTCCTTTTGAATAAACGTAAAATTCAAAGGGGTTTATACACCGTATAAAATAAAGTTGTGTATAAAACAAAATATGCCTCAATAAAAGGAGATTGAGACGAAGTCCCTTACCTCGGGTCCGACTTGACTCGATCATTCTTTAACCACCTGAATAATAAACTTGAGATAATTTCTACTTTCTTAAGAACATTTTTCAAGTTCATTATTCCTTTTTATATCACTTATTAACATGTTATGAACACTATGTAATTATTTAAGTTAATAATGGTCGTTTTGTCGATCATTGGTATTTGAGTCAAAAATAAACTCTTTATAATTACAAGTTGTTCATGTATCCATTATATCCAGAGTTATATTCATGATGTAGATATCATATATATCATATATATCTAGTATATACATGCATTTATAATATTACATAACATTTAGAGGTAAGAAATGAAATGCATTGTTCATGGAGACGGTAAGCCGTACGTACGCATGAACGCTACTTTCATTTCTATTTCATATTTTATGGACTAGAATCATAATGATATAAAGGTATATTATAATTCAGTATAATATCATATATAATATCATTAACTCCATCCTTTATACGTCCCACATATGGAATTAACGAATCAAATCACTTTGAGGGGGCGGTAGTCCGCACTTCCTAAAATGAAGATATCGCATTTACCCATAATGGAAACCATAAAGGTATGCCATAAATGAAAAATAAAGAAGCTTAAGGAAAACATAAAAACATTATATATCATATATAAATATAGTGACATCTTAATGGCCACCTTTTAAGGTGTTAGAATAATATTGATCAATCATCGTTTCGTGAGGCCGAAATTCGTCATCCACGGAAACAGTATGCTCTTTAACCATTAGATGTAGGTGTGTGTAAGTGTAGCTCAAATCCTTCTTATAAAAACATCCTAGTATATTGAAGATACTTTTTTTGTTACAAAATAAATGAATAAAAAGATTTTAGGGGGTTGGAGAAGCAAAATAAAATAAAAGAACATTAGAGAAGACTTTACATTTAAATCGGGTAACTCCTCTTGGTTTGAACCAAAAGGGTTTCTTAAAGAGATTTCTGCCTAAGGTAAGGCTTCTAGGATGAAGATAGGGATGTGGAG
This sequence comes from Viscum album, assembly GCA_963277665.1. Classification (NCBI taxonomy): domain Eukaryota; kingdom Viridiplantae; phylum Streptophyta; class Magnoliopsida; order Santalales; family Viscaceae; genus Viscum; species Viscum album. Next base: position 219,448,081 of record OY728163.1, read on the forward strand.
AGATAAAATGAGTAGATATTGGCCGAGACAAACGCTTGATAAGTGTGGGTAAGGAGGTAGAGGTGGGGACCTTTTATAAGAGGAGAGGAGGGGCACTCTTGGAAAGTTATAAAATGTTACTTTATATTAAAATGAGTTTCGGATTTTAAAGGTCCCACATTGATATATTTCAAGGATAAGGTGATAAGGTTTAGAAATATACTCATCCAATAGGTCTTTGACAAGTGTAAGTCTTAGATTTTACATTATCTTTTCATTTTATTTAAATCGTTCACTAATGAGATAATCGCTGCATCATCATGATGTCATAAATAATTTAATTTATTTAATGTATAAAAATTATAAAAAAAATAATATGATTTAGGAAATATTTTTATCTTTTCAATGACTATTTATAGTCCAAGAGAGCATTTATTTAGACAAAATTAAAAATGTTTTACTCAGGTGATACATTCTTTAGTGATATTCTCCTTTCTTTAAAAATAAAAAGATAAAGTGTCACCTTCACCCAAAGGTGATTCCATTGGGTCCATCAGTTTGGCAAAAGTCATCCCATGGTAATCCATGACACAACCAGTAGAATTATGACACATGTTGGGGTCATTTTTTATTATTATGATATTATTTTATTATCTTTAACTACCCGATTACTAATTAATCACGATAATTAAAGATAATTATCATCATTACTATTCATAATGTCCAAAAACAAAAGAGTCTTAATTAAATAATTTGGAAATTATGATTCCAAATATGGAATCCATTTTACCAAATTCCAAACACAGAAATTTCAATAATTAATTTAAAAATAATTTTCGTTGTCAAAACAAATAGCGGGTTTTTTTATAAACAATTTCTATCAAAAGTTTGAGAATTGTTTATGTCAAATTTCAAAGTGAAATTAATCCTAATGAAAACCATTGGATTAAATGGTAAAAATATATTCTAATTACACTTTAAAACCAATTAAAAAGATAATCTATCCATATAATTAAATTAGATGAAAAAGCAGTTTTTATGTAAAATGCAGTATTTTTCACTATTCATTAAAAAATGAACATTGTCAGAAAAATACCAAAAATTTATCCAAAGTAAATTTCAATGTACCAATAATAAATAATAAGTTTATTCTGACAAATATAGCTTATAAAATTGTCAAAAGTTAGATTTAAAAATGGTTTTCCATCAAAAGGCAGTAAAACAATATTTTAAAAATATTAGTGTATTCCATGCTTAAGATTGAATTTATTATCATTTTAATCCTATAAAACACTATCTAATTCATAAATAGACATAGATAAGAATATCTATTATTCATTACTTACTTGGTATGTTACACAAGGAGATACAAAGGTGGACAGGTGGAAAGCTGTAAACACGAACCCAAAAAGTTCAAGGTGTTTCTCCTATAGGTCTTGGTTTAGTTTATAAACCGCTAGATAAACTAACCAATAGAACAATATCATGATCATACCATTTATTTTATTTCTGTGATTTGCATGGTTTATTTATTGTGGGTGTGTTGTCATGATCACACAATTAATTAATTAAACAAGCATGCAAGATGGAACTAAAATAAGTTCGGATTATGCGTAAATATTATCTTAGACATGGTTAATCACTTAAGTATATCCCACTTAATATTAACAAACATGTAATCAAATATAAAAAAATATAAATTTACGTATAAGGATAAAATCCCTCAAATAAATATTAAGTCGATATAGCCTTCCATAATCTTGGTTAGAATCGAACCATAGTTCAAAGTGCTTGACCAACCCTAGTTGGGGTGCTTTCAATTATCAGAGAATTATAATTCAAGGTTTTGGGTTGACTTGACTTGGTTCACATCAAGGGTTGATTTCCACAGCAGGACTTGGTGTGACCAAGAGGTAAAGGTTGAGTAAAACCAAAATAAAAGGATTTTAGGATTGGGGAGTCCACTCAGCAGATCAATGAGCTGTGAGTTAATGCAGTTGTCATTTAGAATGTCTACCTAAAACCCTTAAAGTTGCTTGACCAAACCTAGTTGGCGTAATTATAAGGGCAATATATATCCTTGACACTAGAATATTAAGGAAATGGAATATTCTGAAGTCAATGGTGAGGGTTATTGGATTTTGATAAAATAGTGGGATACTAATAAGTATTAATTTATTTATTTGTCTCAGTTTTATCATGATAAAGTACTAAACCTTTTCTAATCTTAATTTGTAGAAACGACAAGAAAAATTACTTCAAAAATATCATTGAAAACCATACTCGAGAAGGAAAACCTTCTCACTGACACCAATTTCTAGGAATGGTATAGGAATTTATGCATCATCCTTCGCCACGATAGGAAATTGTATGTGCTGGAAGAGACTATTCTAGTTGTGCTTGGAAAAGAGGCCAGTGATGAGGAAATATATCTCTATATGAAACATATGGATGATTCCACATATGTCCAATGTTTCATGCTATCGTCCATGTCTAATGATCTCTTGAAGCAACATGAAAACATGGATGTGTATAGCATGATGTCACACCTTAAGGATATCTATAAAGAGAAGGTGAGATAGGAGAGATATGATATCTCTAATGCTTTGTTCACAACTAGGTTTGGAGAGTATGTGCTAGCTGGGCCTCATGTAGTCAAGCTTATTGGCTACATTGAATGCCAGGACATCTTAGGGATTAAGTTCCCAGATGAGTTGCATACAAATCTCACCCTATCGTCACTATCCAAGACCTTCTCTAGATTTATTGTAAACTAAAACATGAGCAACATTGAGAAGAGTCTATCAGAACTTCTGGCCTTAATTCTCCAGGTAGATAAGGATATGGAGAGTGACAAACCTGCAGTCCTTATGGTGAATAAGAAAAGGAAGGACAAGGAAAAGGTTCCAAGGATTCATAAATGATCTGAAGCCCCTAAGCACCATCTCTCCAATAAGGGGAAGATCCAGAGGTAGGAAAACAAATGAAAGATAGTATGTTTTACATGTGGCAAGCAAGTCTACTAGAAGAGGAACTACCCCAAGAAGCATGGGGGCGCTAAAGGTGCATTCGTTATCAAGTGTAATCTTTCCATTTCTACGCATTGGGTGTTAGATGCAGCTTGTAGGGCTCACATCTGTATTTAGATGTTGGAACCAAGTAGATTTAGAAATATTTCTAGAGTAAAGGTGGATCTTTGAGTTGCCAATGGTTTGAGGTTGGCTGCATTGGCCATTGGCAATTATCATCTCTCATTGCCAACTGGAATGCTTTTGGTTTTACATAACTGTTATTATGTGCCTAGTGTTACTAAGAACATAATTTTTGTATCTTTTTTGGATATGGATGGATCTATTTTCAAGTTTGTAAATAAGGGTTTTTTATTTTATAAGAACAACATATTTTATGGTATAGTGCATTTAAATAATGGTTTTCATGTATTAAATTACAAAAACCAAGTGTTAGAAATCGATAACGAAACAAACTTACATGAATCATACATCACCCAGTTATGGAATCACCATCTCAGTCATGTAAACGAGAATCACTTTACAAAGCTTTGCCAAGATGGTTATTTAGACTCTACTAAGCTAAAACCACTTGATAGATGTCATGATTGTTTACAAGGAAAAATAACCAAGCTGTCTTTCAGTGGATAGGGTGAAAGGGCCACAGAGCTTCTAGGATTGGTGCACATGGATGTGTGTGGACCATTTCCAGTAGAATCTAGAGGTGGATATTATTACTTCATTAATTTTACTGATTATTTGATTAGATATAGCTATATATACTTAATGAGGTATAAGTCATAAGCCTTAGAGAAATTTAAGAAATTCAAGAATGGCTTAGAGAATCAACTTGGTAAGAAGATAAAGAAGCTTCAATCAGATAGAGGTGAAGAATATCTAAACTAGGAGTTCATCAATATTCTACGGGAGTCTGGGATTCTATCTCATCTCATTCCTCCTTATAAACCACAGTGTAATGGTGTTAGTGAAAGGAGGAACCGCACCTTATTGGACATGGTGAGGTCGATGATGAGTCATGCATATCTTCTATTATACTTATGTGGATGTGCATTAAAAACTATAGTATACATATTAAACCAAGTACCAACTAAGGTGGAAAATGGGATTCCCTTTGAGTTATGGAATAAAAAGAAACCCATTTTGTCACACACACGTGTATGCGGATGCAAAGTGTTTGTTAAGGCCTTATCAGGCAAAAAACTAGCACCCCAGGGCACGAGGTGTGTCTTTATAGGATATCCCAAGGAAACAAAAGGATATTACCTATATAATCCTTCATATAAGAAAGTTACTATCACCAGACAAGTCTTCTTTCTTGAGAGTGAGCACTTCCTCAAAAAGGATAGTATGAGAAATATTGACTTCTACGAAGTCGATACTAAAGATACATAGGAGTTGGTATAGGAACAAGTTTCATAAGTCCCTTTAGAAGAGGTTCTAGAAACACAAACACTGCGTAAGAGATTAATAGAGGTAAGGGAACTATAGATATTTGGTTTCCTAGTCACCAAGGATGGTGAATCATTATTTTTGTACAATGATGAACCTGTCTCCTAAAAGGAAGTAGTAGAAAGCTCAGAAGCTATAATATGGCTAGAAGCTATGAATTTTGAGATGAATTCCATGTATCAGAACCAAGTCTGGGTTCTGTTCGATGATCTAGTTGATATAAATCTTGTTGGATTCAAATGGGTATTCAAGAGAAAACTGGATATAGAAGGTCAAGTTAGCACCTATAAAGCAAGGATAGTGGCTAAAGGGTTCAGACAGCGTCAAGGAATTTACTATGATGAAACCTTATCACCATTTTCCATGTTTAAATCCATAAGAATCATACTTTACATAGAATCTTACCATGACTATGAGATTTGGAAGATGGATGTCAAAACAACGTTCCTTAATGGGAACCTTCAGGAAGATTTCTATATGACACAACCAAAAGGTTTTGTGGCACCAGGTGAAGCCAAATGGGTTTGCAAGTTGCAGAAATCCATTTATGGATTAAAGCAAGCATCCAGGTCATGGAACATTTGATTTGATGAAGCCATAAAGGAATTTGGATTCATTAAGAATGAATGTGATCCATGTGTTTATAAGGGTTTTAATGGGAATGTAGTCGTTATCCTAGTAGTATATGTTGATGACATATTTCTTATTGTAAATGATGTACTAGTCTTAAAGTCGGTTAATAACTCGTTGAAAAAGTGTTTCTCTATGAAGGACTTGGGTGAAGCAGCCTACATTCTAGGGATCCAGATTATTCGTGATAGATCCAAGAGTTTTCTTGGACTAAGCTAGGGTACATACATTGACCAAATACTAAAGAGATTTATTATGGAACAATCCAAGAGGGGATTGGTTCCAGTGTCACATGGCCTACATCTTTTTAAGAAAAGTTTTCCTCAGACGCAAGAAGAGAAAGATAGAATGAGTAATATCTCATACGCTTTGGCTATAGGATCCATCATGTATGCCATTATATGTACCAAGATTGATGTTTCCTATGCACTTATCATGGTAGGAAGATATCAAGAAGATCCAGGAGAACAGCATTGGACTGCTATTAAGACTATCCTTAAGTATCTGAGAAGAACTAAGGATATGTTCCTGGTGTATGGATGAGACGAGGATCTTATCATCATAGGGTATACTGATACTAGTTTTTAGACTGATCTAAAAGATCTGAAGTCACAGTCTGGATATGTTTTATGTCTCAATGAAGGATTTGTGGGCTGGAAGAGTTCAAAGAAACCATTTTTCGCTGATTCTACAGTGGATTAAAAATATATATTGGCTTCTGATGCATCCAAGGAATCTGTCTGGATTTAGAACTTTGTTCAGGAGCTTAATGTGGTGCCTAGTATTAAAGATCCTATCACATTATGTTATGATAATACTACAGTGTTGGCTCTTGCAAAAGAACCAAGGTCACATCAAGGGACAAAGCACAAACTCCAGAAGTATCACCTCTTGTGGGATTTCTATCAAAGGGGTAAAGTTGCGATGAGCAGAGTGTCCATGGAAGAGAATGTGGCAAACCCCATGACTAAAGGCATATCTCAGCAGAATCATGAATATCATGTGAGAGCTAGCGGGTTAAAGGTTTTTAGCAGTTGGCTCTAGTCCAAGTGGAAGTCTGTTAAAGTTAGTGGGATAGACCAACTGCTTTGTACTTTATTCATTAAATAATACCTTTAACATCTTGATTGTTCTTCTACGTGACAATCCATCTGATAATGTCTTAAGGATAGCTGTTTCACTAAAAGTTCATAGAGGATCCCTACTATAATGAGAACCCGAAAGTGCCATAACACTATTCTTGAATATATGTTCTATGGTCGGATGATGTTATTTGAGGGACACAAATAATACAGGCTATTAGGGGTGAGGACTCATAGAACTTTGAGGCACCTTCTCATTATGTGCACCCTTGGTAATATCCAGGAGGATATTATAAGAACGATACCCTCTAGTAGGAAATCTACATTTCATAGTGTCATCGGATGTTCCTATCTGCGGACGTGTGTATTGGTCCTTAGACTTTAACATTATTATTAATGGGTATTACAACTCTTACACTTAGATGTATTGATAAAAACTGTGATGACACACTATTCGCAGTGAGGTAGGATATGTTGGGTGCGTCACGAGTAATGTTGCGTTAATAGATAATGCAAAAAAGTATTTTTTTTTCCTTATGTTTCATAATGGGAGTTGAAATCTTAGGACCTTTTATGGAATTAATATAGCCTAAATAAATCCATGTCCATGGTGAGGAATGGGCAAGTTCAATTCTGAAAAGTCAAAGAAAGAATAATTGAGCACATGAGTTGATGGAACTAGCATGAAACCCACTTGATTCGAGAAATTGATACAAAGGGATTACATTACACGATAAGCGTTCGTAGGATGTGACACGTAATTGCGGCGTTAACTTCTTTCTATATGGGTGTCTTGGTATGTTTCTAGGCACTAACATTGGACTTTAGGTAGGCTCCTCCTAATGCCACTAAGAAAGAGTCCTAGAGGGTCACACACTAAGTGTGTCCAAGTATCTCATTTAAATATTAATATAACAAGTTGACTAAAGATTATTCCCGATTGTGGTTTAATAATTATTCAAGGATGCCTAATCGCATTTATTTTGAAAGTGGTTGAGAGAATATATTGTGGGAGAAATAATATATTTATTAGTGAGTAATGCAATGATATTAAATAGTCATTATTCAAGGTCCAATAAATGTGGTGGAGTAAATAAATAAAATGGAAAAACAAAAGTACATGTCGTGTATATTAATATACATGCCATGTAATTTTTCTAGGGATTTGTGAGAAATAATATTATTTGTTTAATTAAATAAAATTAGATGTAATTCGTTGGGTGTATGTCAAGTAATAATAATAGTCAACTATTATTATTAGACATGGGGTCTTACTAAGAATTAAATTAAATGAATAAATGCTTTCAGGTGATTAATTCATTTTATTATTCTAATTAATTAAAATCCCAATTATATAATTCTCATTATCCTAGACATTTTTTGGTGGTGCACAACAGATCTAGAAAAATATCTCAAGCCAAGAGAGAATTCTTTTTTCTTCCAAGAACGCTCTCAAGCTACGAGATAGGTCCTCCTCCAGCAGTTCAAGGAGAGTGCTTTGAAAGTGGCTCTCAAGGCGATCAAAGGTGGACATCACAAGCGAAAGATCTTTCGTGCTAGCACTCGGAGATCCCTTCAGTGATGTCCAAAGATACATGGAGCACATGTGGATCACCACTAGAGTAATCTTACACTTGGATTCTATGATGCAACGACGGATCACATCAGATCGTGACTGAAAACATCAATGGAAAGATAATTCCATCAAGGTAATTCTTGTCTTTTAATTAAATTAATTATAACCAACATATGTTGATCCTCTCTATGGTTCTGAGACTCTATTTCTTTCGTTCTTAGTTCTATTATGAATATCCGTCATTTTATTATCATGAAGGATCTTGGATTGATCGTTGTTAATAGAAAAATTAAAGTTAGGAACACCCACCAACGCGCTTCCACTGCACCTAGAACCTACAAATTGGCGGTTGTGAATGTAAAGTTCACAGGGATGGTGTGGGGGTTGATTCTTATATTATCATTTATTAATTCATGGTATGTGATTTTTTTGGGATAGAAATTCTAGTGGTAAGTCTGAATTGGTATTTAAGGACATTTGGGATCTGATTTTGAATAAATAAATTCAGATAAAGGATGCCCAATCTTTTATTGGAAATGCATTTAGTGTGGAAGGTAGGGTCATTTTGTTTAACAAAAAATTGAGAAAAGCGTAGATAAGAGTAAGAAGATTTTTGGTAATTAAGGTCATCCCAGATATGAATGATGGAATTAGGAAAGAAGGGGAATTTTAAGAAATATTGCAAGGACTGAAGGGTCGATTGGGAAAGTTATACTTCTAGAATTTCATTCTTGAATATTGTTTTATAAGATAAGATAAGTTTGGTGTAGAGTGTCACTGGTTATCTTAATTCATGAATAATTGACTATGGAAATTTTTTCACTCTAGGTCAAATATGGAGATCTTTAGAAACTATATTTCTAGAAGATTCGATAGGTTTCACATTATGTATGATGAATCTCTTGAGATTATGGGAAAATGTTAAGTTTCTATCCAAATCTCAAATGGATGTTTGTTGGTGTTCCAAGGTATATGGAATATATTGGGGTTATGGGAGAATTTGATCTCATCAGGACATCTGGATGATGTGGGTTTCTATACTATGTTTGTAGATGGTGTGTGAAAAATCACATAGAGTTCCATGGTGGTGGAAATAGGTGTGAAGGATAGGAAATTGTATTTAATCAAGAATTCAGTAGGAACAATGAATTCTAGACAAGAAAATTATGGATCTGTGAGGTTGTGGAATGAGTGTCTCAGTCATGTGGTTGATAAGGGTATGGAAGTCCTTGTTCTAAAAAGCATACTGAAACTCGAATGCATGAATTATATGATATGAGAGGAGTGTATCCTTGGAAAGTAGTGAAAGGTGTTATTTAATATGGAATTAAATACACTGAATAATCTGAATTTAAAGATTTTTTATACAAATGTATGGGGGACATACTCTTCGTTTTCATAGGGGCTCATTGTACTATTATACCTTCATTGATGATGAGACATGAAAAGTGTGAGTGTTCTTTCTCAAGCATAAATCTGATGTTTTCAAAACCTTCATCATATGGGGTTCCATGCTGGAAAAGGAAATCAGGACTAAGATGAAATTATTTAGGTCTGATAATGGGGGAGAATAATAAAATATATAGTTTTAAATGTTTTTCTATCAGAAATGCATGTGGTTTGAGAAGATTTTACTACGAACATCAGAGAAAAATAGTGTCATGGATAGGATGAATCAAACTTTGAATGATGGGGCTATAAATATAAGGCTGAATACTGGTCTTCCTCCTAGTAATTTTAAGTGGATATTGTAAAATATATGACCTATCTTTTGAATTAGAGTCTTTCCACTCCATTGGGGTAGGAACTTATAGAAGAACATTGGTCTATAATAATGGTTGACCAATGTTATCTCAAAGTTTTCAAAAGTATATATTACATCCATATTAATTCCAAGGAGAGGGAAAAGTTAGAGGCTAAGTCCCAAGCATGTACTTGTGGGGTATTGTGATGAGTACTTTGGTTTCCAACTTTGGGATAACAACTTATGGTGGATCTTTAGAATTTGGAATGTCCTCTTCAAAGAGGGGATCTTGTGGAAGGATGGATACTTGGTAGAAGATAGTGTGGAAAATAAATAATATATACATGCCAAAGTTCATCTAGATAGAATTATATAAGTTTCAGTGAGCTTAGGAAGTATGACAGTTTCACAGATAACTTATTGTCAAGAAGGATATGTCTCAGATTGAAGTTAAATTTTATTTGTAATTTTAATGCCAGATATACCTGAATGATCAAGGACTACAGAATCATGGGGTAGAGCTCTGAAAGAAAACTTTCAGATGTATTGTTTCCATAAAGAGAAGGACCACATGTTGAATTGAGGTGGTCTACTAGGGCTTGGTGCTCAGTGTGGAAGTTTATAAGCGACATGAAATTCTTACTTCTTATGAATGGTGGGAAACATAAGATCCCAAAATAGGTGGAAGTTTTGATTGAATCAAGACTGTAAGAGTTGGAAATGGAAGAGATGGACTCTTTACATATTTTTAAAACATGGGAGCTAATGAAACTTCCTTTTTGGAAAAGAGTGATGCATAACAGGTGGGTCTATGGGTTGAAATATGATATGGATGGTAAGAAGAGATCCAAGGTAATACTTTTTTAAGGTATTTTAACAAAAAAAGAGTGGATTACTTGAAAATCATTTCTCTTGTTGTAAATCATTCAAAAAATTAGACGATTCTGATAATGGTTACTATGGAGGGTCTACATATTAATCAATTAGATGTGAAGACCACATTCCTTCATGGTGATTTGGAAGAGGAAATATTCATGGATCTGTTGAAAGGTTTCAGGGAATACAGAAGGAAAGGTCTAGTGTGCCGACTAAAATAGAGTTTGTATGGGCTGAAATAAGAACCCATAAATTTAAAATGGAAGTTCAATTTCTTTATGGAAGTGAATTAATTTATTCGAATAAATGAATATCACTACTATTCCTGAAAATAAAAATTGTGATGAGAAATTTATCATACTTATTCTCTATGTGGATAATATGCTTCTTATAAGTCTGAGGAGTGATCAGAATGAGGAGTTGAAAGGTGAATTTTTCAGAATATTTGAGATGAAAGATATTTTTTTCACTAAATAAATATTATAGATGAAAATTGGAAGGGACTTAAAGTATAGAATCATGTCTCTATCACAATCAGGGTATATCCAAAAAGTGGTGGAAATATTTGGAATAAGTGAATCTAAGTCTATAATATATCCCTTATCTAAATATTTCAATTTATTAAAAGAGAATGTATCAAGAATGAAAGATGTGTCTGATTGTATGGTGCAGGTTCCATATGCATTAGCAGTTGGAAGGTTGATGTATGTCATGGTTTGTATGAGGTTGTACATTACATATACAGTGGGAGTCAGCAATAGTTTCATGATGAATCTGGGAAAGGAGCACTGGGAAATGGTGAAGTGGACACTCTGATATCTTAAAGTTTTATCAAACATGTCACTCTATTTCAGAATAGATGATTTATTGCAATGGTTTTTGGATTTATAGTTTGGAGAGATACAAATACATGGAAAAGTGCCACTAGCTATGTGTTCACTTTTAGAGAAATGCATGTGAGTTGGATGTCCAAACTTTTATGAATAGTTATGTTGTCCACAATAGAATCCAGGTACATGGAAATCATAGAATATGAGAATGACTTGATATGGATAAAGGGGATGTTTTAGGATCTCGAAAGAAGGTAGGAAAATGAAAGGTTATTTTGTGACATTCAGAGTGTGATTTATTTTGTAAAGAATCAGATGTTTCACTCCAAGACAAAAAAAAAATTCTAAAGTATTTCTCCATTTAAAAATTATTAGAGGATAGAGTATTAGAGCTATGGAAGGTTAATGGATGTTAAAATCCAACAGACATATTGAAAAAGGTTATATTCTGAAATTATAGGGTGGTGTTGTGCCTCAATGGGGCTTGGATGATCGAAAGTATGGTGGAGGTTTGTGGTGCCACTACAGAATGGACAAAGATATAATTAAATGAAGTGATCCAAAGCTAAAAAACAATCTTCAAGTAGGAGATTTTTACGATTGTATATAAAGAACCTATTTCTGGATAAGTGTCAAAAACTTCCAAATGAATTGATTCCAAAAGTTTCAATTATGAACCAGATAAGGGTAGGCACAACAGTACCAAGATTTGGAACCAGATGGTGGTAGGAGAAACAACTTTCCATAAATGAATAAGAAGGTGATGGATGATTTTTGAATCATGAATTATTCACCAGAAGATACAAATTTAGTTGATGTAATTGATGAGTTATTGGTGGTTTTCTTGATCAAGTGATGGTTGACCATAAAGATCGGATGGCAGTGAAACTAGTTGGACTCGTCTATAGAAGGGCGGTTGGGGTCACTTGTACAATGATATGAACTATTCATAAGTCTTCTTCTAGATCTAAGTAGAGTAATGGTTTTAGGGTTATCATAACTTAGAGGTTTTCTCTCTTAATCTAAATTTTGTAGTGTTTCCTCCCATGGAGTGTTTTAATTCTTGAACCATGTAATTATGTGTTTTTGTTTTGTTTCTTGCTTCATTATTTCCATTTTTGTGAATTTGGTATATCATTTCTAATTGTGAGGTGATTCAGTATAGAGATTCTGGATTTTAGTTGTCAACATCGATTATATTGTATTTTAGACATTTTGAACCTTTGCTCCACATTTGAGGGTTCTTGAGGATAGATTTTAGAATATAGGTTTCCAGCACAATAAAAATACACTCACTAAGGACTCATTTATCCACTAATGAGAAAAATCATTATCATGTGGTAGTGTTTTACCTTGCCTTGGAAAAAACCCCACACTCAAATGTTTAGATACGACTACCTACATGAGAGGAATCCAAAAAGGGAAAAGAGAGGATAAGTGGGACTTACCTTGGATCCATAAAGCTTAGACACTACGGGAAAAATAGTCTTTTGCGACGGGTTATTTGCGACGGGATTAAATCTCATCACAAATGGTCCATCCCAAGGATTATTTGTGATGGGGGGTTCATCTCGTCGCAAATAAGAAGTTATTTGCGACGGGATTTGGGGTCCCATCGCAAAAGGTAATGCGAGCTTTGGCGCGGGATGCGCGCCAAAGCGCAGGAAGGTTATTTGCGACGGGGACCCCCCCCCCCCCCCCGTCGCAAATAGTGTATCGGTCGGAGGGTATTTTCGATGTGTCCCGTCACAAATACTGGTGGTTGTAAATGAGTTTTTGCGACGGGATGTTGTCTCGTCGCAAAAAGTGTGTCGGCAGGTCACTTTTTGCGACGGGACCCGTCGCAAATAACCTTTTAACCACAGCATGTAATTAATGTGGTCGAAGGTATTTGCGACGGGTCCCGTCGCAAAAAGTACTATTAGGAATGGGAATCCCGTCGCTAATAGACTTGTCGCAACAAATGTAACCTATATATACCCCCCCTCCGTTTTTCTTTCCCTTCCTCTCATTTCTCACTTCCTCTCTCTCACTAAACTCGAATTTTAGAGTGAAAATTTCTCTCAGTTAAATTTTTTTTTACGGAGAAGTTGTGAAGGTGCTTACATCAATAGGAGATCGGGTTTAAAGGTATTTATATTTTATTTAATTTAGTATTTATTTAATTTTTTTATATTAATTTTAATTATTGTTGATTAGTTGTAATTAAATTAGATTTAAATTGTTTTTTTATCTGTATTTTAGTAATAGATAGTAATAATTAGTAAATAGTAGTAATTAGTAATAATTAGTAATAAATAATAATAATTAAGAATAATTAGGAATAAATAGGAATAATTAGTAATAAATAGGAATAATTAGTAATAAATACGAATAATTAGTAATAAATAGGAATAATTAGTAATAAATAGGAATAAATAGGAATAATTAGTAATAGATAGTAATAAATAGTAACAATTATCAATAAATAGTAATAATTAGTAATAATTAGTAATAATTAGTAATAATTAGTAATAATTAGTAATAAATAGTAATAATTAGTAATAATTAGTAATAATTATGAATAAATTGGAATAAATTGGAATAAATAGGAATAAATAGGAATAAATAAGAATAAATGGGAATAAATAGTAGTAATTAGGAATAATTAGGAATAAATAGGCATAAATATGCATAAATAGGGATAAATGGGGATAATTAGGGATAATTAGGGATAATTAGGAATAAATAGGAATAATTAGGAATAATTAGGAATAATTAGGAATAATTAGGAATAATTAGTAATAATTAGGAATAATTAGGAATAATTAAAAATAATTAGGAATAAATAAGAATAAATAGTAATAAATAGTAATAAATAGTAATAATTAGTAATAATTAGTAATAATTAGTAATAATTAGGAATAATTAGGAATAATTAGGAATAAATAGGAATAAGTAGAAATAAATAGCAATAAATAGCAATAAATAGCAATAAATAGCAATAAATAATAAATAGTAAAAAGAAAATCAATTGTAATAAATTTCAATAACTTGTAATAACTTGGTACAATTTCTAGTGGATTGATGGTACTCCTTTTGCTCGATGACTCTTCTCCTTTCAACTTTCACCGACTCAAAACATTATGAAAAGTCTGCTTCTACGTATGCATTTCCAATCTCGTATGCATGAGTTTGAATATGCATTCATAGGACCACATTTTTTATAATGTGTTCAGGCTGTGAAAGTTTAAAGAAGATGATTCATCGATGAAGAGGGGGCTATTTTGTCCGAAGACTCATTTATGTGCAAGTTTCTCACACATAAATCACAATGAAGAATCTTCTCTGAGGTACGCTTATACATTCTCGTATGCATGAGAATGAATATGCGTACCTACGAGAAGATTCTTCATTGTGATTTCAGAGAGATAAATTTGCAGGTAAATGAGCCATCGGACAAAATAGAAGTCGTCAATCCACTAAAAATTGTTTTCCCCAAAATTAGTATTTACGATGGGACCAATTGCGACGGGAGCTCGTCGCAAATAATCTAAATATAAATTTTCATTAATAGTATTTGTGATGGGCTCATCACAAATAGTATTTGCGATGGACTCATCGCAAAAGGATTTTATATATATAATGTATATAATCAAAGGCTTAGTTGCGACGGGGCAGCTTCCCGTTGTAAATACTATTTTCGACGGCCCGTCTCAAAAGTTTTATTTATATATATATTTATATATATATATATATATATATAATGTACATAATCAGAGGGTTATTTGTGACGGGAACCTTTACCATCGCAAATACTTTTTTTTGCGATGGGCCCGTCGCAAAAAATAATATTTGTGACGCCGTTTTCTGCAACGGGCTATTTGTGACGAGGTCCCGTCGCTAAAGCCTATTTGCGACGGGATCCCGTCGCAAATACATCTAATTACAGTAGTGAGAGAGGAATAAATTTTCCAATAACACTAAGAAAATAATCAAATAAAGACCTATTTCTTGTGGGGATCAAAATGAGAGAGATAGGGGTTCATTTGGAAAAATATAGAACATTTTAGGAAACTTTTAAAGAATGAAAGACTCAAATGCATGGTCTCCCAAACCATACATGGGACCATGCATTTCCTACTATCTTGAATTTCCCAATTTGTATGGTTGTCCATGCATGGGATTTTAAATCTCCCTCTGGACTTTCCAATTTTACCACCAACTACCTCTAAACATATTTCATCACTTAAAATCTTCTAAAAATGTTTCTCTATCATGTCTCAATGTCACTTCTAGGTACTTATATTCATTTTTTACCATATTTCATTTTAAACTATTTATGGGTTATTCCGAAGTGTTTTTTGTGAGTTTTTGAGTTTTTTTTGCCATGTGCATGGTTGGCGCATGGTTAGGCCCAACCATGCAGCATTCCTAGGAAACCATGTGACTTGTAGTGGTTTGGGGTAATGTTCCATTACACGGTTAGAGTGCAGTTAGATAAACTACATGACTAAACCGTGTACCTTTCTCAAGTGGATAGAAATGGATACACGATTTGTTAAACCATGCATCCAAACCATGTGATGGGAAATAATTAATCCAAAAATTATTTTCTAAACTTGATACATCTCATGTTAGTCTCAATTTACCTCCTAACGCCTAGGATCTTGAATATAGAGGTTCTACTTGGATATTTTTGAGATTTCAACTCTTTTGTAGAGTAATTGTGACGGATATTGTGGTGTTGGATCTAAAAAACTTGAGGTAAGAGATCATTATTTATTGTTCTTCTTTTTTCTTCTAGATCTGATCTCTTTTTCTTGAAAGGAACCATGGATTGGGGATTCTATAGATAAATATATGTGTTATTTCATGATCTAATGGGTTTTATTATAGATCCCTTATGGGAGAGGGAGGTAGAGGATAGATCTACTAAGATCCTTGGGTGCTTCTTAAAGAGTTTCTCTTATCTATGTTAGTTTAGAGTTTGTTGAATTCAGGTTTCTTGGTGTAGATTTTATGGTTTGGGGATATTCTCTGGTTATTATGATCCTTCATTCCTCTTGTAATGTGAATTTCATCCATTTTTTGGAAATACAAAGTGTTTGAGGTGGGTGGTTTCATGAAAATTCATTGTTTGTAAACCATGCTTTCTTGCTTGTTTTAAATTTTTTTTTTCTAAATTTTTTAATGGAATGATTTGTGATTCATGAAATTTGATATATGGGATTCTTTAATAAAATGGATTTCCTCTTTTTTATTGAAATTTGAAATGAATTTTTCAAGCATATTTTACTTTGAATTTAGGTAGTTTGATTATTGATTTGTGGTATGACCTTTTAATGATTTGAACCATGAAAATGAAAGCCTCCAAGTGCAGTCTATCTTTAAAATCAAAATCCTCTGAGTGTGGGCTATAGAACATGGTTATCTAGGGTACTTAGGAGGGGGGTGTATTGGGATAATCATGCTAGGATGGTTTTCATCTTATAAACATGCACAAGTGATACAACTCTAGCAAAACCTTGTTATGATAGGGGGTCACTTATTGGGGTGTTCTTCTATACCCAAAACTGTGTTTTGGGGATTTTTGTGTACTTAGTCATTTGATCATGGAGGTGTGAGGATCCTAGTTAAACCACACCTAACCTACCCTGGGACGATTTTTCATGATTCTCCTTTTGGATTGGTTGTTTATAAATGTTTGAGAAATGGTTTATTTATAAATGATTTGAAAATGGTTTGTTTATGTATGTTTTATAAACTATTATAAAAAGGGTATATTTTCATGTTTTATTAAAAAATGTGTAAATATTTAATTCATGCCTTGTCTATCTTTAAATGAGAATAACTGGTTTTTTTATAAATACAACTTATGAAACACTTGGCGGGATCCTACTGGACATATTTTTATCACACCCTGCACATAAATTTGGGTGTGTAAATTTTTTTTATCCGATGAAAGTAAAGGCAAGGCATTACTTGGTGGTGGAAGATTTTCATATTAGTGGAGTGTGGGAGTTTGGTGATAATATGTTGGTATGTTTTCCCTTATATCACATGGATATGGTTTGTTTTTGGTCTTAGATACTTTGGTTTTTTGGATTTGTTTTGGAACCTGTATTTTATTTATACTCTTTGACTTTTGTTGTGTGAATTTGAATTGTCATATTGTCTTTCTTTTGTATATGTGAACTGATGGTGTTTGATTTGTGGGATAAATAATTCTCAAGGTTATTTATTGATTCTTGTGTTCTTTTTTCCAGCCCGTGGGGATTAGGAACACCCATTAGGACTTTCTATGGGCTAGATCGGGTGTTCGGTTGAGTGATAACCCAAGTTGGTTTGTGAAAATTTGGTATCAAGGGAAAGTTTATTTGCTCATAGTCATTGTGTTTTGGGATTTTTTTTTATATACATGAGGTAGGATGTTTTGGACTTAAGGGGTGTGTTATTAGAGAGTTCATGGATATCTCTCACTGTAACAATCCTTAAGTTACCACAGAATGTTGGGAAGTGTGTCTCTTGTGTTGAGTTTTGATATAATCTCAGTTATTTTCTTATATTCTCTTGATTAAAATTGAGATTTCTCTCTATTATAATGGACTCTATTATTTTTTTGATGTAGTTTCATCCCCCCCATAAGGATTCCTAGAGTTCCCTAGGATGGTTTTTAAGATGATGTTTCATGAGGAAACCCACCAGTCAATCAGAATATTGTTGAAGTGGTAGTGCGAGTGGTTCATGTTATGGACCAGGGTGTTTTTTCTAGTGTGGATCAAGATAGGGAAGTGCAACCAGGGACTAGAGGAGATAAAGATCAATCCCAAGAGTTTATTCTCTAGAAACCACCTTCATTCCAAGCAAAAAATTATCCTCATGAAGTAAAGGACTTCTTAGAGAATATTGGGTGAATTTTATACTTCTTAGAAACCCTATATTATGTCAAAGTGAAATGTTCCACTTTTAAGCTTGAAGGGACTAGTGGGACATGATGGGACTCGGTGGTTTAAGAAAAATAGCTTGAATCTTTTGAGTGGAAAGACTTCAAGATTGTATTTTTCTAGTAGTTTTTCCCTGAATCATTGACAATGGCTAAATCCATATAGTTGTTCACCATTAAACAGGGTGATCGAACTATAAGAGAATATTCCAACTACATTTTCAAGTTGTTTCATTTCTCTCTTGAGATTGTATTGAGTGATAAGTTTAAGGCTTGGAAGTTTCATATGGTTTTACAATCAGATATTCTATCTTAGGTTTATATGATGAAGCTTAACTTCTATGTTGAAGTGGTTGACAGAGCTATAATGATTGATATTGACTTGAAAATTAGGTCAGGGATAGTAGGGATTCCTCTCCTATATAGTGGTAGTTTAGAGGACCCTATGGAATAAGACTCATAAAGGTGGAAGTAGTGTCTTCCAGTAGTGAGAATATACCACACCTTTAGTAGTAGATAGTGTTGTAGCTTTTACTTTCTACTAGTTTGGAAAGACAAGGCACATGAGACGTACTTTCCCCACACCTCACAAAAATATATAACTTGTGTGAACATCGATGTCACTTATAGAATTTCTATTAATATTTCTCTTATCCACATTATGTCATGTAATCATCAGCACATAATTGGTCTACAATGTAGTCAGATTCTTCAAATACTGCATGGTTCCAGCCTCAGGCTTCTGGAATGAAGTTGCTATGAACAATGGAAGTTGAAGTGTCCCATGTAACTATGAGAAGTATTATTGTTATTGTTTCATCTTTAGTGACTTATTTATTTAATATTAGTGCCTCTAATTCCTTTATATCAACCTATTTTATGATTTTTTTTAAAACTTACAACAGAACTCATTCACTTCATTATGGAGTTAATGAAATTTCTTAGAAAGGAGTAGGGTTTTCAATGTCTCTCATGTTCTCTTTTGATATCATAAGTGGATCTAGTTTGGGATTATATGGTTCTTGTTCTCGATCTTTTTGATGTTATCCTTGAGATGGATTATTTGGTATCCTATAAATCATAGATTTATTACTATCACCGATGGGTGTTCGTTACTACCTTTGATGGGAAATTCTTGATGTTTCAGGGAGAATGGGATCTGATATCTAGTTGAGCAGGACCTCCTTTAACAAAACTTGGAAATTTTAATTCTTCTTTTGTTATTGAACATGGGTTCAAACCTATGATTTGTGATCTTACTTTAGTGGTTAAGTAATTTCATGATATTTTTTTAGCTCAATTATCTGGTCCTCCTCCAGAGAGGAAAGTTGAGTTTTCAATCAATTTGGTGTTGAGAATGTGGATGATATTCATTCATTCATACCATATGGCTCTAATGGAATTGAAGGAATTGAAACTTTATTTAGATTATTTTAAATCTAAATACCACATTCATCCTAGTGTGTCTCATTGAGTAACACCTATTCTTTTTCTCCAAAAAATATTGATGGGACTCTATTTTTGTGTGTCAATTATAGAAAGATTAATTGAGTGATGATTAAGAATAAGCATCATTTTCTCTATATTGATGATGTGTTTGATTAATTAAAGGGATAAAAGTGGTTCTTGAAAATCAAACTTCATTTTAGATATCATCAACTCATGTTTAATGAATCAAATATTCTAAAGACCACATTTAAGAGAAGGTATGGACCCTTTGAATATCTTTTTATGTCATTTGGTGTGACTAACTATCACGATCCGACCTTATGGGGCCAGTATAAAACTCCCCAAGCCCACCTACAATAGGTTAGGGGCTGGAGACTAGTGTTGAGAAGGAATATCACACAGATGGGAGCCCTTTTCCTAAATAACATGCATGAACGCACCCACAAACACCTCAATTCAATAGTACAGAGGTATAAAAAATTGGAAACTAAAATGCATGCATACATCTATCCCAAACCAGAGTACAACAGAAGTAATGAAAGTGTAAAAAACAAAAAACACACAACCACCAAAGGAAAACAGTAAAGTGACCAACCTTCTCATAAGGAGGGGATCACTTTTAGATGAAATTGCTAGAAATATTCTCAGTCCATCTCTGATAAACACATTTATTAGTCTATCTAACTAAGCTATTCCTACATCAGGTCCTCTAGGGACTCCGTCAAAATTTATATGGTCTACACAAGACACAACATGTGTGGGAAAATCTTATGTAGGGTTGAGTGTAAGAATACTCATTAGGTGGCCCAAAACCCCAAAATTAAAGGGATCAACTAAAAGGAAATATTCTTCTCAACCTAGCCAAAGGGAACCCAATCAAGAGAGAAACTCCATCTCAAAACATCCTCTTCTATACATGACAAGTCAGCTCATTCCACAAGGGGTTTCAACCCAGAAACATGAAAACACCTCAAGGACTCCTATAGAACACCAAGATATACTCGTCTAGAACTCTAAGTCTCATGAGGTTCCAATCTCATAGCCAGTAAAAGTATTTCTACTCGAGGTTCTAAAGGTAACACTAAACTAGGAGAACGAACTCCATAATCACATATATCCTAGATGGAACCCATATGAGAGATATGCTCCATCGAGAACAACTCACTAGTTTCAGCTCTGGTGCCTAGGACTAGAGGCCCTTCCATCACTAACCTACACCTTGCATAAGGTCATAGAAACCCAGGTGGAGAGGCCCACCCCTCACCAATGCACATAGTTGAGGGAGCACTGCTTCAGACTATGCGCTGCATGCATCCTCTCTAATGAGAGAGAATAGAGCCACCCCCAATATGCCACTACCCTACATTTGAGGGAGTGATAGCTCCTAAAATAACCTGTGAAACCTCTATCTCTCCTTTATGGAGTGTTCTTCACCCCATTCCATTGATGGATCACTAACTCTTAACTAGGTATCGCACGTAACTAGTGGAGAGGCCTGCTACTCGTAATTGTACTCAAAAGATAAGGGACCACTAAATCCAATATAGGATCAGCTCCCTAATGCTACTTAGAGACGGGGGTAGTACTACTTCATAGGTTAGGACCTTCACCTTGGTTTTAAAGGGAAGTACAACTCGAAGGATAGAGGACCCACACCCTGGTACAACAGGGGAGTACCACTCTATCAGCTCATTTACTATGGGGGACCTACATCCTAGTACAGTAGGGGAGTACTCACCCCAGGCCAGAGTACCCTCTCCCTGTTATGACAGGGGAGTACAAATATGTTGGAACTACATTTATCTAGGACCCACACCCTCATACGATAGGGGAGTTTCGACTCTATGGATAGGGGACCCACAACCTAACATGATAGGGAAGCACCCACTCTATCGATACGGTATTTCTAGAGGACTCGTGCTCTAACATGATAAGGGAGTTCTGAATCCACAGATAGAGGAACCACTCCTTAGTCCAATGGGGGAGTAACTACTCTATCTGGCCAATGAGTATGGTGGGATCGTTCCCTGTAATGATAGGGGAGCTCTATCTCCAACTACTTGAATGATACGGGGAACATGTACCCTAATCCGTCAGGGGAGTACCAACCCCGTAAGAACTACCCAAAGGTAAAAGAACTCACACCCATGATGTAGGGAGTCCCATACCTACCAAAGTAAAGAGGTAAGGGAAACCTGCACCTTGATGCCACAAGGGAGTATCGGTCCCAACTTCTCTCTTAATAAACCACACTAATCTTCAACATCAGTTTATCGCCACTGATGGGATCATCACACTTATCCATGGGACCCACATACTAAAGTGAAAGGGAAAGGTATCAACCCTAATGTCAATATAATGATCCACCTCCCAAGATTAGGCACCACTACACAAGCGTCATGCTCAAATAATGCTACCTCATATCTCATAGGCCAAAATGGAGGCCACCGTTTAATTCTATGTAGAAAAATACTTAGGATAGTCTACTCACAAGCTTGAATCTATGTTCCAAATAAGGAGATATATAATATTGAAGATCTCAAGGAGATACTCAAAAAGTACACGAAATGCACTGGGGTCCACGCAAAATGTGAGCCTGCCCGAGCACCTAGTTGTGTATTTAGATTACATGGTTTTGTAATTCCATGTAGGGTTACATGGAATGTTCATTCCCTACATGGTGTGTTCCATTTCACCCGGCCCCTGGCCGTGTTCCTCTTCCACACATCCCGGCCAACTATGTCCCTTACACGTCGTGCATCCCATATTACATGGCATGTTTAGGGTAAACGATCACCCGGATATGTGTTTTACCCTTTCTCATGTCTAGAAACCATGTTTTTATACTTTTTACATTTATTTTTACATGGACATGTACTTTTATGTGGTTTTCCTAAACCATGTCTCAAGGCCACATGATAGGGGGTCACTACACGGCATGTAACTCTGGTACACGGTGTGTTGACCCAAAAGTATTCTTCCCCAAATAGTAAGGGCTAGACGGTGTGTCTCTCTAGACTACATTCCATGTAGACAACAATTTTAGTTAGGAATTACCATTAAAAACACCTGATTCACCCCGGTTTACCCCGAAACCTGCAGATCAACCTAGGAGGGATCTCTAGTAATTGTATTTGGGATCTAAAACTTTAAAACAATGCATAAAAAAGTGGTTGGGATCAAAACTCAAAAAACACCTACCAAGAGGGTAAAATTTCAAATATTTGGGTTTAGAATGATGCTCAAGTCATGCTTCTCCTCGATCTAATGACAATCAGCATCAGAAACTAAGATTGGTAACACCTTGACGTTTTGATTTTGGTTCGTTTCCATATTTTGGAAAAAGAGGGATGGTATAGGTTCTCCTCTTTTGGTTTGTGCACACCCAACATGGTAGGGAGGGGTATTAGGTTTATAAAATTAATTAAATTTCATTTAATTAATTAATTTCTCCTTATAACACCCCACCATCTCACCTCCGACCAAAACTCCTAACACAGATGACTTTAGGTCATGCTTAGGGAAAACACGATGTTCTGAACTCAATCACGGCCTCATATTTCTGATCCAAGCCTCATATCAATAGTTATTATATTTTCAATATAAATTGTGTGCACATGACAAAATATATTTAATATTTTTAAAATCACTGTACCGAGGCTCTCTGGGCCCCCAGATTCTCATGCCGACTCACAACCTGGCTTCAGAAATATTCTCATGAATATTTCAAAGTCTTACAAGTCAAAACCCAAGTCACTAAATCACTAAAACCTTAAATATTTTCATCCCCAAAATGAAAAAATGCTAGGAATAGGGAAAATAAACTAAGCATTGCACTGGAACTCCCACACAAGCGATCTCACTAGGGGTTACCATGTTGCTTCCAATCATGCACTCAGGGGAACTACCAAGTCCAAACCATGCTCACGTATAGATCCAAAGAGTTAAACATCATGAATTGATTGGGCACATGTATCCTCAGTTGTGATAGGTGGAAAAGCACCAAACACCGTGATTCCTCTATAGTCATAGGGTCTAGCGGTACACCACCTCGCTAAACTGACACAAACACCAATGAAACCCAGTAGTTCACATCCACCCTTGGATGAACTACACTAAAAACTACTCAAGTATCTTATGTTCAATGTTGATTTGAATCATGTGAGGGAACCAACAAACTAGATAGGAGGGTAGACTCGTCCAACCTTGAGAATCTAGACACAAAAAGTATGTGGCATACCCCATGAATCTTCACCTCTTGTGGAAGGAGAGTAACCCAAACCAAAAACACTTCCACACCAACTAGTGTCATACTAGATGAGTAAGGATGGTAGGAAACATCCATATGGAGGAAACCTTGTAGGTTCTAACTCTGCCACTCTTGTAAGGTTTAACTCTACCACTGCAAAACGGTTCTAAAAAAGGATCTCCCTATCCTAGGGGCACCAAGCAAAAATGGTCAAGTAGAAAAACTCTATTGAAAATTCTAGGAATTTATCTAACACTCTAGTGTTCAACCTCACCCCAAACACACAAGTCTTATGAACTCATCCACTACACCTCGATATTGTCTTCTTTAGGTAGCACTAACTCACTCACACGGTTTTAATTGCATCACAAGAATGTTTCTTAGTGTGGAAAGTGTCCTTCTTCATCGTGATTCCAAATATACATCAAACTGCATCATGTCCCTCCTCTAGCATCTTGGGTACAAAGCTGACATCAAGCGCATGAGGGTACTAACAAATAACAAAGGGCTGCCCAAACGCTCCCATTGGGTCTTTCTGAGCCCTCTGTCTGCAATCTACCAACACACCACTCAACCATGAACACACAAGTTAGATAGAATCATCCATCATGCCTTGATACAATCCACTTTGGGAGGAACTGACTCTCCCTCACGGATTTTCTTGCATCAAAAAAATGCATCTTGGTGGGGTATGGACCTCTCTTTTTTGTGCATTTGATGTTATATCAAACAAAACCAACATGGGGTTACTTTAATGCCTTGTGTCACTATGGTTAAACCTCAAAAAAGAAGTGTAAAGAAAAGAGTACCTCATGAGTGTCTAATAATTACCATTGTAGAAAGTAGAAAGGACATAGGGTGTACCTCTATTTATCATCAGAGATTCTGGAACAAAAGACTATATGACCTACAGTTGTCTTTGCCCGCATCCTCTAGCTCCCTGAGCCTAGTATGGACCACCTGTGGGTGGTGGTGGGAACACCTCAAACCTCCTTCCACCTCTTGGTGCTCTACCCACTCCTCTACCACATCTTCCAACTTACATAACTTCCTGCTCTAAATGATGCCTTTGCTAAGGTGGCATGTCGATCAGTTCCTTATCAATAGCATAGTAGGTCGGACAATCTCTAGAAAGATGTCCCCATTCATTGTAAACATAACACCACCTCTCTCGTAGTTGACCTAATCCCCAATGCATCTCTTATGCTACAAGCCCACATTCTTGAGTCTGGGAATGGGTACGCCTCATGTGATGTTATCCTATCATCTTCCATCTATCAGCTATTGCAAATGTCTCAGCATCATGACCACCATTGCAGGCCACATCCAATTATCCCTCTTCCAGGAATATCTCTACGACTAGAGCTCACTCTAGTACCCCTACATAATAAGGAAGTCACAAGGAGACCACACCTTCTCAGACGCCTCAGCAGAGGCCCTACTCAAAAGTCTGAGCTATGAAGAATGGGTCTCACACCATATTCAGGGAGTAGCGTGACAGGTCTATGAACCTCGTTTAGAACTCTACTACAATCATGCTACTCTTCCAAAGCTACAGAATCTCCTAAATATGTACCAACCTTATAATTGCTGGGTAGAACTCTTCCTTGAAGAGTATCTCAAACTCTACCTAAGTGAGCATCACCTCATCGTGGGACTATGTCACTAAACTCCACCATCGCCTGGTCGAACCTTGAAGAATGATCACCTCTAGGACCACCATATAATCAGGAGGTGTCTTTACTAGGTATAAAACACACCTGACTACCTCAATCTTGTCCTTATCTACCTAGGGTTTTGGATCACCATGATACCTCATAGGTTACTACCTCTAGAACTCATATAGCACACTCATCTTGTGCACATCCCAGGCTTGAACTGCTAGAACAGCCTACTTCTCAACAGGCGGTGGAAGAATAGGCTAAACTCCTTGAGGAATCATCTCCAAATCAATTCCCTACACTGAAGCATCATCACGAGGTGGATTTTCACCACAATCACGTCGTAGAACCCTATATGGCTATCATTGTGGAGTCATCCTGAAACAAAATCAAGATGCACCATGGTCAAAGAGTATATCTTGGGAGCTGACTCAAGAAGGATAAGGAAAAACCAAAAACTCAGTCTTATATGATGAATGTACCATTATTTCCCTGTGACCAGTGTCTCAATGTACTGAATCGAAAATCAGGTTATCAGAGTCCTAGTGAATGGATACATTGGTCATCACACCAAAATTGGAACCTCTGGACTGAGTGTCGAACTTAAAAAATCCTAACACTATCTCTATGCAACCTAAACCAAGATCAAGACACTATGGTCCCAAATTGGAAACCACCTATGATATCACTTTTTCATGACCTGACCTAATGGTGACCTATCCAAGACTCCCCAAGACCACCTCTAATAGGCCTAGGGCAGGCGACTAGTGTCGAGAAGGAATATCACACATATGGGAGACCTTTTCCTAAATAACATGTATGTATGCACCCACAAACACCTCAATGAAATAGTGCATAGATATAAAAAACTATAAATTAAAATTCATGTATACATCTATCCCAAACCATATTACAAAAAAAGTACAAAAAGTGTAAAAAGAGAATAACACATGCCCATAAAAGGAAAACTACAAAGCATCCAACCTTCTCATAAGGAGAGGATTGTTGTTAGATACAATTTCTAGAAATATCCTCAACCTAGATCTGGTAAACACCTTGGTCAGTCTAGCTCACTAAGCTCTACCTACATCGGGTCCTACGGGGACTCCGTCAAAAGGTTTGTGGTCTGAAAAATACATAACACGTGCGGTAAAATCCGATGCAGGGGTGAGTATAAGAATATTTATTAGGTTCCCCAAAAACCCAAAAGTAAATGGAGTAACTGAAAGGAAACAATCCACCTTACCTAGCCATTGGGAACCCAATCGAGAGAGAAACTCCATCTCAAACCATGCTCGACTATACATATCAAGTCAGCTCAATCCACAAGGGGTTCCAACCCAAACACATGATAATACCACAAGTAGTCCCAAAAACACCTAGATGTACTTGTCTCAGACTCCAAGTCTCACAAGTTTCCAACCTCATAGCTAGAAAAAGTATTTCTACTCAAGGCTCTAAAGATAACACTAAACCATGAGAACACACTCCATGAGTTAATCCATCCCATATGGCACCTATCTGAGAGATACACTTCACTAGGAAAAACTCATTATGTCCATCTCTAATGCCCAACACCATAGGTCCTTCCATCACTAACATTCTCCCTACGCAAGGTCATAGGAACCCAAGTAAAGAGGCTCATCCCTCACCACTGCACACAGTTGAGGGATCACTACTCCAGACTATGCACCACGTGCATCATCTCTAACAAGAGAGAATGGAGGTACCTTCACCTCATCTTTGCCTTGTAGTTGAGGGAGTATTAGCTCCTAAAATAACTCGTGAAGCCTCTATCGCTCCTGTATGAAGTGGATCACACCCTAGTCCATCTATGGAGCACTAAATATAAACCAGGTATCACATGTAACTAGTGAAGAGGCATGGTACTCATAATTGTACTGAACAACCGAGGGATAACTAACTCCAATGGAGGAACCAATCCCCACTATTACTTAGAGATGGGGGAGTACTACTCCATAGGTGAGGACCCGCACCCTGGTTCAATGGGAGAGTACAACTCAAATGATATAGGACCCTCACCCTGGTACAACCGGGGAGTACCACTCTGTCACCTCATTTACTATGGGGACCCACACCCTGGTACGGTAGGGGAGTACTGACCCCAGGCTAGAGGACCCACTCCCTGGTACGAAAGGGGAATACCACTCTGCCAGAACTACATGTATAGAGTACTCAAACCTTGGTATGATAGGGGATTTTTGACTCCAAGGATAGAGGAACCACACCCTAACATGATAGGGGAGTACCCACTCTATCGATACATCACATCTGGAGGACCAGCGCCCTGACATGGTAGGGGAGTTCTGACTCCATGGATAGAGGACCTTCTCCCTAGTCCAATGGGGGATTAACTACTCTGTCTGGAAAAAGAGTATGGAAGGCTCATTCCCTAGCACGGTAGGGGAGCGATATCTCCAACTACACGAATGATACAGGGAACTCATACCCTAATCCATCAAGGGAGTACCAACCATGAAATAACTACCCAAAGTAAAAAAAAACCTTCACCCATGATATGGTGAGTCTCGTCCCTACCAAAGAAGAGATTTAAGGAAAACTTTCACCCTAATTTCATAGGGTGTACCAATCCTGGTGTCTCTCTAAATGAACCGCACTAATCTTTAGCATCGATTAAGCACTGCTAAGAGGAGATTTACGCTTATCCAGGAGACCTGCATCCTAAAGTGAAAGGGAAATGTACCAACCCTGATGTCAACACAGTGATCCACCACCCCAGGTTAATCACTACTACACAAGCGTCATTCTTGAATCACACCACCTTATATCTCATCGGATGAAATAGAGGTCACCGCCACATTCTACGTAGAAAACTTCTCAGGATATACTACTCAAAATCCTAAATTTGAGTTCCAGAGAAGGAGATACAGAAGGTGAAAAATCTCAAGGAGATCCTCAAGGAGTACATAGCATGCACTAGGGTCCACATTATGTGTGATCCCACCTGAGCACATGGTTGTGTATCCGGATTTCATGGTTTTTTGTGCCATGTGGGGGTACATGGAGTGTTTGACCCCTACATGGTGTGTTCTATTTCACTCAGCCCCTGGATGTGTTCCTCTTCCACATGGCCTAGCCAACTATCTCCCTTACATGTTGTGCATCCCATACTACATGGTGTATTTAGTATAAATGGTCACCTACCTATGTGGTTTGTCTATGCATGTGTCTGTCACCCGTGTCTGTGTACTTTTACACAGCCATGTACTTTTACACGACTATCGCAAGCCATGTCCCAAGGCCAAATGACATTGGGTCACTAAACAGTGTGTAACTTTAGTACACTTCATGTAGACCCTAAAAGTATTCTTCCCCAAATAGTAAGGGCTACACGATGTGTTTCTCTAGACTACACATCATGTAGATGATAATTCCAGTTAGGAATTACCTTAAAAAATGCCTTATTCACCTCGGTTTACCTTGAAACCTGCATATCAACCTAGGAGGGATCTATAATAATTGTATTTGGGATTGAGAAACTTAAAAAATGAATAAAGAAAGGGATTGGGACCAAAACTCAAAAATATCCTACCTTGAGGGTGAAATGATGAAGCATTGGGTCTAAAACGAAGCTCGGATCATGTTTCTCCTCGATATGATGACAATTAGAATCAAAAACTAAGATCAGCAACTCCTTTATGTTTCGATTCCGGCTCATTTTTTCTTGTAGGATAGTGAGGGAGAGGAGAGATTCTCTTTTTTTTTTGTGCACACCCAACATGAGGGGCATAGGTTCCAAGCATAGTAGAAGTGATTGATGGGCAGTGCCCAACTTTTCTTTTTTCCATAATCAATGATCAATATGAGATTTATGCGATGATGAACACCATGATCAACAGAATTAAATCAAATAAATAGACAATGGGTAATTACACTGAAACCAAGAGAGAGGATCATCACATATTATTTATAATTAATTTAATTAAATAAATAATTACCTTTTTTTGGAATTATTTCTTCATTTATGAATCTGGTGAGAGATCTATGGTCCTCCATCGTTTAATTATAGGAACCAAGTGTAGATTTCCTCTAGATGTGATCCACACGTGTTCCATAAATCTCTAGACATCATTGAAGGGATCTTCAGGTGCTAGCCTGACAGATCCTTGCACTTGTGTCTTCCACCTTTGATCACTTCGAAAACTTCTTCCAAAGCATTCTCCTTGATCCAATAGAGGAGGATTGCTCTCCGTTCTTCGGAGAATTCTTAGAGAAGAGAGCTTTCTAGTCTTGATAGGATTCTCTAAATCTGTTGTACACAACTAAGACACAAATGAATTTCCTCTTGATAAAATAACAGAATTGGGATTATATATCACTAGGGTTAAAATAAAATAATTTCAAAAGTGACCTTATTTATTTATTTAATCCTAGAAAAAACCCATGTCAAATAATAATAATAATATCATTATTTCTCAACATGTGCTTAACTTTCGAATTATAATTAAATATTATTTAATCAAATAATATTCAATATTTATTATTTCTCATCAGACCATTAAACTTGGTCTGTCATTCCTCCACAATATTTATCAGGCCTTGAATAATGTCTATTTATTTATTAAATAAATATCACTTCATTATTCTTCAATAAATAAATAAATATTATATTCACTAAATAGAAAATAAATATTTATTAAATATTCCTCTTATAATATATTCTCTCAAATAACTAGCGACAGAATAAATGTAATTAAGTATACGTGAATAATTATTAAACCATGTTCGGGAATAATATTTATTCAACCTGTTAAATAATAAATAATAATATATTATTTAACCGAGATTCTGGATACATTTAATGTGTGGCCCTCTAGGCCGCTTTATCAGTGGCATTAGGTGAATCAACCTAAAATACAAGGTTAGTGTATAGAAACACACCAAGGAACCCATAGAGAAATAATTTAATTCCATAATAACATGTTACATCATATGAATACTTACTGTATAATATAATCCCTTTATCATGATATCTCAAATAGAGCAAGTTGCATGTCAGTGCCATCAACCTATATGCTCGATTATCTCTTTCTTTAACTTTCCATAAATAGAACTTGCCTATAGAACACCATGGACATGGATTTATTTAGGATATACCATTTTCATCAAAGGGCCTGATAAATTAACTTTCATTAAAGAATATAAGGGATAAATCCTTTCTCACATTATTCATTAATGCAATATTACTCGTGACACACCCAACGTATCCTACCTCGGCGTGAACATCTGTCATCACAGTTTTCTTCAATACATCAAATTACATGAGTCATAATATTCATTAACAATAATATTAAAGTATAAGGACCAATAAACACTTCTGTATATAGGAACATACAATGACATGTATAAATGTGTATTTCCTACTGGCGGGTCTCATTCTTATAATATCCTACTAGATATTACCAAGGGTATACATTATGAGAAGGTTCCTTAAAGTCCTATGAGTCTCCACCCCTGATATCATGTATCATTTTTATCCCTAAAATGATATCATATGATTATAGAACATTTATTCAAGAATAGTGTCGTAGCACCTCTCGATTCTCATCATAGTGGGGAACTACTATGACCTTTTAGTGCGACAGCTACTCTTAGAAAATTCTCACATATTATGTTGCATAGAAGAACAATCCTGATGTGATATATAGTTTATTAATATTCAAAACAATGAATATATGTTTATCATAAAGTTAATAGAAGCTCATTCTAGGGAACCAACTCCAACTGGCTCTCACTTGCACTAGAGCCAATTACAAACAACCTTTAGTCTTATATCTCTCACATGATACTCATGCTTCTGCTGAGATAGGCCTTTAGTTAAGGGTTCCACCACATTATCTTCCATGGGTACTCTGCTCACTACAACTTCACCCTTCTGATGGAAATTCCTCAAGAGGTGATACTTCTAGAGTATATGCTTTGCCCGTTGGTGTGACCTTGGATCTTCTACAAGAGACATCGATGCAGTATTATCATAATACAATGTGATAGGGTCTTTAATTCTAGGTACCACATCAAGCTCCTATAAAAATTTCTGAATCCAAATGGATTCCTTGGTTGAATCAGAAGCCTCTATATACTCAGACTCTATTGTAGAATCAGTGACAATTGGCTGCTTTGAACTCTTTCATCTCACAGCTCCTCTATTGAGGCAAAAAACATATCCTAATTGAGATTTCATATCATTCTAATCTATCTAAAAGCTAGAATAAGTATAACCCCTGATGACCATCTCCTCATCTCCTCCATACACCAAGAACATATCCTTAGTTCTTCTCAGATACTTAAGGATATCTTTAATAGCAATCCAATGATGTTCTCCTATATCCTCTTGATATATACCTACCATGCTCCGTGCATATGAAACATCAAGTCTCATACATAATATGTCATACATTACTGATCCTATCACCAAATAATATAGGATCTTACTCATTCTATCTTTCTCATGTTGTGTCTGAGGACACATTTTCTCAGAAAGATGTAAAACACGTGACACTAGAACAAATCCCCTATTGGAGTGTTCCATACTAAATATATTTAGTATCTGGTCAATATATGTACTTTGACACAGTCCAAGTAGCCTCTTGGATCTATCATGAATGGTCTTTATCCCTAGAATGTATCCTAATTCACCTTTTTCCTTCATGGAGAAACACTTTTTTAACTAGTCCTTAACAGATTGTAAGACTGGTATGTCATTTCCAATAAGTAATATGTCATCAATATATACTACTAGGATAACGACTGCATTCCCACTAAACCTCTTGTAAACACATGGCCCACATTCATTCTTAATGAAACCAAACTCTTTTATGGATTCATCAAATTGAATGTTCCATGACCTAGATACTTTCTTCAATCCATAAATGGATCTCTACAACTTGAAAATACTTTTGGAATCGCTTGGATTCAAAAACCCTTCTGTTTGTGTTATATATACATCCTCCTAAAGGTTCTAATTAAGGAATGCAGTTTTGACATCCATCTTCCAAATCACATAGTCGTGGTAAGTTGTTATGGCAAGTAGAATTCTAATGGATTTAAACATTGAAACTGGTGAAAAGGTTTCATCGTATTCAATCCCTTGATGTTTTTTAAACCCATTATCCATTAGTCTTACTTTATAGGTGATTACTTACCTTTCATGCCCAGTTTCTTCTTGAATACCCATTTGCAGCCAACAGGCATTACATCAACTGGTGCATCTAACAGAACCCAAATTTGGTTATGATATATGGAATTCATTTTAGAATTCAGGGATTCTTTCCATCTTGTAGCTTTTGATATCTCTATTGCCTCCTGTAGGAGATAGGTTCATCATTGTCAACTAATAATGAGTCACCATCCTTGGTGACCAGAAAACCATATCTCTCTGGTTCTCTTACCTCTCTTACACTCCTATGCAATACTTGTGTTTCAAGAACTACTTCTTCCATGGGGACCTATGTAATCTGTTTTTGTACCAACTCTTGTGTATCTTGATCATCAACTTCATTAAATTAAATCATTCCCCCACTATCCTTTATGTGGATGTGCTCCCTCTCAAGAAAGACAACTTTTCTGGTGATAGTCACTTTCTTGTATGAGAGTTTATATAGGTAGTATCACTTTGTGTCCTTGGGATACCCTATAAAGATACACTTTGTACCTCGAGATTCTATTTTTTACCTGATAAGTCCTTAACAAATTCCTCGCAAACCCATACATGTGTATGCAAAAAAATGGGTTTCTTTCCACTCCATAACTCAAACGGAATTTCATTTTCCGCTTTAGTTGGTACTCAGTTTAATGTGTATATCGTAGTTTGTAATGAATATCCCCAAAAGGATAATAGAATATTTGTATGACTCATCATCAACCTTACCATTTCCAACAAGGTACGATTCCTCCTTTCACTAACACTATTCCATTATAGTGTATAAGGTGGAGTGAGTTGAGATAGAATCCCAAACTCCCGTAGAAAGTAAATAAACTCTTGGTTAAAATATTCACCACCTCAATCTAATCAAAGCTTACTTATCTTCTTACCAAGATGATTCTCTACTTCATTCTTGAATTCCTTGAATTTCTCAAAGGACTTGGACTTATACCTCATCAAGTAGATATATCCATATCTACTCAAGTCATCATTAAAAGTTATGAATAAGAATATCCACCTCTAGCTTCTATTGGAAAAGGTCCACACACATTAGTGTATACCAATCCTAGAAGTTATGTGGACCTTTAACCCTATCCACCAAATGGTGGTTTTCTCATTTTTCCTTGTAAACAATCATGACATCTAACAAGTGGTTTTAGCTCAGAAGGGTCTAAATAACCATCTTGACAGAGCTTTGTCAAACTCTTCTCATTTACATGACCAAGATGGTGATTCCACAACTGGGTGTTATATGATTCATGTGAACATGATTCGTTATCGATTTCTAACACTTGGTTTTCGTAATTTAATACATAAAGACCATTATTTAAATGTGTCATACCATAATGTATGTTGTCCTTATAAAATAAACAACTTTAATTTCCAAATTTGAAAATAAACCTATTTGTATCTAAACATGACACATAAATTATGTTTTTGGTAACTATAGGTACATAATAACAATATCTTGAAACCAAAATCTTTCCCATTATCAATGAAAGGTGTTAGTCACCAATGGACAGAACAACCATCCTTGCACCATTGGAATCTCGTAGATCCACCTCTCCTCTGGTAATCTTTTGAAATCAACTTGGTTCCTGTATTTTGATATAGATGTGAGCACCACAAGATGTATCTAATAACAAGTGTGTATAAATGGAAATATTTTACTCGATAACAAATGTACCTTTAGATTCCCCTTAATTTTGGGTGCAGTTCATCTTCCAGTGGCCTAGATTTCCACATGAAAAACATACTACCTTCTTTTCTTTTCCCTACCTCTGGATCTTCTTCTTCTTGAAAGGATGGTTCTCAGGAGGTTTAGATTATTTATAAGTCTTGGGACCCATTTCCTTGTTCTTCATTTTCTCATTCACCATAAGAATCATGATTTTATCACACCCCATGTCCTTATACACTTGGAGAATCAAAGTAAGAAGTTTTGAAATACTATTCTCATTATTTCTCGTATTATAATTAATAATAAAACTGGATAAGGAATTAAGTATTGATGAAAGTATGATATTTTTATGCAAATCATCTGGGAATTTAATCCCTAAGATGTCCCAACATTTAATATAGTCAATAATCTTGACTACATGAGGCCCAGCTGGCGTAAACTCTCCAAGATTAGTTGTGAACAAAGAATTGGAGATATCATAGCTCTCTTGTCTTTCCTTCTATTAATAGAGATCCTGAAGGTGATTCATCATGCTATAGGAATCCATATCATCATGTTTCTTAAAAAGATCATTTTACTATAATGATAGCATGAATCACTAAACATTTGTAGTATCATTCAGATGTTTCTCATAGAGAGATATCTCTTTATCACTTGCCTCATTGTTAGGCGCAACTGGTAAAGGTTCCTCGAGCACATGAAATTTACTTTCATGGAGAAGGATGACACATAGGATCTATTTCTACTCTTGAAAATTTATACTGGTGAGAAGGTTTTCCTTCTGAAGTATGGATCTTAACGATATGTTTGATTTCATTTTAATTTTTTTTACAAAATAAGATAAGCAGAATTTTAGTACTTTATCTGATAAAATTTAGACAAATAAATAAATATTATATTTATCAGTATCCCATTATTTTATAAAAATCCAATATCCCTCACCATTGGCTTCAGAATATCCTGTTTCTTGGATATCCTAGTGGTAAGCATCCATATTCCCCTTCTCATTAAACCAAATTTGGTTGGTCAAGAAACATGAATGGTTTTAGGTAGGCATTCCAAATTTCAAGTACATTAACTCACAGTTCCTTGATCCGCTGAGTAGACTCCCCAATCCTGAAATCCTTAAATTATATTTCCTCAACCTTTGCATCTCAGTTACACTAATTCCTAATTTGGTAGTTATCCCTTGATATCAACTATGTTAAGTCAATCCAAAAACTCATTTTAGAATTCCCCAATAATTGAAAGCACCCCAACTTTAGATGGTCAAGAACTGTGAACTATGGTTTGATTCTAACTGAAGTAATGGAAGGCTATACTGACTTAATATTTTATTAAGAGATTTTATCCTTTTATGCATAAATTTACAATTATTATCTTTATTTCATGCTTGTTAATATTAAGTGGAATTACTTAAGTGATTAACCATGTCTTAGATAATATTTACACATAAGATGGTTTATTTATTTCTATCTTGCATGCTCGTTAATTCATTAATTATGTGGTCGTGATAAGACATTCCTAATTAAATAACCATGCAACTTATAGAAATAAAATAAAGTGGTATGATCATGATCTCTTACTAGTGTTTAGTTTATCTAGAGGTTGATAAACTAACTGTTGACCTAGGGGGAAAACACCTCGAACCAATTAAGGTTTGTGTTGCAGCTTTCCACTTATCCACCTATGTGTCTCTTTGGATTGGTTTTACCTCAACTCCAAACTTAAACTACCTCCACTATCTTGGGAGATCCATCCATTACATATGTCTTTTACTCATACATAGGTGAGGGGTAAAGGGGGTTTACATAAAAAACCATGGGCACGCAGGCCCTACATAATGAATGGAGAGAAGGCACAGAGGCCAATAATTTAATTTAAGAATAAATTAAATGAAACCAATCACATGCAAAGGTCCGATCTAGCTCATGATCATCTTTATGCATGCAATAAATTGTGCATTTAATAAAACTATAAGTCATTTCTTAGTCGTTCTTATTTAAGATAAATCACGCTCGAATCTATTAACTATTATCTTTAATTAATTTGTCCTTTTATCTTAATTATCATCTGAATTTCCTTGAAATTCACATCCATTATACTTGTATATTGTTTTAATCTTACGACATATGGTGTACATTACTTATCACATACTTTCACAAAGTGTACTTCACAGATGATTACATGAATTACATGATTTTTCAGTCACATGTTATGCTTAAATGCACTTAGATTAACAACTTGTAATACAACTCATACATGATATGAAGATCTAAAAAATATGCATATATTAATTAAACATTTATCTATATATATATATATTAAAACCTATCACGTTGCGTGTCCTTTCTTTATGACCACACACAAGTACATGTCTCAAGGTTTACATTGTATAATAAATAAATTTTAAATCTGTGTAACTCATAAAAGTACATGACATATAGATCTGATCTACATGGCATGTACATCTCTCATCATTGATCCAAGGCACACGCCTAGGGACTCAATGTGTAGTTTATGCCTCGGAAAATTTGTAGTACACGGCATATCTAATGGGCCACATGTCGTGTGAACTCCGAGTCACACAGTCACCATTCAGGTAGGTCGTGTATGGAATACATGAACCATCTGTGACTCAAAGGGACTACATGTCGTGTATGTGGGCTACATGATGTGTAGTCTGGCTGACCGTGCACAATTAAATTCTAGTCAACACATGGTTCATTAAGTATGTAATTAATGTAATAATAAATGCATAACCTTGAATTGATTTATGAATCAATTATGATGCGTTGAACGTGACAGCGTGTAACTCTGGTTACACAGTGTGTAGTCTGGTGTTGTCTGTCCAGAAACCTTGGCACCTCTGGATGAGTTCCTCGATTTTATTTTAATCATAAAATTAAATGTATCGTTTTGATCTACGAGAAACGGAGGAGGAAGAAACGGATCTCACAATTCAGATAAAAAAGATTAGTTAAACTTGAATTGAAAAACCAAATTAAAATGCATAAGTCGCCAAATAATTATAAATAATTATGTGACCACTCTGATACCACGTGTAGGTTTAGGGCACAACAAAAGTGAGTGATGGGTGGTGCCTAACCTTGATTTTTTCCATAATCGATGATCAATCTAAGATCTATGCAATGATGAACATCGTGGTCAACAAAATTTAATCAAAGAAATAGACAATGGGTAATTATTCCAGAATTGAGAGAGAAGATCATCACATATTATTTATAATTAATTTAATTAAATAAAGAATTATCGTTGTTGGAATTATTTCTTCATTGATGAATCTAGTGATAGATATGTGGTCCACTGTCATTGCGTTGTAGAAACTAAGTGTAGATTTTTTCCAACAGTGATCCACACATGTTCCATGGATCTCTAGACACCGCTCAATGAATCTCTTAATGCTAGCACAATAGATCCTTGTTCTTTCATCGTCCGCATTTGATTGCTTCAAGAACCGCTTCCAAATCATTCTCCAGGATTTGGTGGAGGAGGATTGCTCTCTGTTCTTGGGAGCATTCTTGGAGAAGGGAGCTCTCTAGGGTTGAGAGGATTCTCCAAATCCGTTGTGTACAACCAAGACAAAAATGAATTGCCTCTTGATAAAATAACATAATTGGGTTTATATATCACTAGGGTTAAAATAAAATAACTACACAAGTGCCCTTATTTATTTATTTAATCCTAGTGAAACCCCATGTCAAATAATAATAATAATATCATTACTTCTCGATATGTGCTTAACTTGGGAATTATAATTAAATATTATTTAATCAAATAATATTCAATATTTATTATTTCTCACCATACCATTAAACTCAATCTGTCATTCCTCCATAATATTTATCAAGCCTTGAATAATGTATATTTATTTATTAAATAAATATCAATACATTGTTCAATAATAAATAAATAAATATTATATTCACTAAATAGAAAATAAATATTTATTAAATATTATTCTCACAATATATTCTCTCGAATAACTAGTGACGGAATAAATGTGATCAAGCATACATGAATAATTATTAAACCACATGCGATAATAATATTTATTCAACCTATTAAATAATAGATAATAATATATTATTTAACTGAGATTCTGGATACACTTAGTGTGTGACCGTTTAGACATATTTCTCAGTGGCATTAGACGAAGCCGCCTAAAGTCCACGGTTAGCGTCTAAAAATACACCAAGGCACCCATAGAGAAAGAAGTTAATGTTGCAATGACATATTACCTCATACGAATGCTTACTGTGTAATATATTCATTTTATCACAATATCTCAAATCAAACAGGTTGCATGTCAGTGTCATCAACCTATATGCTTGATTATCTCTTTCTTTGACTTTTCAGAAATAGAACTTGCCTATAGAACACCATGGTCATGGATTTATTTAACCTATATCATTTTCATCAAAGGTCCTGAGATATTAACTTCTGTTAAAGAATATAATGGATAAATCCTTTCTCGCATTATTCATTATTGTAATATTACTTGTGACGCACATAATGTATCCTACCTTGTCGCGAACATCTTTCATCGCAGTTTTCGCCAATACATCAAAGTGTGCAACTCAGAATATTCATTAATAATGATCTTAAAGTCTAAGGACCAATACACACATTTGTAGATAAGAACATCCAATGACACGTATAAATGTGTATTTCCTATCAGTAGGTCTTGTTCTCATAATATCCTACTGGATATTACCAATGGTGTACACCATGATAAGGTGCATCAAAAGTCTTATGAGTCTCCACCCCTGATAGCCTGTATCATTTGTGTCCATAAAATGATATCATCTGTCTATAGAACATATATTCAAGAATAATGTTGTAACACTTCCTGGTTCTCATCATAGCGGGGAACTGCTATGACCTTTTATTGTGATGGCTACTCTTAGGACATTATCACATACCATGTCACAAAAAAGAACAATCATGATGTGATAAGTAGTTTATTAATGTTCAAAACAATGAATACATGTTTATCATAAAGTACATAGAAGTTGGTTCTAAGACACTAACTCTAAAAAGGGGGAAGGGATTAGGTTTAGAAAATTAATTAAATTTCATTTAATTAATTAATTCCATCTCATAACACCCCGCCAACTAGCCTCCAACCAAAACTCACAGCACAGACAACTTTAGGTCATGCCTAGGGAAAACATGAAGTTTTGAACTCAACCGCGGCCTAAGATTTCCGATCTGAAACTCTTCTCAGGATTTATTTCGTTTCTAAGAGAAATTGTGCATGCGTGACAAAATATATTTAATATTTTTAAAATCACCGCGTCAAGGATCTTCAGGCCCCAGATTCCTATGTCGACTTAGCGTCTGGCTTCATAAATATTCTTAGGAATATTTCAAAATCTTACAGGTCAAAACCTGAGTCACTACACTAACACTCCAACTATTTTCATGGCCATAATGAATTGGATTTTCCATAAATACATAGATTCTCTTGTCATGGTATTCATGGATGACATTCTAGTTTACTCAAAAACCGAAAAAGAGAATAAGCATCACTTAAAATTTATTTCGGGAATCCTGAGGGATCATCGCCTTTATGTTAATTTATCGAAATTTAATTTTTGGATTTGTGAGGTTAAATTCATAGCACATGTGGTTTTGGAATATGGAATTTCAATTGATCCTGAGAAGGTGGCAATTGTCTTTTCATAGGAGGAACCATGGGTTGTATTTAAGATTCGAAAGTTCTTGGGTTTGATAGGATATTATCAGTGGTTTGTAAAGGACTTCTCGAAGATTACATCTCCATTGACTACTCTTATAAGAAAAGGGGTAAAATTCTTATGGGATTATAAGTTTCAGGATTCCTTTAATTAATTGAATCAATGTCTGACTTCAGCCCCTATTTTGATTTTACCAAAAGCAAAAAAAGAGCTATGTGGTGTTTTTGATGCATCAAGTGTCGGTTTGGGTTGTTTTATTATGAAAAAATATCATGTAGTTGTGCACGAATCTCGTTAGCTTCATTGATAAGAGAATAATTTCCCCATACATTATTAAAAACTTGCACCAGTCATGCATGCACTCAAGAGTTGGCAACATTATCACTTTGGGGAAATGTCCATTGTATATTATGACCATAAGAGTTTGAGTTTCATCTTGTAATTTCCCAGATTTTCTATGTATCATTTTTAAATATTATATGGATTAAGTTTGAGACTAGGCACTGAGACGGCGTGTAATTATGAGGCCCGGTGTACCCGTAACAATTGTTTGAAAAATATTAAAATATTTAAGAGCATGTGCAGGCGGTTTTCTTAAAAAAGTTGAATAACTTTTAAAAGGGTTCCTAGATCATAAATTTGAGGAAACCATTGCATTTATAGTAGTAAATTTACCCTAGGCACGACCTAATATTGGTCTTCGCAGGTCGGTTGTGGAAAGTCATCACAGGAATTTTAAATGAATAAAATAAATTAGAGAAAATTATTTTAATTTATTTCATCGACACAGCAATGTATAGACAGTATTGTTTTTAAATAATCCCTTTGGAAGAGATCCAGGGTTAGTCTCATAACCCTATAATTCTCTGGAGACGCTGGAACGAACCACTGGAAAATCCTCTTGATCCAGTGACGATAGAACTTCGGATCAGAGATCGACGAATGTCGTTCTCAGTAGATCTTTCCAACGGTGATGATGCAGTGACCGATATTCATCAACAAGTGATCCAAAATCTAGGGAGGATGTGTTATTTTGATTCTTCTTTTCTGTTCTTGATTCCTATAATGAACGCAGACTAATCCACAAACAGATTAGCTTGAAAATTGATCGTATATGTTGGATGGGATGATATTTGTGGGGTTTATTGGGATTTGTTCCTAGAGATTGATTACTTGATTCGATTTTCATTCTTATGGGAATGGATCATGGCCAGAATGAACAATGGTCGAGGTTCATTCCTCGGGTTTTGTTCCTTGTGCTTTTCTCCC
The DNA here is from genome assembly GCA_963277665.1 of Viscum album. Classification (NCBI taxonomy): domain Eukaryota; kingdom Viridiplantae; phylum Streptophyta; class Magnoliopsida; order Santalales; family Viscaceae; genus Viscum; species Viscum album. The sequence continues at coordinate 219,489,416 of OY728163.1, forward strand.
CTAATTTCTTATGTTCTTGATATGCATTCTTCGTTCTTCAACTGTTTTTGAATGATCAATTATTTCTCCTTCGTTTCTTGGCATAGCAATCCGAAATTTGAGATCTGACATCGGGATGACTCTATAGAGTTGAAACAACAATGGCAGCAGAAAAATCCAAGCGATTCAGGAGAGATCGTTCTTCAGCAGCTCGATCATGAGAATGACTCCATTAGTGACTAGGCTTTGATACAAGGACTAGTTCCCTAGATCTCACCTCCAGGTGGTGCACTAGTCATACCACCACCTATAGAGCAGCACGTGGTACCCACAGTACCAGCAGATGAGGAGCATGGACTGAGCACACTTCATGATTTTTAGCAACAAAGACCCCTCAGGTTTCAAGGCGAGCCAGACCTGTAAGCAGCTGAGGACTGGCTTGAGGCGGTGACCTGAGTTTTCCGTCTAGTCAGGACACCAGTGGATCAAATGGAGATCCTGGTAGTGAGCCTTCTTTAAGGCTCAGTAGGACGATGGTGGATTTTGGCTATCCAAACTCATGATAAGACGACTATTTCATAGATAGAGTTCGACCACCACTTCAGAGAGAATTTCTCACCAGTTATGCTAAGATCTGTGTGTATACAGGAGCTTCTTCAGGTCCAAAAGGGTAGTATGATAGTGGATGATTTTTCATCAAGGTTTACCAATATTTCCAGGTACTCTATGGATATGGTTAGAGATCATTACTTCTGGGATTTGACCTTCGAGTGAGGTCTACGTAGAGACATCTAAGTCATCATTATCCCTCTATGCATTCCGACATATACTGGGGTTCTTGAGGGGGGTTTGGTGGTTTAAAGCTTCTTGGTTGAGCAGACACGACTAGTGATAGTCAGCAGTAGACGAGCATGAGCAGAGACCTCGACGACAGGGGGTTGACGTCTGTCTTAGGGACCTGGATGTGGGATAAATTTCTGAAGGAGGTCCCAGGAGAGAGGATCTGCAATTCAGGGCTCACATGGTGGGTCCAGTCAACCTAGAGAGAGGAAATGTTATTCATGTGATGATAGGGGACATCTCACTCGAGATTGTCCAACCCGTTGTACTACTGATAGGGAGACTATGGATGGACCACCGAGGAAGTGACGGTGACAGGAGCAGGCAGATCTGTATGGAAGCGGATGTAGAATACAAGCTAAGAGAGCAGTATGAGGTGGTCGAAGTTTCTACTTTCTACCACCGCCACCCCCAGGTGGTCCATGCCAGACTTAGGGAGTTGGAGGATAGGGGAGGGGACAGCTGCATGCGGTCGAGGCATATGATCTAGAGGCTCTAGGAATGATTCGAGGTACGATCTGTGTCTTTTCTACTTTAGTTTTAGTACTAATAGACATAGGTTTTAGTCATTACTTTCTCACCACATATCTTATTCGAGACCTAGAGATTCTGATTGAACTGTTGACTCTACCCTTCTGCTTGGAGACATATACTGGAGAAGACTCAGTGATCACACACCTGTGTCGATAGTGTGACCTAACCCTTGGAGGTGAGAGTTTTGGTTGTAATCTCTTAGTGGCAGTGTTGAGTCCTTACAATGTCATTCTTGGTATGTATTGGTTATCTACATTCCATGCCTAGATTAATTGTTTTAGGCAAAGGGTGTGGTGTGTCCGTAGTGATGGAATGAGGTTTACCTTTGTTGGTGAAAAGTAAACTCAGGAATCATAGGATGGACTCATTCATAGGAGGGTGAATCTGATTACTCATCAGTTAGATAGCTTGACCCTCGGTGCAGTGGATGTTATAAGTTTTCAGTTTCCTACAGTAGTGGCGGAGTACGAGGACGTCTTTCCTGAAGATGTTCCAGGTTTACCTCCCCACTAGGAGATAGAATTCTGCATTGATTTACACCCTACGATGGCCCCGATATCTGCACCATCATATCAGGTGTCTCCTGTAGAGATTTGTGAGCTGAGGGTACAGTTGGAGGACTTGTAGAGGAAGGGTTTCGTTAGACCCAGTGTTTCACCCTGGGCGGACCCAATTTTGTTTTCCAAAAAGGTAGATGGGAGCTTGAGGTTGTGTGTGGACTATCAGCGCTTGAACCAGGCGACTGTGAAGAACAAGTATCCACTACCAAAAATCAATGACCTCTTTGATCAATTGTAAGGGGCATAATGGTTCTGGAAGGTTGACCATGGATCATGCTATCACTAACTGCAAGTATGGGATGATAATATACTAAAGACAACCTTCATATGTCGTTACGGTCATTATGAGTACTTAGTGATTCCCTTTGGTGTGAAGAATACCCCAGCAGTGTTACTGGGACTCATAAACCAGATATTTTAGCCTTACTTAGACTGGTTCATAGTAGTCTTCATCGATGATATCCTTGTGTACTTGTCGTCTAAGGAGGAACACGCGAGACACTTAAGGATGGTTCTTGACATACTCTGAGAGCACCAGCTTTATGGGAAACTCTTGAAGTGATGATTCTGGATTTAGATGGTCTATTTTTTGTGACACATTATCTCAGTGGATGGAGTGGCAGTGGACTCGGCCAAGGTCGAGGCAGTGTTAGCATGGGATCCACCTAAGAACGTGACATAGGTGCGGAGATTCCTTGGTCTAGCAGGCTATTATTGGATATTTATACCTGGTTTCTCTAGGATATCTGCACCTATGGTAGTTTTGACTCGGAAGGGGAAGCCTTTCGTGTGGATAGAGAAGTGCCAGAAGGATTTTCAGCAGTTGAGGCAGAGTCTGACGAGCGCTCCGATCATGAGATTTCCAGAGGAGGGTGTCGAGTATGTAGTGTTATGCGATACATCAGGAACTAGTCTTGGTTGTGTCCTGATGTAGTGGTGGGTGGCAATTGTCTATGGTTCACGCTAGTTGAGACCACATGAGCAGAACTACATAGCCCATGATCTTGAGTTAGTAGTGGTAGTCTTCGTATTGAAGATGTGGAAACACTACCTGATGGGTGAGTTGTTTATCATCTACTCTGATCACAAGATTCTCAAGTATATCTTATTTCAGAAGGATCTGAACTTGAGACAGAGGCGGTGGCTAAAGTTCCTTCAGGACTATAACTTTGAGATTGTCTATACTCCTAGGAAGGGGAACATGGTGGAAGATGATCTCAGCAAAAGATCTAGTTCGCAGTTGTTGAATGAAGTGTTGGAGCAGTTGGCCTCATTTGAGTTATCCTTAGTGGATGGAGATGGAGCACCTTTCCTCTAGTTGATGGTTGTTACCCATCCACTCTTACAGCGAGTTAGGGAGGCACAGCTTGGGCATACCGACTGTGATACCCTACATGCTCATATATCCAAAGGGCATGCTCCTGATGGATATTCAAAAGTTGGGGAACACATCATTCTTTTCAGAGGACGCACGCGGGAGGAGGTATTGAGGGAGTTTCATACGTCCCCTTTGGCGATACATCCAAGTGTGGTGAAAATGTTTAAGGACCTATGACATCAGTTTTGGTGGCCAGGGATGAAAAAAGGAGTTGTGGAGTTTGTTTCTTGATGCCTTACTTTTCAGCAAGTGAAGGTTGAGCACCAGGTTCCAATGGGTTTAGCTCAACCCCTTGAGTTACTATAATAGAAGTGTGAGGGGATATCGATAGACTTCATGACGGGTTTACCACGTACATTCAGGGGACACGATGTCATCTGGTTAATCTTTGACCGACTCACCAAGTCGACCCACTTCCTAGCTATCTGAGAGTAGAGTTTAGTAGAGAGCTTGGGATGTCTCTACGTTCAGGAGATAGTTCAACTCCACGGAGTTCCAACGACGATTGTTTCTGATCGTGTTACTCGTTTCATATCCCAATTGTGGAATGGATTACAGGAGGTGTTTGGGACCCAGTTACGCTTGAGCACAGTGTTTCACCCACAAACAAACGACCAGACGGAGCGGACCATTTAGGTTCTGGAGGACATGTTACGAGCTTGCGTGTTAGAGTTCGACCGTAGTTGGGAGGATCACCTACCACTGGTGGAGTTTGCATATAATAACAGCTACCCCCGCCATTAGTATGGCACCATTCGAGGCTTTGTACGAGCGACCCTTCAGGTCACCGCTTTGTTGGACTGACCAAGAAGAGTCAACACTCATGGGTCCGGAGTTGGTACGAACTACTACAGAGGAGGTGAAGATCGTCTAGGAGCGAATGAAGACTGCACAGATTCGTCAGAAGTCTTATGCTGACAGGTGACAGAGAACCTTGGAGTTTGAGGAAGGAGACCATGTGTTCAAATGGGTTTCACCTCGACGCGGATTATGGAGATTTGGTCGGGGCAGCAAGTTATCTCTAAGGTTTATCAGCCCTTTTCAGGTTATGCTTAGAATTAGTGAGGTGGCATACCACTTAGCTCTACCCCTACAGTTAGACCGGGTACACAACGTCTTCCATGTGTCGCAGCTAAGAAGGTACGTGCATGACCCATTGCACGTCATTGATTGGGGCGAGCTGGACATTGATGATGGAGTGATTTTTGCTGAGTACCCACTAGAGATCGAGGATCGGTGGGAGAGGATCCTTCATGGTCGATTGATTCCTTTAGTGCATGTCTGGTGGCAGCATGGGAATCTCCAGGAGAGCACTTGAGAGCGGGAAGCTCAGATTCATGCTCAGTACCCGCATCTTTTTTAGTAGCCTTTGTTTTAGATTTTTGGGGACGTAAAGCCCCAATGTGGGGAGAATGTAATGTCTCGTATTTTCTATATATTATTTTTAAATATTATATGGATTAATTTCGAGACTAGGTGGTGAGACAACGTTCAATTCTGAGGCTCGGTGTGCCCGAAACAATTGTTTGAAATTTATTAAAATATTTAATAGCACGTGTGTGTGATTTTCCTGAAAATGTGGAATAACTTCTAAACGGATGTCCGGATCAGAAATATGAGGACATCATTGTGTTCATAGTAGCGACTTTACCCTAGGCGCGAACTAACATTGATTCGCGCGGATCGGTTGTGAAAAGTCATCACGTGCATTTTAAATGAATAAAATAAATTACAGAAAATTTATTTTAATTTATGTTGTCGACACAGCGACACAGCGATAGGGTTGTTTTTAAATAATCCATTTGGTAGAGATCTAGGGCTAGTCTCATAACCCTAGAATTCTCTGGAGATGCTGGGAGGAACCTCTAGAAAATCCTCTCGAGCAGGCGACGGCATAACTTCATATCAGAGATCGACGAATGTCGTTCTTGGTAGATCTTGCCAATGGCGACAACGCAGTGACAAATCTTCGGCAGTGAGTGATCCAAAATCTAGGTAGGATGCGTTATTTCGATTCTTCTTTCTCATTCTTGATTCCTACGACAAATGCGGATTAATCCACGAACATATTAGCCCGCAGATCGATCGTATATGCGGGGTGGGATGATATTTGTGGGGTTTATTGGAATTTGTTCCTAGAGATTGATTGCTTGATTCGATTATCATTTTTACGGGTATAGGTCGAGGTCGGTACGAACAATGGTTGAGGTTCGTTCCTCAGGGTTTGCTCCTTATGCTTTTCTCCCCTGATTTCTTGTGTTCTTGACGCGCGTTCTTCGATCGGTTTTGAACGATTGATCGTTGTGCTTTCGTTTCTTGGTGCAACAATCCAAAATTTCAGATCCAACATCGGGACGACTCGACAAAGGTGTGATGGCGACAGCGGCGGATGAATCGAAGCGATTTGGGAGAGATTGTTCTTCGGGCAGGTTACGTCAGATTGGATTGAATCAAATTTCCAAGCCGATTGAAGGCTCGAAACACATCGATTCAGTGTTAGGGTGGCGAAACGACCTTCGATCTTGAGTTTCGAGGTAAACAGGCCACCGAAATGACATTTGGGAGATCGGTCGAGGCACGCTGAGGAAGAACACGACTTTCTGGAAAATCCAAAACACACGTTGTGTTGTCCCGGCTGCACAGCATGTGTTCATCGTTGGATCACTCTGCCTATACCATGGAAGGTACACAGACACAGGGTGGAGTACACGGGTTGCCTAGACAACGTGTACTCCCCCACACGGCATGGCCTGAACCGATTACACGGATTACCCTGTGTACTAGTACATGGGCAAGGTTACACGGGTTGACATTGTGTACTAGCATACAGGCGGACCCTGGATGGAAGGTCACGACGTGTGACTCCTTCTACACGTCGTGTACCCATCTTTTACACGACTTGTTGTAAAGACACGAGTCGTTGTACACAGGTAGTACCCGAGGTCAAGGGACACGGCGTGTGACCCTACTACACATCGTGTACCCCTTTTCTACATTGCTTGATTCTATTGTCCTCCGTATCTTGGACAAGTTCTGTTATGGTTTGTTCCCTTTATCGTTTCCTACTGATAGCACTATGATCCATTCGGCAGGACTTCCTGGATAGAGTTGTTGGAATCCCTCGAGAGGCTCGGAGTAGGATCCTCTATTCATTCTTTGTGCCCTATGTGTTGTTCTCGGTATCGACGTGACCAACACTACGCGGGCGTCGATCCTCTATTTAGCGAGTTAATTCAGATTGAGTTGTTGGTATCACACCATGACCCTGATTGTGATCTTCGTTTGTTGTATCGTATCTCCCTCTTCAGATCTATCAGCGTATCTCTCTCATGGTGAGACCTAACAAGCAGTACCTCTCAGACGGACGTCATCAGTGCTATCCGACTCAGGAGTGTGTTCTCCCGAATGAGTGCTTCGTGGAATCTTCGAGCTGAATTTCTAGTGCTGGTATACACTGGTTGTGACTTACCACTAGACTGTGTGTCTTGGTTAAGTATATTTAGATATTATTGTTATATGTGTTGTAGACATATACTTGTGTAAAGTTGATTGTATCTTTCCTTTGTTATAATGCTTTGTGGTTTTGGGGTGTCCTACTAAGTATTGTTATACTCGCCCATGCATGAGCTTTGCCCGCATGTGTTGTGTCATGTGCAGACGATCGACCTTTTGATGGAGTTTTAAGCGGACCAGGACTAGACGGTGCTTTTTGTGACCAGACATACCGATGTGTGTTCTTGCGACTACAAACAGCAATCCCATTACCTTTTCCTTACAAGTTGGACTTGTGGTTACATACTTTTGTGGGCTTATATTTTGGCTCTGTTTACTTAGTGGTTTTTACATTTCAGCATTTTATAAGCTTGGAAATGTGTGCATGCGTACAAATACATAGATAATGTCTCTTATGTTAGTGATATGTCTACTTAGTGCTAGTCACCAGCCTCTGACCTATTAGAGACGAGCCTGGAGAGTCACGACTCAGGCCTCACTGGGACGGGTCGTGACACGTCTTTTATCAAAAAATCTTAAACCTTAGGCAAATGTGATCTGTGAAGTATCTTCAATCTTTCGACTTCGACATTGCCTATACCACGAGAAAGGGAAATGTTGTTGTAAATGCTTTGTGTAGAAAGTTATCTTTTCAATTATTTATGGAATCGAAAGATGAATAGAATCTCATGGGACACTTTGCTCGGATGTATCGGGATGTGATGAATGAAGAGACTTGAATTGTTCTAGTTAGTGCTCAATTGACATAATCTCTTATCGAATTGATTTTTCCGGAGCAACAACTAGACAAAGAGTTTGGGAGTATCAGTAATTCATTATAGTGGGGAGCATTTTGAGTGGTCTTTCTCCCCGAAAGGCTTTGTTTAAAGAATTGGGTTTTTGTCCCTTCATTTGTGGGGAGTGTTGTGATTGAAAGTTGTCATTGTTCTCAATAAGTTGTTCATCCTAGTATGATAAAGATGTGATATGACAAAGTGTCGATTTTATTGGCCAAGTTTGAAATGCAACATGGCTGATTTTGTGTCTTGTTTCTATATTAGTCAACAAATTAAGGTTGAACACCAAAAGCGCTTCTTCAACCTATTTTAATACCTGTTTGGAGGTGGGATGAGATTTATATGAATTTTATTGTTGAGATTTCTAAAACTCATTTCACCCCATTAACTCAGGGAAAATTCCAATATAAAAGTGGGCCTTCAATCCGTTCAATGGACCAATAATTTTTCCCTTTTATAATTATCGATAAAAACAATCTCAGCATGTGAGATAGAAAATTAAAAATTATCAATTTTGAAGAGAAATATATTTTATAGATGTTTACGCCTTTTGAGAACTTTAGTAGCAGTGTTGGAAGGCAAAATCATGACCCAAAGATTTTGCCTCCCACGCTACGCCAGGAAGAAAGGGAAAAAGTAAGTTTCAGGATCAAAGCGACCGCCAATACTAGGGATTATGATACGATACCACGGAAATCATCTTGTCGGACCACTGCAGACATTTTCTGTGATGGGAAACGAAGGTAGCGCTAATGGCGGACGACCACCGAACTTCGATTTTTCACTTATTTCAAAAAATCTCTTCAGAACCAAGCCACGCCCAGATCCCCAGTTTATTACTAAAACTAACAATACTGCATAATTTCAGGACTATTCATAACCAGAGTGCTGCTACAATAATTCTCCATCTTCATCCCCAGTTTAAGAACAAACCGCTTATTATATCTTCATCTCTATCCCTAGCTATCTTCAGACCAAAAGCATCAGCCATGGCGAGTTCAGTATGTCCATTCCTGAGGCAGCACAATCTCGCTATTCTTCACACCATCTTGCAATCGACTCCGGTTTCTCTGTTCAGCCAAATGGGTGTGCCTTGCCGCCAAAGAATCTACCAGATTTTACAGAGTTAGAAGCTGAACAAGCAGAAGAGAAGAAGAAGAAGGATGAAGCTGACCATAATCAGAGTAACTGTCAACGCCAAATCGCGGCGGAGCAGTATCATTCACCCCCCCGGCATTCATGTTCAGAGCCTGGGCCATCCTAGCTGGAAGCAGAACCGAGGAACAACCTGGTTTCTTCCGAGATTCAGCAGCGGTTCGATATCTGCGTGGAAAAAACACTCCGGTGCCAGTGGACTCCCTCGTCTTCCCATTATACTCGCCGCCGCCGAAGGCGGTTGCCCTCATTCCGGGCCCTGAACCAGAGAGATTCTGCTGATGACGGGGACACCCGCATATTTCATGAACAGAACCCAGAGAAGACATGTTTCTTCTCTGGATTTCCCGCTTGGCCGCCTGACTATACTGAGAAAGCCACTCGGACATGGAACAGTTCGGCACCTGGTCTGGCCAACGATTCAAGAACTGCACAACAAAACAGACTAAGGAAGCTGAAAAACAAAACAAAATAATCTGAGGAAAGGGTACCATATTTGGGCGCGAGACGTCTCCGGGAAGAAGCTGGTTGCAGTGTTCTGATTTCCTAGCCGGAAACAGAGTGACATCGCCGGAAGACGGGAACCGCATCCCATTCCGCCGGTATTGGTGCGAATACACGGCGGACCCCACGCTATCCATTTTCAGCCTCTCCATCTGCCCCGCCGCCGCGCGCAGTACATCGCAGGGGTCCCTGTAACCACCCAGCGGCGTCGTAGGCGACGAAGATTTCTCAGAAGAGCCATTAGAGTGGGACGAGTTCCAGAATGGGCTGGGCGTCGATACCGGTGATCCCTGAATCAACAAACGCTGAAGATCAGAACAATATCTGGAGCAAAAACAAGGACGGCGGACTAGGAATGCCATGGAACCTCACCTCGAAGGCCGCACGCCGCTGTGTTTCGCGGAGCGTGGAGCGCGCCAGGAGGCGAGTCAACTCGGCGACCATGTCCCGCTCGTCCGGCGAGTTGAGGGTCGGCGTCGGACCCCATGAATCGACGGGGTAGGGGAACTCCGGAGGGAAGACGAACCCGCCGGCCTCGGGGCCGGACGGGAAGTCATACCCATGGCCGACGAGCCGGTCGGCCTCGGAGAGGGAGCGGAAAGGGAGCGAAAACTGAGGACTGTCTACCGCACCCGCCATGGAAGGAATCACAGAAACAGAGAGAATGGGGAAGGGGGAGGGGAAGCGTGAAGGGTGCGGAATGGGGAGGACATGGAGGCTTTATGGAGGATCAGGATCTCGGGCACAGTTCAAAAATCGGGGAGAGACGGAGAGGGAGAAGATGAAACGGGTAAAGTAATAAATAAAGAAATGGTGCGAAGGGAAAGCTGCGCGGTGGTTGGAGCAGACATTTGTCCCAATTTGCAGCACAGCTGCCTGCCATCTCCGCCCATAACCCCACCGTACATCATCCTTCCCTCCCAAACAATATTTGCAGGTTTCATTCTTACAGATAGGACGTGGCGTTGTGGGATTGGTCCAGAATATAATTTACTTTCGTTTATTTCATTTGCATTGTTAATGGGCGAATGAGCATGTGACACGTGTAGGAGGGGTGGTGGGGGCCGCCGGAGTACACTCAGGGAAACCTCGTGATCCCTCCCATCGTTGATTTAATCGCGGCTGCAGACGTGGAGAGCCACGATCCTGCGGCCAAACCGCCTCGCCGTGGCCGTTAATCTTGACGGTCCCGTCGCGCTTGCCGTTAACCCAACGGTTCTATCGCCGTTTCAAAAAACAAAATCTACGGAGTGGATGGTGGGAGGGATCCCACGAAAGCGAAATGAAGCGGCGGGAAACCCTTCGAATGGTTTTTTATTTTTCATTTTTTATTTTTTATTTTTTTGGATATCAATTTGAATGGTTTATTTTATTTTAAATAATGTGAGATTGATTGGACGAGGGTGGGTATGGTACCGAATCCTCGGTGATGTGATTCCGCCGTCCGGCGCATTTTTTATTCGTTTATGTTTACATTGTTTTTTAATAAATAAATTATTACATGATCTCATAATGGAACACACTTCAAATTGCATGTTGCGCATTTAATGCTGAAATTTAATATTATATTTTTATCTTTTTAGATAAATATATAATGATAATTTAATAAAAGACAAAATTGGGAAATTTGGAGTGGGGGGCATTTTTTTTTTTTTTTTATGAAAATGAGTTACCGATTTTATTTTTTAGGAAAATGGGTCAGTTTAGCGCCACTTGAATTGGCGCTAATGTCAAAAAACGCCATAGCGCCACAATAATTGGTCAATGCCACTTGAAGTGGCGCTGATCCCTTATCCTTATGCCGATCAGCGCCACTTCAAGTGGCGCTGATCTCCACCCGCAGCTATAAAACCCCCCTCCTCCCTCCTCTCCTCATTCCCTCCCCCTCCTCCTCTCCTCATTCCCTTCACTTCTCTCCTCATTCTCCCTCTTCCCTCTCTTCATTCTCCCTCCTCCCTCTCCCTCATCCTCATCCAACTGAGGATCTTTTTGCAAATTTAAAGTTCTGCAAATTCGAGGTAAGTTTTTATTTACATTTCTTTAATATTTTAAATTGTGTATTTAATTGTTTAGTTAATGTAATTAGATTATGGAATTTGTTTTGAATTATCTTTAAGTATCAAATTATTTAATTGTAATTTGTTATTTAATACATTCTAATTAGTTAATAGTAGTTAAATATTTGTAAGTAATTAAATAATTAATTGTAATTAGTTAATTAGTCAATTTTAATTAGTTAATTAATAGTAAATATTTAAGTAATTGTAATTAGTTAATTGTAATTAGTAAGTAGTTAATTTTAATTAGTTAATTGTAATTAGTAATTAGGTAATTGTAATTAGTAATTAGCTAATTGTAATTAGTAAGTAGTTAATTTTAATTAGTTAATTGTAATTAGTTAATTAGTTAATTGTAATTAGTTAATTAATGAATTTTAATTAGTTAATTAGTTAATTCTAATTAGTTAATTAATGAATTCTAAATAGTTAAGTAATGAATTCTAATTAGTTACTTAATGAATTCTAATTAGTTACTTAATGATTTCTAATTAGTTACTTAATGATTTCTAATTAGTTAATTAATCATTTCTAATTAGTGAATTAATTAATAATAATTAGTGAATTAATTAATAATAATTAGTGAATTAATGATTTGTAATTTGGTAATTAATTAATTCTATTTAGTTAATTAATTATAATTAGTGAATTAATTAATTATAATTAGCTACTTAATGATTTCTAATTAGCTAATTAATGAATTATAATTAGTTAATTAATTAATTATAATAGTAGTTAATTAGTTATAATTAGTGAATTAATTAATTATAATTAGTGAATTAATTAATTATAATTAGTGAATTAATTAATTATAATTAGTGAATTAATTAATCATAATTAGTGAATTAATTAATTATAATTAGTGAATTAATTAATTATAATTAGTGAATTAATTAATTATAATTAGCGAATTAATTAATTATAATTAGCGAATTAATTAATTATAATTAGCGAATTAATTAATTATAATTAGCGAATTAATTAATTATAATTAGCGAATTAATTAATTATAATTAGCGAATTAATTATTTATAATTAGCGAATTAATTATTTATAATTAGCGAATTAATTATTTATAATTAGCGAATTAATTATTTATAATTAGCGAATTAATTATTTATAATTAGTGAATTAATTATTTATAATTAGTGAATTAATTATTTATAATTAGCGAATTAATTATTTATAATTAGCGAATTAATTATTTATAATTAGTGAATTAATTATTTATAATTAGTGAATTAATTAATTATAATTAGTGAATTAATTAATTATAATTAGCTAATTAATTAATTATAATTAGCTAATTAATTAATTGTAATTAGTGAAATAATTAATTGTAATTAGGGAATTAATTAATCAATTATATTTCAACTTAATTAATCAAATATAAGTCGACTTAATTAATCAATTATAAGTCGACTTAATTAATCAATTATAAGTCGACTTAATTAATCAATTATAAGTCGACTTAATTAATCAATTTTAATTAAGTATTCTAAGTAGCTAATTAATTAATTGTAATTAGTGAAATAATTAATCAATTATATGTCAACTTAATTAATCAATTATAAGTCAACTTAATTAATCAATTCTAATTAGTTAATTAAGTATTCTAAATAGCTAATTAATTAATTATAATTAGCTAATTAATTAATTGTAATTATTGAAATAATTAATTGTAATTAGTGAAATAATTAACTGTAATTAGTGAATTAATTAATCAATTATATGTCAACTTAATTAATCAATTATAAGTCAACTTAATTAATCAATTCTAAGTCAACTTAATTAAGTAATTTTAATTAGGAAATTAATGAACACTAATTATGTAATTAATGAACACTAATTAGGTAATTAACTAAATTTAAGTAGGTAATTCTACTTAGGTAGTTAATTAAATCTACTTAAGTAGTTAATTAAATCTACTTAGGTAGTTAATTAAATATATTTAGGTAGTTAATTAAATTTATTTAGGTAGTGAATTAAATCTAATTGGGTAATCAATGAAATCTAATTGGGTAATCAATGAAATCCAATTGGTAGTTTAACTAATTAGCGAAGTAGTTTAACTAATTAGCGAAGTAGTTACATTAATTAGTGAAGTAGTTACAGTAATTAGCGAAATAGTTATATTAAGAATTGTTTATATAATATATATTTTCATTCCATTCTAAGTATGATAATTTATTTAGTTTGTCATCTACCTTGACCTCAGTTTGTAATTGTAGTTATGAACTTGAATTTAGTAGTTCAATATATTTTTTACATATTAAGTGTTAGAGTTGTCATGAACTGAAATTCTTGCTTGAGTAAAGTATCCCCGGATAGAGGGGCTTTGGGTCGGACCACCTACTTTCCTGGAGGCTTGCCTTGTCTAGGAAAGTGAATGGGGTTGGCTATCTGTCGCTCCGGGCTTATTCATGTTGAGTTTTTCAAGTTCAGATAACTCTATGCTTTTACATGATGTGTTCATGTACCTCATCCATATGATGGATGTGGATATGTATGAATATGTTTGACTTACTATTTTTGGGTAAATAACACAAACTTGTGGGTTGTGTAAAGCGAGTTACACATCAATATGGTTTGAACATATTGATTTGGTGGAGGGACTAGGATTCCAACATAAATTACATAAATTCTAAAAGCATGCAAACATAATTAGACTGTTTGATCATATGTGATTAATAATGAAGGTTTATTTTAGATAAAAAAGATGGCTGCTTATATTTATTGCAACAGACAAATTATTGAGACGGAACAAGGATGTAGTTATAGTATACAACCAGAAGTTGTTGTAATGCTTGGAGGTTGTACAACTTTTGGAACTCTTCAAAGGAAAATTCATCGAAAGTTGAAACAGACGAGTAACCAAGTGATAGAATCTATCATATACAGACATCTACAATATGTTGATAGATTTTGGCATGTGGCCTATCCGATAACTGATGATGAAGAATGGGAATACGTACTGTCATTGGTTAAGTTTCTACCTGCCAATCAAATGATGGAGTTGTATGTGACCATATCTACAATGGAGATCCCATCGACATTGGAAGTTGGGTCATCACAATTTCACGAGACAATGTCATCTGCTCCTTTTAGAACACATCAAGAAGTTCCATCAACATTGGTACCATCATTTCCCTCGGCCACAATTTTAATAGATAGTCCCCCACATACTATAGATGTGTTGGTTGATAATTTTGAGGACGATGGCAATTTAGAAGAAGAGGAAGAGGAAACTGAAGATGAAGAGGAAGCGCATGCGGAAGAACAACCAGTGCCTACTCATGTGAGGTTTAACCGACCGTTGAACCACCCCCCACCATTGAGTTCATGGTCGACGGAAGGCATGAATCGCTTGCCAGAATTCAATTGGTCAGTAATTACTCCTGCTTCAGAATTTCCAAGAATCATTGGGGGCACAGATCGAGTGGCAGATGAAGGTGTTCTGTACATTGGAAGAGAGTTTGACAGTAAAGATGCAATGAAAAATGTGATAAAACAATATCACATTGACAGACATTACTCTTATGTTGTAGAAGAGTCAAAAAGATCTTATTATTTGATCTGTTGCGACAAATATGATTTGAACTGTCAAATGCGTATGCGAGCTATAATTGATAACACTTTTCACAGCTGGCGCATCACAAGATTTACTCCACACACATGTGTGAACCCAAGCTTGTCACAGGAACATTCTTCATTAGACGTTGACTTTGTTTCAACAGTTATTGTTGAAATGATTAGAGCTTGTCAAGATGTTCCTGTTGTTCTTGTGATGGAGCGAATCAAACAACTTTTTGGGTATCAGATCTCTTATTGGAAGGCATGAGCAGCACGTCAAAAGGCTATTGTGAAAGTGTATGGTGATTGGGATGACTCTTATCGAGTTTTACCACAACTTTTGGAGCTTTTACGCCACAAAAATCAAGTGATCTATCAGTTAAATACTATTGAATATGTTAACCAATACAACCAAGTTGACCAGTCAATGGTTGTTTTTGATAGATTGTTTTGGACATTTTTACCATGTGTGGTTGCTTTTAGGCATTGCAAGCAGTTTATACAAATAGATGACACATTTCTATATGGAAAGTATACAGGAACTTTATTGATTGCTGCCACGCAAGATGGAAATAGAGCCCCTCTACCTTTGACATTTGCAATTGTGGAGAAAGAGAACTTATCGTCATGGAGTTGGTTTCTCACATGTCTTCGTGAGTTTGTTACGTGCGAGGAAGGGATTTGCCTTATCTCAGATCGTCATCGTGCAATCAAAGAGGCAGTACAATCTGAGGGACTTTCATGGAGACCACCTTATGCCCATCATCGATACTGTATTCGACACATTGCTAGCAATTTACGGAAGAGATTCAAGAATGAGTCGATGAAGAAAGCAATCTTGAAAATTGGTATGAAAATCATTTTTTGTATTAACAAATCCTATCATAGTTATGATCATTATTTGTTCAGATTTTTTCTTGTATGATAGCATACGAGCCTCAACAACAAAGAATGGAGGAGCGTCTTCAAGATATTCAAAGAGTTAATCCAGAAGTTTATGATTATATGATGCAAATTTCAAAACAGAAATGGTCGTTGGCATATGATGATGGGAGGAGATATGGTCATATGACTACCAACATCGTAGAATGCATAAATGAGGTTTTCAAGGGAGTTCGAAAATTACCAATCACAGGTAAATATGAATATTTAATTATATTTTGATCAGAAAAACATAATTATAATATACTATTAGTATAATGACTTAAATCGAAATTGTAGGTTTGGTACAAGAGACCTTCTATCGTAGTGTCAAGTATTTTCTGGAACGGGGAAAACAAGCTGAAGAGGGCTTGAACAGAGAGATGCGTTATGGACACCATTTCCAACACGATTTAGATACAGTTCTTCATGAAGCTGCAACTTATCGTGTCACCGCATTTAATCGTCCAGAGCAACGATTTGAGGTCCCTGAGCCCGGTGATGTTGTGGCTTGTAGCAATGGTCGGATCCGAATTGTTTTACTGGAGAAGCGTTACTGTGAATGTGGCAAGTTTCAAGCATTGAGATATCCTTGTGGCCATGTGATTGCAGCCTGTGGTTACGTACACGTATCTTGGGAGCAGTTTGTTGATCCAGTTTATCAACTTGAAATTATCAACTCATGCTACAATACTCCGTGGATGCCAATCGGAGAATATTAGAATTTTCATCTCTCTGATGACACACCCACACTTCTACCGAACATCATTAGACTTCGACCTAAAGGGAGGCCAAAGTCAACTCGTATTCGGAATGAGATGGATTTGCCTACTGAATAGGCACCTGGACGAAGGTGCAGCATATGCCGACAGGAGGGTCATACGAAGACACGTTGCCCTCGACACATAGGGCAATCATCTAATGGTTAAAATGATTTTTGTACTCCATCAGTTACTGTAAACATATTGTACGTGTAATCAATATTTTTCCATCGATGAGTTTTGAAAGCATTCATAGTGAATATATCATCATCATTTAAATAAGTGGTTGTTGTTTTAGAAAAATAACAAGAAATTTTAAAATATATAAAATATAAGATCGAGGATTTAACAAAATCTGAGAATTATCTAGAGTGAATAATAGTGAAGAATAAATCGAGGATATAACAGAATATGAGACTACTAGCCTAGAAAATGACAAATAAAGATATTCAAACATTATGCCCCTCTCATCCTTTTCTTCATAATTGTTAAATAGAGTGATGAACATAAATTATTGATATTCTTGAAAATTATTAAAACATTATGCCCCTCATTTTCAACCATGAGAATGTGTTTTCTCCAAAAAAAACATTGATTTATTCTGCAACATTGGCAATTCCCCTCTTTAGTCGACCCAGTGAAGAACCAACTGTCATATATTCATTCGGAGGTCGTGAATATGTGACAGTTGGTTTTTTACTGGGTCGACTAAAACTACAATGCAGAAGGAGGATGTTTTTTCATGTCAACCGTACATGGATCAAAGTTTTTTTCATATTCCTTCTAAACGATGTTGACTGAGCATATTGAGTTGGAGAATCAATCCAAAACTTTATATGTTGAACATATCATTAATTCCTTTAATAATTTTGGTCAATTATTGTGACGTCGACATCTTTCAAAATCCAATGTCATCGTTGAATTTTGAAAACATTCAAAGTGAATATATCATCAACTTTATATGTTGAACATATCATAAATTCCTTTATATATTGAACATATCCTAAATTACTTACACGCTTCTTTCATACATTACATGATAAATTTCATACCTTAAATGATAAATGTGATGACTAACATGAAATTAATGTTTTACTATTTGTACAATCAGATGGAGCAGCCACTATTATCTGGTCAGGAGATGCATGTGTCGCGTCTTGTGTTGGCGCGACGACCTGTTCGACAGCTTGCTGTTCGGAGAGCACATCATTTTCATCACGATGCGCCCCCGACAGCTATTTCTCTATACCTTAGACGTGCAGGATTTTATGGAGTCGCTATGTGTGACTTCAAGACTATTGATCATCATTTGATTGCAGCATTGGTTGAGAGATGGCGGCCAGAGACACACACTTTTCATCTTCCGGAGGGGGAGACGACCATTACTTTAGAGGACGTCATCTACATGCTTGGTTTTCCCATCCATGGATAGACAGTTATGGGTGCCACTAGTGGCAACTGGGTTGTCGTCATACAACGACTATTAGGCGTTGATGTCGTTGGCGTATGAGGTGTCCTCATGGGTTCGCGATTGCGCATGACATGGCTTGATGAGCATTTTGCTATCATTCCTGATGACGCAGACGAGGAGACGCTCATTAGGCATACACGTGCATATATTTTGCGACTACTCGGAGACATGTTATGCGTCGACTACTCCACCCTTTTGGTACACATGATGTACCTCCCATTACTTGAGGATCTTGATCATACAGCTATATACAGTTGGGGATCCGCTATATTAGCACATCTGTACAGATCCCTTTGTACCAGTTGTCAGGCAGATGCACATCAGATTGCTGGTTGTATGGATTTAGTACAGATGTGGGCCTGGGAGCGTTTTCCACGCATCGCTCCTCGAGCTATCGCACCTCTTGCAGCAGAGCTATTTCAGGATTGTCCTCGAGGACGATGGTATGTTTACTTCATTACTTTCATTTATTTAGTACTTCTGTTTTTTTTATCAACTTACTGTGTATTACTATTTTGTATCCAGGTGGAGTTAGTCTCAGAAGCATGCACACACACCGAGACATAGTGTGCACAACTTTCGACAGATATTCGATGCATTAGTGCCAGCTGATGTAAGTCAAACAGTAATTTTTTATATTTTGTTATCACTATTTTAAGTTCTTGCAATGTAATCTTACCAACATTATCTTGCTAATATGTCACTTACTTTTTGAGTTTACATTTCAGGTTTCATGGACTCCATATACAGGTTATGTCTATGCATCACTTCCACCATACTGCACAGCTATGATTGGAGATCGTGCTGCAGTGGTGCCACTCATCTACTTCCATATCATTGAGTGGCACCAGCCCGATCGGGTCATGCGCCAGTTCGGTTATATACAACATATCCCAATGGTACCAGGACAGCCAGAGGGGTTGCATTCGATTGTACTTACAGGTAGACAGTCGACGAACTGGAGACAGTTTCATGCATCTCATATTGAGCTGTGGGACGCGCGTGCCCGATATGGTATTTCTCGATATGGATATCCCACAGCACAGTATCGGTTATCTGCCCAGGGGGATTATGCAGATTGGTATCGACGTCATACCATCATGCATCTTACACGTCAGGGGATTGACATTCAGCAGATGGTAAACTTATTAAGATATATTATATTTGTTTAACTCTTTTATGGTATTAATTTGAATATCATTTCATTTTTAGACAGACAGCATTGATCATCTTGCACATATCACACATCCTCAGGAGGAGGCATATATTAGACGTGATGTAGTTCATCGAGATGTGTTGGCTCTCTATGACCATCTCCGGATGATACGAGACAGTTTTTATGATGAGGAGCCACAGGTATATCCTGATCCATATCCTCCAGCTGGAGCTCCTGAGGGTGAGGGTGATGATGTGCCTACTATGCCTGCTGATGACGATGTACCGCCACCACCGCCGCCGGCTGAGAGACGGAGACGAGGACCTCAGGAGGGGCAGAGGCGGCGAGATAGACATCCGAGAGCACCTCCTGCAGATGTGGCAGCACCACATAGAGATGATCATGCCCAACTTATTGATGAGGTTGCACAGCAGGGAGACGTTTATAGACCACATCTATCATCTCCGATGACTACTATGGACTACGAGCTGGATCAGGTGACACAGCTTGTGGCAGCCCCCTCTCCTCCCGGTGAGGACTTCTTCAGTATGCCATTTCTACCATTTTTAGGAGCCTCAGGACCATATGGCTCGACGCATGATTATGGGCAGTCATCCACGTATGATTTTGGGCAGTCATCCATGCATGATTTTGGTCAGCCCTCTACACAGCATCATGAGGAGGCACCAGATGCACCAGTAGCAGAGGATCCCGTTGATAGGACACCGGAGCAACATGTACGTCGAACACGGGGAGGACGTGAGATTCAGACGCCACGTTGTGGTACCGGGGGGCATCAACGTTGATTTATTCAGATGCCATGATATATATGTTAAAAACCCTCTTTATTTAGAGAAATGAATGTTATTTAGACATATAATTAGAAAATAAAATAGATAGTATATACAAAATAATATAAATGAAACTTTTAACATTGATTAAACGTATAAGAAATACTCGAAAACAACATAAAACATGGATTAAACATATAATAAATAGTTGAAAACAAAAGGATTTTCCAAAAAAATTGTTAGTGAAAAGTAATCTATAAGCTTTCAAAACCGCCTACTTGAAACTTAAAAATGGTTCAAGTACGTGACTTTGAAAGACTATAAAATATATACTACAAAACGAATAAAAAACAGAAACTTTAAACATATAACAAATAGTAAAAAAAAAGGAATTTCATAAAAAACGTCGACGATAACTATTTTTTAAGAAATCAGACACTTATTTGAAACTTAAAAATGTTTCAAATACTTGTCTTTGAAAGACTATAATAGATAAACTATAACACCGATATAGATTAGACTTTAATCATTGGTTAAACATATAATAAATATTTGAAAACATAATGAATTTAATGAAAAATGTTGACAAAAAATAATTTATAAGATTTCAATTTGAAAGACTATAAAACATAAACTATTACATGGATATAACTAAAACTTTAAACATTGATGAAACATATAATAAATAGTTGAAAACAAAAGGAATTTCCAAAAAAAATGTTAGTGAAAGATATCATGAATTATTAAATTTAAAATAGAGAACTTTAAAACAGTAGAAGGGTTTTAGATAAAACAGTAAGTGTGTCTTCCTCCACTCTCACTCGGAGGTTTACCATGGACGTCTCTCCTTCGTTGAACGGTACGAACCTAGGGGCGTCAGAATTGGGGGGTTAATTTGGATATGTGATTGATATTTCGGTAAAAATGGGGGCCTGTCCAGATTTAATGAAACTGAATTGAACAGTTAAGCTGCTTGTAAGACACTGTGGTGGTGTTCCCCCCAAAACGAAAGGCGGCTTCAACCTTTCTTGATATCCAGTATAGATTTTGATATCCAATTCACTGCAACAAATACCAGAACCTCCGCATAAACACACCATTTCTGCTATTTGTTGTAGTGAATTGGATATCAAAATCTATACTGGATATCAAGAAAGGTTGAAGCCGCCTTTCGTTTTGGGGGGAACACCACCACGGTGTCTTACATGCAGCTTAACTGTTCAATTCAGTTTCATTAAATCTAGACATGCTCTCATTTTTACCGAAATATCAGTCACATATCCAAATTAACCCCCAAATTCTGACGCCCCTGGGTTCGTACCGTTCAACGAAGGAGAGACGTCCATGGTAAACCTCCGAGTGAGAGTGGAGGAAGACACACTTACTATTTTATCTAAAACCCTTCTACTGTTTTAAAGTTCTCTATTTTAAATTTAATAATTAATGATATCTTTCACTAACATTTTTTTTGGAAATTCCTTTTGTTTTCAACTATTTATTATATGTTTCATCAATATTTAAAGTTTCAGTTATATCCGTGTAATAGTTTATGTTTTATAGTCTTTCAAATCGAAATCTTATAAATTATTTTTTATCAACATTTTTCATTAAATTCATTATGTTTTCAAATATTTATTATACGTTTAATCAATGACTAATGTCTAATCTATATCGGTGTTATAGTTTATCTATTATAGTCTTTCAAAGACAAGTATTTGAAACATTTTTAAGTTTCAAATAAGTGTCTGATTTCTTAAAAAATAGTTCCCGTCGACGTTTTTTTATGAAATTCCTTTTTTTTAACTATTTGTTATATGTGTAAAATACAATTATTACAAATTATTATAAGTAATTATATTTGTAACTATTGCAAATTATTATAATTATAAGTTATTATAATTATAAATTAGTTATAAATAATTAATTGTCATTAATTAAATTACAAATTATTTATTATTAATATTTGATTATTACAAATTATTCTATCTTTATATATACATTATATATTTATTCTATTTATGTTTATATAATTATAATAAATATATAATTATAATTATAAATATTATAAATATATACTTATAACTCTAAATATAATAAATATATAATTAAAATAAATAATAATTATAGGCATATATTAATTATAATTACATATTTTTTATAATTACATATTTATAATGTAAAAAATATATATAATGTATATATATAGAATTATATATTTACATTATGTAATTATATATTTATATATACATTATATATAATTAAAATTGCATATTTACAATGCAAAAATATATATGTAATGTATACATAAATATATAATTACATTTACTACATTTATTATATTTATTACATTTATAACTTTTATTATAATTATATAGTTATTATATTTTTGTATTTACTATATTTATAATTATATAATTATTATATTTTTGTTTTTACTATATTTATATATTTATTATTTTTATATATTTATCATAATTATTATATTTATAATTATAAATTTATTATAATTTTCTAATTAATATTATATTGAATATATAATAATTATAAATATAATAATTATAATAAATATAAAAACTATATAATTATATTAAATGTAACATAATAAATATAAAAAAAAACAGTTTAGCGCCACTTCAAGTGGCGCAATTCGATTCTTTGAATAGCGCCACTTGAAGTGGTGCTAAAGGAACCCATTTCCCTAAATAATTTCTAGCCTACCCCATTATAATAATAAACCCCCCAGCTAAATTTGCCGACAAAATTGGGATTATGACACTATATGTAATTATTCCATTAAGGTGTTGAATTTAGGATTGAAAATAAAAAAAATCGAACAGATTTTTTATTGATGCATTTTTGGACACACTGGTAAGGTAAATACTCTCATAAATCACAAAGGAAATTGAGGAGAACGAGATTTTATTTCATGTAGAACAAGAAATAAAATAACCACCTCTTCTCTCTCCTCGTTTTATTTCACTTTGACCTCTCAAATGAGCTCTTTGACTCTATTTGAATGATACAAGGAATCTCCTCATGACCTCCTTATATACTCAGGTTAGGCACATTTTATTTAATGAAAAACACATTGGTTGTATTCAATACATTTATTCTCATTTAACATTTTATTCATTGATTTCATTCAATAAGTAGATCAGGACCGATGCATGCACCTATAGTTAGAAACTCCTTCAATACTCTCTCTCCAACTGCAATCCACTAGAGCATTTATAAAAGTTTAGCTTCTCACAAGCAACCATCTTTGTTGGTTTGTCCGTTAGGTTCTTCTTCGTGTGAAACATCACAAGTCGCAACAGTTGTCGATTCATCACTTCACGTATTCAATGATAGCAAATGTCAATATGGTCCATTCAAGAATGATATATGGAATTCTTGCTCAAGTCAAAAGAACTTTAACTATCATAATGAATATTGTACTCCTAGCTGAATACAAGCACCTGGACAAAACGCTTTAACCATAGCTTTTTCTTGTTAGCCTCCGCAGCATCACTATGTTCTACTTCGGTCATGGATGAAGCGACGCGTTTATGCAACCATGATAGCCATGATACGATTCCTCTTGCAAAAGTATAAACGTATCCAGATATAGACTTCATACCGTCGAGGTCTCCGGCCATATCTGCATATGTATAGCCCTCCAAAAGCAAATCAACTTTCCCGTAGCACAAACATAGTTTCAATACAACATTAAGATACCTCAAAATCCACTCAATTGTATCTTCGTGATGCTTCCCGAAATTGGATAGAAATTGGCTCACAATCACCGCTACATGGGCAATGTTTGGCCTTGTGCACACCATAGTGTACATCAATCTTTTGACCGCCAAGGAGCATGATATCATCTCTATTGCCTCACATTCTTCCATGGATAACTAACACAAACTCCTGCTCAACATCATATGACTAGATAAAGGAATGCTCGCCGACTTGGCCCTATCCCTGTTGAAATGTTTTAGAACATGTTCAACATACTTATGAGATATCCAAAACAACCTATTTTTTATGTCACGAGTGACCTGCATCATTAAAATACGTTGAGACACTCTTGAATCTTTCATATCAAAAGACGTGGATAAATCATTCTGTTAGTTGATATTCGCTACATTATCCCCAATGATCAACATGTCATCAAAGTAGGAGAGCAACAAACTTGCCATCTTGAAATCTTTGTAAGTAAACACACCGATCTACCTATGTCCGCTTATAGCCATGACTCTCCATGAACGAGTCAAACTTCCCGTACCACTTTCTGAGGGTCTGTTTCAATCCATAGAAGCTCTTTTTCAATTTACACATGAGGTTTTGTTGTCCAGAATCCCCTAAACCTTCAGACTACTTCATATACATCTCCTCAATAAGGTCGCTATGAAGAAAAATGGTCTTCACGTCCATTTGTTCAAGCTCCATGT
This sequence comes from Viscum album, assembly GCA_963277665.1. Classification (NCBI taxonomy): domain Eukaryota; kingdom Viridiplantae; phylum Streptophyta; class Magnoliopsida; order Santalales; family Viscaceae; genus Viscum; species Viscum album. Next base: position 219,513,815 of record OY728163.1, read on the forward strand.
CTAAGCTGGCCACCAATATGAAAAATCACTTGGATTGAATTCATCTTCACCACAGGTGAAAGGATCTCATCAAAGTCCCCTCCTTTCTTTTGAAGGAATCCTTTGAACATTAACTGAGCTTTGTGTTTGACCTTTTTTTTCTATTGCCATCATTCTTCACCCTAAACACCCATTTGTTTGTTAGTGCCTTCTTACCATTGGCAAGTTATGGAAAATCACACGTCTGGTTCTTTTTCAATGACTCCATCTCACCCTCCATTGCATGCAATTACTTGAGTTCTTCCGGATGAGATATTGCTTCCTAACATCCTCCTAACTCCCCCTTATCCATCAACAAAATATACCCTGACTCTGAATATTTTACTGACGAAATCCTTCCTTGTGAAGATCTTCGAACCAATGAAATGTTAGGTTTGGGAGGCACACCATCATATGACTCATGTGATGATTCAGTAACTTCTTGTGAAGAGGATTAAGTCCCCCTGCTCAATATCCTCCTCTACCGCCTCCCGGCCAGCTGATGAAAAGTCTTTTTGCACCTCCTTCTCTTCAATGGTAGGTGGTGTTGATATACATGTTGGATATGGAATTTTGATTATTCGACGCTTTCTATTTGAGACATTCTGGGGCTTTTAATGTCCTCAATCATCCCATTCTCATAGAACACAACATCTTTGATTCTGATCACCTTCTTCTTCTTCGGGTCTGAAAGTTTGTATCTGAACTCCTTATCTCCATAGCTGATGAAGATGCATGGAGTAGATCTCTCGCCTAGCTCGTGTCTGTGCTCTTTGGATACATGTGCAAAAGTCAAATATCCAAATACTCATAAATGAGAGTAAGAGGGATGTTTATCATACCATCACTTCTGTAGAATCTAAAAATTCAAGGGGACTGATGGTGATTTGTTGACGAGGTAACATGCAACTCCAATAGCTTCTCCCTAGAATGTCTTAGGCAACTTAGCCAAACTCATCTTGCTCCTGAACTTCACTGTGATGGTTATGTTCATCCTTTTAACAACTTCATTGTGTTGTGGGGTGCGTGATATTGTTATCTCATGTCAGATGCCATGACTCTTACAATAGGAATCAAACTCCATAAATGTGCACCCTTCTCTATTGTCTGAATGAAGACACTTCAACTTCCTTCCAGTTTCACACTCCACTATGGCATAGAGCGTCTTGAAGTAGTCCAATACTTGTCCCTTTGTTCATAAGAAAAACACTTACACCTTTTTAGATGCATCATCAATAAATTTTAAGAAATTTTTGTTACCTCCCAGTGATTCCACCACCATGGGATCACATACATCAAAGTGCACCAGATCCAACAACTGTGATCTCCTTGATGAAGTTGTACTAAATAAGACTTTGTGTTGCTTCCCATACGAGTAGTAGTTTCAAGAATCTAGTGACCCATCCTTGTCAGCACCAATGTACTTCTTCTCCGTCAGGGTTGATATCCCTCTTTCACTCATGTGACAGATTCTCCTATGTCATAGATTATATGACGCCTCTTCTTCCATCTTGTTGAGGTTGTCTATACATATCTTCACATGAGTTTTGTACAATGTATTCTATATGTGTCCTCGGGTGATGATGATGACTCCTTTCATCATCTTCCATGCTTCATTGTTCACTACTAGAATTCAGGGCTATAGCTACGGGGCTATAACCATAGACAATAAGAAACATGGCTATATCAAATTTACTGCCACAACAATTTCACTACTTATGGAAATTAGCCCACCCCCACTCCCCAATTTATCGTAACCCTCACACCTCTCCTCCTAACGCCCCTCCTCCTCGCGACTCTTCTCCCCGACGTTTCACGATCCTCCTCCTCTGACGGGCTGCCCAACCTTCCCATGACCGTCCTCCTCTAGCGCGACCACTCCACTTCCCCATCATCACTGCTCCGGTGTGGACTCCCCACCTCCTCCTTTGACGTACCTCCGATGTGGCCACCCCACTTCACCGCGATTCTCCTTCTCCAACGTGGCTACGACATGGCTCCGACAGGGCCTCAACACAGCTCAGACATGACCACTTCACCTCTCGGGATCATCCTCCTTCCACGCGGCCACCCCCGATTCTTCTCCTCCGACGCAGCGGCTCCACCTTCCCGATTTCTCACTCAAAACAAGTCCTACCCTGGTGATACTCCTCTTGGGATTTATCACTGACCCCACTCAGGGGAACCCATTGAAATCTACCCTTCTTCAATTTCTCATGTGAAATCCTTGCCTACTACGCTCCTTGCCTCGCCAGGTATCTTCTGATTTTTGGCTCCAACGTGGTATTTAGGTCTCATCTTTTCCCTTATCTAGATTAGTGGTTGAATTTATTCTAATCTTGATTTTTATCTCTATTTTTAGATGTTTTTACAGGGATTTATGTACACCCACTTGGATGTGTCATTGACCTACATTGAAGACAAAACGATTCAGATGGGCTCTTTTGATTCCATTCTCAACTTATATCGGGTAAATCCATCAATTTATTCCATCACATTCTATAGATTATTGGGATGAAAATTTTCTGGATTTAAATCTTCCAAGGAATGATCATGTCCTCTGGTATCCCAAGATTAAAGAGGATGATTATAATACCTCTCATCATTGTTTTTCAAACCATTTAATCCATGCCTTTGAATACATTTGGATCATCCAAACCTATATCAGTGTCATTGTTGATATGAATTATTAATTATGTATTATTATTTATAGCGGTGAAGATAAAATTTAAAAAATTATAATTTCATCCATTTCTGTGTTATTGGAACACTTTTTTTTAACATTTTATTTCAATTTATACACTGTCTGTGCAGTTTTATAAATACTGTTTTCTACACTATGTATTACGCAATAATATAAATATTGTTTTATACACCTACACCATCATTTGAATAATGTATTGAATAGAATAAAATAAGGAATAAATTTGATAATAGAATATTTAAAAGCTGTGTAAAATAGAAGGGATATAGAAGATAAGAACAAGTCACTAATTAATAAAATGTATCTATTTTTTGGAAGTGTTTTAAATGAACAAACACATGAAAAGAGTGAATCTTTAAATTGGTTGGATGACTATATTAAAAATAAAAGATCCAGTGTAATAAGGAAAAAAGTTTATGATATAAACCTTATACCTATCAATACAATAATGATACAACTGATATTAAGTTTGTGAAGAAACAAGAAGTGAAAGTTGATAAGAAAATACTTTAAGTTGGTATGTAGAATAATTTAACTCTAAACATGTGTTTATGTTAAGGAATGTATGAGAAGATTATGAGTGTATGCAGAGAAACTGGGATATTGAAAATTTAGCATGCATCATTTTTTTTTCAAAAGATATAGTTCAAATATTTTTGTAGTTACTTTTTCATATATAGTGAATATAAACTTAAGAAAATTCATCGTTTAAGAGGGTTTGAAATAAGATTTTATGGAAGATATTTTGCACTAATAAGTCAATTGAGAAATAACTTTGGTAACCATGTGAATATTTTTAATCATTTTTATGTTTGAAATAAAGATTTATACACTTCATATGAGAGGAAGTTGGGAATTGTGATTGAAAATACCCTAAGTCATGATGTTATTTGGAAAAAAGTGAAGCAAAGAAATTTTCTTTTAAGTGTATTTAAAATAATGTTAGCGAGGGAACATAGATATTTGATAATTTATTTTCTTCACATATAGATGAAAACATCAATCTATTGATAAATATAAATTCTAAGGTGAATGGAAAAGTTAAGTTTAGTAATGGTGGTGTAGAAAATATCAAGGTCACAAGCATATTTAATAATTTTAGCTGAGAAATATCTAGAAATTGATGGAGATTAAAGTAATTTATCCTTATCTATGAAAGATGGAGTCAATATATGGAATAAAATATTTAGTGGTCTCAATCAAGGAATCATGGAGAATCTAGTTCAGTAAAAAAATGATTTTAATATTCCATAACTAAAAAGTGATAGAGAAAATACTTTTCAAGTATTCAAAAATGGAAATATCATAAGTAAATATTATAAACCTAATAAAATAAGACATAGCCATGTATTAGACATAGTTCATACCGATGCATGTGGACCAATTAAGTAGAACAAAATAAAAGGATGATTGTAATATCTTTTATTTTTGGATGGATATAAATATGTAGGCTATATTATTCATATGTATAAAAAAATTGAAGTACTTGATTATATTTAGAGGTATAAAAGGATAGTGGAAAGCTAGTTTGGAATGAATATCAAAGTGCCAAGTTATAATAATGGAATTTAATTCACTTATTATTCAGTTAAGAAGTATCTAGAGAAGTATGATATTGTTCAACAAGCTACTATAATGTAGACACCCTAATAGAATGGAGTGGTTGAGAGGTAAAGTAGAACCATCAATAATATAACACAAACTATGGTTATCTCTAGTGGTATTACAAGGTATCGCTAGAAATAGGTGGTTCAAACTGCAATATATATATATAATGGAGTTATCCTCTACCTAGGTAAAAAAGTTTCCTTCTGAACTAAGGTATAAAAGGAAACCAACATTGAAGTATTTATGAGTCTTTGGTAGTAAGTTCTATATTCTTAATATGGAAGGGAATCAAGGAAAGTATAGAAATAACATGATGAATTTATATTTCATATACATTCCTTAATAAGAATGTTTTTATCTATTTTTAATAAGATTCTCATTAAAATTTTGGAAATAAAATATGTAATAATGGATAGGAAAGAAAAAGGAATCCATAACAGGAGCATTGATGATAATGTAGAGAAAAGTGAATCTTTACAAGAGCCCAGAGAGTCTCTTAATGGTAGTGAGGACTCCATCATAGAATTTTTTGATGAATATGAGAAAGAAAAATAAATAAATATTCCAATTACACATAAAATATTTACTAGAACTAAAAATATTGATGAAGAGAACATTTTGGGAGACAAATCTGTTGTAGTATAAACTAGGAGGATGTATAGAGTTAAAATAAATAACCTCTTATATTTATTTGAGTAAAAAAGAGTTGATTAAGCATCCAATGATTAAAATTGGATTAAATATATTAATGGGGAGTTAAATTAGACAAAAAATAATGACACATAAAAATTTGTTCCACAAGCAATAGATGAAAATATCATATTCACTAAAAAGTATTCAAAAATATGCTTCATGAAAATAGAGAAGTTATAAAATTCATAGTCATAATTTTGTGAAAGGTATATTCATTGATTGATAGGGTGGTTGTAGAAAAAATATTTTCACCAATTAATTATATTGAGGTTATCAAATTGTTTCTTACCATAGTTATATAGAGAATATCAAGGTATATATAATGTATATAACAAAAAGTATTATTTTCTCATTGGAGTTTTTTTAAGGAAGTTTAAATTGGGAAACTATGTGGATTTCAAATAAATGACGATGATAATAAATTGTGCATGTTTAAGAATGATTTTTGTGGGTTAAAACAAGTACACGTAGCTTGGAACTCAAGGCTTGAAAATGTTCAATTTTTTTGAGGTTTATGAGAGTAGTTGACTATAATCTCTATATTAATAGAAATTGTTATAGCCAAATGACAGCGTAGGTTTATACAATTTAAAATATCTGAAATTTGTTTGTTGGATGAGCTGATAGGGCTGTGAACTTCATATTCACAAGGTGTTTCTCATTTTTAGGAAGTCCAATAGACAATGCATTGCCTTGGAGTTCAATAAACTAAGTGTGGGGGAGTGATCGAACTATAAATTTCATAAATTTTTATATGTAATTAATTGTTTTATTCCCTAAAATTTCATTAAAATCCTTGGCATTGCTATATTTTCACATTTTGTATGATTTTCTATGAGTAAAATAAATCCAGATTGATTTTTAGATTTTATTGATAACTATGTTTTCATTAATTAAATGTGTTCTCATTTATTTGCGTTCGATTTATGAGGATTCTTCTACTCTTTCCATTGATTTAGGTGCATATGCCAATGCAGATGTTGATGATGATGGTGGTCTGAGAGGAGGAGATAATGATGTTGGTGTTTTTGAAGGAGATGATGAGGACTGTGATGGTTTTGGTGATACTGATATTGAGGTACATTTTAGACGTAAATTTTATTCTTGGTTTATACATTGAATTTTACCATATAATGATGTTAGTGTTTGGTAGATGTTGTGGTGTATACTATTTTAGGGTGCAAGGGGTGTGTAGGGGTGGGGGAGGGGCAGGGGGTTCAAGGGCAGAGGGGGTGTGTAGGGGGTAGGGGCAAGGGGGTGTGAAGGGGGTGGGCAGGGGGCAGGGGTGTGGGCATGGGGTAGGGGGGTGTGGGTGTGCAGGGGGCAGGGGTAGGGGGTGTGCATGGGGAGGGGGTGGGGGGGGGGGGTGGGGTGCAGGGGGTAGGGGAGGGGTGTGTAGGGGAGGGGGCAGGGGGAGGAGTGTGTGGGTGTACAAGGGCAGGGGGTAGGGTAGGGGGCAGTGTGGGGGTGTGCAGGGGGTGGGCAGGGGGGTGGACAGGGGGTAGGGGGCAGGGGGTGTGGGAATGGGGCAGGGGGCAGAGAGTTGTGGGTGTGCGGGGGTGTAATGGGGGTAGGGTGTGTGCTGGGGGTAGGGGTTTGGGGTGTGCAGGGGGCATGGGGAGGGGGTGTGCAGGGGAGGGGCAGGGGGCAATGTTGGAGTGTGTAGGGGATAGGGGCATGGGGTGGGCAGGGGGGTGGGTAGGGGGTAGGGGGTGTGGGTGTGCAGGGGGTAGGGGGTGTGCTGAGAGCAGGGGTAAGGGGTGTGCAGGAGGCAGGGGGTGTGGGTGTGTAGGGGGAAGGGGGTAGTGTGGGGGTGTGAAGGGGTAGGGGTAGGCATCAAAATGGGGGTGTGTAGGGGGTAGAGGGCAGGGGGTGTGCAGGGGGGTGTGAAGGGGGAAAGGGTGTGGGTGTGTAGGGGGTGTGCAAGGGGCAGGGTGGTGTGCTGGTGGGGTAGGGGCAGGGGGTGTGTAGTGGGGGGGGGGGGGGGACAGTGGGGGGGGGGGGCATTGTCGAATATCATAACTACGTTTCAAATTTATATTCACAATTTTTTAATGAAATCCTGAGAATGGAGATTACAAAATAAGGACACCAAGTTGGTGATGACACAAGATGTAGTCTATAGGGCCAAGGCCATGATGGCTCTGAAAGCTGCCAATGTGGATATAGTCACTGCTATCATGGATCTTACCAACTAAGGTCCGTGGAACTTTTTATTTCAGTTCAGTTTCATGTTATGTGTTTGTCTTGCTTTGAGTTGGAAGTTTCTCCCATTCATCTTTCTTTTCTAATTTATTGTCTTCATCTGTAGTGTTAGTTACATTTCCGAAGTTTCTATTTAAGAGAAGTTATACTGGGTATGTATTGTTTATGAAAAATACTATACATGTATATTACCTAGAATTTTATTAATACTTCCTAGTTACCACCCATACAATAGTTAGAGACTTGTTTTGATAGGTATTAGAAAACCAAGAAAATGTTCATCCCACATAACATAGAAGTGGTTTCACCTATCTCTAATGTATCTAGAAAAGAATGATGTTTTATAAACTATGTTATGTTTGTATTAATGCTTTTTTACCATTTTAGAAACCATAATGTGGTGTACATGTAGTACATATGCTTATGTTATAATTGTGTAAAATGTAAATTTCATGTTTAATTTCATTGATGTATGATGTTAAATTGGATATTGCACATCCCTATTCCATGAATTGAAACTGCATGATATGTTGACTCCTCATTAGAGAGGAAACCTTCACTTCAAGTGTTCATGCTGTTATCATCATCACCTATTCTATTATTCTCTTTCTCACTAATCATGTTCCCCCCACTTCAATTTTTAGGTTCAATTAATGATGATTCATCTTATCACTGACATTTTTTTGAAGTCTCCCGGGACCCGTTCGTGTGTGTTGCGACAACCAGATTCAAAGGCAACTCACCACATATGCATATGTAAGAATATATATAATAAATTATCTCTTTATATGTATATCCTCTCATGTTAGTGCGATTACATATAAGGGGCTAGGTGTGCTTATGTATATATATGGAAAATGCATGTGTGTGTGTGTGGGGGGGGGGGGGGTGCAAGGGGTGTGCATGGAGTGGGTAGGGGTGTGTGTAGGGAAGGTGGTAGGGGGTGTGTTGGGGGCAGGGGGAGGGGTGTGTGCAGGTGGTGCGTGGGGTGGGCAGGGGGGTGTGCAGGGGAGGGGGTAGGGGGTAGGGGGTGTGCAGGGGTAGAGGGTGTGCTGGGGGCAGGGGGAAGGGGGTGTGCTGGGTTATGTTGCAAGAGTTAGGGGAGGGTGCAAGGGGTGTGCAGGGGTGTGCAGGGGGGTAGTGTTGATCCCACCTATGAGACTATATTTTCATATATTCTTTGATCACGTAGTCAAACAACATCATATTTTATATATATTTGAATACTTTTAGGAAAGGCTTATGCACAACATTTTCATATGACATTATAAGTCATACGATCATCAATGTTGTACAACATAACCACAATTTCCATATCATTTTGAGTGCTTCTGGGGACTTCACTCTCAATGAAATTCCCTTCTTATTGACATTGTAGCATTGTGTAGTTAGTCATTAGTCAAAATAACCATCTTCATGGCCACATCACTATTTATTCATCCACCTCCTAAAAATATATTCTCATCTTTCACAACTCTAATATGTCCACCAAAACACCCATGGAGGGCTTTCAGTTTCTCATAATTTTGGTACAATGTTTTCTCCCAATGTTTGAGGGTGTTTATATGAAGATCATATCCAAAATATTTTGTATCATTTCATAATTATTTTCAATGATTTGAATAAAACCTTTGATGAATACATGAAAGTGGTAAGAGATTCAGGATAATATGTATATGAATCTTTAACCTACTCAATAAAATTAGATATAAGAGAAATAGGAAAGAAAACCACAACATCACCTTTCTCAACACAATATTGACACATATCATCTATAACTATTATCAATTACAATTGATCTAAAGATTCTCTATCGAACTGACAATATGATTTTCTACTCAATGCTTCCTACATTGAATTTATTGTCTTTATCTGTAGGGGGGGTATTGTCAGATATCATAACTATGTTTCTAATTTATATTCATTTACAATTTTTTTTAATGAAATCCTGAGCATGGAGCTTACAAACTAAGGACACCGAGTTGGTGATGACACAGGATGGAGTCTACAGGGCCAAGGCCGTGACGGATCTGAGAGCTACCGATGTGGATATAGTCATTGCTATCATGGAGCTTTCCAACTTAGGTCTGTGGCACTTTTTCTTTTAGTTCGGTTTCATATTATGTGTTTGTCTTGCTTTGAGTTGGAAGTTTCTCCCATTCATCTTCCTTTTCTAATTTATTGTCTTCATCTGTAGTGTTAGTTACATGTTCAAAGTTTCTATTTAAGAGAATTTATTCTGGGTATGTATTGTCTATGAAAAATACTATACGTGGCCTATTACCTAGAATTTTATTAATACTCCCTAGTTACCACCCATACAATATTTAGAGACTTGTTTTGATAGGTATTAAAAAACCAAGAAAATGTTCATCCCACATAACATAGAAGTGGTTTCACCTATCTCTAATGTATCTAGAAAATAATGATGTTTTATAAACTATGTTATGTTTGTCTTAACGCTTATTTACCATTTTAGAAACCATAATGTGGTGTACATGTATTACATATTCTTATGTTATAATTGTTTAAACTGTAAATTTCATGTTTAATTTCATTGATGTATGATGTTAAATAGGATTTTCCACATTCCTATTGCATGAATTGAAATTGCATGATATGTTGGATCCTAATTAGAGAGGAAACCTTCACTTCAAGTGTTCATGCTGTTATCAACATCACCTATTCTATTATTCTATTTCTCACTAATCATGTTCCTCCCACTTCAATTTTTAGGTTCAATTAATGATGATTCATCAGATCACTGACATTTTGTTGAAGTCTCCCGAGACCCGTTCGTGTGTGTTGCGGCAACCAGAGTCAAAGGCGACTCACCGCATATGCATACGTAAGCATATATATAATAAGTTCTCTCGTTATATGTATATCCTCTCATAGCAGCGCGATTACATGTAAGGGGCTAGTTGTGCTTATATATATATATGGAAAATGCATATGTGTGTGAGTGATAACAGGCTTATGCATGTGATCATATATATAAGGATCCTCTTGTGCGTGTTCAAGGCCATGAAAATATGTACATAGGGGTTAGGGCGTCCTTATGTATATGAAAAGGTGCATATGCCTGGAGGACGGATGACGCAGCTTAGAGTTATCGCTGATAAAAGTGTCAAGCGCCGAGTGTGGCTTGGCTCCTTTGAGTTAGCGTCCCTCTCCAAGCCTCTCTAATTCAAGAATGTTTTAAATTTCATTTAGTTGCCTTCTTAATTATTCTTATATTAAATTTCAATTCTTGAATAAGTGTTAGTTAATATAATTGTTTCGTTTGATAAACAAGTCATGGTTTTGTAATAAAACCCCTCCAACAGAGGTGCGCTGTTTGTGAAAACTCATAGTGGTATACCTTCCTTGACATTATTACATTGATGTTTTCCTTATACTTGATGTCGTTGTTAGTCGTAAAGCACACATCGTACTTGACCCTTTTTATATCCATGTAGGGGGTTTCCCTCTTTTTATTAAAATGGTTGTTTGAACCAAAACACCCTTTAAGTGTCGTTAGAATTTTAAGATGGAATTTCCCAAGTGGGAAAGTGGTGTAATGACCAAGTCACCACTAAGTGACCCCCCTTTGATCTTATAAATGTAATTTCCATGTTTTAATGAATTGAATGAGTTAAATGGAACTAAACATGGTTAAATTGGCACATGAGAGGTAATACCTCATGTAGTGAATTATGTAATAGTTATGCCTCCTTTATAAAGTTTAATTGGATGTCATGAAATAAATAGAGTGGATTATTCATGGTGAATTGCACTCCACTTTTGAAATGTCGTAAGGGAAAGTGGTAAATGTACAATTATAACCAAACACCTTCTAAGTGTTTGACTTGCTTTGTATAAGGGATTATCCAAGTAGGTAATTTCCCTCTTGACCGTTGCACATTCTAAGTGTTTTCTTTCCACTTTAAATCCAATCTCCTTGTTTTGATAAAGTAAATAGCATGATTTGGATGGAATGAATTGTCATGGCGGAAAGCCTTTCCTTGAGTGTTTAACTTGATAGAACCTTGTTAGAATAAAATGAATAGTTATGCTTACTTGAATTAAATGACATGTCTCTGAGTTTTTTCCTATGATTTTCCTGAATTAAGTGGTTGAAGTGGAATGGAATGTGGAGGGTGGGCAGGGAGGGTGTGGGGTGGGCAGGGGGGTGGGGGCAGGGGGTAGGGGGAGGGGGTGCGTGAGGGGTGTGTATGGGGTGCATGGGATGGGTAGGGATGTGTGTAGGGGAGGGGGCGGGGGGATGAGGGTGTCCAGGGGGTGCATAGGGTAGGCAGGGGGGTGTGCAGGGGAGGGGGTGGGGGCAGGGAGTGTGCAGGGGTAGGGGGTGTGCTGGGGGCAGGGGGAAGGGGGTGTGCTGGGTTATGTTGCAAGAGCCACGAGGAGGGTGCAAGGGGTGTGTAGGGGTGCAGGGGGTGTGAAGGTGGGTAGTGTTGATCCCACCTATGAGACTATATTGTCATATCTTCTTTGATCATGTAGTCAAACAACATAATATTTTATATATTTGAATACTTTTAGGAAAGGCTTATGCACAACATTTTCATATGACATTATAAGTCATACGATCATCAATGCTGTACAACATAACCACAATTTCCATACCATTTTGAGTGCTTCTGGGGAATTCACTCCCAATGAAATACTCTTCTTCTTGAAACCATAGCATTGGGTAGTTAATCATTAGGCAAAACAACCATCTCCATGGCCACATCACTATTTAGTCATCCACCTCCTAAAAATATATTATCATCTTTCACAACTCTAATATGTACACCAAAATACCCATGGAGGGCGTCCAGTTTCTCACAATTTTGGTACAATGTTTTCTCCCAATGTTCGAGGGTGTTTATATGAAGATCATATCCAAAAGACTTTGTATCATTTCATAATGATTTTTAATGATTTTGAATAAAACCTATGATGCATACATGAAAGTGGTAAGAGATTCAGGATAATATATATATGAATCTTTAACCTGCTCAATCAAATTAGGTACAAGAGAAATAGGAAAGAAAACCACAACTTCACCTTGCTTAATACAATATTGATTCATATCAGCTATAACTATTATCAATTACAATTGATCTAAAGATTCTCTATCGAACTGATAATATGATTTTCTAATCAATGCTTCATCCATTGAATTTTATTATTTTTGTGGGTTCCAACCTATAGGATGGAAGTGAAATAGAGCTGGTATCTGGTAGGATATCAATTATGAATTTTACTTCTCTTTCAAGTGGAAATCTATAGAAGTTGGGAAATAAGTCAAGAAATTTATCCATGATGGTTAGAAAATATTTATGTTTGGTCACATCAATAGTTTCCAAAGTAATTGCTTCCAAAGGTGTGTAGGAGGTGCATGGGGTAGGGGTGTGTGTAGGGGGCAGGGGGTGTGCTGGGGGCAGGGAGGGGGGGGGGGTTGCAGGGGGGTTATGCAAGGTGCAGGGGGGGATGTGCGGGGTGGGGGGGGGGGGTGGGGGGGGGGGTGAAAGGGGTGTGCAGGGGTGGTGCAAGGGGGAATGTGTGTGCAAGGGGGAGGGTGTGCAGTGGGGGGGGGGGTGCAATGGGATTGGGGGGGGGGGGTTGCAGGTGGTTTTGCAAGGTGCAGGGGTGGTGCGAGGGGGGGGGGGATGCAGGGGGGGGGGGTGCAAGGGGGTGTGTGCAAGGGGAAGGGGGTTCAAGGGGGTTGTGTAAGGGGATGGGGGGGGGGTAGGTGTGAAGGGGGGTTGCAAGGGGGTGTGTGCAAGGGGACGGGGGGGGGGGGGGTGCAGTCGGGGGGTGCAGGTGTGCAGGGGGTGTGCAAGGGGTGTGTGCAAGGGGACAAGGGGGTGTGTAGGGTGTGCGGGGGGGGGGGGGGGGGGGTGCAAGGGGGCATGGGTGTGCGGTGGGTGGGTGGGGGGGGGGGTGCAAGGGGACAATGGGAGGGGTGGTGCAAGGGGATAGGGGGTGCAAGGGGGTTGGGCAAGGGGCGCAGGTGTGCGGGGGGGGGGGGTGCAAGGGGACAAGGGGGTGCAAGGGGGCTGTGCATGGGTTTGCAAGGGGGGAGGGTGTGCAGTGGGGGGGCACATGTGCAGGGGGTGCAAGGGGACAGGGGGGTGTTGCAAGAGAGGAGGGGGGTGGGAAGGGGGTGCGGGGGAAGGGGGTGCGGGGGGGGGGGGGGGTGAAAGAGGACAAGGGGGTGAAAGGGGGGTTGTGCAAGGGGATGGGGGGGGGGGCAGGGGGGATGTAAGGGGACATGAGGGTGCAAGGGGGGCTGGGTAGGGGGTACAAGGTGTGAGGGGGGGGGGAGTTGCAGGGGGCTGTGCAAAGTGCATGGGGGGCAGGTGTGCAAGGGGGTGTGTGAAAGGGAATGAGGGGGGGGGGGGGGTGTAGTTGTGTGTGTGTGTGGGGGGGGGGGGTGCAGGTGTGTAGTGGGTGTGCATGGGTTTGTGTGAAAGGAGACAAGGGAGGGGGGTGCAAGGGGGACTGGGTGCGCAGTGGGGGGTGTAGGTGTGCAGGGGGGTGCAAGGGGTCAGGGGGTGCAGGGGGGCTGAGCAGGGGGTGTAGGTGTGTATGGGGGTGTGCAAGGGGACATGGGGTGCAAGGGGCTGTGCAGGGGGGGGGGGGTGAACTAAGCTTTTTTATGGAATGGGGAGGATGTTACCATAGTTTGGAACTATGGATATAGGTCTTGTGTTACTTAATATACTACCACAGTTTGTAAACTGTGGGTATAGGGATGTTACCACGGTTCAAACTGTGGCTAGAGCCCCATAGCCACAGTTTGAAACCGTGGCTATAGGCTTTGCCCTATAGCCACACCAATACCAGCCACAGTCCCTTAAACAGTGACTATAACCTATAGCCACGGTTTTTGGACCTATAATCACGGTTTGAAACCAAGGCTATAGCTTTATTTTTTAGTAGTGTTTGAATATATTCCAATAGCCTTGTATATTAAAGGTTATCCATGATAACAAGTTGAGGTGAAGGATTAGAACATGTAGAACATCTTTTGGGGTGATTGTATATTCAAAGTTTGTATTGAATCAGATATCACCAATGCTAATGATCTTTATCGAACTGGTATTCGCCATCTTGACTACTTCAAAGTCCCCAAATTGATAAGTCAAGAAATACTCACGATGTAGAGTGATGTGGTATGATGTTGTGGTATCGATCAATCATTCTATGTCTTAACATGATATGTGAAAACAAGTCTCTTCTTTATCTTTGGAGCAAAGAGAGGCTTATCTGGTGACAACCATGTGCATGTATCCATTTTTTCTTTATTGATTACTACCTAAATGCTTCACTTGTAGCAACTTTCAACAATTCTTCTTCAAGTTTCCCTCCATGGCATAATGGTGGAAATTATATGTTAGATTCATACCATATATTAACCTTCCTATGATATTTCTTTGACCTCTACTTCCTCCCCCTCAACCACCTTACCATTTTTTCCCTCGCTTCTACAAGAAGATATCTTGTAACTGGTTGTAACTTGCATCCTTCCTTCAGGCCTCCTTGTTGAATGTATCATTTACCATTGTCACAGTTAGTTTTCCACTAAGAACTAAGTTGTTGAGGGAGGGGGGGAGGAGCTAGTGTATCCCAACTATCAGGAAGTGTGAAAAGTGGGTGGTTATCTTGATCTTCATCAGTTAGAGTCTTACCTACATTCACAAGTTGATTTACCAAACTTGGAACTCACCAGTGTAATCAGTTATAGTGCTTCCACTCCATAGTCAAAGATTCATCAAACTATTTAACATGAGAATATTTTTTTAAGTGGTCATTGACCGATACTTATTTTTAACTTCATCTAGAGTTTGTACGTACTCGTCTCTTGAGCAATGTGGTGGTAGATATTGTGATAGATCCATTGACAAATTTAATCAATCATCTTCTTATTTATCTTATTCTATTCAGAGTCTTTAGTGTAATTGGGGTTAACTCCTCTATTATCAATGGGTTCAAATTAATCCTTGAAATTAAGGAGATATTATATTCTAGACTTTCAAATGGAATTGTTTTAGGAAGTGAACATGATCATCTCTCCCATGGATGGCCCCTCTATTGAATTTTGATCATGAAAATTAGAGTAGAATTTCAAAAAAAAAATAGTGTATCATTGCACCCAGAATGGTGAAAAATAGTGGAATTGAATCATGTATCATTGGAAATGAACTTTGAGTGATCAATATATAATAAAAATGGTATTAATAGTAAATATTGACTGATGATGTGGTGATGACATGACATGCCAGAGCACTTTCTAGAAAACTCACCAAAAAATTTCCTCACATCGGAACAATATCATCTTCTCTTATACCTATCGTAGTTTTTTTTCAAACTTGTGATTCGATAACACTTGCTATTATTCTGTAACACCCTGAGATTTTATGAAAAATATTATTTTTAATTTCATTAATGTCTTGTGTTGTACGCTACACCAAAAGGAGCTTGCACAACACACATCCTTGACTTGCCTTTCATTACACGCAATCACAACCTTCCTTGATAGCGTGTGTAGTACGCAATACCGAGTTTTACTAAACAATGATATGCTATTAAAATATTATTAAAACTAGCCGTTGTGAATAGTAATAACCACTTTTTGAAATTTTTTAAATTCTATTTTTCAAAATGGACTTCATTTTTGGATTCGGAATATCGAAATTATCTTAGGGTGAAATTTTGGTACTTTTCGGATAACTTTCATATTCTGATGAATAGTGAAAATTACTAAATTTTAATTGAAAAAAACTTTTTTAATAGAAATAATTAATAGTTATAAATTATTAATTTGAGTGGTTTTAAAGTATATTTAGAATATATTTTTACAATTTAATACAATGTTGGTCATTGGATGTAATTTCACATTTAAACCAGTTATAAACTAGTGTCAATCTTTTGATAGTTATTATCTCTTAAAAACACGCTATTTGTTTTGACGATGAGAATTAATTTTTAAATTAGTTAATGCAACTGATATGTTTTGAATTTTGTAAAATAGACATCATTTTTGAGTTCATAATATCAAATATAGCTTAGGCCTAATTTTTGGTATTTTTCTGAAAACTTTCAATTTTCGATGAATAGTGAAACCACTAAGTGGTAGTTAAAAAAACTGAATTGTTCATAAAACTTAATTTTACCGCTTCTGTGAGTGGAATTTCGAAACTCCGAGAGACACGGTTAATATCAAGGACTAAAATGTGGTTCAATGAGATGAAAATAATTTTTGGTGAATAGTAACTTTTTACTTTTATTTACCACGGTTAAAAGTAAATAGGGTAATTAAGGGTAGAAATGATATTATTATTACCCTAACACATATCCTAATTCTATTGGACAAGTTTAATTCGACCAAAAACAAACTTAGGAATAAAATATGACCATTTAGGCCCACTTGGATTAGATTAGGACATTTATTATTAATTTATTTAAAGAAAGGTTAAAAGAGTTAAAATCAAAGTTTATTTACTAAAACATTTTTAATATGGGGTTATACATAAGATAAATTCGACTATAAATATTCATTAGAAAGATAAAAAGATTTCGTACATAATGGTTTTTTATTTGTAATTTTTAGACATTAAATAATTTAATTTATTTATGACACAATGATGATGCAGTAATTATCTTATTAATGAAATATTGACATAATTGATGTTATAAACACCAAAATAAATGTAATTTGAGACTTTTTATGAATTACACTAATTTTCTAGTTTACTATGATATATTAGTGTTGATTTAATCAACTTGTTTCGAACATATAATTCTGTTATGACTTTCACAAAAATCATATATCAAATAGTGTCAAAATTGACACAAAATAGTTTTTAAATCAAATATTATATTATTAATTGTTATTTTATTCCTAAAAATATAAGGTTCGGCCAAATGACTTATATAAGGATATATATATTAATAATAAACAATTTGGTTTTCGTTTGGCATGTTATAGTAAGTGTATTAACCATATAGTGTAAGAAAACAAAAAGACACGGTAAAAGTTAAATTATTTAACTTAGAGTTAAATCTAATTGATAAGGTTAAAATAATAACCTAAACTTGTATAAATCCTATTGGTTGATAGGATTTCGACCCATACCCACTTTATCTTCGAAATAAGACCCTTTGGAACCATTATAAACCGATTTTGACTTTAATATAAAATAATATTTTGAGATATTCCTAAGGTGCCCCTCTCCTCCCTTATAAAAGGACACCTCCTCCCTCTCTTCCTCACACAACTTTGAGCCTTAATTCTCGGCCAACCCCTTACAAAATCCCTTCTCCACTTCCCTAGTATCATCCTAGAGGTCCTGGTCTTCTTCAAAGACCATCCTTAGTTCTTTAAGTGGAGGCTAAGAAAAGGCGCGTCAAAAAGAGGTAATATCCATTACCGATCTTTTTCATTTTCTTTCTTCTTAAACTTCTTCTTCTTTAGTTGTTTCATGATAAAGTAATAACATCAATATTTATTATATACTGATATGTTATTATAAATATGAAACAACTCTAATTAACCTTCTATCCATCCTAAAGAAAAAGGAAATCACCGCGCGTGCATACGTACGGAATACCGTCTCCACGCCGTGGTGTAATCTATTTTCCACCACCACCTTAATTGGATGGGTATAAAGGTGTAATGAGTAACTATATATGATTATTATAAAGTGATATTGATACTGAAATAGTATACATACACTTCAACACAATTCCACGACCATGAGAACGATATCATCGCTCGTGCGTACGTACGGACTACCGTCTCCACGACGTGATGAGATTCATTCTCAATGATTAACCATTCATGAATGATTATAAAGTATATATAATAAGTACTAATGAAATATATGACCTGATAATGATACTGGAATTATTTATATTTATATGTATGTCATCTACTTAATTCCATTCAATTCAATAAGGAAACGAAAACAGCGTTCATGCGTACGTACGGACTACCGTCTCCATGAACGGTGTATTTCTTTCCATTTACTGATTTATTATATATGCATATTCTGAATATATATATATAAATCATGTTTTAAATTCTGTAATTAATTAATCATGATCTAAGTAATCATATGAATAATTACAAGTTAAAAACACGAACGACAAATGAGACGATTTTACCCAAAACGCTACTTTAACATGAATTTACAAAAGAACGGGTAATATAAAGTCATAAGTGGACCATATATGATATAATAAAAATGAATATGATTCTGGAATAAGTCAATAACATGATTTAAATCATTATACAGGAGGTTCGGACACTTACAAAGCAATTCGGACCTAAGGTAAGGGAAAATATCACAATCTCATTTTATCCGAGATTGTTTATATTTTGGTATTTAACGGGGTTTATTTTATCATCCACATCCATGTTTCTTCAATATGTAATATTATATCCATCCAAATACAATTTTTAAATCCAATTTTACCCTTCGGTGAGATTTTAGTAAAAGATATGAAAGGAATCTTTTGTTGTTTTTCGTATGAGGTACTTTTTAACTTTCCGACAGAAGTACGAGAAGAATGTTTTTTTAACTTATACGACATGAATGAATTTTTAAAACATTATTTCCAGGAAGATTCCTTTAAAAGTATTCAAGTTTATTTTTAATCAACTTCTTTTAGTTTAGAATTTTATGACATGTTAAGAAAGGAAAAGTGTTTTTGAATTAGAAAGGATATTTTCCTCAAGAATGGAGTTCAAGTGTTTTATCAAAATTATTTTCCATCTAAGATAATAAAGGGTTATGTTTATATCCCTATTATTACATGGATTTGATTATGTTGTGATGGAAATATTTTTATGAATTCCTTTATCTTATATGAATTGTTTTATGATGTCATGTTGTTTAAGAATCCCATTTTTATTACATGGGTTATGCTATGATGTATGGTTTATGATTTTGTGGCACACATAAGAATGGTATCATTATGAGATGGGTGGGACCTATATCTCCCTCCAATGCATTGGGTAAAGATTTCATATCTCATGAGATAGACATGGCTGGAATGGTAGGTTATACCGGTTCAGTGAAACAGGACTGAAACGAGGGTGACTCGATTCAGAAAGGGACTTTGTCCACTAAGATAGTCTTGGAAATGAGTCATGACTAACAAGAAATGATTCTCTATGATTATGTGTGTATGCCACAAAGTTTCATGTTTTAAGTTATGTTTATTGGGATTTCATTTCACTACTATGATTTATCCCATGTTATGAAATTATGCTATCTTTTGCAGGTTAAGATTTCCAAAAGTTATGTTCTTATGAATATGATGTGATTGATTTTTCTTTTGTTTACCCTTACTGAGCATTTGAGCTCACCCTTTTATGTTTTCTTTTCCCTAGGATATAAAGAAAGGTTTTAGGTAAAAAAAGGGAAGATATTTATGGGAGATATTGAAGATCTTTCACCACGATTAGAAGATTACGTTCCGAGTTTCCAAAGACACTAAACTATTACGATCCTTGTGTGTGTGTTTTTGTTATGTACTAAGTATTCCGCAAAAGTAATGTAATGTACATGTACGTCAGGCTCCGGGTCTCTATAGTTGGTATCAGAGGAAAGGTTTAGTCAACCTTTGGAAACTAGGATGCGAGAACTTTAGTGAGGTCCCTAGAGATATTTCTAAGGTATGTCTAGGGATGTCTCTAAGGTTAAGTATACATATAGGTTATAGTCCTATAATTGCGCTAACGATCTTAGAATTTAACCTAAGATGTTAGATATTGAGGGTACTGCCCCTTTATTATGTTGTTTTCCCTATCATGATTTTTTCCTCTCACACTATTCTTTTTGGGTTTTAGACGATGGATGGAACCCGAAGGAACCGTGTTGATCAATGCAATGGACAATGCAATGATTGTCCTCCTGAACAAACAAATGTTATGGGAGATGGAGTGAAAAATCTTATTTCTATCCTTACACAAGCTATGAATCATTCTGGACTTCCAAATGAGCAGAGAAAGGAACAGTATTCTATTGATTTCTTCATGAGGCAACGTCCACCTTCTTTCAGTGGGTCTTCTGATCCACTTGTTGCTGAACAATGAATCAGTACCACTGAAAAGATATTTTTAGTTCTTCAATATTCTGAACATGATAAAGTCATCTTAGCAGTATATCGTTTGGAAGGTGAAGCTGATCAATGGTGGAATCTTATGAAGAATACGAGGCAAAGAGATGAAATTGAGTCCATGGAATGGGACGATTTCAAGAACTTATTTTTCAATAAGTACTTCCCTCATATTCTTTGAACAAAGATGAAGAAGGAGTTTCTTAAACTAAAGCAAAAGGATGATGAATCTGTTGGTATATACGAAGCGAATTTTACAAGACTTGCAAAGTATGCATCTGGCATTATCATCCAACCTTAAAGTAAAGTTGATCGATTTTTCAGTGGCTTAAAACCAAGTCTTCGAAGGGAATTAGCTATAAGAGACTTCAGTAGCTATGAAGAAATTGTGCGTTGTGCTATCAAGGTAGAAATGGAAGTTGGTGTTACATATCCATCTCATGGTTTTGACAAGAAATGAAAGATGGAGTTCAAGGAGAAATCTCAGAATAATGGTGAAAAGAAGATGAATGTTTCCTTATGCACAAAGTGTGGAAAGAATCATGGTGGAGATTGTCTTAAAGGGACTAGAAAATGTTTTAAGTGTGGAAAAGAAGGTCATCGAGCAGCTGAGTGTCGAAGTAATGGAAAAAGGGTTTCTAATGACGTGAATAAAGCAAACACTGCAGAGAACGCACCACCAACACTTCAATGCTTCAAGTGCAAGGAAATGGGGCATTATGCTAATAAATGCCCTAATCCAAGGGTTAGTGATGATTGACATGAGCAACCGCTTAAGGCAAAGGATAAAGGGAAGTCACATGTGATCACTATTGGCGATGTTGAATATGACAACGATGTGGTGGAATGATTAAGTGTTTATGTAATGGGATTCCAAAATAATATTGTATCATGGAGTATTGGAATATTTATGTATTGGTCTAATTTGGTATTCAAAGTAATTGAGATATTTTTGGAAATAAGATGATATGCGCATAATGAAGGGAAAACGAGAAAACGAAATGTTTAATAGTATTCATGAGCTCATGATTAATATAAGGACTAAGTGATGTCATGGTTTGAGTATATAGAATTTTGAGGATTTTGGTATGTGAAAAGTGTTAACTTTTAACTACATTCAAGTTTTCACTATGGTTCAATGGGTATTCAAGAGAATACATTATTAAGGCCTTTGAATGTTTGGAATTTTACCAACAAGACATATCTTATGATGAATGGGGATCAAAGATGGTATTAAATCTCTGGTAATTGTTTTCACTATATTATGAGAGTGGACTGAAGTATTATGGATAAGCCTAAAGATTGTAATGGATTATGTTGGACATAAGTTAGCATTGTTTAAGGATAAAAGTTTTTTTTTCAATATTATTGATGGGATGTTATAGTAATATAGTTTTAGAAAAAGGACAACCTGCAGAACGGGCGACAACCCATCGCGTCGGACAAGGCTGTGGGAATCGAACCCACAACCGAAGTGCGACTGGCCTTTATCACCTACCACTGGCCTACAGGAAGTCCCTATTTAGTAGAAACTAGTTTTATTATATTAAGCAGTATGATATATGAAGTATAAGTCCATTTTAGGAACCATATATGATTAATCTCACTATAGATCGACTTATGTATATAATTTTTGCTAACAATTTGTTTGAGACAGATGGAATGACCCGTCATTCTATCACATGATCTGCTAACACAACACGAATGAAAAATTCAACTTCATTTCTTTAAGAGATGAAGTGGAAATTTTCCAAAGAACGACCAACGGTGAGACTATACCAAAATCACGAAAGTATTTCTTCTAATTCCAATTTCATCAACTTTAGGGAAACGATCTTGAAAACAAAAAATGTCATCCTAGTGCTCTTATATCTGATTAATCAGATGGTACCTTAGATCGTCACAAATTTATGGATTTGTGATTGTTGGATTTTCCATAGCCATGTTCTCTACCACTCTCCATCAGAACATGATGGTTAGATTTTTCTTCCATATCCATATTTTCACCTATGTGGAAACCCAGTGATTAGTTTATTTGGGTAATCGTTACATTTCATACTTTAGTTTTTAAAGCCATGTTTTGGTATTACTTTTTACGATGTGGGTTTCTATCAAATAAAATTTCGAATAGTAAACCATTTATAACCCCGACGAATTTCGAGGGCAAAATTCATTTTAAGGGGGGTAGAATGTAACACCTTGAGATTTTATGAAAAATATTCTTTTTAATTTCATTAATGTCTTGTGTTGTATGCTACACCAAAAGGAGCTTGCACAACACACATCCTTGACTTGCCTTTCATTACATGCAATCGCGACCTTCCTTGATAGCGTGTGTAGTACGCAATATCGAGTTTTACTAAACAATGATATGCTATTAAAATATTATTAAAACTAGCCGTTATGAATAGTAATAACCACTTTTTGAAATTTTTTAAATTCTATTTTTCAAAATGGACTTCATTTTTGGATTCGGAATATCGAAATTAGCTTAGGGTGAAATTTTGGTACTTTTCGGATAACTTTCATATTCTGATGAATAGTGAAAATTACTAAATTTTAATTAAAAACAACTTTTTTAATAGAAATAATTAATAGTGATAAAATATTAATTTGATTGGTTTTAAAGTATATTTAGAATATATTTTTACAATTTAATACAATGTTGGTCATTGGATGTAATTTTACATTTAAACCAGTTATAAACTAGTGTCAATCTTTTGATAGTTATTATCTCTTAAAAACACGCTATTTATTTTGACGACGAGAATTAATTTTTAAATTAGTTAATGCAACTGATATGTTTTGAATTTGGTAAAATAGACATCATTTTTGAGTTCATAATATCAAATATAGCTTAGGCCTAATTTTTGGTATTTTTTTGAAAACTTTCAATTTTCGATGAATAGTGAAACCACTAAGTGGTAGTTAAAAAAACTGAATTGTTCATAAAACTTAATTTTACCGCTTCTGTGAGTGGAATTTCGAAAATCCGAGAGACACGGTTAATATCAAGGACTAAAATGTGGTTCAATGAGATGAAAATAATTTTTGGTGAATAGTAACTTTTTACTTTTATTTACCACGGTTAAAAGTAAATAGGGTAATTAAGGGTAGAAATGATATTATTATTACCCTAACACATCTCCTAATTCTATTGGACAAGTTTAATTTGACCAAAAACAAACTTAGGAATAAAATATGACCATTTAGGCCCACTTGGATTAGATTAGGACATTTATTATTAATTTATTTAAAGAAGGGTTAAAAGAGTTAAAATCAAAGTTTATTTACTAAAACATTTTTAATATGGGGTTATACATAAGATACATTCAACTATAAATATTCACTAGAAAGATAAAAAGATTTCATACATAATGGTATTTTATTTGTAATTTTTAGACATTAAATAATTTAATTTATTTATGACACAATGATGATGCAGTAATTATCTTATTAGTGAAATATTGACATAATTGATGTTATAAACACCAAAATAAATGTAATTTGAGACTTTTTATGAATTAAACTAATTTTATAGGTTACTATGATATATTATTTTTGATTTAATCAACTTGTTTTGAACATATAATTCTGTTATGACTTTCACAAAAATCATATATCAAATAGTGTCAAAATTGACACAAAATAGTTTTTAAATCAAATATTATATTATTAATTGTTATTTTATTCCTAAAAATATACATTTCGGCCAAATGACTTATATAAGGATATATATATTAATAATAAACAATTTGGGGTTCGTTTGGCATGTTATAGTAAGTGTATTAACCATATAGTGTAAGAAAACAAAAAGACACGGTAAAAGTTAAATTATTTAACTTAGAGTTAAATCTAATTGATAAGGTTAAAATAATAACCTAAACTTGTCTAAATCCTATTGGTTGATAGTATTTCGACCCATCCCAACTTTAGCTTCGAAATAAGACCCTTTGGAACCATTATAAACCGATTTTGACTTTAATATAAAATAATATTTTGAGATATTCCTAAGGTGCCCCTCTCCTCCCTTATAAAAGGACACCTCCTCCCTCTCTTCCTCACACAACTTTGAGCCTTAATTCTCGGCCAACCCCTGCCAAAATACCTTCTCCACTTCCCTAGTATCATCCTAGAGGTCCTGGTCTTCTTCAAAGACCATCCTTAGTTCTTTAAGTGGAGGCTAAGAAAAGGCGCGTCAAAAAGAGGTAATATCCATTACCGATCTTTTTCATTTTCTTTCTTCTTCAACTTCTTCTTATTTAGTTGTTTCATGATAAAGTAATAACATAAGTATTTATTATATACTTATATGTTATTATAAATATGAAACAACTCTAATTAACCTTCTATCCATCCTAAGGAAAAAGGAAATCACCGCGTGTGCGTACGTACGGAATACCGTCTCCACGCCGTGGTGTAATCTATTTTCCGCCACCACCTTAATTGGATGGGTATAAAGGTGTAATGAGTAAATATATATTATTATTATAAAGTGATATTGATACTGAAATAGTATACATACACTTCAACACAATTCCACGACCATGAGAACGATATCATCGCTCGTGCGTACGTACGGACTACCGTCTCCACGACGCGATGAGATTCATTCTCAATGATTAACCATTCATGAATGATTATAAAGTATATATAATAAGTAATAATTAAATATATGACCTGATAATGATAATGGAATTATTTATATTTATATGTATGTCATCTACTTAATTCCATTCGATTCAATAAGGAAACGAAAACAACGTTCATGCGTACGTACGGACTACCGTCTCCATGAACGGTGTATTTCTTTCCATTTACTGATTTATTATATATGTATATTCTGAATATATATATATAAATCATGTTTTAAATTCTGTAATTAAGTATTCATGATCTAAGTAATCATATGAATAATTACAAGTTAAAAACACGAACGACAAATGAGACGATTTTACCCAAAACGCTACTTTAACATGAATTTACAAAAGAACGGGTAATATAAAGTAATAAGTGGACCATATATGATATAATAACAATGAATATGATTCTGGAATAAGTCAATAATATGATTTAAATCATTATACAGGAGGTTCGGACACTTACAAAGCAAGTCGGACCTAAGGTAAGGGAAAATATCACAATCTCATTTTATCCGAGATTGTTTATACTTTGGTATTTACTGGGGTGTATTTTATCATCAACATCCATGTTTCTTCAATATGTAATATTATATCCATCCAAATACAATTTTTAAATCCAATTTTACCCTTCGGTGAGATTTTAGTAAAAGATATGAAAGAAATCTTTTGTTGTTTTTCGTATGAGGTACTTTTTGACTTTCCGACAGAAGTACGAGAAGAATGTTTTTTTAAATTATACGGCATGAATGAATTTTTAAAACATTATTTCCAAGAAGATTACTTTAAAAGTATTCAAGTTTATTTTTAATCAACTTCTTTTAGTTTAGAATTTTATGACATGTTAAGAAAGGAAAAGTGTTTTTGAAGTCGAAAGGATATTTTCCTCAAGAATGGAGTTCAAGTGTTTTATAAAAATTATTTTCCATCTAAGATAATAAAGGGTTCTGTTTCTATCCCTATTATTACATGGATTTGATTATGTTGTGATGGAAATATTTTTATGAATTCCTTTATCTTATATGAATTGTTTTATGATGTCATGTTGTTTAAGAATCCCATTTTTATTACATGGGTTATGCTATGATGTATGGTTTATGATTTTGTGGCACACATAAGAATGGTATAATTATGAGATGGGTGAGACCTATATATCCCTCCAATGCATTGGGTAAAGATTTCATATCTCATGAGATAGACATGGCTGGAATGGTAGGTTATACCGGTTCAGTGAAACAGGACTGAAACGAGGGTGACTCGATTCAGAAAGGGACTTTTTCCACTAAGATAGTCTTGGCAATGAGTCATGACTAACAAGAAATGATTCTCTATGATTATGTGTGTATGCCACAAAGTTTCATGTTTTAAGTTATGCTTATTGGGATTTCATTTCACTACTATGATTTATCTCATGTTATGAAATTATGCTCTCTTTTGCAGGTTAAGATTTCCAAAAGTTATGTTCTTATGAATATGATGTGATTGATTTTTCTTTTGTTTACCCTTACTGAGCATTTGAGCTCACCCTTTTATGTTTTCTTTTCCCCAGGATATAAAGAAAGGTTTTAGGTAAAAAAAGGGAAGATATTTATGGGAGATATTGAATATCTTTCACCACGATTAGAAGATTACGTTCCGAGTTTCCAAAGACACTAAACTATTACGATCCTTGTGTGTGTGTTTTTGTTATGTACTAAGTATTCCGCAAAAGTAATGTAATGTACATGTATGTCAGGATCCGGGTCTCTACATATTCACTAATAAAAAAAGGAATGAAAGATAATATAATTATATTTCATAGAGAATAGGGAATAAAAGAACCACCCCCTCATGCCCCTCCCATTCTTTCTATCACTTGAATCTTTCAATCCTCTTATAATGCAATGGAACTCACTCGCTCTGAATTGGATGATGCAAGAAAGATCCTTAAGGCCTCTTTATATATCTATACTAGATACATTTTTTTATTGAAAACAATATTATCCATATTCAATACATTTATTCTCATTTTTCATTTTATTCATTGTTCTCATTCAAGGAATAGATTATGACTGATGCTTATGCCTACAACTGGAAACTCCTTCATATAAATCTATTCAAATAAACCTTGCCAACAATTTTTCTCAACCATTAGTATAAACACCTCTATCCCTCATAGTATATATGAAGAAATAAAGAAAACAAAGAGGGATACAAATAATTTTACTTGGTTCTTAAAAAACTAGGCTATTCCAAGGAGTATATAACAACGATGTACCGATATACTAGAATCACTAAGTGCACTGATTGTTTCTTACCATTTTAAAACCGACCCTCCATGTTTTCATCCCTTACAAAATAGATAACTCACTTCTCTTAATCACTTAAAAAGCTTGCTTCCCCTTCAAGAGAAACCGTCTCAATCTCCACAAAGTAAAAATGTGTTTACACTGTCAATGGTGTATCAATCAACTACACCTTTATCCATGTGATGAAATACATGAAACTCCAACAAGATAGACTCATAGATTTATCATCTTTTACTCTCCAACTTTCCATCACAAATCTAGAATTGCTATCCTTATTATCTTGATCCATGATCCTCTTCCTTCTTTTGAAGAGGAAGATATCTATCTAATCTTGAGACAATCATTAAGTTTCCCCTTTAATTAATATTCAATTCACCTTAATTAATATAATAAAATTATTCCAGTAATCCCCTTAAAATAAAAGTCAAACTTCTCTATGAAAATATCTCATATGATTCTTAAAATATAGAAACTTTGAGCTATGGAAAATTTCCGACTCAATTTCTTCACATCATGGTCTTTAACATCATGGTGTATTCCTCATTCCTCTTTGAAACCTCGAATCTGAACCCCTACCTTCTTAGATACCTTCATGGCATGATACTATCATTTGAACCATGTAATCAGTAACCTTTTAATTTCATAGCTCACACACCGCAAAACACATCATGGATAAAATCTCGAGGCCAACCTATAGCCAACTCACCACAACGCGAGCTGCCTTCCATGGCACAAACTCATTCTATTTCATGATGCAACCAAGATAACTATGACATGATCCAACTTTGAGTATTCTAGATTCATTCTTATATGGGTTTGATTTAATCACATGCAAGATACACTGTGGTGTGTCACCATCTTCTACAAAGAGACCTATCATCCAACTTCAAATAACACAAACCCTAATGTCCGTGGGGTCACATTCATGATGTTATGCATCAATAATATTTTTAATCCATGAGGTATTCATATATAGACTCATCTTAACCTGATATAGATATATCAAGGCGTGGTCTCTATCAATGCAGTGCATCCATTCCATTAGCCACATAACTTTAATTTGATGTAATATGCGCTAAAGCGTGACTTAGGGTGTTGCGACACAAAATCTGTCATTTGGATATAACTACACCAACTACATCAAAAAATCCTCCAACATTCATATTTTAAGTTATTCATGAATTTACAAGCTACTTTGGATGTTATTTCAACATAAACCTTATCACCAAACACAACCCAAAATACTCCATGTTTTTTTGTCAACATGATCACTAACCATACATACTAACTATGCAAATATGATTTTGGAACAACAAGTATCACATTGTTAGTTGAAAAATTAACAAACTATGAAAAATAAATACAATGGTTTTTGTTAGAGGGACACTATATGTCATATAATTAGACACAAAGTTAACTAAAAATTCATGCTAATCATGTGCAACAAGGAAAAGTTTATGTCTTCATTTTAAAACACTTGGTTTCCCCACATTGTTCCTCATTAGGAGTTTAACTATTTTGAATTGATTTATGGAACATCTAAAATGACATTGAATATTTCCCATCATTGAATTAAAAACATATCTTTATCACTAGATATATTGATATGGGATTGAAGGTAAGATATTTTCATTTTATTATGTTCTTAAATATCACTATTTATTTCACTTTTAATTATCTTGGGAACTCTAATGTATTGAATCGAAGAATCCTAATATTGATTTTTTTATGATAAGAATAAAAAAGTATATTTTTAATCACTAGATCTAGATTCATATTATAACCTATGTTTATGTTCAAGGTATACATCTTATATTATTTCCTATGATGCTTTGATTATTTAATGTGTTTTTTGACTTGATTTTTGATTAAATGATATTAATTTGTATTTATATAATATTTGTATTATTAAAATTTATTTGAAAAATTATGGGATTTGGGTTTTGAAAAATTAGTTTTATTTTTAAGAAAATCATAAAAATTAGATTTGGGAAATCATGTGATTTAATCTGGTTAAATCGGTATTTTCTGAAAACCATGAAGTTTAGTTTTCAGTATTGATTTTTGGAAGAGTTATTGGGAAGGAAAATTAGGAAAAATTGGGTTTTTATTTTAAATAATGTTTGGTTTTGAAATAATGGATTTTATATAAATTTTTTGGAAACCATTTTTGAGAATAAAATGGTTTTGAGAAAAATGAATGTAAATAGGTTATGATGAATGAATGGAAGTATTATAAACATGGATAGAAGGGCCATGGAATGTGGAAGAATTTACCATATAACATGGATGAGAAGAACCATTACACATATATAATAACTATGAATACAACCACCTAGAGAGATGATAAATCATTGTGGGTGACACTATGATTATCGACATATATGGATTATTTTTTATTACCCATGATGTATCTAACCTTAAAAATATGGTGTGATATGAAATTGATGTACATTATATTGATTTTAATGTTCTTTTTTCTATAATATGGGCGAATCAGTTAGAGTTACCCATGTTTTAGAGACTCTTATGTGTGAACCAGGAAGGGCTAACCATGTTGAAAACTCTTAAAAACTTTTCATTTACATGACCTAGATGGTGATTCCATAATTGGGTGTGGTGTAAGTCATGTGAATTTGTTTCATTATTGATTTTCATTACTTTATTCGTGTAATCCAACACATAAATCCCATTATTTAAATATACCTTACCATAAGAAATGTTATCTTTATAAAAGATGCAACATTTATTCCCAAATTTTAAAATAAATCTATCCATATCAAATTTAGATATAGGAATAATATTTTTGGTAACATATGGAACATAATAATAACCTTTTGAAACCAAGATCATTCTATTCAGCAATGTGAGGTGGTAGTCCTCGATAGCCACATCGGCAAGTTTGGATCTGTTGGCTACTCGTAGATCCACCTCCCCATGATAAATATTTTTAATTCAATTTGGTTCCTATATTTGAATACATATGCGAGCACCACAAGATGTATCTAATACCCAATTTTTAGAAACATATAAATTGAACTTGATAAAAAATCACTCGAAGCTTCCCCTTTATTCTTTACCTGGGTGTGATTTTTTTAGTGGCCCTTATTGCCACATGAAAAACACACAACGTCTTGTTACCTTACATGTCCCTTGATCCTTCTATTCTTGGAAGGGTGTTGCGAAGGAGCTTTAGATTTAGATCTCTTCACCTATACTTTCCTTTTATTTACTGTAAGGACAAAAGACTTTTTGTGCTTCATCTCCTTATCTACTTAACAAATAAATGTGACAATATTTTGAAGAGACATATCAATTTTGTTCATACTAAAACAAACAACAAAACTCGAGAATCTCTGAGGAAGTGATGCAAGAATGATATCAGTGTAGTTCATCAAGCAGTTTGAACCCTAGAACTTCCAGGAACTTAATGTATCCAATGATTTTGACTACATGTGGTCCAGCAGGTGCACCCTCTCTTATCTTACTCTGGAAGAGTGATTTGGATATCTCAAACTGTTCTTGTCTAGCTCTCTCCTAGTATAAACCACTAAAATTATCAATCATGCTATAAGAATCCATGTTTTTAAGGAGACTTCATGAGTTCCATAGACTTAGATGATGGCATTAAATACTAATCATTGACCATGTCACTCATGTTTTTATCATAGACATCAAACTCTTCATCACTCACCTCATTTGTAGGTGGATCAAGTAGTGAGGATTCTTGAATATAAGATTTTCATTCATGGAACAACACAACCTTGAGGCATCTAAACCATTACAAGAAGTTACTGCCAGTTAAGTAGATAGTTCTTCTCCAATATTTATCACAAGGATAATGTGGATGATTAACTTACCATTATTCTACAATTATAAAAGAACAATCTATTAGTACTTTGCTTGATTACAAATTATGAGATACATAATAATAATATTGATTTTATTAAATCTACCACTATTTTTTCAAGTCCCATTAGCCCTCACCATTGAACTTGGAATGTCTAGTTGTTAGGACATTCTAGTAGAAAGGATCTATATGTCCCTTTGAATAACCCCAACAAGGGTTTTTCAATCTACTTGAAGGTATTTATGTAGGAGGGTCTTTTCCAACCATGGGCTTACAACTCCTTGATCTATTGAGTGGATTCCCCAATTCAGAAATACTAATAGGGATTTTCTCAACTCTTTCCATCAAATTAAACCATGTATAGCAAGAGATACTCTTATTGATATAAAATGGTTAAGTAAACCCAAAACCTCCATAAGAAACTTCCCTTATAAAAGTAAATATAACAATGTGGGTTGGCCAAACACATAGTTATATTGATTTCATTCCTAATTAAGTAATGGAAGACCAAATATGTATTAATCTATATTTGGGGTATTTTATTTATTATGCACAGATTTTATCTTGTTTTATTCTTTACATGCCTTGTTAATCTTAAGTGGGTCTTACTTAAGTGATTTAACCATGTTTGATAAAATATATATGTATAATCCTTTTATTTAAATTCCATCTTTTCATATTTGTTCATTTATCTATATTATATTGGTCTTAAATATATAAAATAAATAATTCATAAGATAGAAATAAATAAATAAATAAATGAACCGATCATAAGCTTATATAACGGTTGATTTATTGAGAAGATAATAATTCAACCTATAGCCTAGGGGAAAACCCCTTATGTTGGTCTTAGCATGAGCTACTACTGAGTGGATCCTTGAACCACTTTATATTTTAATAATTATAAAGATCTATTTGTTTTATTTACTTTAAATGTATTAATACTTTAAATTATATATTGATTAAAGTATTTTTAACTTTGAATATATCATAATATTTCTTTGCTGAAAATATATTTAGATTTCATGTTTTAAATGATCATAATATGTTCTATAAGTTTCATAAAGTGTTCCTAGGATAAATAATTCATTTGGTACCTTTAAATATCATTTAGACATGTTTTTATTGTTCACATATAGAAAAATTATTGTTCACCACACTGCCAAATGTTTAACCACATAGACAATTTATTATTTACGTAGTCGTTTTGTGATCTATATAGCCAATTTTCCAGAATCAGTTACCATATGTATTTCAACCACAGATTGGTCTAAAGTACTCTAAATCGAGTGATCATTTTTTTGGAAAGATAAGAAAATTATCAACATTTAATTAGAATAAAAAAACTTTAAAATCGATCTATATCATGTCTGAAATTTGGTTATAATTTACAGTATATTTTCAGACAGATTTCTACAGTTTTCCTAAACTATTTTGCATCTTCATAAATTGACTTTTATAAATCGAATTAAGGTGATTCTTGATTCTTTAGAAATCTAATGAAATTTTAAAAATATAATTCAAAAATATACTAATATGATTCTACCTTTATCTATATCAGTTTTAGATCTGAAATTTAAGGAGTTAATCTATTTAAAGATTTCAGAAATTCAAATATGTGGGAAATTCATATACGTGAGAAAATTAACTATATGATGAATTCAATTATGTGAATCTCTTACATCGATTCACCTATGTGGCCAATTCTATTACATAAAAAAATGCTTATGTAAAAAAATCCTACCTGAATTTGGCTATGTAGTTCAATGATTTTCTATAGGTTTTTCTAAAATATGAAATTATGATCTATTTTATGTTTTTTGATATTTTGAATTTATTCATGTTTATTTATGATATTTAAATTGTTCTAATGACTTTATAAATCCATATTAATTATTTAGAACCTGTGTGAACTATTTTTCATTATTTTAAACAGGTTTTTGTTTAGATTGAAGGGTGTATAATGTCCACACATCAAACATAAGGCTTGAAACTCAGAAAATCATTTTTATTATTTTATGTTGTTTTATTCAATTCTATTGTTTATAAATTAATATTAGTTGATATTAAACTCATTAAGATTTATTTTAATATATTTAATTCAGTTTTATTAGGTTTTTAATTTCTTCGCATATTTACTTCTTATTTTGAATGGAATTATTTTGAGTTTCATATTTCAAACATGTTATTTTCACGGGATATTTTGATGACATATTTTCATGGAGACCATTTAAATTATTTAATGGGTGATTTCAATTTTTTTGAATTATTCTTCTTTTTATAAATTTTTTCCGTGAGTTGAGCGATTATTATGAAATGATAATTTCTATATTTTCTCTCCATTTCTGAAAATCCAATTTTATATTTTTTGAATTTTGAATTTTCTTACCTCTCTCAGCTGTGTTACATTGTTTTGTTTTAAAGGGTCTTTGAGCCTTGTTGCTGTACAAAGTGGGGAAGTGACAGAATTCTGATATAATATTTTTTGATGAGATCTTTCATAGTTTCAAGTAATACAGTGTAAAGAGTGTGGTGGTTTTGATATTATAAAGTGTTGTGCATTCTACATCCGTGGAACATTTTATCACTACTACTGGATGATATCTCAAGGGATGAATAAAAAATTCTTTGACTTATTCTACTGCCTTTGAGCCTTACTGCTGTACAAAGTGGGGAAGTGACAGAATTCTGATATAATATTTTTCGATGAGATCTTTCATAGTTTCAAGTAATACAGTGTGAAGAGTGTGGTGGTTTTGATATTATAAAGTGTTGTGCATTCTACATTCTTAGAACATTTTCTCACTACTACTGGATGATCTCTCAAGGTCTGAATAAAAAATTCTTTGACTTATTCTATGGCCTTAAAGAGACAACCATTCTGGTCAAACACTTAACAACTAATACCTATATTTTATTCTTCTTCTATCTATTTTGTTCTGGTTTCTTGTGTCAATAAAACTTCTTCCCATATCTCACATGCTTTCACTTTATCTTTATGATTTTTCATAAAAAATCATTTTCTATCTTCAGGTTGTAACTCCCATATTCTAATATCAAGATCGTTCAGGTTATGACTTCTAGTATCTAAAGTCATGGTTGTAATTGGGTTGTGACTCCCTATACAAAAGTCCAATATCTTTTTCTCATAATTACACTAGAAAAATTAGGTTGTAATTGGGTTATGATTCCCCTTCAAAAATAATATTTGTTCATAATGTATCTCTCACTGAGTAGAGTGGTATAAGAGTAGAGTAGGTCCACTTTGGACCGAACTACTATAAAAAACATCCTTGTGTTATTTCTTTTATTCCACTGTTAATTAACTCTATTAATTAACTTTTATAATAAATTTTAATCTCTAATTGATTCATTTAAGAAATTTTAATTTGGTATATTCACCCCCCTCTAGACTGTCTTTCATCTTCCTATCAGACCTAACTATTGGTATCAGAGCTAGTTCCTTTTTGAATTTAGTTAATCCTTCTATAGCGTATGTTTTTTTATTTTATTGTACTAATATTTTTCTAGACCTCAAAGTACAAGGATAAGATCTATAAGATAATAGGAATGAACAAAAATGATGGATGGATTCCTCAAAATACACCTCACTTTTAAGGGAAGAATTATGGTTACTGAAAATCCAGAATGGAGGATTACCTCCAACAGTTAAGAATATAACATTTTTTGATCATGGAAAAGCCTTACAAGCTACCAGAAACTGACCCTGATACTCTTACAGGAAAATATGCAACTATATATGTTTTAAATTACAATTTCATAAATATATTATATTATGATATTAAAAAAGGGTGTTTATTCATGTGTCTTCATGTAAGATAACTCATGATATTTGGAAGATTTTATAAGTTACTCACTTTGTATCAGACAAGTTGATTAGAACAAAACTTGGAAATCTTCGAGTGGAGTACCAAGGCTTCAAGATGTCTGGAGACGAAACTGTAAATCAAATGTTCCATCAATTCATAAGTATTGTGAATGAAATTAATTACATTGGAGAATATTTGGAGAACCTCATACTTATTGGAAGAGTCTTAAAATATCTACCTAATAAGTGACATTCAAATAAGGTTTCAATTGATAAAAATAAAAATTTCAAAGAATGCACATTAAATGAACTCATCAGATCAATACTTCAATACAAACTTTAATTAAATAATATTATGAAAGAAAATACCTCAAAGAATAAATTTATTAATTTAAAACATCATATAAATTTTATTTCTAACTCTTCTAAATCTGAGGTATAGGAAAGTGGAAAAGGATAAATCACAAATATAAGAAAAGGTATTTATAATTTGATGAAGTGAAGGAAAGATTTCAAGAAGTGACCAAGTAAAGATAAAAATAATGATCAAAAATAAAACAAGGGTATCATGTATGCTTCAGATGTAACATGTTATGAATGTAGAAAGAAGGGACATATAAAACCCGACTGTCCAAAGTTGAAGAAAGAAAGAAGAAATGAGAAATACAAAAGAGAATTGAAACATGCTTATCATGCTGGATGGAGTTACATTGAAGAATCTGATTCAAGTGATAAATCTAGAAGTAAGAAAGAATCATCCAACCTATGTTTGATGGTGAAAAATAAAAATTAGGTTAGTAATGATCATAATTATAGTTATTATTCTGATAGTGATGGTTATAACTTTGATGAGTTGTATAAAGAAAATAAAAAACTTTAAAAAGTTGTTTTAAGAGTTACTAAATTATATAAAGAATTAAAAGAAGAAAATAATAGGTTTATCAAGTATAGAAATAAAGTCAATAAGGAGAATTATGCTCTTAAGGAAGAAATAATAAATTTTTCTTCATGTTCTAAAGATAAGATCTATGATGATTTTGAGAATTTTCATAAGGAAAATGATAATCTTAGAAAGGAAGTGGTAAGATTAAATTATACATTATCTACTTTTGTTCAAGGAAAAGAAAAATATGAAAATATGGTAGCTATAATGAAACCAAACAAAGATAAAACTAGTTTTGGTTATAATCCATAGATTCCTAAGTTATAAAATACTACTTTTGTAAAAAGTTTTTCTCGAAAGTTTTCTTATGTTATATGCATTAAATGTTGTATGCAAGAAAACTATGATAATAAGTGTTCTCTTAGATTTACTCAATGTCTTGGTTATACCAAGACTATAATTTCAAAAGATTTATCTACTAGAGTATCTTAAAATAAATTTTTTAAATATTTTTGGGTACCTAATAATTATATTGCTAACCCAATTGAACCCAAAATAGCATAGGTACTAAAAATTTAAAGCAATTGATTTTTATAGAAAAAATGTATTGGATGTCTCAAGAACAACACATGGTACATGGAAAATAGAAATTCCTGACACATGAATGATGACCTATCAAATTTCCGCTCTTATACCTAATGCTATAGAGGCTCTATCACTTTTGGAGATAACTTTAAAGGCATGGTTAAGGGATTTAGTGAAGTAGATATTTATGAAATTGTTTTAATTTCTAAAGTTTTATATGTTGAAGGTTTGAAATATAACTTAATTAGTATTTCACAATTATGTAATAATGTCATGTATGTTAAATTTGAAGATAAAAAATGTTTAGTTTTTAAAAATGAAAATGTTTTATTTTATGCTAATAGAAAAGATAATATTTATTCTATTAATTTATTTGATTTATCTAATAAAAATGTTAAGTGTCTTAATGATATAAAAACAGATGATGTGCTCTGGCATAGAAGGATTGGGCATGTTCATTTCTAAATGATACACATTTTATACAAGCATGTATGTTAGGTCCACTAGGCTAGATACCCTGAGAGGGGGGGGGGGGTGAATCAGGGTATGACAGATTAAAACGACTGCCCCTTGTGATCATGTTTTTCTGTTAGACAAAACCACCATCTCTCTCCTTCCCGATGCAGAGTAAGAATAAAACTTAAATCATGCATAGAACACAACGATTTTTACTTGGTTCACCCTCACTGGGCTACGTCCAAGGAGCATACACCGGCAGTGTGCTGATGTACCAATTCCACTATAAGTACACTGCTATTTACAAGTTCTAAGTGGACCCACTGTCCCTCCTGGTTTACAACTGCTCAAAATTTGATAACTCACTACTCTCTCAACTAAAGTGAGCTCACTACTTCTTTAGAAGATCCACTCATAGTTTATAGACCTGTAGGTCTCTTCATTTTCATGAAAGCATGCATCCTCAACTGTTGATAGATGCTCTATTAAAGTTCAAAGTTCATCCACTAATGAATACCCCTTTTTTCCTCTGAACACTAGGCAATTCCTTTTGGAAATACCTTTGCAAAGAACACTACTTCATGAGGCTCCCAATTTCGTGAAGCTCAAACAAGCCTTCGCGAAGCTCCTACCTTTTCGTGAAGCACTCTCGCGAATCACTCTTGTGAAGCTCAAGTGCATTCTTTGAAATCCTTGGCATTGCTATATTTTCACATTTTGTATGATTTTCTATGAGTAAAATAAATCTGGATTGATTTTTAGATTTTAGTGATAACCGTTTTATGTTTTCATTAATTAAACGTGTTCTCATTTATTTGCGTTCGATTTATGAGTATTCTTCTACTCTTTCCATTTATTTAGGTGCATATGCCAATGCAGATGTTGATGATGATGGTGGTCTGAGAGGAGGAGATAATGATGTTGGTGTTTTTGAAGGAGATGATGAGGGCTGTGATGGTTTTGGTGATATTGATATTGAGGTACATTTTAGACGTAAATTTTATTCTTGGTTTATACATTGAATTCTAACATATAATGATGTTAGTGTTTGGTAGATATTGTGGTGTATACTATTTTAGGGTGCAAGGGGTGTGCATGGGTGGGGGAGGGGCAGGGGGTGCAAGGGAAGAGGGGGTGTGTAGGGGGCAGGGGCAAGGGGGTGTGAAGGGGTGGGCAGGGGGCAGGGGCAGGGGGTGTGGGTGTGCAGGGGGAAGAGGTAGGGGGTGTGCATGGGGAGGTGGGGTGTGGAGGGGGTAGGGGGAGGGGTGTGTAGGGGAGGGGTAGGGGGAGTGTGGGGGTGTGCAGGGGCAGGGGGTGGGGTAGGGGGTAGTGTGGGGGTGTGCAGGGGGTAGGGGCAGGGGGTGTACAGGGGGGTGGACAGGGGGTAGGGGGCAGGGGGTGTGGGAGTGGGGTAGGGGGTAGGGGGTTGTGGGTGTACGGGGGTGTGCTGGGGGTAGGGGGTGTGCTGGGGGAAGGGGTTTGGGGTGTGTAGGGGGCAGGGGGAGGGGGTGTGCAGAGGAGGAGTGGGGGGTAGTGTCGGAGTGTGTAGGGGATAGGGGCATGAGGTGTGCAGGGGGGGTGGGTAGCGGGTAGGGGGTAGGGGGTGTGGGTGTGCAGGGGGTAGGGGGTGTGCTGGGAGCAGGGGTAAGGGGTGTGCAGGGGGCATGGGGTGTGGGTGTGTAGGGGGAAGGGGGTAGTGTGGGGGTGTTCAGGGGTAGGGTAGGGGTCAATGTGGGGGTGTGCAGGGGGTAGAGGGCAGGGGGTGTGCAGGGGGGTGTGAAGGGGGAAAGGGTGTGGGTGTGTAGGGGGTGTTCAAGGGGTAGGGTGGTGTGATGGTGGGACAGGGGGCAGGGGGTGTGTAGTGGGGGGGGGGGGCATTGTAGAATATCATAACTACACTTCTAATTTATATTCATTTACAATTTTTTAATGAAATCCTGCGCATGGAGCTTACAAACTAAGGACACCGAGTTGGTGATGACACAATATGGAGTCTACAGGGCGAAGGCCATGATGGCTCTGAAAGCTGCCGATGTGTATATAGTCACTACTATCATGGAGATTACAAACTAAGGTCCGTAGCACCTTTTCTTTCAGTTCAGTTTCATGTTATGTGTTTGTTTTGCTTTGATTTGGAAGTTTCTCCCATTCATCTTCCTTTTCTAATTTATTGTATTCATTTGTAGTGTTAGTTACATTTCTGAAGTTTCTATTTAAGTGAAGTTATACTGGGTATGTATTGTTTATGAAAAATACTATACATGGTCTATTACCTAGAATTTTATTAATAATTCCTAGTTACCACCCATACAATAGTTAGAGACTTATTTTGATAGGTATTAGAAAACCAAGAATATGTTCATACCACATAACATAGAAGCGGTTTCACCTATCTCTAATGTATCTAGAAACGAATTGTGTTTTATAAACTATGTTATGTTTGTCTTAATGCTTTTTTACCATTTTAGAAACCATAATGTGGCGTACATGTATTACATATGCTTATGTTATAATTGTGTAAAATGTAAATTTCATGTTTAATTTCATTGATGTATGATGTTAAATTGGATATTCCACATCCCTATTGCATGAATTGAAACTGCATGATATGTTGTCTCCTCATTAGAGAGGAAACCTTCACTTCAAGTGTTCATTCTGTTATCATCATCACCTATTCTATTATTCTCTTTCTCACTAATCATGTTCAT
Source organism: Viscum album (assembly GCA_963277665.1). Classification (NCBI taxonomy): domain Eukaryota; kingdom Viridiplantae; phylum Streptophyta; class Magnoliopsida; order Santalales; family Viscaceae; genus Viscum; species Viscum album. The sequence goes on from OY728163.1 coordinate 219,553,404, forward strand.
CCCACTTCAATTTTTAGGTTCAATTAATGACGATTCATCATATCACTGACATTTTGTTGAAGTCTCCCGGGACCTATTCGTGTGTGTTGCGGAAACCAGATTCAAAGGCGACTCACCACATATGCATATGTAAGCATATATACAATAAATTCTCTCTTTATATGTATATCCTCTCATGTTAGTGCGATTACATATAAGGGGTGGGTGGGTGATAACATGCTTATGCATGTGAGCATATATATATGGATCCTCTTGTGCGTGTTCAAGGCCATGAAGACACGTACATAGGGGTTAGGGCATCCTTATGTATATTCAAAGGTGCATATGCCTGGAGGATGGATGAAGTAGCTTAGAGTTGTCACTGATAAAAGTGTCAAGCACCGAGTTTGGCTAGGCTCCTTTGTGGTTCTTCTAGCCTCTTTAATTCAATAATGTTTTAAATTTCATTTAGTTGCCTTCTTAATTCTTCTTATATTAAATTGAAATTCTTGAATAAGTGTTAGTTAAGATAATTGTTTTGTTTGATAAACAAGTCATAGTTTTGTAATAAGACCCCTCCAACGGAGGAGCGCTGTCTGCGAAAACTCACAGTGGTATACCTTGATTGACATTATTGCATTGATGTTTTACTTATACTTGATGTCATTGTTAGTGGTAAAGAACACATCATACTTAACCCTTTCTATATCCCTATAGGGGGTTTCCCTCTTTTTATTAAAATGGATGTTTGAACCAAAACACCCTTTAAGTGTCATTAGACTTTTAAGATGGAATTGCCCAAGTAGGCAAGTGGTGCAATGACCAAGTCACCACCAAGTGACCCCCCTTTGATCTTATAAATGGAATTTCCATGTTTTAATGAATTGAATAAGATAAATGGAACTAAACATGGTTAACTTGGTACATGAGTGGTAATTCCTTGTGTAGTGAATTATGCAACAATTATGCCTCCTTTCTAAAGTTTAATTGGATGACAGAAAATAAATAGAGTGAATTATTCATGGTGACTTGCACTCCAATTTTGAAATTTCTTAAGGGAAAGTGGTAAATGACCAATTATAACCAAACACCTCCTAAGTGTTTAACTTTCTTTGTATAAGGGATTACCCAAGTAGGTAATTTCCCTCTTGACCGTTGCACATTCTAAGTGTTTTCTTGCCACTTTAAATCCAATCGCCTTGTTTTGATAATGTAAATAGCATGAATTATATGGAATGAATTGTCATGGTGGAAATCCTTTCCTTGAGTGTTTAACTTGATAAGACCTTGTTAGAATAAAATGAATAGTTATGCTTACTTGAATTAAATGACATGTCTCTGAGTGTTTTTCTATGATTTTCCTTGCATTAAGTGGTTGAAGTGGAATGGAATGTGGAGGGTGGGCAGGGAGGGTGTGGGGTGGGAGGGGGGGAGGGGTGTTCAAGGGGTGTTCATGGGGTGGGTAGGGAAGGGGGAAGGGGGTGTGTTGGGGGCAGGGGGAGGGGTGTGTGCAGGTGGTGTATGGGGTGGGCAGGGGGGCGTGTAGGGGAGGGGGTAGGGGGTAGGGGGTGTGCAGGGGTAGGGGGTGTGCTGGGGGAAGGGTGTAGTGTTGATCCCACCTATGAGACTATATTGTCATATATTCTTTGATCACATAGTCAAAAAACATCATATTTTATATATTTGAATACTTTTAGAAAAGGCTTAAGCACAACATTTTCATATGACATTATAAGTCATACGTTCATCAATGCTGTACAACATAACCACAATTTCCATATCATTTTGAGTGCTTCTGGGGGCTTCACTCTCAATGAAATACCCTTATTATTGACATTGTAGCATTCAGTAGTTAATCATTAGGCAAAATAACCATCTCCATGGCCACATCACAATTTAGCCATCCACCTCCTAAAAATATATTCTCATATTTCACAACTCTAATATGTCCACCAAAACACCCGTGGAGGGCTTCCAGTTTCTCATAATTTTGGTATAATGTTTTCTCCCAATGTTTGAGGGTGTTTATATGAAGATCATATCCAAAATATTTTTTATCATTTCATAATGATTTTCAATGATTTGAATAAAACCTATGATGCATACATGCAAGTGGTAAGAGATTCAGGATAATATGTATATGAATATTTAACCCACTCAATCAAATTAGGTATAAGAGAAATAGGAAAGAAAACCACAACATCACTTTCCTCAACACAATATTGACACATATCTGCTATAACTATTATCAATTACAACTGATATAAAGATTCTCTATCGAACTGAAAATATTATGTTCTACTCAATGCTTCATACATTAAATTTTATTATTTTTGTGGGTTCCAGCCTATAGGATGGAAGTGAAATAGATCTGGTATCTGGTAGGATATAAATTATGAATTTTACTTCTCTTTCAAGTGGAAATCTAGAGAATTTGGGAAAGAAGTCAGGAAATTTATCCATGATGGTTGGAAAATATTTATGTTTGGTCACATCAATAGTTTCCAAAGTAATTGCTCCCAGATGTGTGAAGGGGGTGCATGGGGCATGGGGGTGTGCTGGGGGCAGGGGGTGTGCTGGGTTCTGTTGTGGGGGGGGGTTGCAGGGGGGTTGTGCAAGGTGCAGGGGGTGTATAGGGGGGGATGTGCGGGTGAAAGGGGTGTGCAGGGGTGGTGCAAGGGGGCATGTGTGTGCAAGGGGGGAGGGTGTGTAGTGTTGGGGGAGGGGGGGGGGGGTGCAAGGGAACGGGGGGGGGGGGGGCAATGGGACGAGGGTGGGGGGGGGGGGGTGTAAGGGGAAAATGGGGTGTAAGGGGATGGGGGGGGGGGTGTAGGTGTGCAGGGGGGATTTAAGGGTGTGTGTGCAAGGGGACAGGGGGTTTAAGGGGGTTTGTGCAAGGGGACGGGGTGGGTGGGGGGGGGGGGGGGTCAAGGGGGCTTTGTAGGGGGGAGGTGCAGTCGGGGGGTGCAGGTGTGCAGGGGGTGTGTGCAAGGGGAAAAGGGGGTTGCGCAGGGGATTGTGGGGGGGGGGGGGGTGCAAGGGGACAGGGGGAGGGGTGGTGCATGGGGATAGGGGGTGTAAGGGGGCTGGGCAGGGGGTGTATGTGTGCAGGGGGGGGGGGGTGCAAGCGGACAAGGGGGTGCTAGGGGATAAGGGGGCCATGCATGGGTGTGCAAGGGGGGAGGGTGTGCAAGGGGGGAGGGTGTACAGTGGGGGGGGGGGGGTGGTGCAGGTGTGTAAGGGGTGCAGGGGACAAGGGGGTGAAAGGGGGGGGGAGTGGGAAGGGGGGGCAGGGGGGGTGTGTAAGGGGGAGGGATGCAGGGGGACATGAGGGTTCAAGGGGGACTGGGTAGGGGGTGCAAGGTGCGAGGGGGGGGGGGTGTAGGGGGCTGTGCAAAGTGCATGTGGGGGGGGGGGGTGTGAAAGGGGACGGGGGGGGGGGGGGGGTGTAAGGGGGGTTGTGCAAGGGGACATGGAGTTTAAGGGGGGTTGTGCGAGGGGGATGGTGTAGTTGGGGGGGGGGGGTTCAAGGGTGTGTATGAAAGGGGACAAGGGGGGTACAAAGGGGTATGGGTGTGTAGTGGGGGGTGTAAGTATGCAGGGGGTGAAAGGGGTCAGGGGGTGCAAGGCGGGGCTGGGTAGGAGGGTGCAGGTGTGCATGGAGGTGTGCAAGGGGACAAGGGGTGCAATGGGGGTTGTGCATGGGGGGGGGGTGAACCATGCTTTTTTATGGAATGGGGAGGATGTTACCACAATTTGGAACCATGGATATAGGTCTTGTGTTACTTAACATACTACTAAGGTTTGTAAACTATGGCTATAGGGATGTTGCCACATTTTAAAATGTGTCTAGAGCCCCATAGACACGATTTAAAACCGTGGCTATAGGCTTTGCCCTATAGCCACACCAATACCAGCCACAATTCCTTAAACCGAGGCAATAACCTATAGCCACATTTTTTGGACCTATAACCACGGTTTGAAACTATGGATATAGATTTATTTTGTAGTAGTGATTGAAGATATTCTAATAGACTTGTATATTAAAGGTTATCCATGATAACAAGTTGAGGTGTAGGATTAGAACATGTAGAACATCCTTCGGGGTGATTTTATATCCAACGTTTGTATTGAATCAGATATCACCCATGCTAATGATCTTTACCGAACTGGTATTCCCCATCTTGACTACTTAAAAGTCCCCAACTTGATAAGTAAAGAAATAATCATGATGTGGAGTGATGTGGTATGATGTTGCAGTATCTATCAATCATTATATGTCTTAACATGATATGTGAAAACAAGTCTCTTCTTCATCTTTGGAGAAAAGAGAAGCTTCTCCGGTGACAGTCATGTACACGTATCCATTTTTTCTTTATTGATTACTACCTCAACCCTTCACTTGTAACAACTTTCAACAATTCTTCTTCAAGTTTCCCTCCATGCCATAATGGTGGAAATTATATGTTAGATTCATACCATATGTTAACCTTCCTATGATATTTCTTTGAACTCTACTTCCTTCCCCTCAACCACCTTAGCATTTTCTCCATCGCTTCTCCCAGAAGAGATCTTGTATCTGGTTGTAACTCACATCCTTCCTTCAGGCCTCCTCATTGAATGTATCATTTACCATTGTCACAGTAATTTTTCCACTGAGTACTGAGTTGTTGAGGGGGGGGGGAGCTAGTGTATCCCAAATATCAGGAAGTGTGAAAATTGGGTGGTTCTCTTGATCTTCATCAGTTAGAGTATTAACTACATTCAAAAGTTGATCTACCAAACTTGTAACTCACCGGTGTAATCAGTTATAGTGATTCCACTCCATAGTCAAAGATTCACCAAACTATTTAACATGAGAATATTGTTTTAAGTGGTCGTTGACCGATACATATTTTTTAACTTCATCTAGAGTTTGTACGTACTAGTCTCTTGAGCAATGCGGTGGTAGATGTTGTGATCGATCCATTGACAAATTTTATCAATCATATTCTTATTTAGATTATTCTATTTAGATTCCTTAGTGTAATTGGGGTTAACTCATCTATTATCAATGGGTTCAAATTAATCCATGAAATTAAGGAGATCTTATATTCGATACTTTCAAATGGAATAGTTTTAGGAAGTGAACATGATCATCTCTCCCATAGATGGTCCCTCCATTGAATTTTGATCATGAAAATTAGAGTAAAATTTCAAAAAAATAGAGTGTATCACTGCACCCATAATGGTGAAAAATAGTAGAATCGACTCATGGATAATTGGAAATGAACTTTTAGTGATCAAGATATAATTAAAATGGTATTAATAGTAAATATTGACTGATGACATGGTGATGACATGACATGCCAAAGCACTTTCTGGAAAACTCACAAAAAAAGTTCCTCACATCAGAACAATATCATCTTCTCTTATAACTATCGTAGTTTTTCTGCCAACTTGGGATCTGATACCACCTTTTGTGATTCAATAATAAAAAAAGGAATGAAAGGTAATATAATTATATTTCATAGAGAATAGGGAATAAAAGAACCACCCCCTCACGCCCCTCCCATTCTTTCTATCACTTGAATCTTTCAAGCCTCTTATAATGCAATGGCACTCACTCGCTCTGAATTGGATGATACGAGAAAGATCCTCAAGGCCTCTTTATATATCCATACTAGATACATTTTTTTATTGAAAAAAATATTATCCATATTCAATACATTTATTCTCATTTTTCATTTTATTCATTATTCTCATTCAAGGAATAGATTATGACTGATGCTTACGCCTATAATTGGAAACTTCTTCATATAAATCTATTTAAATGACCCTTGACAAAATATTTGCTCAACCATTAGTAGGAAAACCTATATCCCACATAGTAGATATGAAGAAATAAATAAAATTAAGAGGGATAAAAATAATTTTACTTGGTTCATAAAAAACCAGGCTATTCTAAGGAGCATATAACAACGATGTACCGATGTACCAAAATCACTAAGTGCACTGCTTGTTTCTTACAATTTACAAACCGACCCTCCATTATTTAAACCCTTAAAAAATCGATAACTCACTTCTATTAATCACTTAAAAATCTTGTTTCCCCTTCAAGAGAAACCTCCTCAATCTTCACAAAGTAAAAATGTGATTACACTGTCAATGGTGTATCAATCAGCTACACCTTTATCTATGTGATGAAATCCATGAAACTTCAATAAGATATACTCATAGATCTATCATATTTTACTCTCCAACTTTCCATCACAAATCTATAATTCCAATCCTTATTATCTTGATCCATGATCCTCTTCCTTCTTTTGAAGAGGAAGATATCTATCTAATATTGAGACAATCATTAAGTTTCCCCTTAATATTAATTTCACCTTAATTAAGATGAGAAAATTATTCCAATAATCCCCTTAAAATCCAAGTCAAACTTCTCCATGAAAAGATCCCATATGATTCTTCAAATATAGAAACTTTAAGTTAGGGAAACTTGCTGACTCAATTTCTTCACATCATGATCTTTAACATCATGGTGTATTCCTCATTCCTCTTTGAAACCTCGAATCTGAACCCCTTCCTTCTTAGGTACCTCCATGGCGCGATACTATCCTTTTCACCATGTAATCAGTAACCTTTGAATTTCATAGCTCACACACCGCAAAACAAATCATGGAGAAAATCTCAAGGTCAACCTATAACCAACTCACCACAATGCGAGCTGCCTTCTATGGAACAAACTCATTCTATTTCACGATGAAACCAAGATAACTACGACATGATCCACCTTTGAGAATTCTAGATTCATTATTGTATGGGTTTGATTTAATCACATGCAAGATACACTCTGGTGTGTCACCATCTTCTACGATGTGACCAATCAACCAACTTCAAATAACACAAAACCTAATGTTTACAGGGTCACATTCATGATGTTATGCATCAATAATATTTTGAATCCATGAGGTATTCCTATATAGCCTCATCTTAACCTGATATAGATATATCAAGGTGTGGTATCTATCAATGCAGTGCATCCATTCCATTAGCCACATAACTTTAATTTGATGTAAGATGCGCTAAATCATGACTTAGGGTGTTGCAGCACAAAATCTGTCATTTTGATAGAACTACACAAACTACATCCAAAACTCCTCCAACATTCATATTTTAAGTTATTCATGAATTTATAAGCTACTTTGGATGTTATTTCAACATAAACCTTGTCACCAAACAGAACCCAAAATACCCCAAGGTTTTTTTGTTAACATGCTCACTAACCAAACATACTAACTATGCAAATATGATTTTGGAAAAACAAGTATCACATTGTTAGTTGAACAATTAACTAAGTATGAAAAATCAATACAAGGTTTTTGTTAGAGGGACACTATATATCATATAATTAGACACAAAGTTAACTAACAATTCATGCTAACCATGTGCAACAAGGAAAATTTTATGTTTTCATTTTAAAATACTTGGTTTCCCCACATTGGACCTCATTAAGAGTTTAACTATTTTGAATGGATTTATGGAACATCTAGAATGATATTAAAGATTTCCCATCATTGAATTAAAAATATCTCTTGATCACTAGATATATTGATATGGGATTAAAGGTAAGATATTTTTGTTTTTATTATGTTCTTAAATATCACTATTTCTTTTACTTTTCTTTCTCTTAGGAACTCTAATGTCTTGAATCAAAGAATCCTAATATTTATTTTTTTATGCTAAGAATAAAAAAGTAGATTTGGAATCACTAGATCTAAATTCATTTGATTTCCTTAGTTTATGTTCAAGGTATACATCTTATATTATTTCCTATGATGGTTTGATTATTTAATGTGTTTTTTGACTTGATTTTTGATTAAATGATCTTAATTTTTATTTATCTAATGATTGTATGATTAAAATTTATTTGATAAATTATGGGATTTGGGTTTCTGGAAAATTAGTTTTATTTTTAAGAAAATCATGAAAATTAGATTTGGGAAATCATGTGATTTAATCTGGTTAAATCGGTATTTTTTAGAAACCACAAAGTTTAGTTTTAAGTATTGATTTTTGGGGAGTTCTTGGGAATGAAAATTAGGAAAAATTGGGTTTTTATTTTAAATAATGTTTGGTTTTAAAATAATGGATTTTATATATATTTTTTAAAACCATTTTTGAGAATAAAATGGTTTTGAGAAAAATTAATGTAAATAGGTTATGATGAATGAATGGAAGTATTGTAAACATGGATATAAGGACCATGGAATGTGGATTTTAAAATAATGGATTTTATATATATTTTTTAAAACCATTTTTGAGAATAAAATGGTTTTGAGAAAAATTAATGTAAATAGGTTATGATGAATGAATGGAAGTATTGTAAACATGGATATAAGGACCATGGAATGTGGAAGAAATTACCATGTAACATGGATGAGAATAACCATGACACATATATAATAACTATGAATAAAACCACCTAGAGAGATGATAAATCATTGTGGGTGACACTATGATTATCGATATATATGGATTATTTTTTGTTACCCATGATGTCTCTAACCTTAAAAATATGGCATGATATGAAATTTATGTAAATGATATTGATTTTAATGTTCTTTTTTATACACTATGGGTGAAGCAGTTAGAGTTACCCATGTTTTAGAGACTCTTATGTGTGAACCAGGAAGGGTTAACCAAGTTGAAAACTCTTAAACACTTTTAATTTACATGACCTAGATAGAGATTCCATAGTTGGGTGTGGTGTAAGTCATTTTAAGTTGTTTCATTATTGATTTTTATTACTTTATTCATGTAATCCAACACATAAATTCCATTATTTAAATATACCTTACCATAATAAATGTTATCTTTATAAAAAAAACAACATTTATTCCCAAATTTAAAAATAAATCTATCCATATCAAGTTTAGATATAGGAATAATATTTTTGGTAACATATGGAACATAATAATAACCTTTCAAAACCAAGATCATTCTATTCAGCAACATGAGGTGGTAGTACTCGATAGCCACATCAACAAGTTTGGATATATTGGCTACTCGTAGATCTACCTCCCCTTGATCAATCTTTCTAAATCAATTTGGTTCCTATATTTGAATACATATGCGAGCACCAAACGTTGTATCTAATGCCAAATTTTTATAAACATATAAATTAAACTTGATAAAAAATCACTTGAATCTTCCCCTTACTTCTTTTCCTGGGTGTGATTTTTTTCAGTGGCCCTTCTTGCCACATGCAAAACACACAACATCTTGTTCCCTTACATGTCCCTTGATCCTTCTATTCTTGGAAGGGTGTTGCGAAGGAGATCTAGATTTAGATCTCTTCAACTAGAATTTCCTTTTATTTACCATAAGGACAATAGACTTTTTGTGCTTCATATCCTTATCAACTTAACGAAGAAATGTGACAATATTTTGAAGCGACATATCAATTTTGTTCATACTAAAATCAACAACAAAACTCAATAATCTCTGAGGAAGTGATGCAAGAATGAGATCAGTGTAGTTCATCAGGTAGTTTGAACCCTAGAACTTCTAGGCACTTAATGTATCCAATGATTTTGACTACACGTGGTCCAGTAGGTGCACCATCTCATAGCTTACTCTAGAAGAGTTCTTTGGATATCTCAAACCATTCTTGTCTAGCTCTCTCTTAGTATAAACCACTAAGATTATCAATCATGCTATAAGAATCCATGTTTTTAAGGAGACTTCATGATTTCCCTAGAATTATATGATAACATTAAACACTAAACATTGACCATTTCACTCATGTGTTTATCATAGACATCAAACTTTTCATCACTCACCTCCTTTGTAGGTGGGATCGGGTAGTGAGGATTCTTGAATATAATATTTTCATTCATGGAACAACACAACCTTGAGGCATATAAACCATTATTGAAAGTTACTTCAAGTAAGTAGATAGTCCTTCTCTAATATTTATCACAAGGATAATGTGGATGATTAACTTACCATCATTCTACAATTATAAAAGAACAATCTATTAGTACATTTCTTGATTAAAAATTATGAGATACATAATAGTAATATTGATTTTATTAAATCTACCACTATTTTTTCAAGTCCCATTATCCCTCAACATTGAAATTTGAATGTCTAGTTGTTAGGAAATTCTAGTAGAAAGGATCTATATGTCCCTTTTCAAAACCCCAACAAGGGTCGATCAATCTACTTGAAGGTATTTAGGTAGGAGAGTCTTTTCCAACCATGGGCTTACAACTCCTTGATCTATTGAGTGGATTCCCCAATTCAGAAATACTAATAGGGATTTTCTCAACTCTTTCATTCAAATTACACCACATATAGAAATAGATACTCTTATTTATATAAAATGGTTCAATCAACCCAAAACCTTCATAAGAAACTTCCCTTATAAAATTAAATATAACAACATGGGTTGGCCAAACACTTAGTTCTATTGGTTTCATTCCTAATCAAGTAATGGAAGACCAAATATGTCTTAATCTATATTTGAGGTATTTTATTTATTATGCACATATTATATCTTGTTTTATTCTTTAAATGCCTTGTTAATCTTAAGTGGGCATTACTTAAGTGATTTAACCATGTTTGATAAAATATATACATATAATCCTTTTATTTAAATTCCATCTTTGCATATTTATTCATTTATTTATGTTATCTTGGTCTTGAATCCATAAAATAAATAATTCATAAGATAGAAATAAATAAATAAATAAATAAATAAATAAATGAACCGATCATAAGCTTATATAACAGTTGATTTATTGAGAAGATAATAATTTAACCTATAGCCTAGGGGAAAACACCTTATGTTGGTCTTAACATGAGCTACTACTGAGTGGATCCTTGAACCACTTTATATTTTCATAATTATAAACATTTATTTGTTTTATTTATTTTAAATGTATTAATACTTTAAATTATTTATTGATTAAAGTATTTTTAACTTTGAATATATCATAATATTTCTTTACTGAAAATATATTTAGATTTCATGTTTTGAATGATCATAATATTTTTTATAAGTTTCATAAAGTGTTCCTAGGATAAATAATTCATTTGGTACCTTTAAATATCATTTAGACATGTTTTTTATTGTTCCTATATAGAAAAATTATTGTTCACCACATCGCCAAATGTTTAACGACACAGACAATTTATTATTTACATAGTCGTTTTGTGATCCATGTAGCCAATTTTCTAAAATCAGTTACCCTATGTATTTCAACCATAAATTGGTATAAATTACTACAAATTGAGGGATATTTTTTTTGGAAAGATAAGAAAATTATCTACATTTCATTAGAATAATTAAACTTTAAAATCGATCTATATCATGTCTGAAATTTGGTTATAAGTTACTGTATATTTTTAGACAGATTTCTACAATTTTCCTAAACTATTTTTCTTCTTTATAAATTGACTTTTATAAATCGAATTAAGGAAATTCTTGATTATTTAGAAATCTAATGAAATTTTAAAAATATAATTAAAAAATAACCTAATATGATTCTACCTTTACCTATGTCTGTTTTAGATCTGAAATTTGAGGAGTTAATCTATTTAAAGATTTCAGAAATTCAAATATGTGGGAAATTCATATACATGAGAAAATTAACTATATGATGAATTCACTTCTGTGAATCCCTTATGTGAATCTCTTACATCAATTCACCTATGTGGTACATTCTCTTATATAAATAAAAATACTTATGTGAAAAAACACTACCTGAATTTGGCTATGTAGTTCAATGTTTTTCTATAGGTTTTTCAAAAATATGAAATTATGCTCTATTTTATGTTTTTTTATATTTTGATTTGATTCATGTTTATTTATGATATTTAAATTGCTTTAATGACTTTATAAATCTATATTAATTATTTAGAGCCCGTGTGAACTATTTTTCATTATTTTAAACAGGTTTTTGTTTAGATCTAAGGGTGTATAATGTTCACACATCAAACATAAGGCTTGAAACTCAAAAATATCATTTTTATTATTTTATGTTGTTTTATTAGATTATATTGTTTATAAATTATTATTAGTTGATATTAAACTCATGAAAACTTATTTTAATATATTTACTGTAGTTTTATTAAGTTTTTAATTTCTTCGCATATTTACTTCCTATTTTGAATATAATTCTTTTAAGTTTCATATTTCAAAACTATTATTTTCACGGGATATTTTTCTGACATATTTTCATGGAGACCATTTAAACTATTTAATGGGTGATTTCAATTTTTTTGAATTAGTCTTCAGTTTTTAAAATTTTGTCCGTGATTTGAGCGATTATTATGGAATGATAATTTCTCTATTTTCTCTCTATTTTTGAAAACCCAATTTTATGTTTTTTGAATTTTTAATTTTGTTACCTCTATCAGCTGTGTTACATTGTTTTGTTTTAAAGGGTCTTTGAGGCTTGCTTCTGTACAAAGTGGGAAAGTGACAAAATTGTGATACAATATTTTTCAATGAGATCTTTCATATTTTCAAGTAATACAGTGTGAAGAGTGTAGTGGTTTTGATATTATAAAGTGTTGTGCATTCTACATTCGTGGAACATTTTCTCACTACTACTAGATGATATATCAAGGGATGAATAAAAACTTCTTTGACTTATTCTACTACCTTAAAGAGACAATCTTGCTGGCCAAACACTTAAGAACTAGTACCTATATTTTATTCTTCTTCTATCTATTTTGTTCTGGTTTCTTGTGTCAATAACACTTCTTCCCATATATCACATGCTTTCACTTTCTATTAATGATTTTTCATACAAAATAATTCTATATCTTTAGGTTGTAACTCCCAGATTCTAATATCAAGACCATTCGGGTTGTGACTCCTAGTATCTAAATTCATGGTTGTAATTGGGTTGTGACTCCCTATACAAAAGTCCAGTATCTTTTGGTCATAATTCCACTAGAAAAATTAGGTTGTAATTGGGTTATGATTCACCTTTAAAAATAATATTAGTTCATAATGTATATCACACTGAGTAGAGTGGTATAAGAGTAGAGTAGGTCCACTTTGGACTGAACTACTATAAAAAACATCATTGTGTTCTTTGTTTTATTCTGCAGTTAATTAACTCTATTAATTAAATTTTATAATAAATTTTAATCTCTAATTGATTCATTTAAGAAATTTTAATTTGGTATATTCACCACCATCTAGACCATATTTCATCTTCCTATCATACCAAACTATTGGTATCAGAGCTAGTTCCTTTTGGAATTTAGTCAATCCTTCTATAAAGTGTGTTTTTTAATTTTATTGTACTAATATTTTCCTAGACCTCATAGTCCAAGGATAAGATCTATAAAATAACAGGAAAGAGTACAAATTATGGATGTATTCCTCAAAATCCACCTCACTTTTAAGGGAATGATTATGGTTACTGAAAATCCAGAATGGAGGCTAACCTCAAGCAGTTAAGCATATAACATTTCTTGATCATGGAAAAGCCTTACAGGCTACCAGAAACTGAACTTGATACTCTTATAGAAAAATATGCAGCTATATATGTTTTAAATTACAAAGTCATAAATATATTATATTATGCTATTAAAAAAGGGTGTTATTTAATGTGTCTTCATGTAAGATAACTCATAATATTTAGAAGATTTTATAAGTTACTCACTTTGTATCAGACAAGTTGATTAGAACCAAAATTGGAAATCTTCGAGTAGAGTACCAAAGATTCAAGATGGATGAAGATGAAACTATAAATAAAATGTTCCATCGATTCATAAGTATTGTGAATGAAATGAATTACCTTGTAGAAGCTTTGGAGAACCTCATACTTGTTGAAAGAGTCCTCAAATCTCTACCTAAGAAGTGGCATTCAAATAAGGTTGCAATTGATGAAAATAAAAATTTCAAAGAATGCACATTAAATGAACTCATCAGATGAATACTTCAATACAAACTTTAATTAAATAATATTACAAAAGAAAAAACCTCAAAGAAGAAATTTATTAATTTCAAACATCATATAAATGTTATTTCTAACTCTTCTGAATCTGAGGTATAGGAAAGTTGCAAAGGTGAAATAAAAAATATAAGAAAATTTATTTATAATTTGATGAAGTGAAGGAAAAATTTTAAGAAGCGACCAAGTAAAGATAAAAATAATGATCAAAAAGAAAATAAGGGTACCATGTATGCTTCATATGTAACATGTTATGAATGTATAAATAGGGGACATATAAAACCTGACTGTCTAAAGTTAAAGTAAGAAGGAATAAATGAGAAATACAAAAGATAATTGAAACATGCTTATCATGCTGTATGGAGTTGCACCAAAGAATTTGATTCAAGTGATCAATCTGGAAGCAAGAAATAATCATCTAACCTATGTTTGATGGTGAAAAATAAAAATTAGGTTGGTGATGATGATTATTATAGTTATTATTCTTATAGTGATGGTTATAAATTTGATGAGTTGTATAAAGAAAATGAAAAACTTTGGAAAGTTGTTTTAAGAGTTACTAAATTATATAAATAATTAAAAGAAGAAAATAATAGGTTTATCAAGTATAGAAATAAAGTCAATAAGGAGAATGATGCTCTTAAGGAAGAAATAATAAATTTTTCTTCATGTTCTAAAGGTAATATCTATGATGATTTTGGGAATTTTCATAAGGAAAATGATAATCTTATAAAGGAAGTGGTAAGCTTAAAATATACATTATATACTTTTGTTCAAGGAAAAGAAAAATATGAAAATATGGTAGCTATAATGAAACCAAACAAATATAAAACTATTTTTGGTTATAATCTATAGATTCCTAAGTTATACAAGACTACTTTTGTAAAAAAATTGCTCGAATGTTTTCTTATGTTACATGCGTTAAATGTTGTATGAAAGGAAATTATGCTAATAAATGTTCTCTTAGATTTAATCAATGTCTTGGTTGTACCAAGACTTTTATTTCAAAAGATTTATCTACTACAGTATCTTAAAATAAATGTTTTAAATCTTTTTTGGGTACCTAATAATTCTATTTCTAACCCAATTGAACCCAAAATAGAATAGGTACTAAAAATTTCAAGCAATTGATTTTTATAGGAAAAATGTCTTGGATGTCTCAAGAACAACACATGGTACATGGAAAATAGCTATTCCCGACACATGAATGATGACCTATCAAATTTCCTCTCTTATACCAAATGCTATAGTGGCTCTACCACTTTTGGAGATAACTTTAAAGGCATGGTTAAGGTATTTGGTGAAGTAGATATTTATAACGTTGTTTTAGTTTCTAAAGTTTTATATGTTGAAGGTTTGAAACATAACTTAATTAGTATTTCAAAATTATGCAATGATTTCATGTATGTTAAATTTGATGATAAAAAATGTTTAGTTTTTAAAAATGAAAATGTTTTATTTTATGATAATATAAAAGATAATATTTATTCTATTAATTTATTTTATTTATCTAATAAAAATGTTAAGTGTTTTAATGATATAAAAATATATGATGTCTTTTGGCATAGAAGGATTAGGCATGTTCATTTCTAAATGATACACATTTTAGCCAAGCATGTACAAGTTCTAGATTTACCCAAGTTAAAGGTAAGAAAATATTTTGTTTGCGATTCATGTTTAAAAGGTGAGAAACATAAAAAAAATTCAAATCTATCAATCATGTTTCTACTTATATACCTCTTTAATTATTTCATCTTGATTTATTTGGACCAATGAAAACTACTATTTTAGCTAGAAATAAATATATTTTTTATTATTGTTGATTCTTTTAATAGATTTACATGGGTTTATTTTATGCCTCATATGCATGAAAACTTAGCTAGATTTATTTATTTTTGTAAGATAGTTCAAATTATGAAATTTTGTTTAATTGTTTCTATTAGAAGTGATAAGGGAGATGAATTTTTCAATTTTAATTTTGAAAAAAATTGTAACGAAAATGGTTGTGCTCAGAATTTTTCTACTCCTAGAACACCACAACAAAATGGTATTGTAGAACATAAAAATAGAACTATTTAAGATACAGATCAGACCATGCTTAATGGATATAGTTTACCAAACTATTTTTGGGTTGAATCTATTAATACTGCTTGTTATGGTTTGAATAGTGTTTATGTTAGACCTTTTTTAAAGAAACCCCCTTATGAATTGTTTAATGGTAGAAAACCACAGGTTGGTTATTTTAAAGTTTTTGGCTATAAAGTTTTATCTTGAATACGAAAGATAATATAGATAAGTTTGATACTAAAAGTGTTGAAGGTGTCTATTAGTTATTCTTCTAACAGTAAATCTTATAGAGTTTATAATAAGAAAACCATGTCTTTTGAAGAATTTATTCATATAAAGTTTTATGAATCTTATGATGTTCATAAATTTTCTTTGGAAAATTTTGAAGATGATTTTAGGGATTTCAATTTTGGTGAAGAAAAACCTCGGGATAATGTAACTACTGATGGGGAGAAAAATTATTCTCAATATAATCCTAGATCGCAGGGGATTCATAAAGGTCATCCCATTGATAGAGTGATCAGTAATTTTGGTTTTAGTATGAAATCTAGAAGCCTTAATTTAAACTTATTTGTTAAGTCTTATTTTGTTTCTGATCATGTTCCTACCAATGATAATGAATCTTTGAATGATCCAAATTGGATTATTGTTATGAAATATGAGCTTAATCAATTTTCTAGAAATAATCATTGGTGTTTAGTTAAATTTCCCAAGGATAAGCAGGTAATCAAAACCAAATGGATATTTAGAAACAAGTTAGATGAATCTGTATATATTGTCAAAAATAAATCAATATTTGTTTCCCAAGGTTACTCATAAGAAGAAGGTATAGACTTTGAAGATTATTTTGCACTTGTTTCCATGTTAGAGGTTATTATAATCTTATTTTTTTTTTATTTTCAAGCTTTTAAGTTATATCAAATGGATGTTAAAAGTGATTTATTAAATGGTTTTATTACTGAAGAAGTTTATGTTTCTCAACCCCCAAATTTTGAAAATGAAAAATTTTCTAATCATGTTTTTAAATTATATAAAGATTTGTATGGTCTCAAACAAGCACCACATACTTGGTATGAAAGGATTTGTTTATTTCTGTTGAATAATAGTTTCAAAAAGGGTAATATTGATCATACTCTTTCTATTAAAATAATTTCTAATGATATTTTCATTATGAAAGTTTATGTTGATGATATATATAACAACCTGGAATTTTATCAATGGAAACTCCCTTCTTATAATTATTCTATATAGTACAAATAAAAGAAAATCACATAAAGGAAACAATACAAACTTTATAAATGAAGAATGAATAGAATAAGATGTATTTCTAGAAGTTAAGAAACCAATACTGATGAAATGGTAACTTGACCCTTGGAATAGTAACATGACCTTGAATGACAGTAGGATGGCACTCGGGTTTCAGGAGTGTGGGTGATTCACGACCATGGTGATCAAGATTCTTTCTTCTAGGGTTTTTTACACCTCTTCTGCACTTTATTCATTCTATGCTTATGGAAGGAGAATCAAACTCGACCTGGAATGAAGGCACATCATGTCTCAGTGATTCCGTGGTGAAATCTCACTCCTAGATCAGATTCGTGATAATCAAACCATCGCTCGCCGGGATAGGGGATATCCAGATCTTCCATTTTCTTTGAGGGTTGTTCCCTCATCTGATGTTCATGATGTCTCTATATCCACACTTCCAGCTTCTGTTTCCTTGGATTTTGTGGATAGGTTTGTGTAACATCTCAAACCTAGTTACCTAGAGTCGATGCATTATTACATAACATTGGTATGATACAAGGAATCATATATCGAAAGATCGATTAGTTTAATAGCCTTAGAAGTACTAGATACATTCATAAGTTTTACATTACATCATGAAATAAAAACATCAACAACATTTTCCCCCCCTTTTAAACACACTTATATCCTTAGTCTATCCTTGTAGGTCAACCATAAAATACTTCTTCACATCCTGGAAAAAATAAAACATAGAAAGGAGTGAACTCAGATGCTCAGTAAGGATAACAATATAGCGGGAACTTTCATAAATAAGCATAAACATTTAAGGCAATGTATAAGACTAAAAAAAAATCCTTTTAAACTTAAGCATTAGTATAATATGGAAAATATAAAATCAAATAATTCCATTTACTTAATCACATGGATATTTTACTAGTCGAATAATCACATGCAATATCAATAGCCACTTTCATAATGATGGAATGCATAATGCGAGGCTTCATAACCACATAGTCAATGCCTTGTTCCAAGAATACAAATAAGATTTTTTCAAGGCCTTGTTCCAAGACACTAGTTTGTCTCATGAGACCCACCGATGCATTGAGGAGATATAGCGGGCTCCACCCGTCACATACTAAGTCCAATGCATTCCTCATATGAAAAGGTTTAAACATAACATAAACATCCGTATTAAAACAAGTATAATAAATGTAAATAATTTATCCATAAACCATGAATGGTATAAAAATAACACATCCATAGTCAAATATATCATAAAACCTTCAATACAATATGGAATATTTTTATCATAAATAAATCAACTTCAAAAAGGTTTAAAATCCATCAAAGAATGTTGACATAGATGAAATCAAAACTTTTTGAGAGAAATATCTATTTATATTTTGAAATTATTTAGAAGTCATGTAATTATAAAAGAAAAAATTTATTTTGAAAATATTCTTATAATATTTTAAGGGAATCTTCGACAATGTTATAACAGTGGAAAATAGCCGCACCCGCCGTATAAGTTAAAAAAAACATTCTTACCTTAATTTTGTCGAAAAGGTCATAAAGTACCTTGTTTGGAAAACGGCGGAAAGATTCCTTTCAAAACATATAAGGTCAAATAAGGGTATAAATTACTCTAAACCATTGTATTTTAAATAGTAAAAATGTTTTGAAATACATTTTTAAGAAAACATGGATGTGGATGATAAAGTGGTCCCAGTAGATACTTACGTAAATACAACCTCGGATAATAAAGAGATTCTGAAATTAACCCTTACCTTGTACATTTAATTAGTCGATGGTATGTTAAAATACTGTATAATAGTTAATTTTTTTTATTAAATTATACAATAACCATATACATAAATATGATATCATATATGATCCTCTAATATTGTTTTGTTAATAATATTTTAGTAGTATCATCATTTCAGGTGTTAACTGATTCGTTTTCCTTTATATGGTTGGTTATGTAAGCCATGTTTGTTATGGATTGGAGGTATTTGATTCATATAAAGAATTATATTATGTTCATAAACATTATTTTTAATCATAAAATGAAAATTATTCTTGAATGATTAATATGGGGAATGAATCTCATCGCGTTTGTGGAGACGGTAATCCGTACGTACGGACAGACAAAAATATCATTATATTGATGGTGAAATCATATGTAATTAGATGGTATATCATATATAAAGAATCATTAAAATTTTATATTTATTATTTATATCATTTATATTTATTATTATACCCATCCAAAATAATGAAGTGTTTGAATGACAAACTACACCATGACGTGGTGACGGTAAGCCGTACACACGCACGTATGGTGACTTTGTCATTTATAGGATGAATAAAATAAAGAATATGGTTGTAACATATTTATAATAATATCACAGTATATATGATATACTGGATTTATTATTTTATAATTGAAACAACAAAGAAAGAGGAAGTGGAAGAAGAAAAGAACTTGAAAGAGGTGATGAAATATTTACCTCTTCTTTGGGTTCTTCCTTTTGATTTGATAAAAAGGGATCCTTAGGTTGGCTTTCTGACAAAAGGAATGCCTCTAGGATTAAGGGAGAAAATTTGGGAGGATATTTGGGTAGGGTTTGGCTGATCCAAATGGCTTTTTATTTGTGAAATTAAGAGAAGGAGAAGTACTCTTTTATAAGAGAGGTGAGGGTCACTTTAGGAAAAGCTTGAAATATTATTTTATAATACAATTATTTTCAGTTTCTAATGGATCCAAAATGAATTATTTAGAGTATAAGGTGAATATGGGTCTAAAACCTCTCAACCAATAGGTTTTACATAGGTTTAGGTCACCATATTAACCTTATATTTTAGATTTAACTCTTAGTTAAATAGTTTGACATTAACATGTCTCTTTGTATTTTTATATTATATGGTTAATAAACTTACTATAACAAGACAGTCGAACCCCATGTAGTTCATTATTAATATATATAACCTTATCTAATTCATTTGGATGATCTTTAACCTTGGGGTTTGCAAGACCGGGCTACGGTCGATCTTCTTGATAAGAGCAATTTGATGATTCGGTTTGCTTCCGAGGATGACCTGATTAGGGCGTGGTCTGGTGTCCCCCGCAGCTGCAATGACCTTCGCTTCTATCTCTTCCGGTGGTCTTTCGACTTTCACATGAAATGGGACTCCCCATATATGGCGATCTGGGTAAGTTTCCCTGAACTTCCCTTACCGTTTCAAAACCCTGCTATCTTGCATATGTTAGGGAATCTAGTGGGAAGGTACTTGTGCTCGGATAGTAGAACACGTTCAGTTTGTCATCCAGTGGCTCCTCGAATATGCGTGGAAGTTGATCTCTCAAAATTGGCAACCGAGTATGTGTGGATTTGCATTGGGGAAGAGTTTCTTTGGAAACAGTTCGTGGAGTTTGAGACTTGGTTCGAGTTCTGCTCTGCTTGTAAGAAAATTGGTCATACATCAGAGTCCTATAGATGTGGAGCCAGACAACGTGATGGCCAGGCGACGACGGCTTATGAAGATAGAGGCAAGGGACAAGGGCCTATAGAAGGTCTGACTGGGAAGATCCATTTGGTTGCTGGTTCTGACTCAGCTTCGGCAAAGGTTGTTCAACGAAATTCTCCAGAGAGTAATCCCTTGGTTGTTGAAGTTTTCAACCGCTTAAGGAGCGACTTGGGTACTCCCACACCTGTAGTGCAAGGTCCTTTGGGACAAGTGGAATCTGGTCCAGAAAATATTGCTGCTGTAGATGTTCTGGCCCCTGCTAATTGTACTAATAGGGCTGTGGAAACTAGGATGGCTGTGAAGGAAGGTTCAAAGGCCCTCAAGGCTTCTTCTTATGTGGAGGCTGTGCTTTCAAGGCTTGATAACACTGGATGTAAGGGGGATGATCCAATGATCAGGCCAAGCCCTAGAAGAGAGTTTCCAACTATTAAACTAAGTAACCGCTTTGAGAGATTGGAGAATGAAGGGCTTGTCCAGGAGGCAGACCGACAAGAAATCTTTAATGAGGAGCAGGGTACTCCGAGGGAGGAGTTTGGTGATGATTCATCTAGTCAGTTTTCAGGAGACAATGCTCAAGATTTTCACGGTAGTGATGTCTGCAGTCCAAGGAGGAGGAAGGGCCATCGAGGCGGTATGAAAGGCCGAAAAGATTATTCATATCTGCCTTCACCAATGGAGATACGATCTACCAGGAAGTTGAAGGCCCAAGTGATGGAAGGTGTTCTTGACATTAATGGAAATGATGTTTGAGCAGAGGCTGCAGACTACGGGGCTGATCCCATAAGGAATGTCCCACAGAAGACAGGCATGAAGGTTGTGCAACCATTAGAGCTACTACTGTATTCTGGAGAAGAAATGGAGGAGGAATCCCTTGTGATTAATGCTTCAGCTGAAGATGGTGATAAAATGATGGAAAGGACCATTCGGGTGGACACCAATAGAGAACAGAGTGATTGGATTTACAAGAAGAATCTTATCCTGGTAAGAGGTTTTAATGTGGGGAAAATCAACCAAGAGGAGTACATGCAATCTTGGGACAGACTGGCGCGTCTATTTGAAGACCTTATAAAGGATGATCCAGAAACATTAGTAACTTCTTTCTCCTGGGAACTTTTTAAGGATAAGAAGGTCAATAGGATTAAGTTGTCTTTTGATAACTATGTCTTCTCCTGGGTTTTATCACTTTTTCCTTAAAAGTGTTTTTTTGGATAATAAAAAGAAAATAATGGCGGTGGATATCAATTAATAATATAGTATTTGTTTTAAAAACTCAATTATGTCAATTTTGACACTATTTAGTATTTGGTTTTTGTGAAAATAATAACAACATGATTAATTCAAAAAAAAATATTTAATCAACCCTAACATGTCATATTAACCTAGAAAATTAGTGGAATTCATCAAAAGTCTCAAATTACATTTATTTGGATATTTATAATATCAATTATTTTAATATTTCATTAATAAGGTAATTACAGCATCATCATTATGTCATAAATAAATTAAATTATTTAAGGTTTAAAAATTATAAATAGAATACCATTATGTATGAAATATTATTCTCTTCATAATTAATATTTATAGTCGAATTTATCTTATGTATAACCCTATATTAAAAATGGTTTAGTTATTAAACTTTGAATTTAACTCTTTTAACTCTTCTTTAAATAAAATAATAATAAATGTCTTAATCTAATCCAAGTGGACCAAAGGGTATAATATTTTATTCCTAAGTTTTTTTTGTCAAATTACACCTATCCAATAGAATTAGGGCATGTGTTAGGGTAATTATAATATCATTTTTACCCTTAATTACCCTATTTACTTTTAACCATGGTAAATAAAAGTAAAAAGTTTCTATTCACCAAAAATTATTTTCATCTTATTGAACTAAATTTTACTTACTGATGTCAATCATGTCTCTCATAGTTTTTAAATTCAACTCACAAAAGTGGTAAAATTAAGTTTTATGCAAATTTGCAAATGCTCCTAGGAGGTGGGTAAAAGACGGTAAAAAGTTCAATAAAATTTTTATATATCTAAACTTATTATAAAATGACTCTAATGAATTACATTAAACTTATATAGGTATTATGTATCAATTTTGACCTAAAATAAATTTAAATAAAATAAATAATTATTTAAATAAATAATTTGGTTTTAACCAATAACATAGTGTTTTTCACTTTTCATCAAAAATTGAAAGTTTTCGGAAAACTACCAAAAATTCACCCTAAACTACTTTCAATATTCTGAATTCAAAAATGAAGTCCATTTTGAAAAATAAAATTTATAAAATTTCAAAAAGTGGGTATTACTATTCATAACGACTAGTTTGATTGGTCACCGTGTGTTAGAATCTCAAAGTTGCGTACAATGCAAGCTATTGCATTATTCAAAGGGAAACATACTGTGGAAGCTTGGAGTGTTATAGTTTGACTGTGTGAGATTTTCTGATTCGTTTCTTGTGATGCATGACTCTGTGGCTTGTTATTCTAGATCTGAGTTGGACAATAGGGCTAGTAGCGTTATTCGTGTGGCTAGAGCTATACAGGATTTGGCTTTGACTGGGTCCGATCTACAGTTTGAACCAAAGATGGTGTTGCCGAAGAGTTTGTCCTTCGTTTCCAAGATTTCTGATCCCCAGATGATGAATTTGAAGGATGATTTGAAGGTATAGAATGAAATTGCCAAGGAACCGAGTGGCAGAGTGTATTGTCCTACATCGATGCCCCTGTTTTCTTCATTCATTAACTCCTTCTCAAGCAGGATTATTCGAAAGGGGTCAGCATCTCATGTTGATGTTAATCCTGATATATTTTCTAATAGGATTTCAATTGGGAAGAATTCTCAAATTTCACGTCTTATTTTACCAAAGGGTGAGAAGTCCTAGAAATTTGATGATTTAGTCAGAAGGATCTTGTTTTTGTGGGGTTACTCTGATTGGAGGCATGTTTCTACTAGTTTTGGATTCTTCCATTGCATTTTACCATCAAATTATTTCAAAATGCATTCATGTAGAATTGGATCTCTATCTTTAAAACATGGATGGATTCATCTTCATGAATGGTCCCTTGATTTTAATGCCTCTCCTACAAGGAATTCTTTTTCTTAGGTCTGGGTCCATTTGCATGTGATTAATTGGGTCCTTTGGTATCAAAATATTTTGCATGACATTGGCATGGCAATTGGGTCCCTTATTCACCTTGACAAGGAAACCGAGGTTGTTCAGTTTGGAAATTTTTCTAGAATGCTGGTGGAGGTTGATTTTTTTACTTCACCTTGATTAATAAGGTAACTCTCTCCACTACCAATAATAACATCCATATTGATGTTGAGTATTAAAGGAAGACTCTTTTTTGTAACAAATTCATGTTTGTTAGGCACTCATTGGAGTTATGTCAGAGGAAGATCTCTTGAGAGAGATGTGGGATAAAGGGTCATCCAACTACTCTCTGTAGAAGGAAAACTGAGAGGAAGAATGTGTATTTGTCAAAGTCTCTTGATGATGATAGAGATGCTCTCAAAAAATCATTTTTCAATAAGGATGAGATGTTGGATTCTAGTACATCTTTTTCTCATGTGCATAATTTGAATGGAAAAGGACCAATGTTGGATAAGTCCCCGATGAGTGGTCCGTATAATTCTCATGTATATTTTTTCAAGGATATTACATCTAATGATGGTTATATTGTTACTCCCACTGGATTAGTTAATATTGGGAAAAATCCTAGACTCTCTATTGCTGGATCTCCTACTTGTACTGACCCTATAAATATAAGCATGAATGATAGTTCTGGTGTAGGCTTGCTACGTGATGATAATTTTGACTTGGCTCCTGACATTGGGCCTCCTCAACATGTCAATTTTCATCAGGAAATTCAGAATATTTTGAACTCCTCTAGGAAATCTGAGAAGTGGGGTGACATCTTTGAGGCGGAAGAGACAACTGTGGGTTGCGGTGGTCCTATCACTTTCCAAGATACACTACTTTCTGGGAAAGGGAAGGCTGATGATTGTTTGGCCTTTAGTCCTGCTCCCTCGAAGAGAAGTATGAGGAAGGACTATTCTAACACACCTCGCACCATGTCTACCCGATCTTCTAAGCTACAAGACAAGTTCAATTCTGATATTCTTAAGATATTCAATCAGGGTAAGTTCCAATATGAATGGGAAACTGCTGATGACTCTGATTATGGGAATGACATGTCTTATTATGATCTATAATGTTGTGATTTATGGATGAGGGAAAGTTCCTTTGTTTTCCCTTGCCCATCTCCTCTGTACCTTTTTCTTTTATTTAATAAATAGTCAGAAGCTTAGCATTTGGCTGTACTTGCTGGTAGTAACATGACCATTAGGAATAGTAATCTAACCAATAGAATAGTAACCCCACCTATGAAAGTATAAATAAAATTTAGGCATCTTATAAAGGAAAATATGATATAATTATATCATAGTATAAGTAAATAAATGTTTTAGAAATGATAAATTAAGTGTTGGTATTTTTGTAAGTTATAAATATTTAATTACAATTTTATAATTAAAATAACGATTTAAAAGAAAATTTATTTTCATAAAATGCATTCATAAATTTGTATTTTTTTGTCTTATAATTATAAGGTAATTTTATGAGACCTTAAGTAAATTTTTAAAGTGTCATAAAATCAATTATAATTTTCAATTTTGTATTTTTCTAATAAATGATGATTTTAATTAAAAATTAATTTTCTAATATTTATAACAATGGAATTTATTTTTTAATTCTACACATCAAAAAATGTTTAGGGTGAATTTTTGGGATTTTTCTAAAATAGTTGATTTTTTGGTGAATCGTGAAATACGATAATTTACAGTATTTAACAAATGCATGAATTATTTAATCATAGATGATACATGGATGATGTAAGACTATAATATTGAACTCTACTTAATTATTTTAATATATTTAGTGATAAGGTTCAAACTATTTAGTCTTGAGCCAAAATAATAAACTAATGAATAAAATAATAAAAAAACACCCTTCTCCTCCCCTATAAATTCCACCCCTCACCACCTCTTCCCCTCACACCTATAAAGCCTTGAATATTATACAATTTTTTCCTAATAATCTTCCCAATCCCATCACCAACATCTAGGATCCTTTTCTCTCAACAAAAGACCAAATCCAATTTCCCTAAGGAGGTTCTTAAGGAGAAGAAGTTCAAGAGGTAAAATCCTCTTCTATTTTATTTTAATTTCTTTTCAAGTTATTTTATATTCTTATTATATCATCAACTCCCCTCATCCAAGTAGCATGATAACTATAGTATATTATATATACTATAATTTTATTATGTTATTGGAATAATCCATCATCAAAACTCTTCTTCTCTTCCTTTTATTCTAAAAATGGAAACGTCGTCCATAAGGTGTTGTTTTATCACCTTCAAGGACAACAAGTTTTCATTTTCCTTTATCACCTTCAAGGCTGGTCTTAAAACCATTATAATAGTTTAAAAAGATTTTAAAATGTATTTTATAATTTTTTTTATGTTCTGGAACTAACATATATTCATAATATTAAATAATAAAACAAAATGAGTTTGTTGTAATCGAAAACCACCAAAATTAATCTAAACGATTATCATTAACATTTTATCTAATTAATCATACTCATATATAGAAATAAAATAATATATAAGACCAATTAAACTCCTAAAATTCCACTAATAACATATAATTTCAATTCTGGAAAATTATTCTCATTTTACATGATATTTCATACATGTATACAAGTGAATCGATCATGAAAACTAAGAAAGCGAAAAATCCCAAACAATGAAATTAAAAATTATAACTCATAATAATGTCTATAAATGAACTTAATAAAGTTATAATAAATTAAATACATGTATAATAGGTTTTGGATATATTAATGAATGAATCTAATTTGATTATCTAGGATATTAAAGTGAATAAAGCATTCATACATAAGGTAAGGGTATTCTCGATCTTAATTTCATTTCTTTGGATTATTCCTCTTTCATGCCAAATTTTAGTATAGATGTTATTTTAATATCCCTAAAATATAATTTCATTGTCCTTCCTTTTTTATTTTTGGGATATAAATGCTTCCAATCTGCTTATCTTTTCATTTTTGGGATATACATGCTTCCAGTTTGATTTTATGATAAATGCAAAGATTTTTCCAAAAAAAAATATTCTTTCTAAAAACACATCTTTTACTTATCCTGAGATTGTTTATTCTTCACTCAAGATTGATGATTCCTATACAAGTATGTTATTCCTTTTTTATTTTGGGAACTCCAATGTTTATTCATGAATGTATGCTTTATGAAATTATTATGAAACTCATTTCATTTCTATGGGTTATTTTATGTCTAAGATTGATATATGTTCTATGTGGCATGCATGATTATGTAAATATTATGATGTGACAGGTGCACCCAGAATTATATAGCGCTGAAATGCATTAGATAATGTGATGTATCTCATGAGATAATGTGAAATATGCATAAACTTGATGCTATCTTAGTTCACAATGATGATGTTATGATTATGAACATATGTTATGCATGAACATGATGCTAGCTTTATTAAAAAAATGTGCGGTGTTTACCACTAATACACGATGTTTCATTTTTATGCAATTATGCATTCCATGCCTTTATCTAATATTTCCTTTCATGATTAAGATGATGATTCTATGTTTATTTTATGATGATGATTATTCTCACCCCATGTTATATTCTTATATATCCTATTACTGGGATTTTAGCTCACCCCATCCTTTGATGTATATCCTCAAGAAATTAATTATACTAAAGAGAATTTCAAGTCCACTAAGAAGCTAGAGAAGAAGAAATTAAATAATGTTTATGTTTTATTATGTAGATTTTATATTTGGTCCTAATTTTCCCAAGACACTAAACCTTTGGATCCTGTTTTTGTAACGATTTTATGTTTTTTATCCTTAAAATGATGTAATAGTAATATAAGAAAAAGTAGGGTTGCTATAATATAGTTTTTTGTTCTTATAGTGAATTTATTTGTATTTTTTTTTTCTAATTTTATATCATCTGAGTTTGACATGATCTTTATGGGAGAATTAAAATTCTTGTTTAGACTTAAAAATTCTCAAAGGAAATATGGTATCTTTCTTAATCAATCTAAGTATGCTAAAGAGTTTGCTAAAAGGTTTGGTCTCAATTCTTTTAAATCAATAAAAAATCATATGGTAATGATTTGTAAATTATATGTTGATGCATCTAGTAAATCTATTGATATTAAATTTTATAGAGGCAAGATAGGTATCCTAATTTATTTAACTACATCTAGACCCGATATCATATTTAGTGTTTGTTTATATGTTAGATTTCATGATGATACTAAAGCGAGTCATATTACAGCTATGAAAAGAATAATTAGATATGTTAAAGGAAATTTCAACTCTGGTTTGTTTTATTCTAAATATAATTGTTTTAATTTAATATTTTATTCTGACTTTGATTTTGGAGGCTGTAAAATTGATAGAAAAATAAAATTAGGTATGTTTCATTTTCTTATAAAATTTTAATTTCTTAGTCTTATAATAATCCATTATTTATTTTTCTATCTACTAAAGAAGCTGATTATATCTCTACTGCAAGTAGTTATACTCAAAGGTTATGGATTAAGCAAACATACTATGATTTTGGTATTTATATTTTAAAATTTACTATTTATTGTGATAATATATCTACAATTTCTATTTCTAATAATCCTATACAACATTCTAGAAAAAATCATATCAAGGTTGTATTTCATTTTATTAGAGATCACATGAATATGGGAGATGTTATTTTAGAGTTTATCCCTACTAAAAATCAACTTGCAGATATATTTATTAAGTATTTTGACTTTACTCAGTTTGAAAAAATTAAATTTGATCTTGGAATGTTGTAATCTTAATAGTTTTATGTTTTAATGTGTTTAGGAAGAGTGTGAATGTATTTATATGCTAAAATTTTCAAATTTATATGAAATCTATAAAATCTAAAATACATTTTTAGACTACTATTCCTTAATTTATGTACATATTTGTCTATTATATTATTGTTTTAAAACCTCTCATACATCATAGATGATGTTAACTTACTATTTAAACCTTTAGTTTTCATAAAATCTTATTTTGTAAATGATTTCTCATTATTTTTCCTCAAACAACTTTTAAAAATTTTGCTCACTGCATTTAATTCTAAATTTCAATATTGGATGGATTTATAGTGGCTCCTTGGTACATGTTTTAAAATTTTCATGTTTAGGAAAAAAATTATAAAAAAATTATAGTTTTATTTATGTAATTTCATTATAATTTATAAACCATTTTTTTATTGAAACATTATTTTTTTATAATTTCAAAAGGGGGGAGATGTTTTTGAAATTATACCTGGCTTAGTAATTATTAAAAAGGGGAAGAATGTTGAGTGCCTCCTTGAAATTTTTTTTGTTTTGATAATTACAAATATTTTTGTATTTACTTTAAATGTATTAATAATTTTAATTCTGAATTGATTAAAGTATTTTTAACTATGAATATGTCATAATATTTATTTTCTAAAAATATATTTAGATTTCATGTTTTGAATGGTCATAACATGTTTATCAAGTTTTATAAAGTGTTACTATAATAAATAAGTCATTTTGGACCTTTAAATATCATTTATACTTGTTTTTAATATTCTACACAACAAAATTACTATTCACTATGTAACCAAATGATTATCCACATAGCCAATTTGTTATTCATGTGGCCATTTTGTGATCCACATACTTGATTTTCCAAAATCGGTTACCCTCTATATTTCAACCATATATTGGGATAAATAACTCAAATTTGAGTGATTTTTTTTGGAAAGATAAGAAAATTGTCTAAATTTCATTAGAATAAAAAAATTCTTAATAGATCACTTTCATGTCTTAACTTTTCTTATAGGTTACTATATGTTTTAAGACTGATTTCTACAGTTTTCTAAAACTGTTTTGCTTCTATTTTTTAATCATAACCTGAGTTTTATAAATTAGATTAAGTTTATTCTTAATTATTTAGAAAGATAATGAAATTTTATAAATATAAGTCGAAATGATACTAATCTAATTCTACATTTATCGATGTATGTTTTAGCTCGGAAATTTGAGGAGTCGTTTTGTTTACAATTTTCAGAAATTAAAATATGTGATAAATTTGGATATGTGAGAAAATCTCCTATGTGATAAATTCACTTACATGAATCCCTTATGTGAATTAATTCCATAAATTTTTCTACATGGTCAATTCAATTATATATAGAAAAAAAGTTACATGAAAAAACCCTATGTGAATTTTGCTACATAGTTTGGTGAATTTCTATAGGTTTTTCTAAAATCTAAAATTATGCTCTGTTTTATGATTTGTTTTATATTTTAATTTTTTTTCATTTTAATTTATGACATTTAAATTGTTTTAATTAATTTATAAATCCATATTAATTATTTAAAACTTGTTTGAAATATTTTTCATTGTTTTAAACATGTTTTTGTGAATATCGAAGGGTGTTTTATGTTCACGCATGAAACATACAACTTGAAACTCAAACAATATATTTTTATTATTTTATGTTGTTTTATTTTATTCTATTGTTTCCAAATTAATATTAGTTGATATTAAACTAATTAAAAATTGTTTTAATATGTTTAATACGGTTTTGTTAAGTTTTTAATTTCTCCGTATATTTATCACTTGCTTTGAACGAAATTCTTTTGAGTTTCGTATTTCAAATTCAGACTTGTTATTTTCACAAGATATCTCATTGACCTATTTTCATGGAGACTTTTTAAATTATTTAATGATTGATTTTAATTTTTCTTTAATCATTCTTCATTGTTATAAATTTTTTTCATGAATTGAGCAATTATTATAGGTTGATAATTTATCTATGTTCTCTCTATTTCAAATAATCCAGTTTTATCATTTTTGAATTTTGGATTCTCTAACCTCTCTTAGTCATGTTGAGTTGTTTTGTTTTAAAGGGGATTCATGCCTTGATATTGTAAAAAGTTTACATGTTGCAAAATTTTGATACAATAATTTTTGATGAGGGATTTTATATTTTCAAGTAATACAATGTGAAGGGTGTGGTGGTGTTAATACTGTAATGTGTTGCACATTCTACCAGTGTGGAACATTTTATCTTTACTATTGGATGATCTCTAAAGGGATTAATAAAAACTTCTCTAACTTCTTCTATTACCTTGAAGGTACATTCAAACTGATCAAACACTCAATAACCAGTACTTGTATTTTATTGTTCTTTTACCTATTTTGTTCTCATTCCTTGTGTTTGTAACACTTCTTCCCATCTCTCACATGCATTCACTTTATCTTTATGATTTTTCATACAAAAACATTCTATATCTTCTGGTTGTGAATCCCGAATTCTAAATTCAGGACTGTTTAGGTAGTGACTCCCAGTATCTAAATCCAGGGCTATAATTGAGCTATGACTCCCTATACCAAAGTCAGGTGTCTTTTGGTTATACTTCCACTATAAAAAGTATGTTTTAATTTGGTTATGATTCCCCTTAAAAAAACAGATTAGTGCATAACATATCTCTCATCGAGTCGAGAGGCATAAGAGTAGAGTAGTTCCACTTTAGACCAAACTATTATAAAAAACATCATTGCATTATTTCTTTTATTCCACTTCTATTTAACTCTATTAATTAACACTTATGATTAATTTAAAATTTTAATAGATTCATTTAAGAAATTTTAATTTGGTCTATTCACCCCCAGTCCGTCTTTCATCATCCCATCAAATCTAATAATTACAACATTCCACCTATCCACCTATCCATCACCTGGGTTGGAATCATCTTGGTTTCATCTTGAACCGCCTCCACATGCCTTGAGATACTCCATTTATAACATGTATTTATAACTCACACATAGGTGATGGAAACCAAAGGATTGGTTAGGGTGAATTACATAAATCACTTTGGACACACATGTCCTACATAATAAAGGAGGGAGGGATGACTCACAACCATCATATTTAATTTAATAATTAATAATTGTAAAACCATGCAATAAATTAAATTAAATAACACCAACACATACATAGGTCTTTTTCAAGATCATGATCAATCACATACATGCAACAGTTACACAAAAGTACACTGGTTAACATTCATTTCTATTCACTATTTATTATTAAGATAAACACACTTACACTAATTAAATAATGGATTAATTGATTAATTCTCTTTTATGTTTATGACCATCCAAATTCTCTTATATATACCCATCATAAATGCATTGATGGAAAATAAATGACAGAACCAATAATCATAGATAATTATAATAAATTAATTGAGCATTTAATAATTCCTTAAAACCCTTATTAAATTTTCAAACATATTAGGTTTCAATCAATATGATAAGTTTTTAATGATGTAATTAGAAATTTAATTCAATTTAATTTTTATCCTTTATTTGGAGACTACAAAAATTATACTTATGAGCAACAAATCATGTATCTCGATTGTTGTGTACCTGGAATACACATCCGAGACTTCAGTGTAACGAACCCAACTTTTATCAATGGAATTTCCCCCTGATTATAGTAATTTTATATAGTATAAAGCACATAAAATCACTTAGAGATCATAATAAAAGCTTTATAAATAAGTAATTAATGAAATAATAAGTGTTTCTAAGAGTTAAAGAACCTATACTAATTAAATAGTAACTCGACATTAGGAAGAGTAATACTATAAGGCCCCAGCCTTAAACCTTACTTAATCTTGAGTTATTACAAGATTACACATTGAGGATCTTTTCGGGTTTAGAGTTTTAGAGAATTAGATCATAAAACTTTCATTACATTCCACATATAAACAATGTGGTTACATAAAGATAGTATTCTTCTTTCCCATCAATGGAAACATATTTAAAATAAAACATGGATTCTTTCTTGACACTTCCTTGACACTATCATCATATCATGTACCTTTCCCTTGACCTGTGAAAAACATTTCAAAAAAACTTGGGATGAGCATAAAAAGCTCAGTAAGGGATATAAAAATATATGGAAGGGAAACATGGGTACATATATACATAAGAATGAAATCATACTTTACCCATAAAACATAAGCACTTTAACATAAATCATAAAATCATGAACAAATCATAGAAATCATAAGACATAAAGGTAACTTGAGACATTCATAACATTCTTACATAGGGAGTAACCCTCTTGGTTACATTTGGAATACCCATCACAGTATATTCCCTAAATCTCTTCGGAGAAACCTTAACGTTTCACTCCTTCGCGTTACCCAATGCATTGGAGAGCTATATCGGGCTCACCCGCCCTTATTTTATCACGGAACCACCCGTCTTCATAATAATGCCCAAGAACCTCAACATAATCGTATCACATAAAACATGCATAAAGGAAACATAACATTTCCACCTTTCAATCACAAGATATCAATACAACACATTGATATAAAAATATTATGAAAACCATTTTCAATACCAAAATAAAATAAAAGTAAAACATGGTATTTATTTTTCTTTTAAAAAGAAGGTATGGCTTGTAGAGGAAGCCGAAACTCAAATAATGGTCACGGCGGCGGAGAAGTCATTGTCGCCGCATACGTACGACAAAAACATTCCCTTTTGTCATTTAGTAAACGCTTCGTATAAAAATATTCCTTTTGAATAAACGTAAAAGTCAAAGGGGTTTATACACCATATAAAAGAAGGTTGTGTATAAAACAAAATATGCCTCAATGAAAGGAGATTGAGACGAAGTCCCATACCTCGGGTCCGAATTGACTCGATCGTTATTTAATGTCCTGAATAATAAACATGAGTTAATTTATACTTTCTTAAGAACCTTTTTTTAAGTTCATTATTCCTTTTATATCACTTATTTCCATGTCATGAACACTATGTAATTATTTAAGTTAATAACGGTCGTTTTAACGATCATTGGTACTTGAGTCAAAAATGAACCCTTTATAATTACAAGTTGTTCATGTATCCATTATATCCAGAATTATAATCATGATGTATATATCATATATATCCAGTATATACATGCATTTATAATATTACATAATCATTTAGAGGTAAGAAATGAAATTCACCGTTCATGGAGACGGTAAGCCGTACGTACGAATGAACGCTACTTTCATTTCTATTTCGTATTTTATAGAATGGAATCATAATGATATAAAGGTATATTATAATTACAGTGTAATATCATATATAATATCATAACTCCATCCTTTATACGTCCCACATATGGTATTTAACGAATCAAATCACTTTGAGGGGGCGGTAGTCCACACTTCCTTAAATGAAGATATCTCGTTTACCCATAATGGAAACCATAAAGGTATGCCCAAAATAAAAAATACATAAGATTAAGGAAAACATAAACATATTATATATCATATATAAATATAGTTTCGTCTTAATGTCCACCTTTTAAGGTGTTAAAAGAATGTTCAACAATCATCGTTTCGGGAGGCATAAATTCACCATCCACGGAAACAGTATGTCCTTTAACCATTAGATGTAGGTGTGTGTAAGTGTAGCTCTAATACTTCTTATAACAACATCCTAGTATAATTAAGATACTGGAGTTGTTACAAAATAAATGAATAAAAAGAGTTTAGGGGGTTGGAGAAGCAAAATAAAACAAAAGGACTCAAGTGAAGACATTACCTTAAAATCGGGTAACTCCATTTGGTTTGAGCTCAAAGGATTCCTTGGGAAGACTTATGCCCAAAGTGAGGCTTCAAGGAGTAAGAGAGGGAAGTGGAGAGACAAAATGGGTAGGGGTAGGCTGAGCCAAATGCTTTGGGAGTGTGGGTAAGGAGGTAGATGTGGGGGCCTTTTATAAGAGGAGAGGAGGGGCACTCTTGGAAAGTAAAGAAATGTTACATGATTTGAAAATTATTTTCGGATTCAAAAGGTCCCACATTGATATAATTCGAGGCTAAGGTGATAAGGGTTCTAAATATACCCACCCAATAGGTTTTGTACATGTGTAGGTCTTAGATTTTACATTATCTTTCCATTTTATTTAAATTGTCAAATAATGAGGTCATCACTGCATCATTATGATGTCATAAATAATTTATTTTATTTAATGTCTAAAAATTATAAAAAAAATACTATGATGTATAAAATGTTTTTATATTTCCAATGAATATTTATAGTCCAAAATATTGTTTATGTAGACAAAATTAAAAATATTTTACTTAGGTGATACATTCTTTGTTACATTTAACATTCTTTAAAAAATAAAAAGATAAAAAGTCACTTTCTCACAAAAGTGATTTCATGGGGCCCCCAAGTTTGGCACAAGGCATACCATGGTCGGACATGAGACAACCAGTATCCTTAGGACACATTTTGGTATCATTTTATTATTATTATGATATTATTTTATTATCCTTAACTACCCGATTACTCATTAATCAAGATAATTAAAGATAATTACCGTCGTTACTATTCATAATGTCCAAAAACAAAAGAGTCTTGATTACATAATTTGGACCTTATGATTCTAAATATGTAATCCATTTTAACAAATTCCAAACACAGAAATTGCAATAATTGATTTAAAAATAATTCCCGTTGTCAAAACAAATAGCGGGTTTTTTTGAAACAATATCTATGAAAAGTTTCGCATTAGTTTATGACCAATTTCAAAGTGAAATTAATCCTAATGACCACCATTGGATTAAATGGTAAAATTATATTCAGATTACACTTTAAGACCAATTAAAAATACAATCTAACCATATAATTAAATTAAATGAAAAAGCAGTTTTGATGTAAAATGCAATATTTTTCACTATTCATTAAAAAATGAACATTGTCAGAAAAATACCAAAAATTTATCCAATGTAAATTTAAATGTCCCAATAATAATGAATATGTTTATTTTGACAAATACAGATTATAAAATTGTCAAAAGTTTGATTTAAAAAGGGTTTTCCATCAAAATGCAGTAAAACAATCTTTTAAGAATATTAGTGTATTCAATGCTTAAGATTGGATTTATTTTCATTTTAAGACTCTAAAATACTATCTAATTCATTAATAGAAATAGATAAAAATATATATTATTCATTACTTACTTGGGATGTTACATCCTTCCCCCCTTTAGAAAATTGCGTCCTCTCAATTTATTTACTTATCAAATAAATGGGGGTACTTATCCCTCATTGCATTTTCAGATTCCCATGTTGCCTCTTCCATCATGTGGTTTTTCCAAAAAACCATTACCTGATTAATCACCTTATTCCGTAATACTTTCTCCCTGTGGTCAAGAATCTGGACCGGTTATTCCTCATAAGATAGGTTCTCTTCCAACTGAACTACCTCTGGACTCAAAACATGAGATGGATCTGGCATGTACTTTCTCAGCATCGAAACATGAAAAACATTGTGTACCTGAGATAAACTCGGAGGTAAAGCCACTCGGTAAGCAAATGATCCAACTCTATCCAGAATTTCATATGGTCTAATGAACCTTGGACTTAGCTTTCCTTTCTTACCAAATCGCATCACACTTTTCCATGGTGATACTTTGAGAAAAACATGATCACCTACCTCAAAAGAGAGATCCTTCCTCCTATTGTCCGCATAACTCTTCTGCCTCCTCTGATCTGTTCTCATGTGTTTCTGTATCAGCTGAACTTTTTCTGCCAACTCTTCTACCAATTCTGGTCCCATCAACTTCCTTTCACCCACTTCATCCCAGAAAGCTGGAGTTCGACACCGCTTCCCATATAATGCCTGAAATGGTGCCATCTGTATACTAGAATGAAAACTATTATTATATGAAAATTCAACCAAAGAAAGATGTTGGTCCCAACTTCCCTGATAATCCATAGAGAAAAAATGTAGCATATCCTCCAATGTCTGAATTTTTCGTTCTGACTTCCCATCTGATTGAGGATGAAAAGCTGTACTAAAATTTAATTCAGTACCCAACGACTTCTGAAGGCCTTTCCAAAAGTTAGAAGCAAACTTGGAATCACGATCAGATACAATGGAGAGAGGAACTCCATGTAACCTGACTATCTTTTTAAGATACAAACGGGAAAGTTGATCTAGGGAAAAAGTATCTCGTATAGCAAGGAAATGAGCAGATTTAGTCAAGCGATCAACAATAACCCAGATTGCATTATTACCTCAAGATTTGTTCGGTAATCCCAAAACAAAGTCCATGGATATATTCTCCCATTTCCACTATGGCACTGGTAAAGGCTGAAGTATCCCTTTCAGTAACTGCCGCTCTTTTTTAACCTGCTAACAAGTCAAACACTTCACAGTAAAATCAGCAATATCTCTTTTCATTCCATCCCACCAGTAATACTCCCGCAGATCTCTGTACATCTTAGTAATGCTAGGATGAACTGAAAATGGAGAACTATGAGCTTCACATAACAACTCTCTCTTCAACTGTGAATCACAAGGCACACACAATCTCTTCCCAAATCTCAAAACGCAATCATTATCAATGTTGAATTCAAGCAACTTACCTTTCTGAACCAGCTCTACCTTTTTCTGCAACTCAATGTCTTGCTTCTGTGCTTGCTTGATTCTATCTGATAGAGACGATCTCACAGATACCTGAAACAAAATAGAAGAACTTCCTAAACCAACAACTTCTATGCCAAAGTTCATCAAATCCTTAACCAAAGGATCACGTTCCAAACGCAACATTGCTAATGAAGCATTACTTTTTTGACTCAAAGCATCATCCACTTTATTTGCTTTTCCTGGATGGTAATGAATTGTACAATCATAATCCTTGATTAATTCCAGCCATCTCCTCTGTCTCATGTTTAAATCTTTATGAGTGAATATATACTTTAAACTTTTGTGATCAGTATATATTTCACACTTTACTCCATACAAATGATGCCTCTAAATTTTTAAAGCGAAAACAACAGCAGCTAATTCCAAATCATGTGTAGGGTAATTTACCTCATGAGTTTTCAACTGACGTGAAGCATAAGCAATTACCTGATCATTCTGCATTAGGACACAACCAAGTCCTTTCAATGAAGCATCACTGTATATAACAAACTCACCATTCCTGGAAGGTAGTTCCAAAACTGGAGCATTCACCAATCTTCTTTTCAATTCCTGAAAACAATCATCACATTCTTTTGTCCAGATAAACTTAACACCCTTCCGAGTTAGCTTAGTCATTGGACTAGATAACTGTGAAAAATTTCTAACAAACCTTCGGTAATAGCCTGCCAAACTAAGTAAACTACAAATCTCTGTTACATTTTTGGGTCTTGGCCATTCTTCAACAACCTTTGTTTTTGCAGGATCAACAGTTATCCCATCTTTAGAAATAATGTGACCATGGAAAGAAATTTGTTGCAACCAAAACTCACACTTGTTGAATTTTTCATACAGTTTCCTTTCTTTTAAGGTTTGCAAGATAACCCTTAAATGTGTTTCATGCTCCTCTTTACTTTTAGAAAACACCAAAATATCATCAATGAAAACCACCACAAACTTATCCAAGAACTCATGGAAAATTCTATTAATTAAGTCCATGAATACAGCAGGTGCATTGGTTAGCCCAAAAGGCATTACTACAAATTCATAATGGCTATATCTTGTACGAAACACGGTCTTCGGAACATCTGCTTCCTTTACCTTCAGCTGATGGTACCCCGATCTCAAGTCAATCTTTGAGAAATACTGAGCTCCCTGGAGCTGATCAAACAAATCATCGATATGAGGAAAAGGATATTTGTTCTTAACAGTGATGTTATTCAAGGCTCTATAATCAATGCAAAGTTTCATTGAACCATCTTTCTTTTTAACAAATAAAACAGGAGCACCCCATGGTGATGTGCTAGGTCGAATGAAACCTTTCTCTAATAAATCTTGCAATTTCTCCTTCACCTCTAAAAGTTCAATTTGAGCCATTCGATAAGGGGGTTTTGAAATTGGCTTAGCATCAGGAACTAAGTCAACAGTAAACTCAACTTCTCGATCTGGTATTATTCCAGGCAACTCATCAGGAAAAACATCAGGATACTCATTTACCGCTGGCACATCATTAATCTGAACAGTTCCTTTATTTTCAACGATGTGTGCAAGTTAACATTCATTTCCATCTTTTACAAGTTTCTCGGCCTCTTGATATGTTATCAATAGTAAGGGTTCATTCTTGTACACAAACTGAAAGTCTTTCTGAAAAGAAACTTCTTTATCTCTACAGTCAATCTTAGCATGGTAAATAGAGAGCCAATCCATACCCAGGATAACATCAAACTCTACTAGAGGTAGAACAATAGGGTTTGCAAGTAAGTTCTTTCCACAGATAAGGATAGGAAGATTCTTATAAATTCTTTTTGCCTCAACATTTCCCCTAGGTGTTTTTACCAAAAGTTCAGGAGTCATTTCTTGAGATGGTATTCCCATTTTACTAGAAAAGGTTTCAGAGATGAAAGAATGTGTAGAACCCTAATCAAACAACACACTGGCATAATCTGAAAAAACAAACAAAGTACCTGATACAACTTCATTTGATGGCCCGACATCTGCTGAAGTAGTTGCAAAGGATTTCACCACCCCTTTCTGCTTGTAGTCTAACTGCTTCCCATCACTCAAGCTCTTTTTCGGACACTCGTTTGCATAGTGACCCATCTCATTGCACTTATAACATTTCACTAACTGTAAATCAAATTTGGTCTTACCATCACCCTGATCTTTTTCAGTGAAATCATGAGCCTTATGTCCCATCTTACCACATCGGTAGCACTTTCCAGAATTCAGAAGACATTCCCCAGCATTCCTTTTTCCACATTTATCACAAACTGGAAACTTAGTTTTCATACCGTCATACTTTTTTGAAGAATTCTTACCTTTCTCCTGCCACCTCGGTCTCTTCTTCTATTGGTTGTTATAGAACACTTGATCATCGGAAAACTCCATTTCTACCTTCTCAGCACATCAAACAAGCTTTTCATAACTTTTAAACTCATGAGAAGCTAATTTCCTTCGATATTTTGCCTTTAATCCTGAGTAAAAATGATTGATTTTACTATCAAGGTCTCGGATAAAATTTGGAGAAAACCTTGCCAATCGAGTGAACCTTTCTTCATAGGTAGCCACTGAGTCTTCCTCTTGCCTCAATTCCAAGAATTGTTTTTCCATCCTAAGTCGAAGAGCCTTAGGAAAATACTTTTCAAGAAACATACCTTTGAATTCATCCCAGTCGAGAGCATCAATCTCATCAGCATCCATGATATTTTTAACCATCGACCACCACTGATCTGCTTCATCCTCCAAACGTTAAATAGAAAGACTAACCTTTTGATTGTCTGAACACCCCATGACATCGAAAATCTTCTCTAGTGATTTAATCCACCCTTCAGCTAGAACAGGGTTAGATGATCCTCTGAATGATGGGGGATGTTGCCTCATGAAATGTTCCACCATTGACATGTTCCTCTACGGTTGATCTGTCTGATCTCGTGTATGGATACCACCGCCATTTATCGCTTGAGTCAACTGCGCTATTACTGCAAAAAACTGTTTAGTTCCAATTCCGACTATCTCGGGATGCTAATTCGGAAGGTTATTTCCTTCTGTATGCCTTCTTGGCACTGCTTCCTTGTTTCCTCTGCGGAAAACCATTCTGAACAAACATGTCTTAGATGAAGCAATATGGTAATCTTCAAATGCTATATCATTTCAAAAAAAAATATTTTTGGATAATCATTTAATAGAATTATAACTCTTAAAGTTATCTAAACCGACCTTTGATACCAACTATAAGGCCCCAGCCTTAAACCTTACTTAATCTTGAGTTATTACAAGATTACACATTGAGGATCTTTTCGGGTTTAGAGTTTTATAGAATTAGATCAAAAAACTTTCATTACATTCCACATATAAACAATGTGGTTACATAAAGATAGTATTCTTATTTCCCATCAATGGAAACATATTTAAAATAAAACATGGATTCTTTCTTGACACTTCCTTGACACTATCATCATATCATGTACCTTTCCCTTGACCTATGAAAAACATTTCAAAAAAACTTGGGATGAGCATAAAAATCTCAGTAAGGGATATAAAAATATATGGAAGGGAAACATGGGTACATATATACATAAGAATGAAATCATAATTTACCCATAAAACATAATCACTTTAATATAGCTCATCAAATCATGAATAAATCATAGAAATCATAAGACATAAAGGTAACTTGAGGCATTCATAACATTCTTATGTAGGGAGTAACCCTCTTGGTTACGTTTGGAATACCCATCACAGTATATTCCCTAAATCTCTTCGGAGAAACCTTAACGTTTCACTCCTTCGCGTTACCCAATGCATTGGAGAGCTATATCGGGCTCACCCGCCCTTAGTTTATCACGGAACCACCAGTCTTCATAATAATTCCTAAGAACCTCAACATAATCGTATCAAATAAAACATGCATAAAGGAAACATAACATTTCCACCTTTCAATCACAAGATATCAATACAACACATTGATATAAAAACATTATGAAAACCATTTTCAATACCAAAATAAAAGAAAAGTAAAACATGGTA
Organism: Viscum album; assembly: GCA_963277665.1. Classification (NCBI taxonomy): domain Eukaryota; kingdom Viridiplantae; phylum Streptophyta; class Magnoliopsida; order Santalales; family Viscaceae; genus Viscum; species Viscum album. Next base: position 219,594,852 of record OY728163.1, read on the forward strand.
TTTATTTTTCTTTTAAAAAGAAGGTATGGCTTGTAGAGGAAGCCGAAACTCAAATAATGGTCACGGCGGCGGAGAAGTCATTGTCGCCGCATACATACGAAAAAAACATTCCCTTTTGTCATTTAGTAAATGCTTCGTATAAAAAGATTCCTTTTGAATAAATGTAAAAGTAAAAGGGGTTTGTACACCATATAAAACAAGGTTGTGTATAAAACAAAATATGCCTCAATGAAAGGAGATTGAGACGAAGTCCCATACCTCGGGTCCGACTTGACTCGATCGTTCTTTAATGTTCGGAATAATAAACTTGAGTTAATTTATACTTGCTTAAGAACCTTTTTTTAAGTTCATTATTCCCTTTATATCACTTATTTCCATGTCATGAACACTATGTAATTATTTAAGTTAATAACGGTCGTTTTAACGATCATTGGTACTTGAGTCAAAAATAAACCCTTTATAATTACAAGTTGTTCATGTATCCATTATATCCAGAATTATAATCACGATTTATATATCATATATATCCAGTATATGCATGCATTTATAATATTACATAATCATTTAGAGGTAATAAATGAAATGCACCGTTCATGGAGACGGTAAGCCGTACGTACGCATGAACGCTACTTTCATTTCTATTTCATATTTTATAGAATGGAATCATAATTATATAAAGGTATATTATAATTCCAGTGTAATATCATATATAATATCACAACTCCATCCTTTATACGTCCCACATATGGTATTTAACGAATCAAATCACTTTGAGGGGGCGGTAGTCTGCACTTCTTTAAATGAAGATATCACGTTTACCCATAATGGAAACCATAAAGGTATGCCCAAAATTAAAAATACAGAAGCTTAAGGAAAACATAAACATATTATATATCATATATAAATATAGTGTGATATTAATGGCCACCTTTTAAGGTGTTAAAATAATGTTCAACAATCATCGTTTCGGGAGGCATAAATTCACCATCCACGGAAACAGTATGTCCTTTAACCATTAGATGTAGGTGTGTGTAAGTGTATCTCGAATCCTTCTTATAACAACATCCTATTATATTGAATATACTGGAGTTGTTACAAAAGAAATTAATAAAAAGAGTTTAGGGGGTTGGAGAAGCAAAATAAAACAAAAGGACTCAAGTGAAGACATTACCTTAAAATCGGGTAACTCCCTTTGGATTGAGCTCAAAGGCTTCGTTGGGAAGAATTATGCCCAAAGTGAGGCTTCAAGGAGTAATAGAGGGAAGTGGAGAGACAAAATGGGCAGGGGTTGGCTGAGCCAAAGGCTTTTGGAGTGTGGGTAAGGAGGTAGAGGTGGGGGCCTTTTATAAGAGGAGAGGAGGGGAACTCTTGGAAAGTAAAGAAATGTTACTTTATTTGAAAATGATTTTCGGATTGAAAAAGGTCCCACATTGATATAATTAGAGGATAAGGTGATAAGGGTTCGAAATATACCCACCCAATAGGTTTTGGACATGTGTAGGTCTTAGATTTTACATTATCTTTCCATTTTATTTAAATTGTCAAATAATGAGGTCATCGCTGCATCATTATGATGTCATAAATAATTTAATTTATTTAATGTCTAAAAATTATAAAAAAAATACTATGATGTAGAAAATATTTTTAGATTTCCAATGACTATTTATAGTCCAAAATATCATTTATTTATACAAAATTAAAAATATTTTACTTAGGTGATACATTCTTTGTTACATTTAATATTTTTTAAAAAATAAAAAGATAAAAAGTCACTTTCTCACAAAAGTGATTTCATGGGACCCCCAAGTTTGGTACAAGGAATCCCATGGTCGGAAATGAGACAAAAATTAGCCTTAGGAAACATTTTGGTGTCATTTTTTATTATTATGATATTATTTTATTGTCCTTAACTACCCGATTACTCATTAATCAAGATAATTAAAGATAATTACCGTCGTTACTATTCATAATGTCCAAAAATAAAAGAGTCATGATTACATAATTTGGACCTTTTGATTCCAAATATGTAATCCATTTTACCAAATTCCAAACACAAAAATTGCAATAATTGATTTAAAAATAATTCCTGTTGTCAAAACAAATAGCGGGTTTTTTTGAAACAATATCTATGAAAAGTTTGGCATTAGTTTATGACCAATTTCAAAGTGAAATTAATCCTAATGAACACCATTGGATTAAATGGTAAAAATATATTCAGATTACACTTTAAGACCAATTAAAAATATAATCTAACCATATAATTAAATTAAATGAAAAAGCAGTTTTGATGTAAAATGCAGTATTTTTCACCATTCATTAAAAAATGAACATTGTCAGAAAAATACCAAAAATTTATCCAATGTAAATTTCAATGTCCCAATCATAATGAATATGTTTATTTTGACAAATATAGATTATAAAATTTTCAAAAGTTTGATTTAAAAAGGGTTTGCCATCAAAAGGCAGTAAAACAATCTTTTAAGAATATTAGTGTATTCCATGCTTAAGATTGGATTTATTTTCATTTTAAGCCTCTAAAACACTATCTAATTCATTAATAGACATAGATAAAAATATATATTATTCATTACTTACTTGGGATGTTACAAATACGACCCTTACGAATAGTAAACCGGCTAAATGAATAGTGAACCCACCCATGAAATGATAAATAAAATTTAGGCATCTTATAAATAAAAATATTAAATAATTATATCATAGTATAAGCAAGTATTTTTTTTTTAAAAATTTATTAATTAAGTGTTGGTATTTTTATAAGTAATAAATGTTTAATTGAAATTTTATGATTAATTCAATAATTTAAGAGAAAATTTATTTTCAAAAAATGTATTCCTAAATTAATATTTTTATGTCTTATTATTTTAATATAATTTTATGACACCTTAAGTAATTTTTCAAAGTGTTATAAAATCTGTTATAGTTTTAAAATCTGTATTTTGCAAGTAAATGATGATTTTAATTAAAAATTAAATTAATAATATTTATAAAATTATTTTCATAAAATGGAGTTCATTTTTTAATTCTACACATTGAAAAATGGTTAGGGTGATTTTTTGGGATTTTTCTAAATTATTTGAATTTTTAATGAATAGTGAAATGCGGTAATTTTTTGCATATATACATTATAAGCTAAATAAACTATTCTTGAAGTCATATCTGATGTAAGAACCATAATATCGAACTTCCCTTGATTATTTTAATATTTTTATGATAATTGTCAAACTATTAATAGTCTTGAGCCGAAATAATAAACCGATGAATATAATAATGAGAAAACATCCCTCAAGAGGAGAATTCAAGAGGTAAATCCTCTCTCTTTTTCTTTTAAATTCCTTTCAATTTCATTTCTTTTCTTATTAAATCCTCTCCTACCTTCATCCAAATGGAATTATAATTCCATTTCCTTATATATACTATAATTATATCGTGTTAATGGAAGATTCATCATTAAAATCCTCCCTCTCACTCTTTTATTATAAAAATGAAATTGTCGCCCGTGAAGTGTCAATTTACCGACATTGTGGGCAACACACTTTCATTTTACTTAAATGACTTTAAGTATATTAATAAAACCATTAAATGGTTTAAAAAATATTTTAATATGTATGATAAAATCCTCTGTATGTTTTGTATCTAACATTTATACATAATACTAAATGATAAAACAAAACGAGTTTGTTGTGATCGAAAAACCGCCAAAATTAACCTAAAACGATCATCATTAAATTTTATCTAATGATTCATCCTCATGGTATATAACCAAATTATTTATAAGATAATTTAAAATTATGTAAGATCATTAATAACATATAATAATAATTCTGGATATTTATCCTCATTTTACACGAACTTCCTTTCATGTATACAAGTGAACTGATCATGAAAACCATAAAAATGAATGCTCCTGAATGATGAAATTAAACTATATAACTCATAAAAGGCCCATAAATTAACTTAAAACACTATAATGAATAAAATTAATGTCTAAAAGGTTATGGATTTGTAATTAATGAATCTAATGTGATTATACAGGATATTAAAGTGTAGAAAGCATTCAGACACAAGGTAAGAGAAATTCTCGAACCCAACTCTCTTTTCTTGGGTTTTACCTATTTCACCCCATTTTAATTATGAATATTTCTTAAATATAATTTATTCACAATTATATTACCTTTTCTAGGATATGAATGTTTTCTACTTGAGTTTATTACAAACACAATTTTTTCCAAAAGAACTCCTTTTAAAAAAAAACACACATTTTAATTCTTAAGATTGTTTCATCTTCAATAAAGGTTGATGATTCAAGGATTTTATTCCCTATTTCATTTGGGAACCCAAATTTTACGAATATATGATTATGAAATGAAACCCATTCCTTTCCATGGGTTATTTTATGTTCAAGATTGATATATGTTCTATGTGGCATGCATGATAATGTAAATATTATGATGTGAAAGGTGTACTTGAAATTATATAATGCAATGTAAATGTTATGATGTGACGAGTGCACTCAAAATTATGCAGTTCTATAATTCATTGGGTAATGTGATATATCTGATGATAAAAGTGAAATATATGTAAACATTATTCTAGATTTGTTCACAACTATGTGTGGTAGTTGACCACTAAGACATGATGTTTCATTTTTATGCATTGCCACATTCCAAACCTTATCTTAATGACTTCCTCTCATGATTATGATTCCATTATTATGATATGATGAAAATGTTATGTTAATACTCACCCCCATTTTATATTGTTTCATGTTATTATCTATCCTCTTACTGGGATTTTAGCCCATCACTTTTTTATGTATATACTCAGGTGATTACATGTACTAAGAAGAATTAAAGGGCCAATAATAATCCAAATAAGAAATAATTAAATAAATTTTTATGTTATATTTTGTAAATTTTATGTATGGTTCTAATTTTCCCAAGAAACTAAACCTTTTGATCCTCTTTGTGTGATTATTTTATGTTGATTGTATTTAAAATGTTGTAATAGTAATGTAAGAAAAATCAGGGTTGCTATAGTTGGTATTAGAGGATGGTTTAGTTAATTTGGGGATTATGATTAGATAACCTTAGTGAAAACTCTTAGTATGAGACTAAGTATAAGTAATCACACAAGAAGATTTGTTTTAGAAAATGCTAAACATAGAGATCCCACAAGATATGGTTTTAGACTTAAATTCAAAAAGGAACATATTATTTATTCATGACTTATTGACTTATGTTTTTCTCTAACCTTTTCTATTTTATAAAATGGTGGGAACCAAGAGAAAATAGTCCAACAACCCGTGTGGGGGACAATGTGGCGATTTCCCGAATTACATCCCCAATACTTTGGGATGTGGAGTTCAAAATTTCATGGCGATGCTTACCCAATTTTCATAGGTTATGAACAATAACCTGAATAATGTGGAATGTATACTTTCACCTAAGAGGGATAAACTAGATACCAAGTGTTTTATGCATCAAAGAACACCTACATTTAGTGGATATTTTGATCCACTTTTCTTAGAATAGTGTGTTAACTCAACGAAGAATATATTTTCAATACATCATTGTTCTAAGATAGAAAAAGTGACTCTGGCTATTTATCGTCTAGATGGAGCGGCCGACCAATGGTGGGAATTGATTAAGAAAACCATGCCAAGGGATGGAATTGAAGATATGGAGTTGGAATACTTTTAGATAATTTTTCTTAACAAGTATTTCCCTCAAAATCTTAGTACAAAGATGGATAGAGAATTCATAGAGCTAAATCAAAAGGAAGGAGAATATGTCACCACCTATCATAAATAAGATCTGATTGCCATCAAAATAGACACCTGACCCAGTCTATGGAAAGGCCTGAAGGGCGTTACTTATCCCCATGGGCTTTCACAAGTTCCTGGGTATCATGAATAATGGTTTGGAAATTATTTACCTGAGTTTAGAAGCATTAAACAACCAAAACAAATAAATAAATTGAATTTGAAAATTTAGTCCAAAAAAGTCTGTAATAAAATTCATAACTGAAATACATGGTTTTAGGCAAAGCCTAAGAGGGCCGCAACTCAAAATTAGCAGCAACTACAACTCTAGAACCACCACAAAAAAGGGACCATCACCCCTAAGCCTTCTCCACAACACCACATCAAGGATGGAAGCTAAAAACCCGAACCTCCATCTCCAAGGACCTTTACCTTACCTGTATCAAACATAACCAAGTCTAATTACACTTAAAGGTGTAAGTAGGGTGTGAAACTAAGCCCAATAGGATGCCACCCAAAAAGATTCCACGTGGTAAAAATTTTAAGACAAAGAAATCTTGAAAGTATTATAAACAAGAATTGCTAGTAATAATTCTAAAAGGATGAAACATAAAATGAGAATGGTTTTTAAAGAAAAACTTTAAGAAATGAACAATTTCAAAGAAAAATACATGCTACTAAATTTTTCCATCAAATCACATCTTATGCCTACGGTAAGTACAATATGTTCGATGAGCACTAATCAAGAGAACACCCCTAGGAACTAGCTAGTTGTGGGCCCTAAGTACATAATATCATGGTGTAAAAGAAACCATAATCAATATCCTTATCATGCATGAGCCACTAGGAGGGGAAAAACCAATGTCCTAGTGGTCCCTAACATCATCAAAGTTTATTTAGTGTTTTCATTGTCAAACTTGCTAAGTGAAATAGGGATGACACCACTCCAGGTCACTAGCATACTAGTCCTAGTTCATCCACCTAGAAAATTGGGTTACCCTCTTTGTACTCAAACAAGTTAAACATGTTAAAGAATACCATTTTCACATAAAAACACCATTTATATAACATACACACACCAAAACCTTTATATAACTAAATAAAATTTTCATAAAACAACTTCAAGTAGTAAAACAAGGTTTTGCACACCAAATCCATTTAAAAACCCTCTTTCAAGGAAAAATGTACACCAATACCATAACCAACCAGATTTTTCAGCCCAAAAAACATTTAATAAAACAATTTCATTGATCACTAAATAACCCCAAATGATACAACATAGAATACACATGAAAACACCAATTTTCATGTCAAAATGCATCTTTAAAATTAAACGCTCAATCAACGCTACCAAAAATGACTTTCACATCACACAAAAAGGATATTAAACATGTAAAATAGGTTAAAAAAGAAATATAAATTCATCCAAGAATGTCTGCACATGGAATCACCAACCTTATGTGTCAAAAACCCCAAATCCTTGTGTGAAACTTAAACCTCACCACCGCCACACCACAAGGGATTGAAAACGAACCTAAATCCACAAGATTAGACCAAGAAACCCAAAATAAAACCCTAGATATGAATCCCTAGCTGATGTAAATTTGTAACTTCAATAAATGTGGAAGAAACCCTAAGAAAATGGAATAAAAACAAAAGAGGAATCACTTACTTGAAGAATCTTGTAGTTCCCCAACCAAAATCCCCTTAAAAAATGTGTTCCAAGAGAGGTTGAGGGAGCTTGGGAGCCTTCCATGGATTCTAGGGTCAAATGGGGGAAGAAATGTGGGAGATATGTTTAATTAAGTAAGAGAAAAATAGTAATTACAAAACATTTTTTATGACCTAGACACCTATGCACGGTTTGGCTGCATGGTTTAGTAAACTGTGCAGCCAAATCGTGCAACATGTTCTGGCCACCCAAAAACCACCCAATTTCTTCCAAATTCAAGGAGGGATTAGAGGAAACTTAGGGGAAAATTTAAGACAATAATATAAGATAAAAGAGCACCTTAAAAGAAGAGTATGGATGTGACAATTCTCCCCACCATGAAAACTTTCCACCCTGGAAAGTCAACCCAAAGCTTGATCAGAAAACAAGAATGGGTACTCTTGACCATCCCATGACTTCTTCTCCCAAGTCTCATGAACATAATTACCATTATACAAAAGGACCAAGACCAGTGGAATAGACTCCCCTCAAAGATCCTTATCTTGAGAATCCACTATTCGCACTGGCCACTCAAACACAGTTAAATCAGGCTCTATCTCTAACTCTTCCCAATTCAGCACATGAGACAGATCTCGATTGCACTTATTAAACTAGAATACATGGAATATATCGTGAATATATGTCAACTAAGAGGTAAAATACAACTTGTATTCCAACATTCCAATGCGCTTGGTGATCTCAAAAGGCCTAACATACCTCAACGTTAGCTTTCCCTACTTTCCCAAACGACGTTGACCCAAATAAGGGACCAATCTCACGAATACCCAATCACCCACATAAAACTCTAAATCTAAATGCCTCTAGTCAGAATAAGATTTGTGGAGACTCTGAGATATCAATAAATTATGCCTTATCAACTTGACATTATCAGATGTCTCTTGCACAAAGCTTGGCCCCAATAGTGAGGTCTCACCCACCTTAACCCAACACAGGGGGACCGACAAGGCCGACCATAGATTGCCTCAAAAGGAGCCATTCAAACCGAAGATTGGTAATTGTTATTATAATCAAGATCGACCAATACCAAATGGATATCCCACGAACTACCAAATTCCAAGACACATGCACAGAGCATGTATTCCAGAATTTGATTTTCCAGCTCTATCTGACCATCCGTTGGAGGATGCTATGCCGTGATCATCTTAATCTATGACCCCAAATACTTTTGAAGGCCTTCCTAAAATTGAGAGGTGAAGCAAGGCTCTCTATCTGACACAAATACTGATGGCACACCTTGAAGCCTTACCACCTCCTGAATATACAATCGGCCCAAATCATCCACTTTAGTTGTATCTCTTATCGGAATGAAGTGGGATAATTTGGTTAGATGATCAATCACCACCCAAATATAATTCTTACCCCTAGGGGTATGAGGTAAGAAAATAATAAATTCCATGGTGAACTTATCCCATTTCCAGGTAGGAATGAGTGACGACTGAAGAAAATCAAAGGGCCTTTGATTCTCTTCTTTCACCTATTGACATGTATAGAATCTCGACATGAAATCAGCTATATCCCACCTCATACCTGACCACCATAACTGTCAAAAAACATCATAGTACATTTTGGTATCTCTAGGAGGAATGAACCATTGAGACTGGTGGTTATCTTGCGTCACCACCTTCCTCATAGACATTGGCACCACTGAATGGCCCTTGAAGCACAAGATGTCCTCGGGAGACAAAGACCAATCCGAGGTCATTTCTTCACCATAAAGAAACTTTATAGACCACTAACATAGCTCATCATTGGGCTACTTCTTCCAAATCAACTCTAAAGGAGTATGAGACAACTGAATGCTTGCTAAGAATTCACCTCTACTGTGCTCCTTGTTCTCCACATGCATCTGAGAAAAGAGAACCATTAGATTCCAATAATAACTATAATTTCTCAAAGTATGCACTCATACTCTTATGCTCAAGGAATCATCCACCACCTTACCCTTACCTGGGGTATAAATGACATCAAAGTCCAACCCTTACGGATATTCGATCCAATGATGCTACCTCAGATTAATATCCTTCTGTGAGAAAATGTAGGCTAAACTCTTATGTTTAGAGTAGACCATAAACTTCTCCCCAAAGAGGTAGTGATGCTATGTTTTTAAAGAATGAATCACCACTGCAAACTCTAAGTCATGGGTCGGGTAGTTCTTTTCATGTGGTCAGAGTTGGCGAGATACATACACCACCATGTGATCACCCTACATAAGAACACACCCAAGAACCATACCTGAAGCATTGAAATACACCACATATCCCTTTCTAGATTTTGGCAATATCAACATGGGGGCGGTAGTCAGATTCCACTTAAAATCCTCAAAGGATGCCTAAAATTATGGGGGCCATTAAAACTTCACCCCTTTCTGGGTTAGCGTGGTTATGGGTGAAGCAAGCTGAGAGAAATCCCAAACAAACCGCCTATAATAACCTTCTAGGATGAGGAAAATCCTAATCTCAAACACATTCTTCAGATGCTATCCAGAAATAACTACACTAATCTTCTTAGGGTCCATAAAAACCCAATCCTCTGAGAGCACATGGCCTAGAAACTTTACTTCCTTAATCCAGAAAGCGATCTTGGACAATTTTACATAAAGACAATGATCCTGCATAGTGCCCAACACAATCCACAAATGACTCTCATGGTCTTCCTCAGATCTAGAGTAAGCCAGGATGTCTTCTACAAATACCACAATCAAGGAGTCGAGATACTAGTGAAACACCCTATTCATGAGTTCCATAAAGACCTCTAGAGCATTCTTCAATCTTAAAGGAATGAACAAGTACTCAAAGTGGTCGTACCGACTACGAAAAGCTGTCTTCGAGATATACGCCTCTCTCACCCTGACTTGGTGGTAACCCGAATGAAAATCTATCTTGAAAAACCACTTTCCCCCATTCAACTAATCAAAAAATTCATCCATTATGGGCAAAGAGTATTTTTTCTTGATGGTTAAATTATTCATCTTTTGGTAGTTAATTCACAACCAGAGGGACCCATCTACCTTCTTCGTAAAAAGAATAAGAGCGGACCAAGGAGATATGCTTGGGATAATGAATCATTTGGATTACAAATCGTCCAGCTATATCTTTAATTCCCTCAACTTGGTGGGGGTCATAAGATATGAGGGAAGACATATCAGTTGTGTTCTCGATTCCATATTAATCGATAACTCCACATCCCGCTCAAGGGGAAATCCTGAAAAATCATCTGGAAATACCTCGGAGAAATCATACACTAAATGAGTTAATCAACCCTCAGGAACACAACCATCATCCTCTAGTGCGAGAAATGATAAGTGGAAGACAATATTTTCTAACTCTAGGAGTGGAGGTCCCACTCCATCTCAACCCCTAACATGAAAAGCACACACGACGGGAACCAAAGACCTTTTTCCTTATTCTTACCCAACAACATCACCAAATCTATCACAAAGGACAACAAATCGGTTGGAAAATTCAGTAGTTTTACAATACGTGTAGAGATAAATGAAACATAAGCACCAATATCAAAAATAATGGTATCTATAGAAGATGTAATCAAAATGGTACCTCGAACTGTTGAAGGCCCTGCATCTGACCCCATTGGTGCTTGATCTACCACATAAATATACCTAGCCTCTACCTAAGAATGTCCGCTCTCATGTGGATCTTCCATGAACCGGATCTACCCAGAGGATGATCTAGCCCTGCCGCCATGGACACCAAACCGAGATCCCACATTCTCGATGGCTCTGACTGAACTGGAACTCCCCTGGAAGCCATAGATCCAACCCCATTCTGGAGTGGATGTGCCACCTTGCAAAAGTGCTGAAAGTGTACCATAGCTCCACACTAATAACAAGGCTTCCTAAGAGATGTACAAGAACGTTGGGTGTTCCTTGAGCTCCCACACTGGTATCACACAACAAACCTCACATGAGAATCCACAGATGAGAATTGTTTGGGAAGATGGCCTGAACTATAACCTCCATTCCCCCCCTGCTCCCCTCGCTTCCTTTTCTTCTCAGATGAGCTACCACTGCCAGTAGTAGAAACCACTCCAGAAAACCTATACTTTCCTTTCTGATAAATCTCAACCATACAATCATGATAGAACACCTCAGTATAAGTTCTCATCTTGAATAAGAAGACTTGAGAGTAAATTTCTAGTCACAACCCCTTCTCAAACTTCTGAGATTTTAAGGACTCATTAGAAACAATATCAGGTGAATACCACACTAGATCAAAAAAATGGTTAACATATTCAATCATTGACCAATCTACCTGGGAAATATCCATGAACTCTTGGGATCTAGAATAGGCCAACACCTCAGGGAAATACTGCTCATTGAAGATGGTCTTGAAATCCTTCCAACTCATCTGTTCATTCTTCCCATGTGGAATGACTGATTCCCACCACCTAAGACTGGGGCTCTTTAGATGAAATGAGTCAAATTTCACCCTGAACTCCTTAGGTGTGTCTAGAAACTCTAATATATGCTCTATCTTCTCGATCCATTCCTCTACCTCTTTAGGTTCCGAGCTACCTTAGAATGAAGGGGGTTTATTCTTAAGGAACTTCTAGGATTTATCCTTCTTGAGACCAAAATCATCTTCTATAGTTGGAGTAGGAGCATGGCCTTCTCCCTGACCCTGATCCTGGATAGCCTGAACCACAACTTATACCAACCTTTGATCGAGCGGTGAGGGATAAATCTATCCATATTCCTCCCATGGGTGCAAGGGAGGTCTTTAGGGAGGCATGTTGCTACAAAAAGCAACAGTCACAAAAGAAAAAATTAGTAAAATAGTTCTGAAAAATTATAGAAACAACATAAAATATAAATAAATAAAACTCATCACAATAATGATATAAACAACTAATTCACTTCCACCAAATGTTCACGTGCAGTCTGCAGCCCGCACGTCCCACCTAAAAGAGAAGTCAAACAAACAATCCTGAAATCCCATGGTGACTCGTGGTCTATCATAAGAGGTGTGGGCTAGGCACCCTACTCACATCCAAAACTATGATCCATGATAGTCCTAGTTCCTGTCTAACCAGACTCATCCCAAATAATAACATAACCCGAAGAGCTTCACTCCTCTGATACCATTTTTTCACGAACCAGATCTGGTCTCCATAAAAACTAGCACCCAACCTGGTTCATGGAAAGTCTTAAAGGTAATTACCTATCCCCACGAGCTAACACAAGTGCCCAGGTATCATGAATAATGGTTTGGTAATGATTTACCCAAATTTTGAAGCATTAAACAACCAAAAACAGTAAATAAACTGAATCTGAAAATTTAGACCAAACAAGCCTGTAATAAAATTCAGAACTGAAATACATGGTTTTAGAAAAATCACACGAGGGAAACAACTCAAAAGTAGTACCAAATAAAACTATATAAACACCACACAGAAAGGGTCCATCATCCCCAAGCCTTCTCCACAACACCGTATTAAGGATGGAAGCTAACGTCCCTAACCGCCGTCTCCAAGGACCTTTCCCTTACCTGTGTCAAACATAACCAAGTATACTTACACCCAAATGTGTAATTAATGTGTGAGACTAATAACAATATTATTCCACCCAAAAATATTCCATGTGATAAACATTTTAAGAAAAATAAAGCATGCAAGTCTTATAAACAAGAAATGTTAGTAATTATTTTTAAAGGATGCAACTTCAAATTAGAATAGTTTTTAAGGAAGAAACTTTAATAAATGAACACTTTTAAAGAAAATATCCATGAAACTAAATTTTTCCATCCAATCACACTATGTGTCGATGGTAAGTAAAATATGTTTAATGAGAACTAATCACGGGAACATCCCTAAGCACTAGCTACCTGCGGGCCCTAGGTACATCGTATCTCGGTGTAAAAGAAACCATAATCAATATCCTTCTTATGAACGATCCACTAGGTATGGAAAACCCAATGTCTTAGTAGTCCCCAAAATCATCAAAGTTTAGTTAGTGTTGTCATCGTCAGAATTACTAAGTGAAACAGGGATGATACCACTCCGGATCACTAGCGTACAAGTCCTAGTCTTCCAACCTAGATACTGAGGTTTCCCTCTTTGTGCTCAAACAAGTTACACATGTTAAATAATACCATTTGAACATAAAAATACCATTTATATAACATAATAACACCAAATAGTACCCAACATGCCTTTTCATCCTTTGTGTAACTCAATAAACCATTCAAAATTTTCATAAAACAACTTCAAGTAGTAAAACAAGGGTTTTCACACCAAATCCATTTAAAACCCCTATTTCAAGACCAAATGTTCAAAAATAACATAACCAACCAGATTTTTCATCCCAAAAAATATTTAATAAAACAATTTCATGGATCACCAAATAACCCCGAATGATACAACATTGAACACACATAAAAAACACCAATTTTCATGTCAAAATGCATCTTTAAAATTAAATGCTCAATCAACGCTAACAAAAATGAATTTTGGACCACAAAAAAAGAATAAAAAACATGAAAAATAGGTTAAAAAAGCAAGATAAATTCATACAAGAATGTCTACACATGAAATCACCTACCTTATATGTCAAAAACACCAAATACTTGTGCGAAACTTCAACCGCACCATAAGGGAGTGAAAATGAACCTAAATCTACAAGATTAGACCAAGAAACAAAAAATCAAACCCTAGGTATGATTCCATAGCTTTTGGAAATTTTGAACTTCAGTAATGGTGGATGAAATCCTAAAGAAATGGAAGAAAAACAAAATAGGAATCACTTACTTGAATAATCTTGAAGTTTCCCCACCAAAATCCCCTTAAAAAATGAGTTCCAAGAGAGGTTGAGGGAGCTTTGGAGCCTTCCATGGCTGCTAGGGTTGAATGGGGTAAGAAATGGTCAAGATGGTTTTAATTATTTAAGGGAAAAATAGGAATTACAAAACAAATTTCATGACTTGGACACCTGTGCACAGTTTGGAGGCACAGTTTAGTAAACTATGAGGCCAAATCGTGCGACCTATTTTGGCCACCCAAAAACTACCCAATTTCTTCCAAATTCAAGCGGGTACTAGGACAAACATAAGGGGGAAAGTTAGACCAAGAATTGAAGAGAAAAAAGTACCTTAAAATAAGTCTATGTATTTGACATCACCAACGAAGCAAATTTCACAAGGCTTGCAAGGTTTGCTTTGGGTTTTTTTATCAACAATGATAGTAAAATTAATAGATTATTTAGTGGTTTAAAACCAGACCTTCAAAAGGATCTTGAAATTAGAGAATTTGGGAGTTATAAAGAAGTTGTATGATGTGATCTCAAAGTGAAGATGGAGTTTAGAGAATGGTCTCATGATTATGGTGATAAGAAAATAAAGATGAAGTTTCAAGCTGGAGGATCTCACGAGAAAGGTGGAAAGAAAACGCAACCACCCACATGTCAAAATTGTAGGAAGAATCATTATGGGAAATATCTCAAAGGGATAGGTAAATGCTCCATGTGTGGGATATATGGCCACTAAACTCATGAATTTATAAAATAAATGAGTAAGCAGGACAATGTGGCGGAGGGAAGGAGGTACTATCCATGATCCAATGCTACAACTATAGAGAGCATGGTCACTATGCAAGCTAGTGCACTAAACCTTGAGTTCTCGAGGGTAATCACTGTCACCAGCCACCAAATCCAATGGAGCAAGGGAAGGATTATGCCATCAGTACTGTGAAAGTGGAGCAAGAAAATGAATTCGTATAAGGTACACTTCACATTCAATCAAGAATGGAAAAATTATTATTTGATTCTGGTTATACGCATTCCTTTATATCTTGAAAGTTTCCTAGAACTATTGAATCGAAGCCCCAAAACCTTGAAGTAGAGATATATGTAAAAATACTTGGTGGTGTAATCATTACAACTAAAGTGTTGGACTCTTCTCCTGTTGACATATATGGGGATATACTTCTAGCGAATATCGTAATACTTCCCTTAGAGGAATTCAATGCTATATTAGGGATAGATTGACTCTCATTATAAAGAGAACATATAAACTGTCAGAAAAAGGAAATATCTTTTCATATTCCTAACCATACCATGATACTCTACAAATTTAAGGAAGATTATGAATCTCCTTTTGAAAATCCTTCAATGGTGTGGGTGTTTATTCCCTATGAAGAAGCATACCTTGCTCAAATGGTTGATTCAAAGGAAGGTATCAACCTAGGGAAAATTCCAATTGTGAGGGAATATAGTGATGTATTTTCTGAAGAGTTATCCAGACTTCCCCTGGATCTTGAGGTAGAGTTCTCAATAGAATTCATACCTAGAGATACTCTTCTCTCAAAGTTTCCCTATAGGATAGATCCTATCTAACTGGAGGAGTTAAAGAAGCAGCTGCAATAGAATTTTGAAAAAGGTTTCATAGGATCTAGTGCATTACCTTAGGGTGTGCTAGTTCTATTTGTCAAGAAGAAGGATGAATCATTGCAGCTGTCTATTGATTATTGGGAACTCAATAATATCACCATAAAGAAAAAGTATCATATTCTATGTACTGATGACTTGTTAGATCAGTTGCGAGGAGATCAATACTTCTCAAAGGTGGATATTCATTATAGATATAATCAGCTAAAGGTGAATAAGGAATATATTTAGAAGACTGCCTTCTGTACAAGGTATGGGAACTGTGAGTTTCTGTTTATTCCCTTCAAACTTACTAATTCCTTGACAATCTTCAAGGATTTGATGAATAAAGTCTTTAGACATTACCTCAAAAAAATTGTGGTAGTGTTTGTTGATGATACTATCATCAACTCCAAGAGAAAGGAGAAACACAAAGAACATATATGGCTTGTGTTGGTGACATTAAGGAAGGAGAAGTTATACACCAAGTTCAGAAAGTGTGACTTTTGGATGCATCAATTCAAATTCTTGGGTTATGTGATCACAAGTGAGGGAATTTATTTGGACCCTTAAAAAAAAATTCAATTGAGGAATGGACCAGACCCTCTAGTGTCACATAAATTCATAGTTTTCTTGGATTAGTAGGGTACTATCGACATTTTATAAGAAATTTTTGCAATTTTATAGCCTGCTAACTAAGTTAACAAGTAAAGGGGTAATGTACATCTGGATGGATGAATGTGAGTAAATATTCAAGGAGTTAAAGAGAAGGTTGATCACTACACTTGTAATCACATTACTAAAAAAGTGGAGAAAGTTTTGTAATATACAATGATGCTTCAAAGAAAGTCTTGGGTTGTGTACTAATTAAAAATGATAATTTTATAGCCTACACCTCACGATAGTTGAAGATCCATGAGCATAACTACCCAACACATGATCTGGAGCTAGTAGCTATTATTTTTCCTTTAAAATATAGAAACACTACCTCTATGGTGAGAATTATGACATATATACCAATCACAAGATCCTAAAGTATATATTCACATAGAAGGAGATCAGTATGCATCAAATAATATGGTTAGAACTAATCAAAGACTACAATTTATCTATTCACTATCATCCTGGCGAGGAAAATATGGTAGTTGATGCTCTTAACAGAAAAGAACCTGCTACTCTATCCATGTTGTAGATTGAGAAAGACTCTATCTTCATGGATATGAAAAGGATGGATATGTAAACCATAATAACAGGGAATACGTCCTACCTTGCCTAAATGATTTCCCAACCATCTATCCAAGATAAGATTAAGGAGGTACAAAGGGATGATCTGGGGTCACAAAAGAAGATGAATGCAGTAAAGGAAATGAATTTGAAAGAGTTCCATGTCAATGACGATGGTGTGATTCAGTTTGGAATGAGGATCTATGTGCCTTCATCACCTGGGATAAAGAAGGAACTATTGGGCAATGCACATAGCTCAAATTTCTCTATCCATCTTGGGAGTACCAAGATTTACCATGATCTCCAAGAATACTTTTAGTGGGAAAACATGAAGGAGATTTCTGGGTATATATCAAGGTGATTGATATGCCATAAAGTTAAATATTAGTGACATAAGTAAAAATGAATGATAAAACCATTGCCTATACCCATGTGGAAATGGGATAATGTCACTATGGAATTTGTCACAGGTCTCCCAAATACGTCAAAAGGAAATAATGCAATGTGGGTTGTGGTGGACCAACACACCAAGACTACCCACTTTATCGCTATTCGGGAAGATATATCACTTGAAAAACTTGAAAATATATATGTGAAGGAATTGGTGAGGCTACATAGAGTTCCTCTATCAATTTTCTTTGATCGTGATCCCAGGTTCACATCAAAATTCTAGAGAAGTCTTAAACATTCTTTGAGTACTGAATTAAATTTCAGCATGACCTATCACCCCCAAACTGATGGAAAATCTAAAAAGACTATTCAAAATTCGAAGATATGATAAGAGACTACTATTTAGAATTAAAAGGTGCATGGGATCAGTATCTACCATTGGTTGAGTACTCATACAAAAATAACTTCCACTTGTGTATTTAGATGGCTTTATATAAAGCTCTATATGGAAAGTGATGTAGAACTCCAAACTTCTGGGATGAAGTTGGAAAAATAAATCTACTTGGAACCGATATTATATAATATCTAATAGATAAGGTTCAATCCATCCAACAACATATCAAATATTCTCAAAGTTGGCAAAAGAGATATGCCAAAAACTATCTAAGGGACTTGGAGTTCGACGTTGGAGATAAAGTCTTTCTTCGAATATCACTATGGAAGAGAGTCATGCGGTTTGGAAGAAAGGGAAGCTAGGACCAAGGTACATTGTCCCCTTTGAGATCCTTAATCACATATGATATGTGGACTATTGGCTTGAACTCCCACTGAATATGGATCAAGTTCATTATGTGTTCCACGCATCACTCCTGAGGAAGTACATACTAGATCCCTCGCATGTACTGAACTCAAAGGTGGTACAACTGGAAGATGATCTCTCTTTTGAGGAGCAGTAAATAAAGATTCTATACTAGATAGATAAGGTTCAAAACAACAAGAAAACCCACATTTTCAAAGTTTTATGAAGGAAACATTAGTATGAAGAAGCAACTTGGGAACTGGAGGAGGTAATGAAGGAGAAGTACCCTCACCTATTTATGTAAAACAAAATTTTGAGGGTGAAATTTTAAATGGGGGGAAGAATGTAACGACCAAAACTTTTATCGATAAAATTTATCCCTTCTTATAGTAATTTCATATAGTATAAATCACATAAAATCAATTAGAGACCATAATAAAAGATTTATAAATGAGGAATTAATGAAATAAAAAGCGTTTCTAGGAGTTAAGGAACCCATATTGATGAAATAGTGAATTGACCTTAGGAATAGTAATATGACCATTATGAATAGTAAACTGATGAAATGAATAGTGAAATCACCCATGAAAGTATAAATAAAATTCAGGCATCTTATAAGTAAAAATATGATATAATTATATCATAGTATGAGTAAGTAATTTTTTTAAAAATTATTAATTAATTGTTGGTATTTTTATAAGTTATAAATATTTAATTACAATTTTATGATTAATTTAATAATTTAAGAGATTTTTTTTTCATAAAATGTATTCATAAATTAATATTTTTATGTCTTTTGATTTTAAGATAATTTTATGAGACCTTAAGTAATTTTTCAAAGTGTTAAAAAATCAGTTATAATTTTAAACTCTGTATTTTCCAAGTAAATGAAGATTTTAATTAAAATTTAAATTACTCATATTTAGAAACTTATTTTCATAAAATGGAGTTAATTTTTGAATTATACACATCAAAAAATGGTAAGGGTGATTTTTTGGTATTTTTTTGAATTACTTGAATTTTTAGTGAATAGTGAAATACAATAATTTACAGTATATATACATTATAAGTTAAATACACTATTTATTGAGTAATAACTGACTTAAGAAACATAATATAGAAATTAACTTTATTATTTTAATATTTTTTATGATAATTCTCAAACTATTCATATTATTGATCCAAAATAATAAACCAATGGATACAATATTGAGAAAACACCCCTCTCATTCACTATAAATACCACCCCTCACACCCTATTCTCCACACACCTCGCAAGCTACGATAATTACCAAAATTATGACCAAAACTCTTCCCTATACCCTCCACTACATTCAGGATCTCTTGGTCTCATAAAAAGACCAAGCATAGGTTACTTAAGAAGGATCTCAAGAGAAGAATTCAAGAGGTAAATCCTCTCTTCTTTTCTTTCTAATTCCTTTCAATTTCATTTATTTTCTTATTATCTCCTCACATAACTTCATCTAAATGTCATGATAAATATATTTCCTTACATATACTATAATTATATCATGTTAATGGAATATCCATCATTAAAATCCTCCCTCTCACTCTTTTATAATAAAAATGAAATTGTCGAACGTGAAGTGTCAATTTACCGACATCGTGGGCGATACACTTTCATTTTCCTTAAACGCCTTCAAGATTGTTAATAAAACCATTAAATAGTTTAATTTTTTTTATTATAAAACTCTATTTATGTTATGGAGCTAACATTTATATATAATACTAAATGATAAAACAAAATGAGTTCATTGTGATCGAAAAACCGCCAAAATTAACCTAAAACGATCATCATTAACTTTTATCTAATGATTTATCCTCATGGTATATAAAAAAATTATTTATAAGATAAATTAAACTTTTGTAAGACCATTAATAACATATAATAACAATTATGTATATTTATCCTCATTTTACACGAACTTCCATTCATGTATACAAGTGAACCGATCATGAAAACCATGAAAACGAATGCTCCCAGACGATGAAATTAAACTACATAACTCATTAAAAGACCCATAAATGAAATTAATAAAACTATAATAAATAAAATTCTTGTATAAAAGGTTACGTATTTGTAATTAATGAATCTAATGTGATTATATAGGATATTAAAGTGAAGGAATCATTCAAACACAGGGTAAGGGGAATACTCGAACCCAACTCGCTTTCTTTGGGTTTTCCCTCTTTCACCCTATTTTCAGTATGTATATTCCTTAAATATTATTTATTTATCATTATATTACATTTTCTATGATATACATGTTTTTTAATTGAGTTTATTAGAAACATAATTTTTTTCCAAAAGAACTCTTCTTTAAAAAAACACTCCTTTTACTTCTTGAGACTGTTTCTTCTTCACTCAAGGTTGATGATTCAAATATGTTATTCCATATTTAATTTGGGAAACCAAAGTTTATGAATTTATGATTATGAACTTAAACTCATTCCTTTCCATGTGTTATTTTATGTTCAATATCAATATATGTTTTATGAGTCATTCATGATAATGTAAATATTATGATGTGATGGGTGCACCCGAAATTATATAGTACGATGTAAATGTTATGATGTGACGAGTGCACCCAAAATTATATATCACTCCAATTCATAAGGAAATTTTATGTATCTAATGAGAAAATTGAAATATGTGTGAAAAATATGCTATCTTTTTTCACAACTATGTGTGGTATTTGACCACTAAGACATGATGTTTCATTTTTATGCATTTCCACATTCCAAGCCTTATCTTAATGACTTCCTCTCATGATTATGATCCCATGCTTATGATATGATGATGATTTTATGTTAATACTCACCCCATGTTATATTGTTTCATGTTATTATATATCCTCTTACTAGGATTTTAGATCACCCCTTTTTGATGTATATCCTCAGATGATTACATGTACTAAGGATAATTCAAGGGATAATAAGAATCTAGTGAATAAGGAATTAGATAAATGCTTATGTTTTATTTCATAAATGTTATGCATGGTCCTAATTTTCCCAAGACACTAAACATTTTGATCCTCATTGTGTAATGATTTTATGTTGATTATATTTAAAATGATATAATAGTAATGTCAGAAAAAGTAGGGTCGATATATTTTGTGTGTGTTGGTTGGATTAAATGATATTTACAATTCAGATACACATCATGTATCACTTTTATCATGTGTCAATGCAACCCGCTGAAGGGATCCACATGTTCTTTGGATGCGGGACCACACAACATGTATGACAACTACACACCATGTGTTTCACTATCCATGGGTCTGTATAACTCGCCAAAAGGCTCCATGTGTATTTAAAATGAAGGAAATAATGAACTACACATCATGTAGGCTGGTTACACGTCATGTATGTCATTATTGTTTTAGGTTATCAGTATTATGTGATTTTTATTGTGTATTTGAGCACATGGTTTACATGAATATTTTCGATAAACCTTTTAATCTACATAGTGTCTACGCCATCTACACACCATGTAATCAAACAAGTCACCTGACTGGTCCGATCTACACACGGTGTGTAATAAATTCACCACATGTAATTGTTTCTTGGTGCATCGTGTATCCCGTGACATGGACAGATTCAGTGCACATGGTTACACAACGTGTACTCCAGCTACACACCGTGTAACCTGGGCCTACCGGCCAATTTATTTTGTCATTTCTTAATGGAATATCTAGTAATTCTTCACCCTTTCTTAGTCCTTTAAGAAAATAAAAAACTGAATGATGATAATTAAATATAAAAAAATGTTAATTAAAACTATCTTAAAGAATGAATATTTTTGAAATAAAAAATTAACCACTATTGTGTAGATAGATCAACAATCAAATAAATAATTAAAAATTTAAAACGTGACTACTCTCATATCACTTGAAGGTTCTGGGGGAAGAGGAAGCACCATGGTGGGGGAATTAACCATAAATTTTTTGTCGATTCAGTGGATCATTCAAAATTTTTTATATGATGTGAACATCATGACCAATGAAATTTTTCCACTGAATATTGACATAAATAAAACCCATAACACATAGATGATTTTCATGCTAAATTTATAATAAATTTATTTATGATTGGAATAAATAGTTACCTTGTCAAGGAATTTTCTTCAATTATGATATTGATCGCACGTAAACCCTTCTAGGATTACCTTTGTTGCATAGGGAGGATCCAAGTGTATAATCCCTCTAGCGGTGGTCCATACATGCTCCTTTGATCTTTGAGTGATGCCAATTGATTTATGGTTTCTATCATAATGAATCAATTATCTTTCATTGTTCATGTTGATAACATCTAGTTCCTTTGATCTTGAAGGAATCTCTCTAGCGCTTCTCGTTATTAAGAAGAAGAGAGGAGGAATGGTGAGAGAATTTCATTGTGTGCAACAATTCTCAAATATCGATTAACCCTACACAATAATCATAACTATCTATTTATAGAGCTAAGGTTTAGGTTAAAATATTATTTAATTGTGTACATGCCCCTAAATAAAATAATAATCATTTTCAAACCTCATCCCATATAATAATAATATTATTAATATTAATATTTCACAGCGTGCACTAACTCGCGCAATGATGAATATTATTTACTAGATTGTAAATAAATATTCATCACTAGACACAATCTTGGTCCACTCAAACTTCTCATCATTTATTAAATGCCTGAATAAATAAATAATTAATTATTTTATTCATCAATAAATAAAACAAATATTTTATTCATAATCTGGTAAATAAATATTTATTAAATATTCACACAATCAAATAAATTATTCATTAATGAATAAATAAGAACTTATTACCTTATGAATATAAGTGATCAATAAAACTTGAATAAAATTATTCTTCATCCTTGAGAATAATATTTATTCCAATAATTAAATTCAAATGGTACTTAATCGAGATCAATGGAAACACTTAGTGTACGACCCTCTAGGATTATTTCTCATTGGCATTAGGTGGAATTGACTAAAGCGAAAGATTATTTTCTAGCAACATGTTAAGGAACCCAAGATAAAGAACTTAATATTACAATGTCGACAACCACATACGAATGCTCTTGATGTAATATAATCTTTTTGTCTCAATATCTCATCAATCAAGTTTCACATCTGTGTGATCAACTAATAAGCTTGATATGTTTTTCTTTGACTATTTGAAATAAACCCGTCGTTACACCATGGTCATGGAATTTAATATGACAGTTCTATTATAATAAAATGGATGAGATACCAACTTCCATAAATATGGAAGGGACCAATACTTCCTCAACTTATACATTAATATCATTCCATCTATGACGCATCCAATGTACCCTACTTTTTGTGAACATATGTCGTTACAGTTTTGTTCTGTAAATCTAAGTGTGCGAGTCATGACATAAATTAATGATAATTGTAAAGTCTAAGGACCATTGTCCATTCTCATATATAAGAATATCTTATGACACTAAAACATGATGAATTCCTACAAACGAGATTGTTCTCATAATCTCTCATCTTGGAGATTACCAAGTGACAAATTTATGAGATGAAGTCTCATCTACGTACGAGTACTCACACATGGAAATCTACATACTACGTTCCATATCATAGTATGTTATCCAACTGTAGAACTATATTCAAGAATATCATCTTAGAACTTCAAGGTTCTCATCATAGCATGGAACTACTATGACCTTATCAATGTAGCAGATGTCATAGGACATTATTACATCAAAGTCATATAGAACAATGAGTAATATATAATAAGATGTTTCATTAATATTCAAACAATAAAATTTATATGTAAACCAAGGTACAAAAATTTGGTTCTAGAACACCAAATCCAAGATAAGTATGGCTTGTGGTGGGTGGAAGTGGGATCCTTTTATAGGTGAAAAGAGGGACTTTTCAATGGAATTGAAATTTATGTGATGGGTCACTGTAAGAAAATTGCTGAGTAGTGGTGGGTATTTTTTGATTTAGTGGTGGTTTAAACTACCGCCAAATGGTTCTGTGATAGTTTCAAAAAACCACCTCTAAATTATAGTGTGTCATATTTATAGTGGTTTTAACTACCGATGATAAAAAAAACATCATCATATAGCGGCGATTTAAACCACCGTTAAAAAAATATACCATATTTAGCAATGGTTTAAACCACCGCTATATGTTGATTGGTAAAAAAATCTAGCTACTGATTCTACAACTCCAGAACTACCCTAAAAAAACAAATGCACATACCAGGTGTATCACCTATCATAAGCAAAAAAAATCACACACATGAAATAAAAAATATTGTACATATCCAATCACATAGCTCAATAATTATAATTATGTATAGTGCTAAAGTGAACTTATTCTGAGCTTAAAAGACCCAAAACAATCCACATATTTCTCTATAGTTTTCTTAGACCATATGCATCTACATAGTCCGCTAAAACATGAATGAAGGAAAGTAATCATATATAAACAAGTCTATTAATTTACATGAACCATAAATGGTTTCAGCCTATTCAAACATGGAAAATCATGAAAATGTCATGTGAATACTCTATGCCACAAATGATTCATGAACAAACCCTCTATTTCTATATTAGTCTAAAAAATTAAAAATACCACTAATCACTGTCCGATGATGAACTCTGATCTTCACCCTTTCCATCTTTGTCTCTACTTCCTACTACCAGCACCTGTAAGACAATTATATTGAAAATTAATCAGTGTTGTATATTTATATTTAAACTTAAAACCAATAAATGTTTGTGAACTAAATGATTTTGAAGTTGTGTGATTTACCTGCTCACCAACATTCATCGATGTAATATCACTAAGGACAGATCCAGTCATCTTTTGATATAAATCAACCAATGCTTTCTGAAAAGATGATATTTGATCCCCTTGTTCTTGAATTGTTATTTTCATAGAAACAAACCATCTCTGAGCATCTCAGGGTAGGGAGTGACTACAACTAGGAGTAGATGCAGCTAAAATCCCCAATGGTCTGCCAAAGATCTCTAATGGTAATGGTCCCAAACTTATCCTATGTACTCAACCAGGATTCTCCTTCCTAAGGACTTTAACAATTGGGTAATTGTGAGAGACTAAGTAGGACTATGTGGGATTTACATCCCATAGTTCTTTAATTTTTACCTATAAATCAAATATAATTCATATTTGAAGTAATATATATTAACATAGTGACAAAAGATAATAAGTTATTATGATGAAAAATGAATTCATACCCTAACTTCTTTGGTAAACTCATTAACATAACTCCAATCAATTTTTTTGAATAGCCAATCAAATTTCTATTCAAGAGGCTTGGTACCCTAAATTCTATGACTACATTAAACAAAGATAAAGAAAAGATTTAATATATGGAATAGATAATATTGTCTTATAAATATTTAAACAAATGAAAAGATTATCAGAGTCAATCAGCTTCTAGAAAAACACTTTGGCCCCATAGTGTGAGGGATGATTTTCTTAGCCTGACTCAATACATTCTTCCTTGAAACATCCTAAAATAAATAAAATGTAATTTAATAGTAATGTATGCAATTTCATCTCTATGTCATATGCATGTATAAATGTAAAATGAGATTAATATTTTAATATATATATAAATACCATGTGCTTCTCATCATGATGTCTATTAATAAAAACTTTACATTTCTCTCTAGGCACCCCATTGGGTACCTTATCATATAGTTGTCAGGTGATCAACGAAGTATCATTGAATTCATTCCATAATCTCTATTTAAAATCTTTCCATTTCTTAACCTAAATTTTCAATGTCCACTTTCGTGCTATAATATCAGTAATGGGAAAGTGAAAAAACATCTATATAAAGAGATTCATTTTGAAAATATTAGAATTTAATAACATAATGACATTTAATTACACCATAATGTATTAAAATTACCTTTATTTGTGAATCAAAAACATTATTTTTTTCCAAGATGAAGGCACATGCCTCCAATCATCATATGTAATCAGAAGGGTAACTAGATCCGTCGCTAGATGGCCTAGAATCTGGCCAAATAATCCCATAGTGTCATCCTTAGGGACTCCATATCAGTAAAATGGGACAAATATATTTAGTATGTTCAGATTCTAGACATATGAATTTTTCATATTTTTCTCTGTAGCAGCATTTTTTCAATATTTTATGAAAAACCAGTTAGTAGTATAAATAGGTGAAATAAATTTATTCGTATTAATTTTTTTACCTATAACAGTATCCCTCAAATATCCCCACAAATAACCAAGAGTCAAAACCTATTCTCTCACTATTGTGGCTACTGAATGAGGAGGAGTTAGCTGATCTGCTAATAGGATACTAACGGAGGGTGTGAGAGACGGTGTAGGAGGCAAGAAAATGGTGTCTCAGATACTATAGGGAGGGAGATAGATGGATTATCATCTGTTGGTATGGTTGAGGGAACATCAACTAAGAGTCAACTGGAATCATTATAATGCTCAATACTTATAATTCCTATAATTTAATAAAATAAAATTAACTTCATAACATATATTTCAAAAAATTCATGCAGAAAAAATATAAATGATAATAGATGCACGACACTGAAAAAAGTACCTAACTATGATAATTAAAGATTGCACATACAATCATTTTCTACTTCAATCATTTCATTTCCCTGATCCATCATTACTTCATCTACTTCATCCACCCTTAAAATACTAATATTTTCAATATCATGATGGAAAAATAACTTCACTTCTTGTTGTTGATGAGATTCAATATTAGAGGTCAAATCATCCACTTCATCACCCATATCATAAAAGTTTCTTTGTTTTACAAGAGAAAGTAAACTCCACCCTTCATCCATGACATCTTTTACATAATATACCATTTTAACTTGAGGTATACAGATCATGTAATTCACATTCACAAATATTCATCAAGAGAGAGAAGTTTATAGAAGTAAATTTTAAGTAATCTCTATTAACACCCCTGATAATATCGACCCAATTGCATTTGAATAAAACAACTAAAAAATTCCCACAATAGTTTAATTTGATAATATCAGTCAACTTTCCATAGTATCCCACTTCATTAAACATAAATATAACACTATTTTTTTTAAAACCCAATTCCCAATCAACTATATGAAATTTAAAGCCATTCACATTATAAGAATCAAACTTTATAGCATGTTTTAGAGGACCTCGAGCAAGAAAATTCAAATCTTATAACAACTCAGCTCGAGTATCAGTATTCATGATCTAAAAAATGTAATATACATTATTATATTTAAAAAATATATGTGTCAACCTAATATCTATATTGATTATAATATTTATGAACTTACACATTGTGAAAACCATTATACAATCTCTTTATTAACAGTTTTTGTTATATCTTTCTCATTTAATGTTCGGTCTCTCATATGTCTCTTTGTTCATATCCTCAACTCTTCAATAAATGGATCTAAAATTTCACTATTCTGCAACACATATCTATATTCTTGTAATAATTTCATTTCTATTGGTGTAACATTTGAGCTCCTCCCAACTGATCGACCAATATCAAGAAAGATTTTTGATTTCCCATATAGTTGAGATTGCATTGATGTGTCGTCAACATGTCCAAATTGATTGAATCTTGTCTCAATATCATCCAAGTATCTAGAACAAAAGGTAAGACACTACTCTTCCAAATATCCATCAGAAATAGAGCCTTCAGGTTGATATTTATTTTTCACATATGGTTTCAAATTCCCAGTATATTTTTGAAATAAAATAAAAAAACATAACTGTGTATTTAACGAAGTTCCAAGAATTGTTTAATTATATTAAAAAAATATAAATAAATCACCTCTCAATTGGATACATCCATTGATAATGTACGGGGCCTCCTAATTTAGCTTCCTCAACCAAATTCATATTTAAATGCATCATGTCAGTAAAAAACAACAGAGAAAAGATCATCTCCATTGCACAAAGTGTTAACATAAATCTCTCATAAAGGTTTTCAACCACGAATTGTTGTAGAGTTTTCTCACATATTTGACTGAAGAATGTAAAAAATTAGAGTACAATAGTAGTAACCTTTTCAGGTAATAATATATGAAATTCCAATAGTAGTAACCGTTGTAATAAAATATGTGAATTGTGACTTTTCAATCCACGTAACCTACGATGATTTAAGTCAACAATCTTTGATATGTTACTGGAATACCCATCATATACCTTCACATGTTTTAAAATTCTAAGGAATGTATCTTTATCCCTATTTTTCATTGCAAAAATTGTTGGGGCACACTTTCCATTCTCATCTTGCCAGAGATCATGATTTATTTTCATTACTTTTAAGTATTTCCGAGCATTGAGATGATCCTTCAATTTTCCATGCTCATTAAGAAATGTGAAGATGAAATTTTCAAAAACATTCTTCTCAATATGTATAACATAAATATTATTCCACAACAAATTAAATTCTCAATATGGAAGTTTTAATAATATACTTTTTTTCTTCCATTGTTGCATTCTCATTTCACTTGACGATGTACTTAAAACTCATTTCCCACTATCATTCAAATGATGTACCTTCCAAAATTCTATTTCAACATTTCCAATTCATGTCAATATTTCAGAACCTGTTAACAACTTTGGAGGTGGTCTACGATCAATAGAACTATTAATTTTTGACTTGTTCAACCGAAATCTATGAGCTGCATTGAGAAATATTCAATGAAACATGAATCACCATAATCTACTATGAGGTAGTCATTCGAGCTCAAAATCATAGTTACAAACAAGACAAGCCAAACCTATGTAAGTTTTCCAACCAGATAAATTCCTAAGTCTAGGGAAGTCACTAATGATCCACATTAGAGCATCTTTCATTTTGAAGATTGTTCTAAAAGATTCATCATATATCTCAACACCATTTCTCTATAACTCCTGTAATTATTCAATTAAAGTCTGTAAGTATATATTAATATCATTTCCAGGCATTTCATTTCTATAAATAATCATAAAAATGATAAAAGATTTTTTTTTCATACACATCCATGGTAGTATGAATAATCTTTACAATCGAGGATTTAAAGGAAATTAATGTAAAACCATTACAGGTGTGTTAATTTTCTTCTTATTCATGGTAGAATGTTGATTCAGACTTCCAAAATCACCCATTGACTTCCATCTAGAAGAAGAACAATTTTTTCATTCCTACCTACTTGAATCCTTTCCTCGATAAAGCATACAATCATTGGGACATGCATGTATTTTTTGTATAATTTAGACCAAGCTTGTTAACAAATTTTTTAATATCATAAAAAGACTCAAGGATCATTGATTTAGAAAATTCATCATGTAACAAATGGAAATCGCCTTATTTGTAATTCCACATAGGCATTTTATAAGGTACAACTTCAGCAGAAAATAAAGTTTTGAATATTTCTAACATCCACTATACAACTCTTGATTTCCATCATCAACTAAACCATGAAACACATTTTTCTACTTAGTGAAGTTTTATCTTACATTAATCTCTATAGAATCAAGATTAGTATCCAATGATATTTTATAATCTTGATCCTCCTATAGTCTCAAAAACATCACTTGTCAAGTTGTTATTTGTATCACCCACAATTGGTTGTTTTGATATGTTTTGATGTTGATGTTATTGTCTTCCAATTCTAAATACATAATTTTAGGACCAATAGGGGCCTATATGCCCTGAGAGGGGGGGGGGGGGGTGAATTAGGGTATGGATATTCTTTTTCAAAGTTCTTCCTGCCCCACTGGATCTTGACCTCTTTATTACAAGGGCCACTTTGTTTGCACTTGTGTGTTTATTATGATCACTTATCTTCTTCTTTATCTGATGATGATGATTTAAATGCAACGCAGGGAAGTAAGCAGGCAGAAACAGAGATTTTTACTTGGTTCAACCTCACTGGGCTACGTCCAAGGAGCATACGCCGACAAGTTGATGGTCATACCTAATTCCACTATTCTTCACTAGATGTGGTTACAATGGTTCATGCTATATCACTTCTATGCCCAGGCTCACTGCCTTTACAAAGTTTAGGGTCATCTCACTGCTTTCCCAAGGGTCACTCCCTGTTTCTCTCTCTCTGGCTCACTGCCGGTGGAGAGGATCACCTTCTTCCTCTTACTTTTCTCACTGCTCCGGAAAGGATCCACTCACAGTTTATAGACTTGTAGGTCTCTTCATTTGCATGAAAGAATTCATCTTCCTCTTTATGTAGATGCTCTATTGAAGTACAACTTTCACCCATATATGAATATCTCTTTGCACTGAAGGTATCGGGAAAACTTCAAGCTTCCACGCAGCCTGAAAAACACTGCTGGAAATAAACCTTACTTGGCGCGCAAGTCTAACTCGGCGCACAATTATCGGCGCGCAAGTCTCAACGGGCGTGCAAGTCCACCTCAGACACTTGCATGACACAATCTTCCCCAAATCCAAACTTGCGCGACTCTCTTACTTTTACGCCCAAACCAACATTGGCGCGCAACTGCCAACCGGCGTGCAACTTCTCACACTGGCGCACAACTTCAACCACCGGCGCGCAACTTCACTTGCGCGACCCACACACCACTTGCGCATCCACCACACCTACACGACAGGAGCTCTTATTTCTCAAAGTGTTGAACTCCGGTTCAGAATGAAGAGGGGTGGTCCAGTATTTATAGGCAAATTGACCACCCTGCGCGATGGCGCACAAGTCACCTGCGCGATCCAGTCTCGGCGCGCAAGTCTTCTGTCCTGCTAGACACTTGCACGACCAACTCCCAAACTTGCGCGAACCTGTTTCCTTTTCCATATTTTGATCTTCTGATCTGGAAAAACATATGGCGCGCAAGTTTCCTATACTCCAAGTCCACAGCGCGCAAGTCCCTTTGCCAAAAATACTTTTCTTAATTTGTCGATTTTCAGGCCCAAAAATTTGGCAAACACTGGAAAAAGGCGCCACCTTGTATCTATTCTTTTGTACCGCCTCCAGATCATCCATTCCTTTTGTTGACGTTCTTGAATCAAACATGGATCATTGACCTTAGCTTTTGAACTCGACATTCCATCATGAAATCCTATTTGTCAACAAATTTGTATGCCATTGTTTTTCTTTGTCAACAAGCACCACTCAGATGTCCACTTTGTCAACAAACACAATCACCTCAAAAATGCTTCAATGATGCCTGGAGGGATTTTTTCCCAACAATCTCCCCCTTTGGGTTTGTTGACAACAATTTTATGGAAAGATACATCGTTAATTCTTCAGCCACCATTCGCCTTTTGCGATTCTGATAGTAATCAAGGATTTACACAACACATACTCTAAGCCCACATGAGCAATGATCGGCGTGAGAAACAAGAGTAAATAAAAAGTTCATCAATGAATCACTTCATCTCTGACATCCACTGTTGACACCAAACTGATACCAATTTGTACTAAACTGATACCAATTGTTGAAGGACTTGTTGGAAGACCAATTTTTGTTTGGAAATATTTTTACCACATTCCAACACTACTCTTCTACTTTTATCACGATCCTCAGCTATCGTGATATCTATTCTTTGATCGATCACTTCTAGCATCGTCAGATTTAAATGCTCACCCTTTCTGTTCACAGCTTCATCCCTTGTCAGCTTCAAAACCTCTTTAGCCCTATTGTATGTGTTGTCCAAGCTAATCTCTATCTAAGAACATTCAACAAGCTTCAACTCCCCCTATCTGGATGCTCCACCTGTCATCTTCTCCCCATATCATTCATGATTTATCAAATCTCCACATTGTCTCCCCCTTGAACAATCACTATTTTCTCTCCCTTTGTCAACAAACCCAAAGGAAACTCCTTTGTAGTCTGTAACATAGTAGAGAACACATATCATCACATTAGGGAAAACACATCATACCTCGGGGAGGGGGGGGGGGTTCCACATCCACACTATGTCATGTGCGGGGAGTCGACTGAACTCCCAGAGCCAGTCGATGCCTCTCAAAAGTGTCCTTGGGTAATGCCTTTATCAGAATTTCTACAACCTGTATCTCTGTAGGCACATACTCCAACTTCATGATTCCCTGCTTAACTTTATCCTTGATAAAATGATACTTTATCTCAATGTGATTTGTCCTTGAGTGATGGATGAGATTTTTACCGAGATTTATAGCACTTGAGTTATCACACTGGATTCCAATCGGAGACTTCACTTCAACTCCCATATCTTCAAGTTGCTGCTTCATCCACAATAACTATGTGCATGCTTGAGTGGCTGCAATATACTCAGCCTCCACAGTGCTCAATGAAATTCAATCTTGTTTCTTGCTTAGCCAAGAAATACACAATCCACCAAGATAGAATGCACCTCTTGACATTGATTTTCTGTCATCTGCTGATCTAGCCCAGTCTGCATCAGTATATCCCAATAACTCTGTCTGAGATTTATCAGTATATGTCAAGCTGAAATCCATTGTACCCTGGATATACTGAAGTATTCTTTTCACTGCAAGCATGTGGCTTTCCTTGGGATTACTCAGATATTTCGCTACTTGGCATGTGGCAGATACAATGTCAGGCCTTGTTGTAGTCAAGTATAGAAAGCTTCCAATAATCTGCCTGTATTCTGTAATGTTCAATGCCTTTCCATCCTCATCTTTTGATAATTTCATCCGGGTAGCAACCAGAGTCTTCATCTCTTTGGAATTATCCATTCCAAATCTTTCCAAAACCCCCTTGACATATTCGGATTGAGAAATGAATGTTCCATTCCTTCCCTGTGTCACCTGTAGACCAAGTAAAAACATCAACTCACCAATCATAGACATTTCGTACTCATGTTTCATAGATTCAGAAAAATGTTTGCACTGTGATTCATCTGATCTACCAAATATTATGTCTTATTCATAGACCAACCTCATCATCCTTTGATTACTGTTGTTTTTAAAATAGATAT
This sequence comes from Viscum album, assembly GCA_963277665.1. Classification (NCBI taxonomy): domain Eukaryota; kingdom Viridiplantae; phylum Streptophyta; class Magnoliopsida; order Santalales; family Viscaceae; genus Viscum; species Viscum album. Next base: position 219,628,131 of record OY728163.1, read on the forward strand.
TGTAATCAAATACATCATGCTAAAAACCAAGCTTCTTCAAATACTGATATAGCCTTGAGTACCATGCTCTCGGTGCTTGTTTCAGCCCATATAACACCTTCTTCAGCCGACAAACCTTGTTCTCATCCTCATGAATGAGAAAAACATCTGGCTACTTGATATACACTTCTTCCTCTAGAATTCCATTCAAGAATGCTGATTTGACATCCATCTGGAACACTTTGAACTTCTGTTGCACTGCAATGGCTATGAATAATATGATTGTCTCTAGCCTTGATACTAGTGCTAATGTCTCATCAACGTCAATACCCTCTATTTGGGAGTATCCTTTGCACACCAGTCCTGCTTTGTTCTGAATCACTGTGCCATATTCATTCATCTTGTTGCGATAAACCCATTTAGTTCTGATGAAATTCTTATCTACTGGCCTCGAAACAATATCCCATGTCTGGTTCTTCTCAATTTGGTCAAGATCTTCATTCAAAGCCTGAACCCAGTTTTCATCTTCAGCTGCATCAACAAAGCATTTCGGCTCTACCTGAGATAGGAATGATGTCTGCTGTAGTGACTTCATTATTCTAGTCTGAACTGGTGCTTCCTGATCAACAATGATATTCTATCTATCAGTTTCAGCTCATCTCTTTGGCTTCCTTGTAGACACATACTTGACACTTTCTTGTTCATCATCAGTGTCTTCTTCTGAATCAGCATCAACCACTTCTTCTCCCCCTGTGTTGCTTTCTTCCTTAACACTTTCGTCAGGAAATTGTTCACTGACTCATTTTTCAGTGGATTCATTTCTTCCAGCTACTTTTCTCTGTGTCATTGTTCAATGATGTCATTTCTTTGAACATCTTCTCTCAGATTTTTGTTGACACACCTTTGATTTTCTCTCATAGCTTCTTGTTATCCTGAAAGCAGTCAGCTGATACCACATTGTTAGAACAAAATATATAATCATGAAAACCTGTTTGTTGCTAATTTTCCACCAATAATTCTTTATGATCATAAACATTCATCCTTCATGTCATATTGAGATCATGCATATGATTAGGATATAGAATGATCCCTCTGTGTTATGAAACTCTTCCAGTTGTTAGGCCCAATAGTTTAGACCCATAACTATTCTTTTCCTCCTGCATCATTTGTTATCATCTTCCCCTCAGAGTTGAGACATTAACAAAATATCTAATCCTACTGAGTTAAAACTTGGTGTAGGAAACAAGAGATAAAGTTAATAACACAATCACTTCCTATTGTGCTCTGTTGCTCCCTTTCTTCTTCAACTGTTGTACCTGATTTGAGCCAATTAAAAATCTGGGGCACATCACTTCTCCACTTTTCATCTTTATATGCCACTTCCCCTTGGATCGTATCTCCCTAAAACCTAAAACACATGAATCATTAGTTAATTGAATTTATATACATAGGGAGAGGGGTTGTTTCTTGAATCCTCAAGACGAGGATAGTGGTTGATCCTGATGGGTCAACCCTTTGATTCTTTCTTGGAGCGCATCACATTCCTTTCTTGCTCCCTCCAGCTGCCTGGCCAACTTCAACTGCTCTGGCCATATGAATAAGCATTCATTACCTACATGCTGAGTCTTTTTCTAATACAAAGGTTCTGTAGGCCTGGCCTTTCTCACAATTTGGGGTTTAAACCCACTAGTACATATTTCTATCTTTGATGTTTCACTAAAATTCCATTTCCCTTGATTCCTACTCTGAGCATGAATATCTTTTCTTTCCATATTCCCTTGATTCTTCCACCATTTCAAGGATCTTGCATCTTCTTCTAGTTTTCGCTGTGGAACACGACCTGTGAATTTTTCATTACATTCTTTGTTCATCTTTCTTTTATCAGATTTATGAGTCACCACACTCTTTTTCACTAGTGGTGACTCCTCCATTGAACATTTATTCTTATTTATCACAGCTGGAGTAGATCTCCCCTTAATCTTCCAGGTTTGTTCGCATCCTCTCCTTGAGAGCTGTTTTGAGTATAATAGATGAGGTGACTGATACACCTTTCGTTAAGATCCATGGGATTCCCCTGAGGCTCTAAGCATATTCTTCTCCTTGCCACTTTGTCTCTCAGTGTATAATTTCTCATTATGCATCATTGGAGTTGAGAATCTCCTTTCGAGTTCCCTTTCCCTTCTTGTGTTCTTCTTGCTGCAATTTCTTGCCAAATGCCCATAATCTGAACATATAAAACATTTTCCATCAAAGGCATACCTCATTTCGTCACTTCTAGGTCGAGATGCTGATACACCTTGAGTTCTTCTTCTAACACGGGGCTCTTGAGCTTCCTGACACATACTCATGGTGTGTCCCATTCTTCCACAGTAATAACATCTAATGGATGCTTTCCTCTGAGAGACTCTTCTCTCTGATTTCTCATGATGCTTCTTCTTATTCTCAGATTTAGTAATGTTTCTGTTTTCACAACCTGAGATGTATTCCAGAGCCTCCGAACAGAAGCTTGACATGTGGCCATGAATCCCACAGAAAAAGCACATGTCATCACTTATTTTTGTAACTGTCCTCTTAGGCCTATCTTCAGCACCTATATGTTTTTCTCCACTCCTGGAACTATTAATGACTCGCATTCTATCATGCATGGGAGGGGATTCATCAAATACAATGCCATATTTTCCCAAGCTATAAGGTCTTTGAGCGGAGAAAATATTTTGTTGTTTCTCCTCATAAATCTCATACTTCCTTTTCACTTTATCATCACCTTCCGAAGGACAATCGAATAGTAAGTGCAGTGCATCCTTAAAATTAGGTTTTCCTTTGTCCCTTGATATCTCCATTTCTTTCTTGGATTTCTCTATTACTTCCTCCAATTTTTGAATCTTCTTATTTCTTGATTCAAATTGAGCATTGAATTCTTTTCTGAGATTCTTCCCTCTACTCAACTCATCTTCTAGTTCCTGTGTGAGATTTTCTACCATGTCACCTTGCTTCATTACTTTCAATTTTTCCTCAGAAACAGATTCAGTGACAGATTCATTCTCTTATTGTAGCCTTTGATTCTTCTGAACTTCTTCAGACAACTGTGTTGCTAGATCATCATTTCTAGCTTTCAGATTCTGAACTTCATCTGACTTTTGATTCTCTTCATAATCACCAGCCTTTTGTTTTACTTTCATTTTAGCCACATTTTGTAGTTATTCACCTTGAGAATCATCCTTCTCCTTTAGGTCAGTAGCCACATCAATAAGCCTTTGATTTAAGCCTCTTATCTTGTTGACCTCAATCTCCAATACTTTTATCCGGATATCTTTAGATTTGACTTCTTCATCCAATTTACGGTCCAATTTCTTTGTCATGTTGACAACATCTACTGGTGGATTTCTTCTCAAAACATCTTCTTCATTAGTTATTTCGGTATCACTTTGATGTTCATGTACTTCATTCATCCCAACATCTTGATTGAGTGAATCAATATTTTCCCTATCAGATTCATCCAGGACTTCTTTTAGTAATCTGTTTGATTATTTTAATTGAATCACACTTTTTCCATACACACTTCCACACTGAGGAATACCACCTGACTTTTGATTCTTATTTGATGTTTTTCCCTTTTCCATGGCACACTGAGATAAGAGCAGACTGATTCTTTAACCACACAGATCGACAACACCAAGTCCGAGCAAACAAATCTAATAAAATCAACCTTCCTCTGATACCAATTGTTAGGACCAATAGGGGCCTATATACCCTGAGAGGGGGGGTGAATCAGGGTATGGATATTCTTTTTAAAAGTTCTTCCTGCCCCACTAGATCTTGACCTCTTTATTACAAGGGACACTTCGTTTGCACTTGTGTGTTTATTATGATCACTTATCTTCTTCTTTATCTGATGATGATTCTTTAAATGCAACGCAGGGAAGTAAGCAGGCAGACACATAGATTTTTACTTGGTTCACCCTCACTGGGCTACGTCTAAGGAGCATATGCCGACAAGTTTCCGGTCGTACCTAATTCCACTATTCTTCACTAGATGTGGTTACAATGGTTCGGGCTAGATCACTTCTATGCCGAGGCTCACTGCCTTTAGAAAGTTTAGGGTCAGCTCACTGATTTCCCAAGGGTCACTCCCTGTTTCCCTCTCTCTGGATCACTATCGGTGGAGAGGATCACCTTCTTCCTCTTCCTTTGCTCACTGCTCCGGAAAGGATCCACTCACAGTTTATAGATTTGTAGGTCTCTTCATTTGCATGAAAGAATGCATCTTCCTCTTTATGTAGATGCTCTATTGAAGTAAAACTTTCACCCGTAGATGAATATTTCTTTTCACCAAAGGTATCGGGAAAACTTCCAGCTTCCACACAGCCCGAAAAACACTGCTGGAAATAAACCTTACTTGGCGTGCAAGTCTAACTCGGCGCGCAAGTACCGGCGGACAAGTCTCAATGGGCGCACAATTACACCTCAGACACTTGCGTGGCACAATCTTCCCCAACTCCAAACTTGCGCGACTCTCTTCCTTTTACGCCCAAACCAACATTGGCGCGCAACTACCAACCGGCGCGCAACTTATCACACTGGCGCGCAACTTCAACCACCGGCACACAACTTCACTTGCGCGACCCACACACCACTTGCGCGTCCACCACACCTGCGCGATGGGAGCTCGGATTTCTCAAAGTGCTGAACTCCGGTTCAGAATGAAGAGGGGTGGTCTAGTATTTATAGGCAAATTGACCACCCTGCACGATGACGCGCAAGTCACCTGCGTGATCTAGTCTCGGCGTGCAAGTCTTCTATCCTGCTAGACACTTGCGCAACCAACTCCCAAACTTGCGCGAACCTGTTTCCTTTTCCATATTTTTATCTTCTAATCTTGAAAAACATATGGCACACAAGTTTCCTATACTCCAAGTCCTCGGCGCGCAAGTCCCTTTGCCAAAAACACTTTTCTTCATTTATTGATTTTCAGGCCCAAAAAATTTGGCAAACACTGGAAAACGGCGCCACCTTGTATCTGTTCTTTTGTACTGCCTCCAGATCATCCATTCCTTTTGTCAACGTTCTTGAATCAAACATGGATTGTTGACATCAGATCTTGAACTCGACATTCCATCATGAAATCCTATTTGTCAACAAATTTTTATGCCATTGTTTTTCTTTGTCAACAAGCACCACTCAGATGTCCACTTTGTCAACAAACACAATCACCTCAAAAATGCTTCAATGATGCCTGGTGGGATTTTTGCCCAACACATAATTTATAAGGTTTTTCATTTCATTGTCAATTTTTTATGAAGTTGGGAGCTCATTCTATCGATTGATATTAGTGATCAAACTTTCTATAACGTTTAATTTTCCATGAAAAATCCATCACAAATATTGACTAGGGAATTGATTCAATATCAAGTGTTCATAAACTTTATCTCTCTTCAACCATCTTATAAATTTACATTTAGGACATGGACATATTATTCTCCCATCAACAGATCGATTGGAAATTAAAAAATCTAAAATCTCCTCCAAACCCTTAGCATACTAAGGTGTGTTCCTTTGTAATGTGATCCAGCTTTTATCCTTATCACAATGTGCCTACACTTTATTAAAAAAATAAAACACGTAAGTATTACTATGTTGGAAAAGAGATAAATGGAAGTGATAAAAACACAACCCAAGTAATTGCCATATGTCACCCTATGACCACCCAATTTTCCAGATATTTTATGTTATCTAATGAGAGAGAACTAGAAATTTGAGATAAGGATAAACACAAGGAAAATATTCTATATACATCAATAATTGGAAGGTTTTTTCTATGATCATTTATATAAGGAAGGGAATTATTGATGTTGTATATAATTTTATTTGTATTCTAAAAAATCTAAGAAAGGATCACTTAGAATATGTGAAGTGGATTCTCTAATATCATAAAGGATTATAAGATATAGCCTTGTATTTGCAAATGGATGATCTGTTATAGGGGTACAGTAATGAAATGTTTTTATGGGATATGGATGAATGGAAGACTACCATTTTTTGTGTTTAATTTTAGATGTTAAGGATTAATTCAAATTCCAATACTAAAGTAAGTAGATTCACTTTCAATAATAAAAGAAGTATTCATTAACATCTTAGAATAAGGTAAAGAATTGACATGTATGTAGTGATTATAGGAATATCATCGAAGGTATCAAGAAAGTTTGATCTTGTTTAATGATTTCTATATAATGATTTATATGGAAATAAATGTAGAGTTTAATTTATAGATAAATCACATTCAGATCATATATCATTTCATTTAAAATCTTTTGGAAGATAGAGTGATACAACTTTAGTCGATCAGTGAAAGTTATAATCTATATTACATATTGACCAAGGTCATATTCCAAGAAATTAATACAGAATTTTTCTCCTCAATGTTGTATGTGTGACTTGATGATGGGATAGAGATAGGGAATTTTTCTAAAAATGTTGTTGTGTTTCAAAATTTTCCATTTCTTGGTGAATACTATGAATCCTTGAAATTAAATCTTCATGTTATATATTTTTAGGATGTGGGAAAATTTCATTCGACTTTTGATTTATTGATTTTAGAAAGAGAATTCTCTAAAAATGGGACTCATACATTTTGGGATCCTGTGGTAGTAGATGAAAGGTAGCTATAGGAATGTTTTTGGTGATAATGGTATTAAACCTATTGATAGGTGACTATGTATAGATTATGGAAGTGGGGAAGAAAATTATGTTTATGGTAAATTATATTGATGAATTAGAGTAAATGGTGGTTTCAAATATTTAAGTTATAATACATAGAGGTATATATAAGAAGATATTGATCTATTCACCAGAAGTCATAGTTTGAGGTGGTGAAATCTATAAGAAATCGGAGGTGTCCAAGATCAACGTTGGACTCCCTACAAACTTCAAATTGTAGTGGAACTAGTTTTACCAACTAAAAGACACTATAAACATATAGTTTTTTGTCATGTGATCAATGGAGTAATCAAAACTTATAAAAATTATACATTATTCTTCTGTTATTATAAATAAATCACTTGTGTTCTTCTATGATGTAGGAATACCATCCAAACCATGTAGTTTCATGGTGTCATTCATTTATTTCTTCTTCATTTTTATACTTGTCTAGGACTAGTATATTTTCATTTCTGATACATCATTTATGCAGCTTGTTCTATTTTTTGAGTTTCATATTTTATTCCACATTTTATTTTATTTTTGGAATTCTTCCATTTATAGTGGTTCATAACCCAACACATCAAGTATTAACTTCATGAGGAGAAGTAATAATTCCTTTGATCCTCTAAAACATAATTTATAGGAAACATGTATGTCTTCTTAGACTAATAAATCTAGAACAAAAGACATAGTTTTTATAATATCACCATGGAATCTATTGGTTATCAATATATTGGATAATTATTATCAACCATTGATGTAACAAATACTCTAAAAAATTATTACAATTTTAAAAAAAGTTAAATTAATATGTGATAAGCATACAAAAAGTTAAAATTGAATATATTGACTCAAAAATCAATACTACATGATAGTTTTTTTCCATCACACCAAAACTATGAAAATACCTCTTTCACTAATTTCAACTTATAACATTTAATAACTCATTATCTCTCACATGATATTTAACCTACTATCGAGGGTTGTATTCAGACACTAGGATAACCACATTCCACTCTATTTCTATAGAATTACTTATGACTTCATTTTTATTTGAAAAAACTATTTAGATATAATAATTTCTAGATATATGTAATCTACTTCATTAACTATATTAGATGCAAATATAAACATGGATTTTATAGAATTAACAACAAGGAACTACTTTGATCTCCTCTTTGTTAGTGTACAGTCATTATCTTAACTATGATATTACATAAAACAAATCATATTTCAAACTAGGAAAGGTATATATCATCATAGATAATTTTTTGTCTTTTATATATAACGGAAAATAGATCCAACATACAAATTTAGTATATTAGGATAATTTTAACCACTTCTTAATACAATTACCCTAAATTTACTATAATATATAATGTTATAAATAATAAGAATAATCATTAGAGAAAAAAAATCTACTCATTATTTATATCAAGATACAATGGAGACAATACCCTATTAATTTCTCAATATTGTATCCATTGATAAATTTTTAATGATTGAAATTTGACATAATTTAAATAACATATTTTTTCTAAATCTATGGTCACTGATCCTCAGAATATAAGTTAATTTATACAAGTCTTTCATGGGAAAAAACTTTAAACCTTGTCCAAAGTATTTGTAATAGTAGTATATTTTTCTAAGGATATGTATGGAAAAGATCCAAATATAACCTACCATATTTATTAAATAAAAAAGGACAAGTGGATTATATAGAATTAGAAAAGGAAAAAATATTTATATCCAAGTAAAAAAAGTAGAAATAATTTTAAAACGAGACATAAATAGTCATAATATAAAAATTAATTTCCATAATTAAAGTTATAATTTGAATATGAATTGATAAATGAAGTGCCTTTAAATCATCAGAACATGGTTCGTTATAAGTGAGAATAATATCTCCTCCACCTTTATTTCCTTCGAGATATTTTTTAAAATTTCACCACATTAACCAAAGAATTCATTACTTTTTTTTGAAAATGTTTAAATGTTTTTATTAATTAAGGTAGATATTCATCCTCTATATATTCCTAAAATTCCTCAGTCCTCCTTTGGTTATAATTGTTGATATCTTTCAAAATTTATGAATAATAAGCAAATAGATCTAGTAATTCAAGTGATTCCACCCCCATTAACTTTTGATCATGGATTCTATGTATCTTCAAACACTAAGGCCACACTCTCACAGATAGAGATCCTTGTGATTTACCTACAAGGACAACTATTTTACCAGACTCTTATTCCTAATGTACATTCCCATCTCAATGAGGGTGAGTTTTCATTACTCTTACATAGTCCCATTTGTGAACTTATGTACACAATTATAATTATTAGTAGGTTTATTTATCATGTACTCGCTATCCTTATGCACAATACCCTTAGTGGAATGTTCCTCAGTCCTATACCTATAAATATTCTTTTGGATCAACCAAACATCTTCCTAATGTGGTGTGATACTCTCATTCCCCTGTGAATGTGGTTTTTGACCCTCTCCCAAAAATCATTCATGGATGGATAATTTGAATCTTTATTCTTTAGTCCTTTTAGAGGTAAAATAGTTTATCCCCCATTTCAACCATTATTCCCTAGTTCTTTACTAGTACTAATAGAATCACCTTGCCTAACCTCATCCATCTACTTTATCCACTTATAACAGTCCTTTGAATCATTACCCTACTGTGAATAGATATAAGAAAGAATCATAAAATAATATTTTTTTTTCATTCCCAATAAAAGGACACATGAGGAAGAATATAGAAAATCAATCATACTCAATACAAAGGAACAATACACCCTCATCAGTGATAAGAAATAAATTATCAATCAGTGTAACCCCCCAATTTTTTGAAAATAAATTTAATGTTGAATGCATGAAACACTGAGTCTCTACAATACACCACTTTGTTATAACCTTTCAATTAAAGATAATATTACCAGCTCTGTGATTTGAATTTTGAAAAAATGACATACACAGTAGCGTTTAGTAAGATATTTAGAGTCTAATAAGACAAACTTAATTTTTGATGAATAGTAACATACCCTTATGAATAGTAATATGAACCTTATAAATAGTAAATAATAATATTATTTTATTATATTAAGTTTATAAGATAATGAGATCTTGGTTAATATTTCAATGTGATAAAAATGAATTATTGTTTTAAAATTATTATTTTTTGAATAAATTATGATTTTATTTAAAAATTAAATTAATCATATTTAGAAAATTATTTTCTAAAAATAGAGTTCATTTTACAATTTTACATGTCAAAAAATGGTTAGGGTGAATTTTTGGAATTTTTCTGAAATACTCAAATTTTTTTATGAATAGTAAAATATGATAATTTACCGCATATATACATTATCAGTTAAATTCACTATTCATAGAATCATGGATGATGTAAGAAAACTTGGTTCAAAATCACATGCACTTATTACTATTATGGGTCACATGAATCAACACTATTGGTTTTCTTGAGGGAAATAATAAAATAATGAATAAGATATTCACAAATCACCCCTCTCCTCCACTATAACCCCCCCACTCCCTCTTCTCTTCACTCCTCTCAAGACTTTTTCCTTGTCTAAATTCTACTCAAATATCCTCCCATGATCCTTACCCATGTCTATCAGCCCTTGGTCTCATAAAAATACCAAAACCTCTCCCCTAAAGAGGCTCTTAAGGAAGATTAATTCAAGAGGTAAATTCCTCTTTCCGTTTCTTTTATTTCAGGTTCCTTTATTTTCTTTTTCTTTCCTCACCTCCTTTCATAAATTTTTTTTTATGACTCTAGTAACATGCATGTACTGAAATTTTGTTATGATAAATTAATAATTATTCATCATATCTCTTTTCCCCTTCTTTTATACTGGAAATGAAAACACCATCTAAGATGTGTTAATTTATCACATTCAAGGATGATGGGTTTTCAATTTATTTTACTGTCTTCAATTATGCTCATGAAACAATTTTGATGGGTTAAACAGAATATAATATATGTATTATAACTTATTTATGGTTTTTTAATCCTTTAGTACTCATGATATTAATTTATAAATCAAAATGAGTTCGTTGTGATAAAAAACCTCCAATTAACCCAAACAATTTCCATTAAAGTTTTATATAATGATTCATCTTCCCTACCAACAAACAAATAAATTTTATAACCATGTAATATTATTTTTGTTCACTAATAACATAAAAATTATATTCTGGACAACCATTCTCATTTAACATGGTTATCCTTACATTAATATAAGTAAACCGATCATGAAAACCAAGGAAGAAAACGCTCTCAAATAATGAAATTGAATCTCTTAACCCATAAAAAGTCCATGAATGAACTTAATAAGGTTATAAAAAATCAATTAAATGTATAGTAGGTTTTGGAATAATTAATTTATGAATCTAAATTTGATTATTTAGGTCATTAAGATCAAGTAAAGAACACCTTTGGACTTAAGGTAAGGGTTTCCTACCCGAACCTCCTTTTTCTTTCGGGTTACTCTTTGTCTCTATTTATCCCAATTAAATTATTAATTATTCTTATTTACTCTTTATAAGTTATGTGAGAATGTTCTATTTATGTTTACAAACCATAAAACTTCTTTATTTTATGGGAGTTATATGTTTTAAAAGAAACTTTCAAAATTCTTTCCGAAATACAATCCCGTTTCCTGGAAATTTCTCAAATTCTTACCTATTTTCAAGGGAACTCTATAATCTGTTTTAGAAACCATTATCTTTATAAAATTTATCATTATTTTATTAAAGTAATATCTTAATTTTTTTATGGTTTTATAAAAATTATTTTCCAAAATAACTCCTATTTTCAAAGTAAAAGACTATTTATATTAAGAATTACTCGATGATTTTATAAGAATATATTCATATATTTCAACACTCTTGTTGATTCTTATGTATTATTGGGATTAATATTTTATGATATCATATACCATATTTAATTGAATGTTTTATGATTATTTTGACTATTAATGTGCTATCTTAAAACCATTCACCAATTTAATTTGAATGGTTACTGTTTATGCTTAATATTCAGGGAAAGTTATTTACATTTCATATGTTAGATTCAATATGAATTTATATGTACTTTATGTTTATCCTTGTTCACATGAGGAATGAATTGGACTTATTATTTTATGGTTAGGTCCCTCTATATCCTGTCGATGCATCAGTAGGTCTCATGAGACAAATAGACATGGACTTGGCTGAGGCCTTGCCCATTTTTAGATATGGTTTTGGATGAGGTCTTAATAATTTTTAGATGTATTGGTCGAGGCCTTGATGGTATATTTTATAATTCCCAGCATATTCATTTCCCTCATTATGAAGATATTAATTTATTATTTGTGTGGTTATTATACTAGTAAAATACCTATGATTATGTTTTATTGTGGCATCTATTATTTAGATCTTATTCCTACCATATTGTGTTCAAGTATATTTTTAACAGTTTGTGTTTTTAGTTATTCACCATGCCTAATGTTTAGTTTTATGATATATTCAATTGTATTGTTTACCCTTACTAAGAATCTGATCTCAACCATTTATTATGTTTTATTTTCCTAGGATATAAAGAAGTAAATTATTAATGACTTGTAGGCATAATCTAGGATCCATGGATGTTTCTAATGGAATAAATATGTGTTGTATTACCTTTCAAGTTGTAATGTTGAACTTATGTATGTATTTAGTTTTCCAAAACTACTAAACTCTTTATTCCTTTGGGATATAAATTTCTTGTAATCATGAAAATGTTATGAAATAAGGCACCAACTCTGGGCAACTGGGTTTGTGTCCTTATAGTTGGTATCAGAGGATGTTTAGTAGAAAATTTAGAAACTAGACTCAAAAAATGTAGATAAGGGAAACAAACCCCTTAGATAGTCTTTGGAGATAAATATACAAGGAAATCCTAGATTTTTTTTAAGGAAAAGATTATGTGGATGTTTCTAAAAAATACATCCATGTCTAGATACTATAAGTGGACGTGGTTCTAGCACAGATGTACCTAGGAGTGAAAACTCTAACAAGGAGTTTCAGGATTGACCCGGGGTATCCTAGTACATGAGAATGAGCCTTACTACGCACCTGGTTTGACACTCCTGGGGGATATGCTTAGTATAATTCACATTTTCTTTACAATCTATTATGAAAGATCTAAATTTCAATTTTTCCTCAAAGAAACCATGTTTATGATTATGAGATTAATTATGATTAGGATTTCAATTTATTCCAATTATTTTTCTAAGTTGAGATTAAAAATTATGATCCATAACCTAATCTTGTATATTCCATTATTTATAAATGACATCTAGTGGAAGGAATGGAAACCACATGAATGCATGTATCCCATATAGGGATTTACCTTCGATATAAGATAATGATGTTGGCTCTGGTGTTATGACTGGTGCTAAGAAAATTATAACTATACTAGGACAGTTGACCCAGGTTATGAATAATAGCCTTACCCGTATGAAGCATCTGAATCCAAAATGTGGAGGATTTATGTTAGATCTATTTACGTGACAACATACTCCATAATTTAATGGTACTAGAAACCCATTCATAGTAGATTAGTGGATAAGTTCCTTAGAGAAGACATTTTTCACCTTGGAAAGTAATGAAAGGGAGCAGGTTATCATGGAACTTTATCATATATTGGGAGATGATGATCAATGGTGGTAACTAATTCAAAACAAAGGGGGGGGGATGAATATAAAACATGGAATGGAATGAATTTAAAGAAATTTTCTTAGATAAATAATTTCCTCATGAACAACAAGAAGATATGGAAAGGTAGTTTCTAAATTTGAGGCAAAAGTAATATGAGAATGTTGAAAAGTATGAAGTTAACTTCACAAGGTTATCAAGGCATGTTTTAGAATATATACAAAATCCAAAGAGCAAGATTGATCAATTATTTGATGTCCTAGAGCCATTCCTCTAATGGGTGCTGGTTTTCCAAACTTTCTCATCATATGAAGATATAGTATTATATGCTATCAAGATGGAAAAGTAGTTATCTATGTATTATGACTTTAAAGGAAAGTAAGAGAAGAATAGGTCTGCTAAAAACTCTGGAAAAGGAAATAAGGAAATGGGGAAAGTGGATAGTTGACTTTCCACCCTGTGATAATTAAGGAAGGAAATACCCTGATGTCTGCTTAAAAGAAAAAAGGGTGTGCTATAAGTGTGGAAAAAAGTCCATTATACTGGTGATTTCAAGGGAAAGAAAGAATCTACTAATGTTCAATGATATAATTGTAGGCAGATGGGACACTGTAATAATTATTTTCCAAAGCGTCAAGTAAATGTTCCTCATAAAAGAGCAAGGGAGTAGGGATAAGCTTATACAATCACAAATATTGAGGTTAAAATTCCTAATGATGTGGTGGAAGGTGCTTTAATCATTTCCTCAAACTTAGAAAATATTTTATTTGATTTTATATCGTCTCATTCTTTTATATCTTCCCAATTTTCCAAGAAAATTAAACATGTCTAATTTTATTTAATAATGGAGTTGTCAGTTAAAACTCATAGGGGATGTATCATTGCAACAAAGATGTGTCGATCAGTCCCCCTCATGACACATAAACATGGTTTAGTTGCTAAACTTATTATCATAGCCATGATTGATATTGATATAATCCTTGGTATGAGTTAGATTTCACGTTATGCTGCAAAGATCTATTACAAGAAGAGGGAAGTTACGATTTTTGAGAATGGTTTTGAATCCCTTATCTTTAGAGAAAAAATCTCACCAGATGATTCTTATCTAGATCCACCCCTAGAAGATCCACTGAATTCAATTATTGGGGAGTAAGGGAATGAAATAACTATGGTTTAGGAAAGGAATGTTCAAATAGAGTACGTACCAATTGTGCAGAATATGTTGATGTGTTTTTAGAGGATTTACATGGACATCCTTTAGAGTGGGGAATTGAGTTTTCCATTGACTTAATTCTTGGTTCAAGGCCCATATCTGAGACCCCTTATAGAATGAACATTGTGTAATTATTATAATTGAATAAACAACTAGAGGAATTGAGTGATAAATGATTTATTTTCCCCAGTGTTTCTCCATGGGGAGACCCTATCCTTTTTGTTAAGAAGAAAGATGGATCTATGAGGTTGTGAATTGACTATAGGGAGATCAATTCTATAATAATAAAGTACAAGTATCCCCTACCTCAAATTTCTGATTTATTTGATCAACTTCATGGAGCCCAATACTTTTCAAAGATTGACCTTTGATTTGAATATTATCAGTTGCGAGTAAGGAAGGAAGACATTCCAAAGACAACATTTCAAACAAGGTATGGTCATTACAAGTTTATAGTAATGCCTTTTGGACTGACCAATGCACCCTCTATTTTCATGGATCTAATGAGTAGACTTTTCAAGGAATATTTTGATGACTTTGCGGTGGTATTTATTGATGATATCTTGGTATACTCCAAAAGCTAATAAGATCATGAAATTCACTTGTGCATTATTCTGAAGACTCTTAAAATAAATAATTCAATCAGTTTTCTTTCTTGGCTATATTGTCTCTAAGGATAGAATATATATTGATCCTATGAAGAGAAATGATGTTCAAGAATGACCTACTCTAACGAACATATCCAAGGAACGTAGTTTTATTGGTTTAGAAGGTTATTATCGATGTTTCATTCAAAATTTGTCTATTTAGACAACCCAATGACCAAGATTAAATGTAAAGGGGTTATATTCATTTGGAAAAAATAACGTGAGGAATGTTTTGAGGAATTGAATAGGAGATTAGTGAATGCTCTAATCCCGACTCTACCATCAGGGAATGGTGGATTTGTGATCTATAGTGATTCATGAAAGAAAGGACTTGATTGTGTCCTTACGAAGAATGATAGAGTTATTTTTTATGCATCTAGGAAGTTAAAAATTCATGAACCAAACTATCATACTCATGATATTTAGTTAGAAGTTGTAATATTTTATCTGAAGATATGGATACATTATCTCTATGGAAAAAGATTTGAGAAATATACATATCATAAGAGCTTAAAATATATCTTCTCACAGAAAGAACTCAACATGAGGAAAAGACAATGGATTGAACTACTCAAGGATTATGATTTTTCCACACACTACCACCCAGGAAAGGAAAATATGGTAGTTAATGCATTGAGTAGGAAGGATCATGGAGTTCTAAACAAAATAATGATTGAAAGGGATCCTATGTTTATGGATGTAGTAAATATGGATATGGGAATTATCAAAGAAGGTGAAACATCACTACTTTTTCATTTGGTTTCCCAAACATCTCTGTTGGAAAGGATTAAAACTTCTCAGTCGAGTGATGATAATATTCAAAAGAAAATTAAAGGTGTGAATGATGGGAAGTTTGCTGACTTCATGTGTGAAAATTGAATTTTGAAATTTGGGAATAGGTTTTGTGTTCCAGCTATACCCGAGCTAAAAAGGAAGTTATTGAATGATGCCCATAGTTCGAATTTATCTATACATCCTAGTAGTATTAAGATGTATAAATATTTGAAGAAACATTTTTGGCGGGACAACATGAAGTGGGAAATTGCTGATTATGTATCAAGATGTCTAGTCTATTAGAAATTAAATGCCGAAAGACAACATCCAAGAATATTCAAGCAAACTTTACCTATTTCTTCATGGAAATGAGATTAAATCACTATGGATTTTGTCACTGGATTACCCAAAACTCCAAGGAAGAATGATGTGATATGGGTAATTATTGATCAACTTATGTAATCTACACATTTCCTCACTATAAGGAAGGATTTTACATTGGATATCCTAGCATGACTCTATATCAATGAATTTGTGAGACTTCATGGAGAACCTATCTCAATTGCATCTGATCATGATCTATGATTTACATCGAAATTATGGAAAATTATTCAGAAATATTTGGATATTGAGCTTCGTTTGAGTACTACTTACCACCCAGAAACTGACGGGCAATCAGAAAGGATGATCCAAACCTTATAGGAAATGATGAGGTCATGTTCACTTAACTTTCAAGGTATGTGGAATCAATATTTACCTTTGGTGGAGTTTTCCTACAATAATAGTTTCCATTCAAGTATTCAAATGGCACTATATGAAGCATTGTATGGAAAGAGATGTCGTACAATAACATGTTGGGATGAAGTAGGTGAAAGGAAGCTTGTGGGTCTAGAGCTTGTAGAAGAAACAACAACAAAGGTAAAGACTATTTAAACTCATATCAAAGCAACTCAAAGCAGGAAAAAGATCTATGATAATAATCAAAAGAAGGATTTGAAATTTCAAGTAGGATATCATGTTTTCCTGAAAGTATCTCCATGGAAGGGTGTTATAAGATGTGGAAATAAAGGGAAATTAAGCCCTATGTACATTGGACATTTTGATATCCTAGAGAGAATTGAAGCTATTTCATAATGATTGGCTATTCCAATTAGCCTATCTAAAGTACACAATGTGTTTCATGTCTCATTTTTGAGGAAGTACATGTCAGACCCTACGCATATCCTTACTTATGAAGGAATAGAATTGGAACATGACTTATCATATTATAAAGATCCTATCCAGATTATGGACACTAATGAATAGGTGTTGAGGAATCAAACAACTCGACTGGTAAAGATACTTTGGAAAAATAAAAAAATTGAAGAGGCAACATGAGAGCCAGAAGATCTTATGATGAAGACCTACCCAAATCTTTTTATGAGGTAACATTCTGTAAATTTTGAGGATGAAATTTTTGTAAGGAGGAGAGAATGAAACACACCAAGTTTTTGAAAATAAATTTAATATTGAATGCATGAAACACTGATTCTCTAAAAAACACTACCTTTTTATAACCTAGCTAGTAAACATAATTTTATCACCTCTGTGATTTGAATTTCAAAAAACTAACATACACCGTTGTGTTCAGGAAGATATTTAGAGTCTGATAAGACAAGCTTAATTTTTGGTGAATAATAACATACCCTTATGAATATTAATATGAAAAGTAATATGATCCTTATGAATAGTAAATATTATTATTATTTTATTGTCTTAATGTTATAGAATAATGATATCTTGATTAATATTTCAATGTGATATAAAACGAATTATAGTTTTAAAATTGTTATTTTTTGAATAAATTATGATTTTATTTAAAAATTAAATTAATCATATTTATAAAA
Organism: Viscum album; assembly: GCA_963277665.1. Classification (NCBI taxonomy): domain Eukaryota; kingdom Viridiplantae; phylum Streptophyta; class Magnoliopsida; order Santalales; family Viscaceae; genus Viscum; species Viscum album. The sequence continues at coordinate 219,646,026 of OY728163.1, forward strand.
TTATTTTCTAAAAATGGAGTTCATTTTTGAATTTTACATGTTGAAAAATGGTTAGGGTGAATTTTTTGGATTTTTTTGAAATACTTGAATTTTTGTAGAATAGTAAAATACCGTAATTTATTGTATATATACATTATCAGTTAAATTAACTATTAATAGCATTATGAATGATGTAATAACACTTGGTTAAAACTCACATGCACTTATTACTATTATGGGTTACATGAATCAACACTATTAGTTGTCTTGAATAAAATAATTATGTAATGAATAAGATATTCACAAATCACCCCTCTCCTCCACTATAACCCCCCTCACTCCCTCTTATCTTAACTCCTATAAAGACTTTTTCCTTGTATAAATTCTAATAAAATGTCCTCCCAAGATCCTACATCATGTATATAATCCCTTGGTCTCATAAAAATATCAAAACCTCTCCCCTAAAGAGGCTCTCAAGGAATATTATTTTAAGAGGTAAATTCCTCTTTTCATTTCTTTTATTTCAAGTTCCTTTCTTTTATTTTTCTTTCCTCACCTCCTTTCATAAAAATTTTGTGATTACTATAGTACCTTAAATGTACTATAATTTTTTTTATGATAAATTAATAATTATTCATCATCTATTTTTTCCACTTCTTTTATACTATAAATGAAAACACCATATGAGATGTGTTAATTTATCACATTCAAGGACGACCAGTTTTCAATTTCTATTACCATATCCAATTATGGTCATGAAACCATTTTGATTGTTGAAACATAATATAATATATGTATTATAACTTATTTAAGGTTCTGTAATCCTTTAGTACACATGATATTAATTTATAAATCAAAATGAGTTCATTGTGATCAAAAACCACCAATTAACCCAAACAATTGTCATTAAAGTTTTATATAATGATTCATCTTCACTCCCACTAAAAAAATAAATTTTATAACCATGTAATCTTATGGTTGTTCATTAATGACATACAAATTATATTTTGGACAACCATTCTCATTCTAAATGGTTATCCTTACTTGAATATAAGTAAACTGGTCTTGAAAACCCAGGAAGAAAATGCTCCCAAACAATGAAATTGAATCTCTTAACCCATAAAAAGGCCATGAATAAACCTAATAAGGTTATAATAAATCAATTAAATGTATAAGAGGTTCTATAAACATTAATTTATGAACTTAAATTTGATTATTCAGGTAATTAAGATCAAGTGAGGAACACCTTCAGACTTAAGGTAAGGGTTTCCTACCAGAACCTCCATTTTCTTTGAGGTTACTCTTTGTCTATCTTCACCCCAATTAAATTATTAATTATTATTATGTACTCATCATAAATTATGTTTGAATATTATATTTATGTTTACAAACTATAAAACTTATTTATTTTATGTGATTTCTATTTTTTAAAAGAAACTTTCAAAATTCTTTCCGAAATACAAGCCTGTTTCAAGAGAATTTCTCAAATTCTTACCTATTTTCAAGGAAACTATATAATATATTTTATAAACCATTATCTTTATAAAATAAATCATTCACTTATTAAAATAATATCTTACTTAATTTATGGTTTCATAAAAATTCTTTTCCAAAAGAACTCTTATTTTTAAAGTCAATGAATATTTATCTCAAGAATTACTCGATGATTTTATAAGAATATTTTATTTTATTTCAACACTATTTTTAATTCTTATGTATTATTAGGATTGATATTTTATTATATAATATACCATATTTAGTTGAATTTTTTATGATTAGTTTGACAGTAGACGTGTTTTCTTAAAACCATTCACCAATTTACCCTGAATGGTTAGTGTTTATGCTTAATATTCGGGGAATGTTATTAAAATTTCATATGTTAGATTCAATATGAATGTATATGTTGTTTATGTCTATCCACTTTCATATAAGGAATTAATTGGACTTATTATGTGATAGGTGGGACCCTCTATAGTCCCTCTATGTATCAGTAGGTATCATGAGACAAATAGATATGGACTTGGCTGAGGCCTTACCCATGTTTAGATATGGTTTTAGTCGAGGCCTTAATCATTTTTATATGTCTTGGTTGAGGCCTTAACAGTATGTTTTAGAATGTACGACACATGAATTTACCTCATTATTAAGATAATAATTGATTTTTCGTGTGGTTTTTGACTAGTAGAATACCCATGATTATTTTTTATTGTGGTATCTATTATTCAGCTTTTATTCCTTCCATATCGTGTTCAAGTGTATTTTTAAAGGTATGCATTTTTAGTTATTCACTATGAATAATTTTTAGTTTTATTATATCTTTCGCTGTATTTATTACCCTTACTGAGCATATGATCTCACCCCTTTATTATGTTTTATTTTCCCAAGATATTAAGAATTAAATCATGAATGACTTGCAAGCGTAATCTAGGAGCCATGGATGTTTCTAATGTAATAAATATGTGTTGTATTTCTTTTCAATATGTAATATTGAACTTATGTATGTATCTAGTTTTCCAAAAATACTAAACTCTTCATTCCTTAAGGATACGAATTTCTTATAATCATGCCAATGTTATGAAATAAGGCATCGACTCCGAGCAACCGGGGTCAAGTCCTTAAAATCAGTGTGGAATTTAAATCTACTTAAAAATTTATCTGATCCACATGCCTAAAAATTACTTACTTTGTCTCATTGTTCTACTAAAATATAATTAATGGGTTTATTAGAATATAATTTAGGGAAAACACCTTGATCCAAACCTGAAAATACTAGTTATAGACAACAAAAAAATTGAATCTCTTATAAATATTCAAATAAACAAAAAACACCTCCTAGTTAGACATTTCTATAATAGTTTTCCATCTTCTAATGATTGTATCAACATCTATATTCATAAATGTGGTGTAACACCTTATATTTAATTCCTAATCAACCATCAATCCATCACAGGACGTTGAAACATCCTCTTACCCCCATTAAGACATCCACCAATAAAAAAGAACTAGAAATGTTCCAAAACAGAATTGTTCAGACTAAAAATATCAGGAAAAATTCATTCTAGTATGTCAAAATGATAAAAATAAACCATGGTAAGTAAAAAAACTTACAAAAATTGTAAAAAAAATTTCAAAAAATATAAGAAGCATGGTTAGAGGAATACCACACCCTTACCTTGCCTAGGGAGCAGTGGTAGGGATATTTTATGGGAGATAGGGGTTGGTAGCTCGGGGTCGGGATCGGGTAGGGCATGAAGGGGGATGATGGTGATAGAGAAGGGGGTTGAAAATGAGGTTGTAGGGTGTGAAGTTGAATGATGGCAATGGATAAGGTGAATGTTGGAGAGGGGATAAGGGGGCGACATGAGTGGGCTAGGGTTTGACAGGGGAAGGGGGAAGGGGGTGTCGGGTTTGGGGGGGGGGATGGTGACAGAGAAGGCAGACAACGGAGAGGGGAATAAGGGGTATGGTGGGAGGAGGATAGGGTTTTACGGGGTTGGGGGAAGAGGGGGGGGGGGGTTCGGGTTCGTGGGGGGGGGAGAGAAGTGTCATGGGTAAAATAATAATGGTGGTTTTTAAAAACCGCCACTAATTACTGATTTTGGTGAAGTGGGTGAGGATGGGATCACATGGGAGTTAGGTGTGAAAATTTTGGTGATAAATGTGGTAATGAATTTATATCCTAAAAAGGTCTTTTATAAGGTCTAACTTTTAATTTAATTTAGCAAAATTTAATCCACTTTAAGTTACCCTTTTTTACCCTTACTTTATTAAATTTTTACCATGCTAATTATTATTTTAATAAAAATATAGTCTGACTCTCCATGAAATATTTAAAATTTTTACTATATTTAATCCAATCCCATTACTAAATATTATAAAAATAGATTTTAAATTAAAATGTAAGATATATAAAAAGCTGTTTTTATTGAAAAATGAATTTGTATACATTAAGTGTTTTTATCATTGTTTTTTTATCAATTACCAATAAAATGAATTTTGATATATTTTTTATATGTTTGAACATAATAATAGATCCATGATTTAAAATATATCCCTTTAATTTATTTAAATAAAAATTATACAATGATTATAAAAACAATTTTTAAAAAATAACTATTTTACTATGGTAAATAATATTTTCTTTGGAAAATTATTTATATGTTAAAAATGAAAATGAACTCAATACCAAATTTAGATATGATTATTAAAAATATGTAAACCATATTATTATATTCAATTTATAGAGTTGATACAAATTAATTTTAATATAATACCACATAACACATAAAAAGGGAATTTTTAGTAAAATACATTTTTAAGAATTAAAATGATTTTATTATTCATTTATCTATATTAATTGAATTTTATAAATATAATTGTATTAAAAATAAACTTTATTTTTCTTTAAAATTATAATTTGATATGTTTATAAACATAAATAATTTATTACATTGATAATTTCATGTTTATATATTTCTAAATTTTATTTACATAACCCCTTAATATTTTCATGTAATACCTAAAGATAAGATAAGAAGTGGTGGTCAGTGTAACGGCCCGAAATTTTGAATAAATCTTGTTTCCTAATTTTGTGTGTTGTTTTATTTTATTTTATTTTTATACTCAACAAAAATGTTTCATTTGATAAACATGAGTATAATTAAAATGATACTGTTGGGTTTTGACTGTTATATGACCATTGGTCAATGTGACTACTGTAAACTAAATGTTTCGATTATTGTATCCAAATACAAGTAATCTTGGTTAATTAATATAGAAAGAAGATTCGATGGCCTCACGCAATAGTCTTGGACCGATCGAAGCCCATCTAACAGAACTTGGGGAGGAGGTAGCACCACTGGGCTTTGTCCTGGACCAAACCCAAGCTGAACTTCATCGTGTGAAGCTAGAACGGGATCAACTTCATGAGAAGTTCAAACTGATAGAAATTACTACTCGTGTGATGTTGGCCGAGCCTCCCTCAGATTCTCTCACCTTAGTACACCTTAAACTTAGGTCCTATGCTGGTGTGATAAGGGGCTTTGTAAGGAGACCGTAACTGCCTTGTGTAATCCTTTGTTTTAAATAAAAAAATTGGGATTTCTTCTTGTGATGAAGTTTATGAATTTTCAAATGTCTGGATAAATATAGTATGCATATTTTTGGTGAATTTTATAGAAAGGATATTTTTTTAAAAATGTTTATGTAAACCTTAAATAATTAAAAATGTGTAATGATTTTCAAAAAACGTTCTTCTACCATTATGTTCAGTACGAAATTTAGAGTCTAATAAGATCAACTTGATTTTTGATGAATAGTAAATTATGAATAGCGATTTTATGATTAGGATTAGTAATGTGTTCAAATGGATTAGTAATCTCACTTGAAGAAAGTATTAATATAATCTAGGCACCTTGATTAAGTAATGTGATTCAATAAAATGGTTAAATAATGGTTTCATAAATTATTATTCAAGTATTTGTTTTTTTGGGTGAATAGTGTTTTTTAATTAAAAATTAAATTAAAAATATTTAGAAAATTATTTTTATAAAATGGATTTCATTTTTGAACTCAGAGCATCGATATTATGTTAAGGTAAATTTTGGGGTTTTTTCTGAAAAAAATGAATTTTCGGTGAATAGTGTGTTTATTTAAAAAATAAATTAAAAATATTTAGAAAATTATTTTTGTAAAATGGGGTTCATTTTTGAAATCAGAGCATTGATATTTGGTTAAGGTGAAATTTTGGGATTTTTCTGAGAAAGTTGAATTTTCAGTGAATAGTAAAAATACAGTTTTAGGGTTTCGGTATGTTTAATGACATAATAACTGTGTAATGATGATTTCATGAGATATTTTATGGGTTGGCTGACCAAAGGTGATGAATTATTGTATTGGGGGACCCATGTGGCCTAACTTCATGGGAAATATCTTGGGAGAGCACATGGTTTTGAGAAACCCACTTATGAGGTGTCCCTTGGCCATTAATGCCTTGTCCCCTCACTTTCCCTATAAATACCAAGCCATGCTCTCATCATTTGGAATCCAAAAGAATTATAAAAGAGGTTCTTGTCTCCTTACCTCCCATGGAGTCCTCCCAAGGTTCCCCCAAGCCCTCAAGGTCCAAACCTTTGAGTTTTAAGAGTTACGTTTTAAGGTAAGGGATCCGACCCCCTCTCTTTCTTTTCAAGTGATCTCTTTTATGTCATTTCTTTTATGCTCCATGTTCTTATGTTGGAGGATGTTCTTTTATATTCATTATACTGTCCTTTTTATGTTCATATGATGAGATAACCCCTCTTACTCTCATAATTTCATTTTATGAATGTTTAAGTGGCGCCGTTAGGCTGCCAAATGTTTTTGTAACAGCTTCTTTCACCCTTCTCATTTTTGAGTTCTATTTTCCTATCAAGTGTTTTGAGTTCTTTTTTATTATGTTGGGGTATGGTATCTATATCTATCATACTGATATTTTACGATCATATTATGATAGACCCCATTTGATCTCTTCAATTCAGTATTTTGAAGTTTTAAGTGACGCCGTTAGGCTGCCGAATTTTTAAGTGGTTCTTTCACCCTTCTCATTTTTGAAGTTCTACCTTCATGTAAAGTCTTTCAAGTTCCTTTTTATTATTTTGGGGTATGATCTCTATATCTATCATACTGATATTTTATGATCATATGATGAGATACCCCATTTGATATCTTCAATTCATCATTTTGAAGTTTAAGTGGCGCCGTTAGGCTGCCGAAATTTTAAGGGATTCGTTCACCTTTCTCATTTTTCAAAGTTCTACTTTCATGTAAAGTCTTTAAAGTTAATTTTTATTATGTTGGGGTATGATCTCTATATATATCATACTTATCTTTTATGTTCATATGATGAGAGACCCTATTTGATCTTGTCAATTCATTTTTTGAAGTTTAAGTGACGCCGTTAGGCTGCCGAATTTTCATAAGAGAAATCTTATTTTTGTCTTCCTTTCATGTTCTTCATTTCATATGGTAAATCTTTCAAATTTCATTATCATGTTCATATATCCTTCACATTCTGTCCCTCTACTTTTTTATGGATCATTTATGAGTGGGTGACCCATGTCCCATCTCTTTTCAATGTTTTCCAAAACCTCGTAACATAGCCGTTATGCTGCAGAATTTCTATCTCAAAATGTATCTCTCTTTTTCTAAAGTTATTTTATTTTATTAAGTGAATACTCAAAGCTCTTTCTTCCAAATAGGTATTTACATATATACCAAAATGTTCTATTTTAAATTCTGGGATTTACATACATGAGACCCACCTTCCTTTTCTATGGGTTTTAAAGTGACATAAAGATCATGCATTTAAAGCAGTTTTAAAACGTTATGATTATGAAATGAAACCCATTTCTTTTATGCTATATGGGTTGTTTATGAAATGATTGATGATGATATATGTGTCTCACATGATAACAAAGGAAAATTTAAGGGTGATCCCTGATAGCTCTCCAATGAATTGGGTAATGATGTAACCACTAGAGATTACAATTTTCACGATATCTTGGTGAATAACCCTGGTAATTTTCAAATGACACCTTGGGGATGGACCTTGGTGATATGTTCATGATTGTCTTCGTTAAATGTAGTATCCACATCTTCAAGTTATGAAAAATGTTATTTTTTTTATGATATGCCTCATGATTTCTTTCTCATGCCTTAAAGTTCTTTTTCATGACATTGTTGATGTATCTCAAGTTCACATGTTAAATGTTTCCCCTTGTTTCCCTTACTAGGACTTCTGATCACCCTTTCTTTTGATGTATGTCCCCATGTTATGAGATGCAGTAATGAACCTAGGATGAACATAAGTAGAATCTTTTCAAGTGTTTAAGAAGAATGTTTTTTTTGTTTCATGTATTATGTTCCTGGTTTCCAAGACACTAAACCTTAAAGATCCTCAGTTTTATATAATGTAATGAAAGTTTATGTGACAAAAATGCAGGATGCTATAGTCATCATAGGTTTTGATTCATATAGAATTGATCATATACTAACTTTCATGAGCTTTAACTTCTCCCGTAAATTATTTCTCTCAAATCGCACCTGTTGGAGTTCTACTTGGGTTTGGTCTAGGACAAACACTAGAGAATCTACCTCCCTTAAAACCTTAGAAAAATGACCTTCATAAAGAAGAATTCTTCTAATTTATTCCATTTATGTTTTTTTGTATTTATTTCATAATATTTTTTCTTCTATTTATATCCACTAATTTAACAACTATGTTACAATGGTCATAGTTTAATTATGTCATAGTTTATTTTTGTTTAGTATTGCATGTAAAACAAGTTATCATAACTTTAAAGTATTATAATTTCTGGTTTGTTACAAGACATATACCAAGTGGTTTTAGTTCAAAAGAATCTAAATATCCATCATGATATAATTTAGTCAAGCACTTTTCATTTACATGACATAGTCTGTGATGGAAAAGTTGTGCGTGATATGAGTCATGAAACCAGTTTTTTCACTGATTGTTAACACTTGATTTTTATATCCCAACATGGAGAGACTGTTATTTAAATGTGTCATACCATAACATATGTTATATTTGTAAAATAAGAAACTTTTATTTCCAAATTTGAAAAAAAACATCTATATCAATACATGATACAAAAATAATGTTCTAATAATGATTGGAATATAATAATAGGTCTTTAGTACCATGATCAATCTAGTTGGAACTTTGAGATAGTAGTCTCCAATAACTACTTCAGTAAGTCTGGATCCATTAGCTACTCATAGATCCAATTCACCTTAGGAAACTCTTATGAATCTACTTAGTTCAAGAATCTAAATACAAATGTGTGATCCACATATTGTATCTAATACGAAATTTTTAGAAATAAGAATATTGAACTTGATAATGAACACACCTAAAGATTCCCCCTATTTTTTTTATCATGGTGAAGTTCTTATTCTAGTGTCCCTTCTTTCCACATGTGAAATAGATGGCATTGTTCTACATATCTTTTCATTTGATCCTGAGTTATGAAGAGTCCATATACTTAGAGTTATTCTTGGGAAATTTTTCCTTTCCCTTCCTTCTGTTCATCAGAAGAACAAAAGGATTCTCATGCTTCATGTACTTATCTACTTAGAGAAGTAGAGTAAGGAGATCTGGGAATGAATTCTCAGTGTTGTTCATGTTAACAAAAATCTCTTTGTTCATGATGAATTTCACTTTAAAATTATTATGCATAGACTGATCAATCTCAGGTGAAAGAAGATGTTAAAATGGATATTAAAGCTAGGTTGAAAAAGATTAGTTATGGAATGAAAAATATAGAGAGACAAATAGAATGGATAGCTGAATATGTACATATATCCTATGACCAACCTGAACATGAACGCGAACAAGAACTAGAATGAGTGATAGAAGAGATTTCACCAATAATTTTTTATGTTAAAGAACCTAATGTGGGTGATAAGGAACTTATAAATTAATTAAAAACATCTCCCCACACTCAACAATTTCTCAAGGAGGCCCCAAGAACACATGCAAGCTGATTCACTTATGGGAGATCAACATTTTCTGCAAGAATCATGGAATCACCTTATTGAAGATAATCTGAAACTTGATCTTCTCATCCTTGATAATGAAAAATCAGCACTTCTATACCTATCTCTTGATTTGGAATATTATGAAGATGAAGATGCAGCTGCTAAGATGGAGTTTTCAATGGTCATGCCTAAATAGATCAATTTTCAAGTTGACATACCTAAAATGGAATATTTATTTATTGATTCATCATGTTTTAATCTTATTCAAGATGAATTGTTTTCTGACTTCTCTTTTTCTAAAATTTCTGACACAGCCCAAATTGATTAGTCCTTAGATTTTAATTAAGATGCCAACCAAGTTGTGGTGAATGAATAATAATATTTATACAGGCATGTGGTGGTTCAACTACCTCCTTGACAAAAATATTCATACCATATGGAGGAGGACACCACGTAAGTCAATAGGAAGCACCCCTATCTTCTTTTCCATCCTACTTTAGACCTAAAATTATATATTTCTTCATTATTAGGGGTTGGGACTTCTCTTATATTCTTTGTGGTTCTCCATTATTCATGTCTACTCGTGTACACTTGATAAATTCACATGTGTTGGTTCATCTCAAAGAAACCACACCAACCTTATGATTGGGGATAATCTACTGCAAAGACCTGACTAGGGGTGGTATAAACCTAACACCCTTTTGAGGGGTCTCAACCAAGCATTATCCATTTTCATTCCCCTTTATATTTATTTTTACTTATTTTTCTTATGTTTTGTTTCTTTCTTTCTTGTAGTTTTAATGTGGTATCAGTTAGGAGGTTAACTCAAGATGACCACTAAAAAATAAATTATGTTGTGTCTTTCCTTTTCTTTATTTTATTTTCTACCCAATTTAAAATTTGAGTGAAAATATTTCTTGATATAATTGGGACTAAAAATAGTGTAGTAAATGTAATAAGTGTGGGGGAGGGATGTCAAATTATTCTTAGGAATTTTTTGCGTTCTTCCATTTTTTCATTTCTTTTTCTAAATTTTTCCTTTTTTGGTGTGTTTTTAGGATTCTTGAGCTAAGTCGAATACTTTGTAAAATTAAAACCATCTTAGTGTTTTTAGATTATTAATTGATTTAAATTTTTGATGATTTAAATTATTTCTGAATGGATTTAATCTCTTTATTTCTAATCATTTCATTTGATTAAGTTTGATTGATTTTGAAACTCATGTTCACTAGTACTATCCAAATTGAAAATATTGCCCAACCCAAGAGGTTTTTAAACTATTTTTACATCCTTTTTACATTTATCTTTTTCTTTAGAGTCTTGAGACATGTTTTGTGATACATAAATTGTTTTTTTCTCTTTTAAAAGCTGTTAGAGTTCATGAAATGTGTTAAGTATGATTGAGGCACCACTTTAAAATCACTTTTTTACATTTGACTCTAATTTTGGACAACTTTTTTATATGACCATTATTCAGACCCTAGTAGCCAATAAATACCTTGTTATTCAACCATATTACAATCCATTTATCCCTTTACAACCTACTCTAGAAGTTAAATGCATGATTATTATTGAACTCAAGTGTATGTGGGGGGGGGGGGGAGATGAGCTTTATTTTTCTTTCTCAAAGAATTTTTTTGAGTCGAAATGAAAAAAAGTGTTTCCATATTTAGTACTTATTTGGTGGAAGAGATTTCATGATAAAAAGATGGATTGGTGGTCCGAATATTATTACAAATATGGTCTGGGTGTTCCCCAGTATTTGAAGATCAAAAGCTACCTATCTTTTCCTCAAAAACACGATTCTAAAGAGAAATCTAAAAGTACATTCAAGATGAAACAATGCTACAAATGGGGAAAATATGGGAAAATTTATCATTGATATTTAAAATTCTATATGTGAAATTACAAAGTAAATAAAGAGGTTTTTAGAGGTGATTCATTTTCGAGCTGATTGAGGAGCACACCATTCTTGAGAAAAACTATTTTCACGTATTTACTTCACATTATAGCCTAACCCTCCTCATTCTACCACAAATGTTTTTAAATTTAAAACCTACCAACCCTAAGTCTCAAAACAACCCATGAAAAATACCTCATGATTGACACATTTTTGACTCTATGAATTGGAGATAATCATAGTATAACAAGCCTATAGAGATCACACCTCTTCATAATAATGATAAATACTCTACATAAAATAATCCTAGAGTGAAGAGAGAAATATTTTTCTAAAGAGGTAGGTATGACATGAATGTGAGGATTAACATGAGATTGAATGGATTTGAATGATTTTTTAATATTTTGGGAAATTTTATCCATTTAGGAGGCATGATATTTTCCTTGATATGATAATTGATTCATGTTATTGTTTATGCATTGAGAAGTTTGTGTTGACCTTGGTAAAATATGATTTCCTAGGAGTGCAATGTTTAAGTATGGAGGAATTGATAGAGAAAATATTTTCAATTATTTTAATATTAATTTCAATGTTTTTATTCCCACTAAAGTGTTATTTTATGGTTAGTTGTCACATTTTATGGTTTTAGTGGTATTTTGAGCTTAATTGCTAAAATAGCCTATTTTAGATTTTAACTGTTTTAATTTATTTGTGTATTTCAGCAATAACATTTTCTTCACTGACCCAATTTTTAAAAATTGTTATTTTAAAAGTTTCTATGTTTTACTTATTTTATTATTATGGAATGAAAGCTCAATATATCATTTGGAGGCCCAAAATTAACTCACAAGTACAACCTTGAAAACTATGCATGGATCTGGTGATTTTTAATATTGGGACCATATCTCATAAATGGAAAAAAGAGATAAAATTATACATTAAGGAAAATGAAATCTGTATGAACAAATTATTTATCTCTTTCCCCACCAGATTTAGCCTTATTCAGGTCATTAATTCATGGGAAAGTGGAGAATTGGAATATAAAGAGTCGCTTGTCTAGAATTAAATTCACTGAGTAAAACATCCATAAATCCTAAATCCTATGGAAAATAATTCTCAAATTTAGAGTGTGAATGAGGATAAATCATTTGAAAAAAATTTAATAAGATGAAATCTTCCAATTCTTCCATTTAATGGGGATAACATGTAGAAAATTTCAGAGGATCTTTTTGGAACCAATTTTTTTCATCCCCTATCCCTATAAAAAATGTGTTTATTCTTCATTCCAAAGGGTTGGTACTCTAAGTTTCCATTTTTAATATTTTTTTAGTTTCATTTATATTTTAATAGTATTATTCATTTTTATTATATGTTATAATTTTTCTTCATCTCATTCTCATATTTTTATCTTTTGTGTTTCCACCCCATTTTTTTCCACTATGATCTCTTATACTCATGATCATGAGTAACTTACCCAAGGAAGTTCCTAAGGGATCAATCCAATGTTGAACCCAAGTCATTGAAAATTCATTATTAATTCTCTTTATTTTATAAGATTTAGGATGAGGGGGGTCTTGGTGGGCAAGGTGCCTTTGTGTCTCCACTTGCCACCCAATACTTAGCTTTCACTTCTGTAATATTCTTCCTCGATAGAAGATGTGGATTTGTGGTCTCTCGATGATCATTGAGTGTAATGTATTTTCAAAACCATAGGAATAAATTTTTGTTAATTCATATGATGAAGCATGTTCATTAAGTAAATTTGAAAATAATTAAGAGACGATGAAGGTTCACTCAGGGTATTCTCCTGGGATGATGTCCTTTCTGTCTAACATCAATCATTATGTCTGCATTTTGCATTGCATATTTACTTTTTGTTATCATGTATTTATTATTTTTTATTCTCAATTTTTTTAGTTTTATTTAATAATATATATATATATATATAAAGTGAATTATAAGTAGTGAGTGATTGACTACAATGACTCTTCAAGATAATTACCTAGGTTAGCCCCTATGTTGCACATAGTTAAAATATTTTGGGAGCGCACATGATAATGTTTCATCAAATTCGTGGAATTTTTGGGGAGCCAAGTGTTCCCCGCTCACTATTTTTATTCACATATTGTAAATAATTTCATTTTTTCTTAAACAAAACACAAAAAAAATCTTAAATTTCAAAAACTAAAAAAAATCTATATGTTTATGATGAATTTCAATTAAAATTATTATGCATGGAATGAACAATTTTAGGTGAAATAATAAGTTCAAAAATTATCTTAAAGATTGGTTATAAAGGATCAGTGATGGAATGAAAAACCTGGAGAGACAAATATAATGGATATCTGAATATGTACATGAATCCCATGAGCATCACAAACTTGAAACTGAACCAGAACTAGAATGAGTGGTGGAAAAGATATCAAAAATAATTTTTTATGTTAAAGAACCTATGGTGGGTGAGAAGGATCTTCTAAAGAAATTAATAACATAAACCCGCACTCAATCATTTCTCAATAAGGTCCCATAAGAACACATGCAGGCTGATGCACTTATGGGAGACCAACATATTTTGTAAGAATCAGGGAATCAACTGATTGAATATAACCTAAAACTTGATCTTATTTTGATAATAAATAATCTAAACCTCTCTAACTCTCTCTTTATTTGGAATATGATTATAAAGATGCACCTGCTAAGATGGAGTTTCCAATTGTATCAACTGGTCCCCGCTAACAGTAGAGACACCCCAACTTAACATGGTCATCAAGTCCTAGCCTACCATGTACCACCAGTTACCCTGGAGACACGTGGTCCCCACCCTAGGGCCCACCCACATTCCCGAATGGTTCATCAGACTAATGAATGTCCTTACAAGCCAACACAAGTTATTTCTAGTGGGCTTTGTCCTCACTCGCACACACTCTGGGAAACTTCCTAGAAAGTCACTCATCCTGATCACTACTCCAGACCAATCATGCTTAACTATGGAGTTTTAATCAATTAGGTTCCCAAAAAGAAAGTTTCATATTGTTTACATGAGTCATATAATTCAGTCATTTAACCCTTTATCATTCTGGGGTGTTAGGTTCACCCCCTAGAGCACAACATCCTCGTTTTGGACCTTATATCACAACCCAGACAGTGCACTGCACTTAAGAATGAGTTCCTCCTCTGATAACAAATATAACAATTGGGCCCCACTGGCAGCATAGACTCCCATCCTTAACATTGTCTTCGGGTCTTAGCCTGTCGAGTACCACCGGTTTCCCCCGCAGACATGTGGTACCCACCCTAGGGCCCACCCACATGTTTGGACGGGTCATCTGACTAATGACTATCTCTATAGGCCAACACAAGTTCTTTCCAGTGTGCTTTGTCCTCACTAGTACAAATCCTGGGAAAATTTCCAGAAGTTCACTCATCCTGATCATTACATCAGGCCAAACACACTTAACTATGAAATTCTAATCAGTAAGGCTTCTGAAAAAAAAGGTGCACCTTGTTGACATGAGTCATATCATTTATTCATTTGAACCTTTATCATTCTGAGGTGTTACACCAATGGTCCTACCATAAGTGATCAATTTCCAAGTTAGCCTACTTTAAAGGGAAGATTTATTTATTGATTCAACATGTTTTAATCTTATTAAAGCTGAATTATTTTCTAACTTTTCTTTTTTTGAAATTTCGGACACAAAAAAAATTGAGCAGGACATGAATTTTACAGAATAGACCACACAAGTTGTTGTGTCTAAAGAAGAAGAGTTTTATAAGCATGTGGTGGTGCAACTACCTCCTCCACAAAAAATTTCATACCATGTGGAGCATGATACCGTCAAATTCAATAGGGAGCATACATATCTTCTATTCCTTCCCACTTTAGAACTCAAATTATATCTTTCTTAATTCTTATGGGTTGAGGCTTCTTTTATATTATTTGAGGTTTTCCATTATTTATGTCTACTCATGGACACTGGGAAAATTTATATGTGGTGTTTCTTATCAAAGAAACCACACCCACCTTCTGATTGGGGATAATCCACTGCAACTATCTGACTAAGGGTAGTAAAAAACTAGCACCAACTTGGGGGTCTAAACCAAGAATTATCCATTTTCATTCCCCTTTCTCTTTTTTTTACTTATTTTTATTATGTTTTATTTCTTTATTTATAATAGTTTTAAAGTGGTAGCAGTTAGGATCTAAACTCAAGATTTCCACTGAAAAATAATTCAGGTTGTGCCTTTCCTTTTCTTTATTTTATTTATTTCCCAATTTAAATTCTCAGGGAAAATATTTCTTGGTCTAATTTGTGATAAAAAGAGGTAAATAAATGGAATAAGTTTGGGGGAGGGATTTCAATCTATTCTTAGTAATTTTGTGTGTTCCTCCATTTTTTTGTGTCTTTTTCTGAATTTTTCATGTTTTTTTGGTGTGTTTTTAGGATTATTGATATGAATCAAATACTTTGAAAAATTAAAAACATATTATTTATTTTGGATGATTTCATGATTTTAATTTTTGAGGATTCAAATGATTGAGAAATGTATTTAATTTCTTGATTTCCAATCTTTTCATTTGATGAAATTTGATTGATTGTGAAACTCATGTGCACTAGTACTGTCCGAATTGAAAATCTTGTCCAACTCGAGAGGTTTCTAATTTTTTTTAACATACTATTTATATTTCTATTTTTCTTATGAGTCTTGATACAAGTTGTGTGATCCATAACTTATTGTTTTTATTTTTTTCAAATCTATTAGAGTTCATGGAATGTGTTAGGTATGATTGAGGCACCACTTTGAAAGCCCTTTTTTACATTCAACTCTAATTTTTTCTAAACTTTTCATCTGACCTTTATTAAGACCCTATTATCCATGAAATACCATGTTAATCAGCCACATTAAAATCCATTTATTATTTTACAACATTCTCTATAAGTTAAATGCATGATTATTGTTTAACTTAAGTGTGGAGGAGGGAGAAGATGAGTTGTATTTTTCTTTCTTGAAGAATTTGTTTGAGATAAAATGGAAAAAAGTGTTTCCATATTTGTTACTACTTTAGTGGAATAACTTTCATGATGGAAAGAAGGATTGGTTGACCAAATTTCATTACAAATGTGTTATGAGTGTTCAATAATATTTTAAGATCAAAATCATCATTTTTTCCTCAAAAACATGATTCTTAAGAGAAAACAAGATCTATATTGAAGTTTAAACAATGCTACAAATGGGGAAAAGAGGAAGAAATTTATCATTGATGATGAAAATTATACATGTGAAATTACCAAATAAATAAATAGGTATTTTTAGGTGATTCATTTTTAATCTGATTGAGGAGCACATCATTCTTGAGAAAAACTATTTTTATGCATTTACTTCACATTAGAGCCTAACACACTTCCTTATATCTCTGATTTTTTTACATTTAAAACCTACCAACCCTCAGCCTTAGAAAAACCCATGAAAAATACCCCATGATTGATACATTTTTTAATATATAAAGTTGAGATACTAGAAGGATTGAAAGCCTATATATATCACACATGTTCTTGATAATGAGAAAAACTCCACATAAAAAATCTTGGAGTGAAGAGAAAAATATTTTTTCTGGAGAGGTAGGTATGACATGCATGTGAATATTAACATGATATTGAATGGATTTATTTTTTTATTTTTGAAGAGTTAGGGAAATTTTATCCATGTAGGAGGCATGATATTTTCTTTGATATGATAATTGATTCATGTTTTCATTTATGCTTTGAGAAGTTTTTTTTGACCATGGTATAACATGATTGTCCAGGAGTGCGATGTTTAAGTGTGGGGGAATTGATAGAGAAAATATTTTCAATTATTTTAATTTTAATTTAAATGTTTTTAATACCACAAAAGTGATATTTTATGGTTATTTGTCACATTTTATAGTGTTAGTGGTATTTTGAGCTTAATTGCTAAAATGTCATATTTTGGATTTTAATTGTTTTAATTTATTTTTTTATTTTAGCCATAACATTTTATTCACTGATCCAAATTGAAAAAATTATTATTTTATAGGTTTATATGTTTGATTTTATTCATTTTATTCTTCTGGACCTAAATCTTAATCCACCATTTGGAGGCCCAAAATTTGCTCACGAGTACAACCTCGAAAACTGTGCATAGATTTGGATATTTTTTATGTTAGGCCTATATCTCATAAATAGAAAAACAAAATGAGGTTAAATTATACATTGATAAATATAAAATCTATAGGAAAAAATTATTTAACTGTGTCCCCACATGAGTCAGCCTTATTGAAGGTCATTAATTCATGGGAAATTGGAGAATTAGAATATGAAGAGTCTCCTATCTAGAATTAAATTTACAGAGTCAAACATCCATAACTCCTACATCTGATGGAAAATAATTCTCAAATTTGGATATTGATCATGGACAAAGTATTTTAACAAATTTTAATAATACTACATTTTCCAATTCTTTAATTTATTTAGGATAATAGGTGGAAACTTTTGGAGGATCTTTTTGGATGCAATTTTTTCATCCCCTCTCCCTATAAAAAATGTGTTTCTTCTTCATTTTAAAGGGTTGGCACTCTAAGTGGTAATTTTCTATAGTTTTTTAGTTTCTTTTCTATTTTAATATTATTATTCATTTTTAGTATATGTTACTCTTTTTCTTTATCTATTTATTAAATTTTTATCTTTTGTGTTTCGACCTCGTTTTCTTCTCCACTGTGATCTCTTATACTCATGATCATGAGTAACTAACCCAAGGAAGTTCCCAAGGGATCAATCCAATGTTGAACCCAATTCATTGTAAATTAATTATTAATGTTCCTTATTTTATTAGAGTTAGTCTTAGGGGGATCATAGTGGGATAAGTGCCTTTATGTCTCCATTTTCCACCTAAGACTTAGCTTTCACTGCTACAATATTCTCCCTCGATTGGGGAGGTGGATGTGGAGTCTCTCAGCAATAATTGAGTATATTGTATATTCACAACCATAGGTAGAAGGGGATGTTTATAAATACGCTGGAACAATTCTTTAATTAAATTTTAAACTAATTAAGATATGATTAAGGTTTAATCTAGGTGTTATCCTAGGAGGATCTCCTTTCTATCTCACATTAATTATTATGTATTCATTCTGTATTGCATGTTTACTTTTCTTTATCCTACATTGATTATTTTTCATTCCAAATTTTCTTTTAGTTTTATTTAATATATATATATATTGAATTATAATTTTTGAGTAATTTAGTGAAATTGATCCTCAAGAGAACGACCTAAGTCAGCCCCTATGCAGCACTTAGTTAAAATATTTTGAGAGCACGCACAAAAACGCTTCATCAGGCTCCTCTCTAAATATCTCCTAATAAAGATCATGGAGATTCCTGAGCATGTTATATAAATCCATGTTCTCATTTAACTTTTTTATTTCATCATAGATGTATGATAACATCAATAACTGGACATCTAGAACACCATACAAGCATTTTTAAGTGTATAGAAAGCTCTTATCCACTTTTCCCCTCAGTAGGCAGATTAGAAACTGAGGATTCTAGCATGTAATGTTTTTATTTTTTTCATAGTAAAATGCACAAGTTTCTATATTACTATTGGAAGTTACTAATAGTTATGAGATCGTATTTATCCAGTATAAATCACAAGGATATTGAGGTTGATGAACTTTCCATTTTTTCTATAAAAAAATCTGAATTTAAATAATTTATTCTAATTAACAAAATATGTGATATGAAGTAATTTTGAATTAGATTATTAGTCTCCCACTATTTTATCAATTCCTAGTAGCCCTTACTATTGGATTCAAAATTTCTTATCACATGGACATTCTAGTGGAAAGGATCTGTATTTCCATTCTCATAATCCAAAATTTGGTCTAGAAAATTATTCAAATTTATTTAGGTAGGCGGTCTTACCAACTGCTATATCATTTCATCTTGATCTGTTTAGTGGAATCCCCAATCCTAAAATAATCATTGATATTTCCTCAATACTTGCCTCTAATTTATACAAAGTCTTTCTTTTCTAGTGTACCCTTGAGGATAAATTAGTTGAGTTGACCAAAAACTATAGTTAGAACAACCTGAATATTGAAAGCACCCAACTTTGTATAGAAAATCAATTTGAGATGTGGTTTCATTCATTACTTAAGTAATAAAAGGATTTTTGACTTAATATTTTTTTCTTGAGGGATTTTAGTTTATTTAGCATAATTTTGTTATTTTATCCTTTAACATGTATTGTTAATATTATGTGGATTTTAAATAATTAATTAACCATGTTTTGATAAATTAATTTACTCATAATCCAATTTATTTTAATTTCCATCTTGCATGCTTGTTAATTCTTTTATTTATGTCATTATGATAAATCATTCATAAAAATTAACCATGAAATTTGACAAAAATAAAATGAAATAAAATAAATGAAGTGTGTTGGTCATTATATTTCTAATGCTTGACTTATCGAGTGGATAATAAATTAACCTATGAACCCAGGAGGGAAACTCCTTGATTTATTCTTTGATCGAGTTGTAACATTCCACCATCAACCTTTGTATTCTCTAGGTTGATTTCACCTCAGATCGGGTCCCAAACCTCTTTCTCTCCTTGGAGCTCCATCCTGTACATATTTTACTCACAAATAGGTGAGGGGAACTATAGGAATTATTACGGGTTTTACATAAAATAAATCATGGACACGTGGGTCCTGTACAATAATGGTGGGAGAGATAATACACAGACAATCATATTTAATTTAATAAAAATTTATCACATAGAAAACTAATGAAATAATATTAAATTAAACACGAATTTGACACATGTATTGATCGTTCAAACTCATGATTAGTCATACACATGAAATGAAAATATTTTCAAAACAAATAGCTAGCATTCATTTAAATTGTTTTTTATTAAGATAAATTAACTGAATTAATAAATTAGTTATCTTATTAATTAATTAATTAATTTATCTTAATGTCCATACAAACAGTTCTGAATATTCTAATCCACTATAATTTTAAACAAATTACATAAATTAATTTTATTTAAAAGTAATTAAATATACAACGTGTACTTGGAGACAACATAGTGTGTACCCATACGAACAACCCAACATAGCCCTTATCATTTACTATGCACTCACATGACATTTAGTATACATGGAATGTCACATAATTTCACAGTGTTTACTATCAAATAATGATACACTGACACATGTTAATTTATGTTACGTGTACCACTTTAATGCATGCGAAGTATACTGTGTGTAACGACCATACACGACCTATAGTTCTGAATTTAAAAAGGAAATTAATTAAGAACATTATATTTTTTAAAACCTATCACATGATGTGTACTTTCAATTAATGACACACAAGCACATGTTAATTAGATTTAATTGCATAATTAATTATATTTCCATGTAAATTAAATGAGTATGTGATACATATCCTGTACAACTAGATACACATAGTGTACTGCTTTCCACGATACATGCCTAGGGACTTAGCATGTATTATGCATGGATATTTATGGGATAAATGATTTGTATGATAGATACATGTTGTGTAATCCCATTTTTCCCATGTTACATGATTTTAAGTCCTTAAAAATTGTGTAATAAATGCACATTGTGTATTTGACCACACAGTTTCCACAAAATTCAGGGGCTAACCACATTGTACTACATGTTTTGTAAGAGAGTTACATGGTGTGCAATCCCTAAAATTATGTGCCAACCTATTTTGGTCAATATACGGTTATGTAAGGAAGTTTTGTATCCACTTCACGACCAATCGTGTTTTTCGTTGTTGTGTCCCAGTGCAGTGAATATGGGTGCATGAAGTGTACCTTTTTATTACACACTGTATAGTCCCATTTTATATGGTCAAAATCTTTGGCACATATGGATGAGTTCTTCAAATGTTCTTCATGTGTTTTGAACATGTTCTTGGTTATATAAAGGTGAATGAATAACATATCTCAACTTTTATTTTAAGAATGAATGAAATTAAAATGATCATTAATAGAAAATATGTATATCAATCAATGATTAATAAATAATTATAAATTTGAACGTGATCATTTTGATACGACTTATAGGTTCTAGGTGCAACTGGAGCAGCGGTGAGCGCAATGCCCAACTTGGTTTTTGTCGGATTCAATGAAAAATCCACAAGATCCTAACAAAGAATCTTCAAATCAATTAATATACCCGATGAACAGGAGAAATTAACCCAAAATCGTATTGTGGATCTTTCATGGTAAATTTATAATTAATTTAATAATAATAAAAATACCTTGGTCTTGAGATTCTTTCTGCGGTGAAGAAATTGATAGGTTGAACCCTTAATCGAGTAGTACTATCGTTACGCTAAGAGGATCCAAAATGAATCCCCTCTAGTGATGATCCATATGTTCTCCTCAGTCTCTAAGCAGGGTCGATAAAACGTTGGGTGTTTGCGCAGGCAATTTGACCATCTTGCATTATTCACCTTGATTACGACATAATTATTTGGGGCATGAAGGATCACCTCTATTATTCTCTCATTCTTGAGAAGGAATAAATAAGTTGAGGAATTCTCTTGGTCTTAAAGGAAAATCTTGAGAAGTTATTTCATTGAGAAAGAATTTTATAGATAGGATTCATTGTGCACAACGATATCTATTACAACTGATTCTAGAAAATGACATGACCAAGTATTTATAGAGCTAGGTTGAGAATTGGAAATTACACACAAACCCTTAACCAATTACCTAATCCTTAGCACATCCCCATTTTAAATAATAATAATAATGTTATTATTATTCCTTGACATGTGCAACATATGCAGATAAAATACATATAATTTTAAAAAAAATTAATATTTATTTAAAAGATATCAAATATATCATTTTCACTAGACCATTAAATCGATCAGTCTTTCTTTGTCATTTACTGGACCATGAATAATAAATATTATTCATTTGATAAATAAATAAATATTATATTCATGGTCTTGAAAAAAAATATTTATTTTAATATTCATGTAACTAAATAAATATTTATTTAATAATAAATACTATTCAATACCTTGTGAATAAAATAAGAAATAAATAAATATTCTATTTGATGGTCTTGTGAATAAATATTTATTTAAATATTCTAATCACATATAATTATTGGATGAATAATTTTGATCAAATAAAGTATCTTAAATAAAATATTATTATTCAGTCTTGATAATAATAGTCATTGCAACTTTATTCAAATAGAATTTAATTAATATTGATAGATACATTAAGTCTGTGGACCTTTAAGACTCTTACCTAGTGGTATTAGACGAGTTTGTCTAAAGTCTAATATCGACATTTAACAACATATAAAGAACTAAAATAGGAAGAAGTTAATGTCACAACAATGACAAGCACATGTGAACAATCACTGTGTAACGTATTTCTTTTGTCTCTATATCTCATCAAGTAGGTTTTATACTTGTCTCATCAACCCATATGTTTGACATGTATTTCTTTGAATTCCTGAAATTAAACCATTAATACACCATAGTCATGGAATTTAGTTCGAAAGTTCCAGTTCAATCAAAGGGATGAGATATCATATTCCTTAAATTGAAAGGGACAAATCCTATATTGACTTATTCATTAATGTAATACCACTCTTGACACGCTCCACGTACCCTACCTTGCCGCGACCATACATAGTCACAACTTTTTTTCATTACATTAAAGTACGCTACTCGTGATATCCATTAATAATAATCTCAAGTATAAAGATCATTGCACAAGTTTGCAGACAAGAATATCTAATGCCACACAAACATATAGAATTACTACTAGCCAATTTGTCCTCATAATCACTTGTTTTAGAGATTACCAAGTACGAACTTTATGAGATGAATTCTCATCCACTTATGAGTACTCACACTGGACTCTCAACATATTATTTGTCCCGTCAAAGAATGTTATCATGGTTGTAGGAAATATGTTTAAAAATATCATCATAGTAGTTTAAGGTTCTCATCATGACGGGGGACTGCTTTGAACTTATCAATGCGACAAATTCTCTATGACATTATCACATTAATGTTACATAGAAGAACAATAAATACATGACAAGATATTTATTAATATTCAAGTCTCTAAATATATAGGCAATCAAATGTACATAGTAGTTGGTTCTAGGCCACTAACTCCAACAGTGCATTCCAAATGTTCTGTGTAGCCTCTCATGAACTATTTTGTATTTCTTAACCATATATTTTGTTCCTGGATGTTTCCTTCAACTCCTCACAAATATCATGTGTAAATTCCTTCGACCATATTCCATGTAAAAGCACCTCCAACTCATGACATGCGTATTGTCCATGCCTCCAAGGGGGGTACACCAACCAAAAGATCTGTGATAGTATCACAAGGATACCGAAATATTGAAGGGGTGATAACATCTTTGTCTCGGATAATGAACAACAGTATGGGAGGAAGAGAGAAAAGAGACCCTTGCTCACAATTTCTTATCTACAGCAGAAGAGATCGCATCCCTTTATATAGTTATCCATGAAGCATTTTATTAAATGAAAACTCATCGGCCATATTAATGTATTCATATACATTTATTCTCATGATTCATTAAATCTTATTCAATGAGCGGTCAATACAATTAATTCATTCATAACCAATTGTAATTGATAATAAAACTATTTGAGAAAAATAAATATATATCAAATATATATATTTATTATTGCATATATTTAAATATACACTATATATATATTAGTGCATATCTAACATTTACATGTCTTACTAAAATAAAATCTCAATTTTCAAATTCCATAAACAATTCATATTTTTTCTATATAATTATTAATATAATATGATTTTTATAAAAAAAGTGTCAAACAAAAAAAGACAATGCACATGCCCATGCGCTTGCGCAAGTGCCCACACATTAGGTAAACATTGAAAATGAGTAGCATATACACGACATCAAACAACCATAACTAAAAAAGAGACAAAGTAAAACAAATGAATAACTAAAAAATTTTTCAATATTTTTTAACGAGATTTACTATAAATTAAAAAAAGGGGATAACGTTGGGAATATTTAAAAAATGGGCCTCAAGAAGCAGAAACCCTGTTTACGCTTATGCCCTCATCAAGAAGCGTGAATGAGGTTCGTGCTTCATGTGTGGAATTTCTAAAGGAAGAGTGTACATGATTCACTCTTCCTCCATATGTTTTGGATAATAAATGTTACCAAATATATTTATATAAATAAGTATTTAATTAAATATTAAAAATAAAAAATATTAATAAAAAAATAATAAAAAATAAATAAATATTAAAAAAATAACTAAATATAAATGAATGTTAATTAAAAACTCATCAATATTAATAAAATTTCAATAAATCTTAATTAAATATTTATTAATATTAAAAAATATTAACACATATTAACAAACATCAAATAAATATTCATAAAAATTCATAATACAAAAAAATATTATTAAATATTGATTAAATATTAAATAAATATTCTTATATATCAATTAAATATTAATAAATATTAATAAATATAAACAAATGTAAATAAATATTAATAAATATAAATAAATAGTAATAAAATATTAATAAATATTAATTAAATATTAATAAATATTAATAAACACCGAGCAAATATAAATAAATATAAATAAATTTTAATAAATTTTAATAAATACAAGTAACTATTGACAAATCCTAATAAATATTAAATAAATATTCATAAATATTAATTAAATATTTAAAAAATATTAATTAAATATTCATAAAAGGTAATAAAATTTTATTAAATATTCATAAATACTCATAAATACTAATAAATATTAATAAATCTTAATAAATATTAATACATATTAATTAAATATTCAAAAATATAAATAAAATACAGATAAATATTAATAAATAACAATGAAATATTTTTCAATGTTTATAAATATAAATAAATATTAATTAAAAATTAATAAACATTAAATAAATATTAATTAAATATTCATAAATATTAATAAATATCAATTAAATATTAAAAAATATTAAATAAATATTCATAAATTTTAATAAGTTTTTTAACAGGTTGGGAGTCAAGCCCTCTCTTATTAAGAATATAAATATTAATTAAATATTAATGAATATAAATAAATATTCATAAATTTTAATAATTTTTTGAATAGGTTGAGGGTCAATCCCTCTCTTATTAATAATATAAATATCAATTAAATATTAATGAATGTAAATAAATATTAATTAAATATTAAATAAATGTTAATAAATATTAATAAATAATAGATAACCATTAAATAATTATTCATAAATATTCATAAATATTACTGAATATAAGTAGATATTAATATTTATAAACGTTTCTTAACATTTAGTAATATTTAGTAATATTTATTAATATTTATGAATATTTATGAATATTTAATTGATTTTTAGTAATATATAATAATATATAATAATATATAATAATATTTATTTAATTTTTATTAAAATTTATTTAATTTTTTTATGTTATTCATTAAAATTTATTAAAATTTATTGATATTTAGTTAATATTTATTAATATTTAATTAATATTTATTAATATCGAGGAATATTTAATTAATATTTATCAATATTTATTAATTTTTATTTAATGTTTTTAAATATTTATTGATTTTTAATTAATATTTATATATCTTTATAAATATTGACAATTATTTTATTATTATTTATTATTTTTTTTAGTATTTTATTTATATTTATGGATATTTAATTAATATGTATTGATATTTATGGATATTTATTGATATTTAATTAAAATTTATTTCTATTTTATAAAAATTAAATTAAATTTTATTACGTTTTGCGAATATTTGATTATTATTTATTAATATTATTAAAAAAATTTAAAATTTAATTAATATTTATGTATATTTATGAATATTTATGAATATTTATTTAATATTTATTAATATTTATTAAGTTTTGTTAACAAATACTGGTATTTATTAATATTTGTTGATATTTTATTTATACTGATGGTTTTTTTAATTAATATTAATTGATGTTTATTTATATTTAATTAGTATTTATTAATATTTAATCAATTTTTATTACTTTTTATTAGTATTTAATTTAATATTTAATTAATATTTATTTATCTATATATATTTAGTAGTATTATTATTAAAAGGATCGGAGGAAATGTTAACAGTGTTTACTCTTTGTTTATAAATACCATAAAACGTGAACCTCATTCGTGCTTCCTAATGAGGGCTAAAGCGTGGACATGATTGACGCTACTTGAAACCCATTTTCTTAGATATCTCTAACTCTATCCCCTTTTTAAATTTATGAATATTGTAAAACCTATTAAAAAAACTCTAAAGTTGTCACTTATTACAATTCATGGTGTAAAAAAAGATTTTCTCTGATTGATATCATCATCATTATTGGTGATATCACAAGGTAGTCTGTTGCTACCTTACTCATATTTAAGAGGTCTTGTGTGATTCTAGGCGTGCACATGTTCATGTGTGGATGATTATTATTGTGAATACTATTTTTTATTACTTTTTTAATAATAACTATAAAAATTATTTTCAAATCTAAAATTTTAATATAAATATTACAGATTTTAATAAGTTTCTTAATATTTTTAGATTTAACAATCATTTAAATGGTATATAAACTTTATTAAATTTTATTAAATTTATACTTCAACTATGTCTGCCAAATTATCACCATTCAATCCATAAATTGAACAGTTAGTTTATCAATGAAATAATTAAAACGAAATCAAATTACAATCAAGTTTTTTAAAAACATATTAAATATTTTTCTAAAATACAACTAGATTTTTAAAAACATATTAAATATTTTTTTAAAATACACCAATCGAATGTTGACTGGGTATTATCGGGTAACCTGTTAATTTCATTCTTCCTATATATATGTCATTTATTTATTAAATTTTAGTGAAATTTAATATATATATATATATATATATACATATTTGGAGGTATGTATTTGTTAATATTTTGTATAAAATTAATATTTTGTTGTGAAATTGATCGAACGCTGATTGAAACCGCGAAGCATTTCGAAACTGGAAATGTAAGATCGATCATAGGAAAAATGCATCGTTGAGAAAGGGAGTGTCGAATTTTCATATGACGATTGTAACGACAGATAGAAATACAAATACAAGAGAAATACAAAAGGTAAAGAACACAATGTAGAGCCAAAAGTCCATCTCATTTCATTAACATATCACCATATTTATAGAGTACATGAGATCTGATCTGTAGGATCGAAATATAATATGAGATGCTCAATATACAAGAGGGGGGGTGAATTGTATACTTTAAAAATTCCTTTGGAACCTTTAAAGTTAGTTATGAATAACTAGAGTTTCCTTAAGAAAAGGAAAGGACTAAGTTTAACAAAGTTAAACTAAGTTGATTCACAACTCCTCTAACACCGAACTAAACTTGGAAAGAGATTCCAAAAGCAGATTCCGGAAATATGGTTCCGGAACTTGAAACTTAACAAAAGTTACAATATAAGATTCTACCTTAAAGCGTATAGAATCTAAACTAGTCAGAGTAAGTAAGGAAGTATAGGAAAGTTATACTTTCCTTAAGATACAAATTGCAGCGGAATAAAGACAAGTAGTAAAACTACTAGTAACAAGATAATAGTCTTTTAACCCAAAGAGAAGGGTATCCAACAACCTTGGATAAAGGTCCCTTGATTTATACTTTCAAGCAAGTCTGTCTTACCCACACCAGGGTAAGCCCTCGATACGAAGATCGGTGTCTCTGTCTTGCTATCCCTGCAAGCCCTCAACTTCAAGGTAGTTGGCAACCTCTGTCTTCCTCAGTAAGGAAGTCCTCGATCTTTAAGGTAGTCGGCAACCTCTGTCTTTCTCAGCAAGAAATCCCTCGATCTTTAAGGTAGTCGGCACCTCTGTCTTCCTATCCCCGGAAGCCCTCGAATGTAATCACCAACATTCGGAGTCGCACGAAGCTTTGAGAGTTAATAAGAGACTCTCTCTCTAGAAATCACTTCAACAGCATGTAAGCACTATTTCAGCAATCGGTATATGCATCAGCATTCATCAGCTACGAGCTCTTTCAAATGAGCTCCTATTTATAGGTGAGGTCGGCTCCTTCTCCAACGGTCATATTTCCCTTAAAGTTCGGAGGGACATGTACACGTGTCACTTAGACAATGGTTAGTTTATAACAAAATGGACGACATCGTTTTATAACAAAACAAGTGTAACAGAAAGCACGACATCGTTTTAAACTTTAACATAAAAGTTCGGAATAGAAATTTCGGAGTGAAGGTTCGGAGTGAATAAATTCAGAGTGTATAAAACAATGCTAATCAGATTCTGTTTAATAGGTGAATTCGGAATGAGAATTCGGAATAGGAATTCGGAATAGGAATTCGTCATCAGAAATCGTAATGAGAATTCGTCATTAGAATTCGTAATGAGAATTCATCATCAGAATTAGTAATGAGAATTCATCATCAGAATTCGTAATGAGATTTCATCATCAGAATTCGTAATGAGAATTCTTTATCAGAATTCGTAATGAGAATTCGGAATGAGATTTCTTCATTAGAATTCGTAATGAGAATTCTTCATTGGAATTCGTAATGAGAATTCTTCATTGGAATTCGTAATGAGAATTCTTCTTCAGAATTCGTAATGAGAATTCGGAATGGGATTTCTTCATTAGAATTCGTATCCTGAATCTGGAATAGAACTAAGTCAGAATTCATATCCGGAATTCGGAATGAAACTTCCTTATAGTTCTTGTCCAGAACCGAATCCTAAAAACAGAATGCTTTTTATCAGTTTTAATGATTCCGAGAAAGTGAATCCGAATTTCATACTTAAGAAAAATATTAATGAAAATATGATAAGGATAAAATTTTCTTATAAAAGCGATTTTCCTTAAGAAAGCAATTTTCCTTATAAAAGCAATTTTCCTTAAAGATAAGGTGTTTGTGATTTTCAAAACAAGAAGGAATGGAAAAGTCATAAGGAAAACCTTATTGACTCAACAATCTCCCCCTTTTTGGAAAGCACAAACATCCTTACGAAAAATCTATTCTAAGAAGAAAGAAACATATTAAAGCTTATCTCCCTTGGTTTAAGAATATAGATGAATACGACTAACTCCCCCTTAGGCTTTGAATCTCTAAGGATCGTATTCATATTTCCGGAGTGATGTTTCTTTAAGAAAAAACTCCCCCTTAAACAAACTCTTATTAGAGTTCTATCTCCTTGGGTATTTTTCTTTCTCCTCCTTTGATAAGCACTTATTAGATTTCCTCTTTTTCTTAAGGATCTTTTCCTTCTCCCCCTTTGTGATTTTCAAAAAGCATTGGAGGGAATGGAAACAAAATAAAAAGTACCTGAAAAGATTAGTAACGACAGCAATAGAAACAACAAGCAAAATTTTCATTATATTTGAAATGTCAGCAACAAAAACAGATTACAACA
The DNA here is from genome assembly GCA_963277665.1 of Viscum album. Taxonomy (NCBI): domain Eukaryota; kingdom Viridiplantae; phylum Streptophyta; class Magnoliopsida; order Santalales; family Viscaceae; genus Viscum; species Viscum album. The sequence goes on from OY728163.1 coordinate 219,676,015, forward strand.
AAAAGATCGGATTGGTCATTTCGGATCTTTCTCCTTCGACATGAGCCCCTTGAGAATTGTCTTGATCTTCTTGAGATCCTTATGATCTTCCTCTGCTTGCTTTTCTAAGGCAACTATTCTTGCTGACTGAGCTTGAATGATTTCTTCCCGAGCCTTCAACTTTTCTTCCTGAGCTTCCATTTTCTCTTCCTGAGACTTTATCCTTTCTAGAAAATTGATCCGATGATCCCTTTCAAATTTCCAACTTTGATTAACAGAGTTGAGCTTTCCATTCAGATCTCTTACTTCCTGACTCCGAATTTTCTTTTCCTCTGTCAATTTCTCATCGAATGATGCAGACATCTCATGAAACTTCTTGTCCTCGGTTTGAAATGCATCCTTAACATTCTCCTGAAACTCATCCAGCAACCTCATCTCTTCGACATTCTTCTTCGACCAGCTAGTCATTCTTTTGCACGATCTTTTATGGGCTTCGTAACCAATAAAGAAATTTTTGAACTGGGCTTCTATCTCAACACATTTATCCATAACCATGGATACGGAGTCGGTTTTCTGATTCATTGTATGTTGGAGCATCTGGCACCGAGAGTCAATACTGGAGAAGGTTGGAATAGTTCCCACCAACTTCTTCAAGGACTGAACAACAAAATCGTGCCCCAACGATGATGACTCCGAATCAGAAATCTTGCTAGGAGAATTTTCTTCCTCAATAAGCTCCAACTTCCTCTTAGAAGAGCTACCAGCTTCCTTCCTCAAACTTTTTCCTGAACTCGGGGTATCAGCAAGAATTTGCTTTCCCTTTTGTTTTTCCGGAATTGAAACCTGTTCCGGAGATCTGTTCTCACTATCAGAGACTTGAACAATTTTATCTTCCTCATCAGCAACTTCTTGAACATTGGCTTCCACATTTCCCATCTGAGCAGCATCAAGTAAAATATTTTCTTGACAAGTAACTTCTTCTTCTCCCTTTTCTTCTTCCATTGCAGGAGTAGCAAGCTTTGAAGATTGAGCTTCAGATGTTCGGAGCGAGAGGTGATCCGAAGGAGTTCCCTTATATTCATCTACTTGTTTGAGCACATCTCCTGTCTCACCACTTCCTTCATCCGCTTCTTCAACCTCTTCCACTTGCTCTACTTCCTCAGTAGCAACAGCCTTTTCCGGAGTTACAAGATTTCTTCCTGGAGTCTCAGGTAGAGATTCCAGAGAAAAAGATCTCGGAACAGGAATGGTTGCTGAAACCATTTCATTAAACTTCAACAAAGCTTGCACAACCTCAGCTTCTGACAACTTCTTCTTCAGCTTCTTTTCCTTAGCTTGCTTCTCAAGCTCATCAGCAGCCTTTTCTTTCAGAGCCTTAGCCTCTGCAGGATCCAATCCGAACTGCGGATCTCCTTCCTTCCTCTTCTCCTTGTCAGCTCTCCACTTCGCTGCAACCTCATCAGTATATGTCTTCTTCTTCTTAGGCTTAGGAGGTGCAGAATGGACTTCCTTAGACTTGGGTTCCTCAGCTTCACCTACCACTTCTTTCTGCTTCCTCTTCCTTACCGGCTTTGATGATTCCGGATCAGCCACTTTTGGAGTCACTTCTGCTTGAGGCGGTAGATCAATGAATTTCCCTGACTCCTTGTTAAAAGCTATATTCATCCTTTTAAGAGTTGCATCACTGAGCAACATGATCTTGCAAACTTTCGGCTTAGAACTACAAGCAACCTTGAAGGATTCTAGGCACCGAACTATCAGCTTCGACAATATTGCCGGGTACATCACTATCTGAGCTCTCAGATTCCCCTTCTTCAAATTATCAATGTTGAGAAGAATATGCTTCATCAGGTTGAACTTTCTTAGATTTATCAGGAAATCCAAGATGTATATCTCACTCTTCTTCAAGCTTTCTTTGTCTCCTTTTCTCGGTACAATAAGCCCTTGCACCCATAACTCCAGAATCCGGAAGTTTGTAGATAGGGTTGCAATTTTCGGAGCCTTATCATCATCTAATCCGAGAATTTCTAAGGCTTTCTCCTTGTTGAAACTACCCAAGGAGTCTGGCAGAACATGCGAGATAAACTCAGCTTCCCCTTCATAACTCAGCCCTACCAAGCTTGCAGCCTTGGTGTAAGATAGCTTATATGTCTTGCCATACGATTTGAAAGAAAATTTTTCTCTATTGTCTTCCACGAAGAAAGCAACTGTCTCATAAAACTCGACAAGCAAGTCTGAGTAGACTTCATCTTGGTTGCCGGTTTTTGATATCGCAACATCCTCCCAGCCATTTAACTTGATATTCTTCGAAATGATAGAATCATAGTTGCTGAAGAAATTCGGATGAACTAACCGCTCTCTGTAGACTAACCACTGAGAAATGGGCTTAGTTGAAGACATATCTTGAGAAGCTAACTCTGCAGACATTCGGATCTGAAATCTCTGAGAAGTTCGGAACTGAGAAGACTGAAGTTCGGAACTGGAAAACTGTAGTTCGGAACGGCCTTAAATCGGAGAGTCAGAGCTTCAGCACGCAAAAGCTTGGAATCGATGTGGGACGAGAAAATAGGATCCCCTTTATATAGGCATTGGGATGACGGTTCAACTTCCTCGGTTGATCTGACAGTTTAGAATGATCTGAGATCAGATCTAACGGTTGAAAGCTTGAATCCGATCTTTTTGAGGTTTTATTAAAGTAAAGATTTAAGAAATTCAAAAACCAAAAACAAACTATAAGAAATTTCCAGCAAGTAAAATATGATTACGAAAACTTCAGTAAGGAAATCATACCTTTCGGATTAGCTTAGGAAAGTTATTCGTAATGGGTAATATAAAGACGACTACGAAAAATTCAATACGAAAAACTAAGTACGAAAACTTTAATACGAAAAAAAAATCAATACGAAAAAAATAAATACGAAAAAGTCAATACAAAAGACCCAGTACGAAAGTTCCGTTATGAAAATACCAGTACGAAAGTTTTCCATTCCGGAAATTTTCAATACGAATACTTCCATTCCAGAAGTATTCTGTGAGAAAATATCCTTGCTGGTAAATTGTTGTTCCGGAAATTCCATTCCGGAAATTTTCGTTCCGAAAAGTTTGAAAACAAAATTTGAAAAACTTTGTTAGATAAACAAACAAATGTACTCCCCCTATGAAAAGGAGTTTATTACTGTAAGGAGATTTTTCAACAGAAAGTTAATTGAGGAAGATTACCTTACGGTTATCATTCCTAACTTCTGTTTAATATATTCAAATCTATCAGAAGGTAAAGATTTTGTGAAGATATCAGCAAGTTGATCTTGCGTTCCGATAAACTGAAGAATAATATCTCCTTTAAGTGTGTGATCCCTAAGAAAGTGATGCCTAATATCTATGTGTTTTTCACGAGAGTGATGTGCAGAGTTTTTACTTAGGGCAATGGCACTTGTGTTATCACACAAAATTTGAGTTTTAGTAAAACTCAAGCCATAGTCTGTGAGTGTGTGTTGCATCCACAACACTTGTGCACAACAACTTCCAGCTGCTACATATTCAGCTTCAGCAGTGGAGAGTGCAACAGAATGTTGCTTCTTGCATGACCAAGAAACTAATGAATCTCCTAAGAAATGACAAGTTCCGGATGTACTTTTCCTATCCATTCTACATCCACCAAAGTCAGCATCAGAAAAGCTTTTTAGAACAAAATCATTTCCAGAAGTATAAAATAATCCTAGATCCATGGTTCCCTTAAGGTAGCGAAAAATTCTTTTTACTGCCTTTAAGTGAGATTCCTTAGGATTGGATTGATATCTTGCACATAAGCATACTGAAAACATTAAGTCTGGTCGACTAGCTGTTAAGTAAAGTAGACTTCCGATCATACCTCTAAAAGATGTTTGATCTACTGGTTTCCCAGCTTCATCAAGATCTAAAGAGTTTGAAGTACCAATGGGAGTACTTATACTCTTAGTGTTGTCATAACCATACTTTTTAAGAAGATCTTTAATATACTTATGTTGGGATATGTAGGTTCCTTCTGGTTTTTGAGAAATTTGAAAACCAAGGAAAAATGTTAACTCACCCATCATACTCATTTCAAACTCAGATTTCATTAGACTAGCAAAAGAGTCAGTCAAAGATTGCTGAGTTGAACCAAATATAATGTCATCAACATAAATTTGAACAATCAAAACATTTTTCTTATCTTTCTTTATAAAAAGGGTTGGATCTGCATTTCCCTTAACATAGTTATTTTGAAGCAAAAATCCAGTAAGTCTATCATACCATGCTCGTGGGGCTTGTTTAAGGCCATACAAAGCTTTTGTAAGTCTAAAAACATGATCTGGATATTTTGTATCTTCAAAACCAGGAGGTTGTTCAACAAAAACTTCCTCTTGAACATAACCGTTAAGAAAAGCACATTTCACATCCATTTGGAAAAGTTTGAAATTAAAGAATGCTGCAAAGGCAAGTAGAATACGGATAGATTCAAGTCTAGCTACTGGAGCATAGGTTTCTTCATAGTCTATTCCTTCTTGCTGATTATAGCCTTTAGCAACAAGTCTAGCTTTATTTCTAACAATGACTCCATTTTCATCACATTTATTTCTGAAAACCCATTTTACTCCAATAACAGAAGTTTCCTTAGGTCTCTCAACCAAGGTCCAGACTTTATTCCTTTCGAATTCATTTAGTTCATCTTGCATTGCTTTGATCCAATCATCATCTCCTAAAGCTTCATCAGTGCTTTTAGGCTCTAATTGGGAAAGAAATGCTAGATGTTCTACTTCATTTCTTAAGGAACTTCTAGTCCTTACAGGTTGATTTACATCACCAATGATACTATCACTGGGATGATTCTTAAGAAACACCTGATTTGGGTTTTGTAAAACCTGTTCATCAACATAAGGTAGAAAGTCTTCTGGGGTAAATGTTTCAGAATTATCTTCTAGAACAATTTCCTTATCAGAAGGTTCTTCTATTAACGGTTGATAATCAGTTTTTGAAAACACATCCGAAGATGTAGGTTGGGAAGTTTTAAAAACAAAAGGATCTGATTCATCAAATTTTACATGTACTGTTTCCTCAACAGTACAAGTATTTTTATTAAAAACTCTATAAGCCTTAGAGGTTGTGGAATAACCTAAGAAAATTCCTTCATCAGATTTTGGTGCGAATTTATGTAAGTTATCTTTAGTATTCAAAATGAATACTTTGCAACCAAAAACCTTGAAGTAGGAAAGTCTTGGTTTTCTACCATTCCATAACTCATAAGGAGTTTTATTAAGAAAAGGTCTAATCAAAACTCGATTTATAGTATAACAAGCAGTACTTACAGCTTCAGCCCAGAAATTTCTAGCAATAGAATATTCAATCAACATGGTTCTAGTTATTTCTTGAAGAATTCTATTTCTTCTTTCAACTACACCATTTTGTTGAGGAGTTCTAGGTGCTGAAAAATTGTGAGTAATACCTTTCTTACTACAAAAAGTTTCAAAATCTGAATTTTGAAATTCTCCTCCATGATCACTATGAATAGTTTTCAATGGAAGGTTTTTCTTATTTTTAACTTGGGCTCTAAAACTTTTGAAATAAGAAAAAGCTTCAGATTTCCTTGCTAGAAAATAGACCCATGTAAATCTAGTGTAATCATCAACAAGAACAAACACATAGTATTTTCCTCCAATACTTCCAGTTTGTGTTGGACCAAAAAGATCCATATGCACCAACTGTAATGCATCGGTTGTTGAGACTTCACCGATTGACTTAAAACTAGATTTATGTTGCTTGCCATATTGACAAGGATCACAAACTTTAGAAGAATCAAATCTAAGCTCCGGTAGATCCTTAACAAGTTTCTTCTTAGAGAGTTTACATAGGTTCCTAAGATTACAGTGTCCTAATCTTCTATGCCATAACCAAGAGTGGTCTTCCATTGCACTTAGGCAAGGTAAATCTTGGCTTCTTAGGTCTTCTAAGTTTAAGGTGTAAACATTCTCTTGCCTATTGGCTGAGAGAATAAATTCTTCCTTGGAATTGTGAACTAAGCATTTATCATTCCTAAAATTCACAAGGTAACCTTCATCACATAACTGACTTATGCTTATGAGGTTGTGCTTAAGACCTTTAACAAAAAGAACATTTGAAATCAAAGTTTTACCTAAAAGAACAATATTACCAATACCAACAATCTCTCCCTTAGCATTGTCTCCGAAAGTTACCTTTCCTCCTTTCGTTTTGATAATCTTTTCAAAAAAGCTTTTGTTACCAGTCATATGCCGGGAACATCCACTATCCATGTACCAAATATTGTTGCTGGAACTTTCTTTATTTTCCTGAAATTAAGAACACAGTTAGACTTTCGGAATCCAAACTTGTTTGGATCCGAGATTTCCAGACAATAAAATTTTAGGTATCCACATTTTCTTAGAAAAATAAGCTTTATGAAAACCTAAGGATTGGGTTTTGTTTAAGGAACAATTTCTTGCCCAGTGACCACCACATTGACATTTAGTGCAAAATGAGGCACTTTGAGGAACAAAATAATTGTTGCTGAAAACAGGTTTTGCTTGGGTATAACCAAATCCAGATTTATTTCTTAAAGGTCGTATTTGAGAATACATCTTATCAAAATTTTCCTTACCATGGGTAAAGTTTGATAAACACTTCTTTAAGGAAAAAATTTCGGACTTGAGTTTTACAACCAAGTTTTTATCCTCAAAATCATTAGTTTTTGAACTAGAGTTAGGCTCGAAATCATTTTTATTAGAAATTACTTTTTCTAATTCTTTAGAAAGTTTGTTCTTCTCAGAACTTACTTCCTCAAGTTTTTTTGAAATATTTTCAAAATCAGCGTTTTTCTTATCAAGATCTTTAGAAAGATCTGATATCTCTTTAGTAAGAATAGAATTCCTAGAATTTGCCTTATCAAGTTTCTTGTTGAGTTTGGAATTCTCAATCTCAAGAAGTTCAGCAAACCTAGAGACTTCTTCAAAAGTAGGTAAAGTATTTTCCTCATCAGAAGATGATTCTTCATCAGAAGAGTTATAATACTTACTATCATTCGAATTTAAAGAAACATTGGTCAATGATTCAGCATTTCGTACCTTAGCCATAAGACAATGATTTTTAATGGGTAATCTGGCTATAAGACCAAGATTCTTCTGTCCTGAAGATTCATAATCAGAAGATTCATCTGAAGAGTCACCACCACTGGCACTCCAGGTGTCATTAGCTTTCAGAACTTTCTTAGCTTTGGCTTTGTAATAATTCTTCCTGTTCTTGTCTGAATGCCTTTCCTTCCTTTCTTTCTTTCTGAGCATAGGGCAATCTGGTCTAATATGTCCAGCTCTTTTACATTCATAACAGGTAACTTCTCCATCTTTCTTATCTTTCCTGTCCTTCTTCTTATACTTGGATTGAAAGTTTCTTTGCCCAGCTATCTTGTTCATCCTTCGAGCAAGATTGGCTAATTCATTTTCTGAAACTTCACTTTCACTAGATTCGGATTGGAAGATGACTTTCTTCGATTTGGATCTGGTTACTCTCTCAGGAGTCTTAGCTTTCATCTGATTAGAAGTTGTAGTAAAAGCAACAATACCACTTCCATTCTTCTTCTTGATGTTGTCAGCATCTCTCTTCATTCTGGTCTCATGTTGTAGAAGAGTTCCAAATAATTCATCAAGAGTAATTTGAGTAACCTTCCTGTTCTCATCTATAGCTGTTCTCTTGGATTCCCACTCATTGGGCATAATGTCAATAATCTTGTCCACAAGAGCTTCATCATCTAAACCTTTCTCTCCCATAGATTGTAGACTGTTGACAATTGTCATAAATCTTTGTTGAACTTTACATATAGGTTCTCCATAAGGAAAATTGAAGCCATGATATTCAGCTCTAAGCATAGCCCTTCTAGTCTCAATCACTTTAGAAGTCCCAAAGTGTGTAACCTCTAACTTCTTCCATATACAGTTAGCTGCTTCACAAGAAGAAATTTGGATATATATATTTCTAGTCATTGAACATAATAAAGTATTGCGTACCTTATAATTGAGTTGATATTCTTGCTTTTCCTGGTTAGTAAAGGTTCTGACTTCCTTGTCAGGAATTTTATAGTCACCAGTAAGCATCACAAAGTTATCTACTCCAGTATTGATAACAAAAGTCTTCATACGATCTCTCCAGTATTCATAATCATTACCATCAAAGATAGGTGGTCTTGTAGGATTCAGATTGTCAATAGATCCAACGTTCATTCCTGCCATACTAAAAAATAACTTGGATACAAACTTGTTAGTAGCAAAGATTAGTAATCAATAAGTTCGGAATGGGAAAAATTCGGAATGGATAATTCGGAATGACAAATTTCGGAATAAAAAAAAATGAGCAAGAAAAACTTGTATGTGAGTACAAGTATTTCAGTAACCTTGGCTCTGATACCAAATGTAAGAATGGTATAGAGTAAGAGGTTTCCAACCTTTGATACCAATTGTAGGATCGAAATATAATATGAGATGCTCAATATACAAGAGGGGGGGTGAATTGTATACTTTAAAAATTCCTTTGGAACCTTTAAAGTTAGTTATGAATAACTAGAGTTTCCTTAAGAAAAGGAAAGGACTAAGTTTAACAAAGTTAAACTAAGTTGATTCACAACTCCTCTAACACCGAACTAAACTTGGAAAGAGATTCCAAAAGCAGATTCCGGAAATATGGTTCCGGAACTTGAAACTTAACAAAAGTTACAATATAAGATTCTACCTTAAAGCGTATAGAATCTAAACTAGTCAGAGTAAGTAAGGAAGTATAGGAAAGTTATACTTTCCTTAAGATACAAATTGCAGCGGAATAAAGACAAGTAGTAAAACTACTAGTAACAAGATAATAGTCTTTTAACCCAAAGAGAAGGGTATCCAACAACCTTGGATAAAGGTCCCTTGATTTATACTTTCAAGCAAGTCTGTCTTACCCACACCAGGGTAAGCCCTCGATACGAAGATCGGTGTCTCTGTCTTGCTATCCCTGCAAGCCCTCAACTTCAAGGTAGTTGGCAACCTCTGTCTTCCTCAGTAAGGAAGTCCTCGATCTTTAAGGTAGTCGGCAACCTCTGTCTTTCTCAGCAAGAAAGCCCTCGATCTTTAAGGTAGTCGGCACCTCTGTCTTCCTATCCCCGGAAGCCCTCGAATGTAATCACCAACATTCGGAGTCGCACGAAGCTTTGAGAGTTAATAAGAGACTCTCTCTCTAGAAATCACTTCAACAGCATGTAAGCACTATTTCAGCAATCTGCATATGCATCAGTATTCATCAGCTACGAGCTCTTTCAAATGAGCTCCTATTTATAGGTGAGGTCGGCTCCTTCTCCAACGGTCATATTTCCCTTAAAGTTCGGAGGGACATGTACACGTGTCACTTAGACAATGGTTAGTTTATAACAAAATGGACGACATCGTTTTATAACAAAACAAGTGTAACAGAAAGCACGACATCGTTTTAAACTTTAACATAAAAGTTCGGAATAGAAATTTCGGAGTGAAGGTTCGGAGTGAATAAATTCAGAGTGTATAAAACAATGATAATCAGATTCTGTTTAATAGGTGAATTCGGAATGAGAATTCGGAATAGGAATTCGGAATAGGAATTCGTCATCAGAAATCGTAATGAGAATTCGTCATTAGAATTCGTAATGAGAATTCATCATCAGAATTAGTAATGAGAATTCATCATCAGAATTCGTAATGAGATTTCATCATCAGAATTCGTAATGAGAATTCTTTATCAGAATTCGTAATGAGAATTCGGAATGAGATTTCTTCATTAGAATTCGTAATGAGAATTCTTCATTGGAATTCGTAATGAGAATTCTTCATTGGAATTCGTAATGAGAATTCTTCTTCAGAATTCGTAATGAGAATTCGGAATGGGATTTCTTCATTAGAATTCGTATCCTGAATCTGGAATAGAACTAAGTCAGAATTCATATCCGGAATTCGGAATGAAACTTCCTTATAGTTCTTGTCCAGAACCGAATCCTAAAAACAGAATGCTTTTTATCAGTTTTAATGATTCCGAGAAAGTGAATCCGAATTTCATACTTAAGAAAAATATTAATGAAAATATGATAAGGATAAAATTTTCTTATAAAAGCGATTTTCCTTAAGAAAGCAATTTTCCTTATAAAAGCAATTTTCCTTAAAGATAAGGTGTTTGTGATTTTCAAAACAAGAAGGAATGGAAAAGTCATAAGGAAAACCTTATTGACTCAACATGATCCAACGGCGAGAATATGGAAGGTTGGACATTAAGAGGAGAATTAATTGGTAATTCATGAGTCATCATAATTGTCATAATTATGACACCCCTTAATAACGTTTCATAATACTCCCCCTTAGATGCCATAATTTCATATAGCCTTATTTGATCTTCACTTAAAAAAACCCTGTGGAAAAAATAAGTGAAGCCAAAATAAAAGAATTCCATGTCATGCGACCTCATTAAAAACCTTATCAGGAAAACCCAGTGGGAAAAACCTGATGAAGGGAAAAAGAGTGCAGTGTTCCCAACTCCCCCTAATTATATCATTTAGTTGGGTCTTCAAGACATCAATTAATATTATTATTTAATTATCTCTTCAAGACATGGGAGGAAGACCATCGGTAATAATGAATGGTCTCATTGAAAATTATGACTAATGGGGAAGGCCAACAATTCCCTTAATTATAGATATACATAATAATTTATAACATTCCCTTGGATATCAGTTATGATATATTATTGGCTCATTGAAAACCTCATCAAGGAAAAACCCTTCAGGGGAAAACACTCGATTAGAAAAAAAAAGAGTACAATAACATCAAGTCCCCAGAGTGTTGCCTCATTATAAACCATATCAAGAAAACCCAGTGGAAAAAACTTAACTAAGGGAAAAAGAGTACAACAGTTACATCTCCCATTCTTAATGATCATCATTTATCTCATAGGATGTCCATGATCAATTCATAACCAAAACATTCAGTTTTTAATTTTGGAATAATAATAACTTATACGCTTTAGATTTCAATAAATGGGGAAGAACATTAACTTGCATCATAATATGATTTATTGTCATTTACAAGGTATATATGCACAAGTACATTTATATCCTTCTGGAATTAATAAAATGTGCATTTATATTCAATCCTTCTAGGATAGGTATGTTCTTCATCAACCCCTTATGTATGAAATCTATCACTCTTGGAAGCAAGGTATTTAATTATTCATTAAGGGTAAAACCATTCCAAAATTTATCATTTTATCTTCAAGATGATTAATTCAAAATACTAGGGCATTCCCTATAAGTCATTGATTTCAGAAAACTCTTCAAGAGTTTAGATGTTTTTCAAAACATCTTAATAATATGATGACTACAATGATTCATACAGACCATGGTATGATAAATTTAACTTATATTCTTCATTAACTTAATATGGATACATGAAATACAACTTATTCAATTCACCCAATAATTTATCAGATTGGGTGAAACTTTCATAATTTTGAATATGCTTCAGGAATTTCAAACCCTTCTGGGATTCATACAAATATCCAAATATAAAAGGAAGAATATTTCTTATAATAAGATCATTGATATTCAATAGTCTTAATAGTTTGGATACTCAATCCAGAACGTTATATATTGAACATTTCTTAAGTTCCTTTATTAATTTTGGCCAATTATAATGATGTCAACATCTATCAAAATATATTTTCATTGATGATTTTTAAAAGCATTCATAGAAATTATATCATCAACAACATTTGATTGAGATCTCATAAATTTTCTGGTACTAGTGTAACTTCAAGGACAATATCTAAAAATATATAATGTTTTTGATATATTCATTTTCCTCTTCAAGGGAAAATATATTTATTTCTTTCTACTCATGATGAAAAATGATTTTATATAATCAGTTAAACCACACTTTGGGTGTGTATAATTAGACTATTGATTTTCAACACTTTACAATCATGTATGTGTTGAGAGAATCATGCTAATGGTTCTACAGGACCATATAATATATGATACTCATTATTTATTTTAATCAACATGCATGACATGAAATGTATACTCACTAGCATAAAATAACACATGTGATCATTTAGTAGATGCATCTTTCATATAGATGGATCACAAGGTATGTGGGCGCGCCCATATATACTTCTTCATAAGTATATGAGAAATTTATTTCCATAATAGATGCTAATGATATAAATAATTTACCTCAAAAATGGGTAACTCAGGGTAAATTATCATATAAGGGGAATTAATAATGACTCAATGGTAATAAATTCATTGGTAATTTTATAGACATGCATCCATTAAATAAATTCATCATTCTCCCCCTGATAGATGTCTACTATGTTATCAATAAATCGATGCTCGTGTATACTTGAATAAATATATTTCATTATAATTGATCCTAGATAGACTAAACCATCATGTCATATATTTAAAGTGCCAAGATCGGTAAACTTATGGTTTACCAATATTGATTCGATTGTACATAACAAATTCTTTATAATCACTTTTATGAATGCTTGTTACATATCGAGGTACCTCTTTTGTCTCCATATGATATTTATTTTCAATAATACCATTCATATATCTCATTGAGACTTTAGATATAACAAAGCATTAAGAATTTGTACTACCAGGTAGGAATATATTCGCTCTTCTGGAGTCATTTATTAATTTCTACAACCGGTAAATGTACTTATATGAGCATATACAAACACATATATGAGTTCTTTTGAAGCATTTAATCAAAAAAATATTTTTCTTCAAGATCGACACATATAAGATCTTTAGGATCTTTCATTGTGAAAAATAATATTTGTCGTTATAATTTCCACTAATGGTGGTTGATGAATTCATAATATAATAATAACGGGTTAGGCCCATCACCAAGCAGATTATTGCATAATTTAGAACTTCTACACAAAACATTTTGGAACTTTAGGCCCAAATACTATTTTTCAATACATCTACCTAGGATAATAGCCCCCACGTCTTTTGAAGCTGGTGAATGTGGTAGCGAGAACCAATGTGGAAGAATCTTCTGGATTCACGACACACCTTATCGCCATCCAAAATTATAATTCATAAAAAACATTCACTTTATCAAATGAAAGATAAATCATTTGATCAAACCTCATCAACTCTCAAGTATTCATGATATCATAAATAAAAAAAACATGAATAATTTTATTCGCTTCAAGGAATGAGATATAGTAATTTATACTACATTCACATCGGGGAATTCATTCATTCATCTTATTTCATGATCCATGAATGATAATTTATTATTTATCAATAATGATTATCTTGTATAAAATATAAATTTTATGGATTATGATGATCATTGTTTTAACCACTTCAGGTGGAAAAATAATTTTCATAATCTATATCGAATTATCAAAACTATGTAATTCAATTATTTCATTTATGAAATATATGAACAACAATATCAACTTCAGGGGATAGATGAATTACATGAGATAATATTGATAATCCATAAGAATATGATAAATAATAATGTTTCCCTTTATATTATTGCTGTAGGAACAATAAATGATAAATGAAGATATTCTTCAATATAGTTTCCAAGGACATTATTTTCATATCATCCTTTAGGGATGTATTATTTTATAAATTTTCATAAAATTTATTGTGCACTATAAATATTTATTGTCATCAAACCACTTATGGTGGTTATATTTTTATTATTTGTTATAAAAAAATACAACACAATGATCATTCGTAAAACATCATATTCACCTAGAATCAGGTATATTTTCATTCACTTCAGGGAATGAAATAAATCATTTTCAATAAATATTCTCATTCACTCTAGGGAACAAAATAAAATTATTGGTTTGAGTTTTATAGTGTCTTCAAGAAAATTGCATGAATCTTCAATTCAACAATTTCATCAATTTCATTCACTTTGGAGGATTAATATATATATATAATATATTTATTCTTGTTCATCAAGAATATTTAATTTCTCTAAAACATTTTATAAAATAAAAAAAAGAGAAAAGAAATAAAACAATTATTTACAAATATTTAAAGTAAACATCATCTCCATAATGAACCTTTATATAACATAATAAAACTTGACACCTTCAGGGTTAACAAGAAATAAGAGATTTGAAATTTCATAGTTCATGGAATGATTAGAGAACTTCGGATCGACGTATGACAGGTACATGATGATCATCAAACTTTGGCTCAATGTACGATGGGTACATGATGTTCATCAAAATTTGTCTCGACGTACGATGGGTACACGATGTTCATCAAACTTTGGCTCGATGTACGATCTGTACGCAATCTTCATCATTCAACAACTCGACGTACGGTGGGTACATGATGTTCATCATTCAATGGCTCGATGTATGATGGGTACACAATTTTCATCATTCAACGACTCGACGTACGACGGGTACACGATATTAATTATTCAATGACTCTACGTATGACGGGTACATGATTTTCATCATTCGACCACTTTTGGTGGTGTATTTGATCAATGATGTTTTTCTCGGCATCTACTGCATCAGTTATTAATCAAACACATTTTCTCCAAGGGATGAAGTAAAATTTGTCAACTGTGAGTCATTACAGGCACAAGAGCCTCAGCCCGGTTGGTGAGGACTCTTAAGTGCATCCAGGCAACCTCGAGATCAAATCCATGAAGATGCACAATTTTTGGGTATTGTAATATTACTGTAGCAGGAACTATACAGTATTGTAGCAGGTACTATAGCAGACACTATTTGACACTGTAGCAGCTGAGAATTTGCCCCTGTTTGGGCCTTCGGGCCACCCAAGCCTTTGGGCCAGTAAGGCCTTCGGGCCACCTCAAGGCCTTCGGGCCACCTTAAGTGCCGATGCAGACCAAACAACCTAAAAGGAACATGGTCTATAAGAAGTATGAGAAAGGATCTTTCACCACAACTGAAGCTACACAGATTGAAAGAATGAGAGAGTATGGAACCTGCCATCCGGACAAGCCTATGCATGCACGACATAGCCTAGCCAAACATCCATGTGAAGGTGGAGAGTTGATTTCACAATGATGATGTTGGGGAGGAGCAGTTCCAAGTATTTAGTATGGGTTGTGTGTAATGTCTGAAGCTTATGGGAAATGAATTATTTTAAGGCCTACGAGCCATGTAATACTTATGCCTATAGGCCTTATAAGGGTTCCAACTCACCCCTTTAAAGGTGGATTATCAAAAATAAATAAAAAAAATGAAGGCCTTTGGGCCATTGGATGGATGAGTCATTACAACTCTTCCGGAGCTCATTATTTTTCCCGTCACAAAAGATTAAGAAAATCATTATATTATTTTTAGATTTATCAAGAGGGGAAAAATAAATGTAACAATATCTTACATGTAAAATAAGACTCATCTTTTTGATGCAGTACTTCGAAAGAGTGGAGTCGATGCGCATGCGAAAGAGTATGTCAAAAGAATAATGTTTATAAAAACATGTGACATACCTTTTTTCCACAAAACTTTTCTTATGTCGATGATGGGGATGAAAGCAGCGTCATCACGATACACAATGCAGAGAGGATGATCATGCTGCTAAACGTGTTGTGAAATTGATCGAACGCCGATTGAAATCGCAAAGCATTTTGAAACCGGAAATGTAAGATCGATCGTAGGTGAAACGCATCATTGAGAAAGGGAGCGTCAAATTTGCGTATGACGATTGTAATGACAAATAGAAATACAAATAAAAGATAAATACACAAGTTAAAGAACACAATGTAGAGACAAAAGTAAATCTCATTTCATTAACATATCACCATATTTATAGAGCACATGAGATCTGATCCAACAGTGAGAATATGGAAGGTTGGCCCGCGGACGATCAAAATCCATCAATGGTGGCCCGCAGATGCCCCCACGTTCCATGGTCTTCACCTGATTTGATTTATTAGGATTCTTTATGACCGTTTATTTTGGATTTAATTTTTTTCAATTTCCCACAAAATGCGAGGCTCCTCCGTTTTCAACGTACCTCGAATATTAAAAACGATGCCCCCAACCCCGACGCAGACAACCCGAGATGGATAGTTCATTATGTGTGGATAAAAACACAATTGTTTTTTATAATAAAAAAATAAATCTACCAAGTTTATAAATTATATAATTTAAATATATATATTTATTGATGCTGAATTGAATTTGAACTCAACAAATTATATGGTAAATAAGTCAAAAAATCTTACAAAATTCCTTATTCTCCTCAAGTTCATCAAATCAAACTGCATGACCTTACTATATAGAGATATCAATGTGTATCGCAGTATCCTCTATAGTGCATCCATATGACCTCATGTGATCCTTTTATCTAAATATTTATTGATCATCATCAAGTCTTCAATGTCTCCCACACATAACGTCTTTACATATTGTCAACAACCTTTTCACCATTTGTCGAAAAATTCAACACACAATCTCTTTGATTGTAACATTATTCCCCTTTATATTTTATTGACAATATTTTCATAAATCCCTTCCCATCTATTCACACTAGATTCTTTAAGAAAATCTATTCACTATGGTTTTATGGTGCATTCAACTCACTCCACTTTTATTAATAAAATGTAAACGTTCTTCCAACATCTTCACTCCTTTGAAAATAATATTACAAGGGATATTTGTTATACCTCTCTCTCTCAGGTATTTTCATGAAACCAATGCTCTCATATGGTTCTAACGTTTTCATTTGAATGGATTCCAGTGTCACTTTTTGATATTTTAGTGATATCATTGATAGACTTGATGAATATTTTAAAGTCAATTCAAAAGCAACATGATGATATTTATAATGGTATGGACCATTCTTAATTCATGATTTAAGATCTTGAAATGAATTCGGTAGACCAGTAAAAGACCATCGAAGGAAGCTAGGATGATACTTGTTGAAATTGAAGTGCTACATGTAGCATCGAATTGCCGGTGTAGGGAACCGACCAACCAATTCCATATGGCTAGAATGGAATTTTTACACCAAGTCCATCAGTCAACCAGTGATAATTTCGATGTTGCTGCAATCTTCCAGAAGGCTAACAACCAACAACAAATAGCCAATGGAGAATTTCAATATTAGAGAGACCATTCTCCCCCTTTTCCATGCATTCCTCCCCATCCATTCCATATATGATTTTATTTATGATATTATTATGACTATGTAAAGATGAATTATTATTTAACTTTATTTCGTTCCACCCGTTAAAAATTGAAAACAGCGTTCATGCGTATGCACGACCTATCGTCTACATGAACGATGTAATTAATTTTTCCATATCTACCTTTTATGAATGACTCTAAATATAAATTTAAATATATATATAATTAATATATATGTTATTTATATAATTATTAATATTCTTGGTATGATGGAACCATGATCAAAGTACAAGGATCAGGACTATCGAACTAAAACATGCATGAGAAATGAAATAGTTATCACATGAAACAATAATTTTAATAAAAAATTGTTAATAAATGGGTGATAAGATGTTACAATTAAATAATACATGGAATGATATATAGAAGTAAGGTTTTGGAATAACTATTTAGAAAAAATTAATCCCCAAGAGTGGCCTTTTCGAATCCTACACACCTAGGAACCCCCTTCCCCACGAAGGGATCACTCCAGAGAGAGCCCCAAATGGGAAGGAGTCAATACCCATTGATATGGAAAAGCATCCCATGTGGTGATAGCCCGATCAATGATGGTTCATCACAATAACCTGTCAGCTAGGTGGGTTGCGCCCTTTTACTCACTCGATTCAAAAATGGGTGACCTAACAAGACGAGCAGGGTAGAGGAGACGAAAACCCCCCTGAGAGTAGGCTCTCAGGAATCGAACCTCATACCTCCAAAAAAACGCTGTTTCTATGACCCTCCTCCCTTACCAATATTCCGCCACTGAAGAGGCAAATGAGTAATTAGGTAACGATTAATAGGTGGGTGCCACACCACGCCTGCCCTGGGCCCCGACCACCACCCATGCTTCACCCCGTCCCCATCTAAATTCAAGCGTGGTAGGACTCGAACCTATGACAGTTCCATTGATGAGGATTGGACACCTTACATGGTACCACTAAGCCAACCTCGACTGGAAAATGAGTAATTAGGTAACGAGGTATAGGTGGGTGCTACACCACGCCTGTCCTGGGCCCCAAACACCACCTACACGTCATCCTTTCCCCAGCTAAATTTGAGTGTGGTGGGACTAAAACCTATGGTAGTTCCATTGTTGGGGGGTGGTTTACTTACGTGATACCGCTAATCCAACCCCGATCAGAAAACGGGTAATTGGGTAATGAGGTATAGGTGGGTGCCACACCACCCCTGTCCTAGGCCCCGAACACCACTTGCGCATCATCCTATCCCCAGCTAAATTTGAGCACAATAAGACTTGAACCTATGAAAGTTCCATTGTTGAGGAGTGGTTGAATTATATGAAATAGATAATTGGTTAAAGAGTTATAGGTAGGTTCCACACCATGCCTATCCTGGGTCTCAACCACCACCCACACGTTGTCTCATACCCAGTAAAATTCAAGCGTGGTAGGACTTGAACATACGTCAGTTCTGTTGTCTAGGAGTGGCCTCCTTACACAATACCACTAATCCAACCCCAGTCGACGAGTAAAGTTTTGGAATACATGTATAATAATTCTATATTTATTATACAGGAGGTTTGAATGCGTATGAAGTAACTCAGGACTTAAGGTAATAGATTTTTGTCTTACTTTTACTTCTATGAGGCACAAGTCATATTCACCACATGTTTCTTTTATATGGTGTATATATTTTCCATGGATATCTTTTATGGTGATTCTCATAAAAATTATAGGGATATACATATAAATCTAAGTCTCTCTCTTTCGGGAGGTTCTGATTCAAAATTTACCAAAGTGGTAAGGGATTTATGTTTCAATCCCATTTTGATTGAGATTGTATTTGTTTGAATTTCCATTTAGGAAATTATATGATCCTTATATGATAAATATAATTTCATTTTCATCTCCTATGGTTATTCATACAATTTTCAAGTAATATTACCATTTTCTTCACTTTAGTACTTAAAAATACCGGGAAAATGTTTTTGAGAAAAAGAGACTTTATTTCCTCTTTGATCGATAATAGTTTTCTTTCATGTCCATGTTTTCTTTCAAATATTTTCAAGAATGTTTTACTTTTATATTATTAATGTTTAAATTCATCTTACCCATATTTTATGTTTTTATAAAAATATTTCAAAGGAGTCTTCTTATAATTTTTTGAATGAGGTACTTTTGACTTTTGACTGAAAATGTGAAAGGAATCTATGTTTTAACGTATCTGACATGAACATAATTTTTTGCTATCATGACCGCTCAATGGTTTGAAGTTGCTTTTATAATTCTCCATGGTTATTTTCAAATAAAATATTTTCCTTAATATTTTTGAAATATTTGGACTTCAAATAAGTGGTTTCAAAATGAAAAGGTCATTTTTCTCAAGAAATGGTCCAAGTGATCATTTAAATGCATTTTCATCTATGATGCCATCCTTTTATATTACTTATGTTTCACTAGGGATATTATTCTATAATACTGTCCTTATTATTTCTCTAGATGGTTTGTTGTTATGATAATAAGATATTTACGAAACTTGTTTTATTTTCCACAGTTTAAGTTATATGATAAAATGTTAAATATTTTCATGATATTGTGGTGTACATATGAATGGATTATGATTATGGACTAGTAGGTCCATTATAGCCCTCCAATGCATTGAGTAAAGATGAATAACTCATGAGATAAATATGTTATGCATGAACCTGATTTAATGTTCAAAATTTTATGCATGGACCTGGTTTTCAGGTCCATAAGTTTATGCATGGACTCAACTTTAATGTCCATAAGTTTATGCATGGACCTATCTTTAATATCCATAAGTTTATGCATGGACCTAGTTTCATATCCCTAAGTATACGTGAAGCCCTGATTTCATGTCCTTAACTTTATGAGTAAACTTGTTTCTATTTATACATGTTCACAATGTTATAAACTTACGTTTTTTACATTCTTATATCTATGTTATGCTCTCAGATCATGACTTATTATTGATAATTCCACACTCTTTTTAATATTGTTTTTATTATGATAAATTTTAGTGCCATGTCTCATGTTTATGATCCATGACAGATTGAGTATGAACTTTTTAATTTATGATCATGATCTCATACCCTTATGTTTATCTTGTTATCATTAATTAATATATCCCATGTTTACCCTTACTGAGTATCTTAGCTCACCCTATCTTATGGTTTTTCCTTCTCCAGGTTAAGAAGAAAGGTTTTAAGTAGGGTGTACCTAAGAAGTGGTCTATGTGGGAAACATTGAACAAATTTCATCAAATAAAATGATCATGTATCTATTCTTCAAATACACAAAAAACTTTGTGATTATAGTATGGATCATAATGTTATGTAATGGATATTCATCTAATAATATGTAAAATTATGCTTCAGCAGTGACGTAGTGGTGAAGGAGAGTGGAATAACCACATCATTCTTTGGGAGGTGTAGGGTTAGATTCTTGAGAGTAACCTCTTGAGAAAATTCTTCCTTCCCCTCGAGATTCACTCGTCTTGCTAAGTAAAATGATTTAAAATAGGTGGGTAAAATGAGGCATGACCCACCTTGCTGACAGATTTATATATCGAACCATCACCGCTCGGATTGTCACCCTCCGGGATGCTCTGCCATCTCAGATGGTAACAACTCCTTCCTAGCTGGGGCTCTCTACAGAGTGATCTATTCATGGGGAGGGGGGTTTCCTGGTGTGGAGGGTTCAAAAAGACCACACTCGGGGACTCCATTTTAAATGAAAAATCTAATAAGTTGTAAAATTTATGTATGAAAATATGGGTTGCTATAATTGGTATTAGAGCAGAGTTTAGTTAATCATTTGAGATTAGAGTTAGAAAACATTGGTAAAAACTCTCGGGATAAATTTAAGTATAGGATAATATTATGAAGTTTTGGTAAAGTTGATATTGTGGGTTTTACTAAAAAATACATACATATTTGGATACTAACAAGTGAATGTGGTTGTGGCATAAAAACACCTAAGGCTAATAACACTAAAAGGGGCAGATTGGGTATTAACTCAATCGTCATCGGTGCATGATGAGTTGACCGAATACTTCACACCCACTTAGACACTCTTAGAGGATATTCTTAGATAAATTCACATTTTCTTTGTGGATCATTTTGAAGGATTTTAATAGATAATGACCATGATGACCTAGGTGACATAATTTAGGGTATCTCAGGAGTTATATTTATGAATATATGATTCTTCACTCTTATTTTTGTAGCTTGATTATTACACCAAGTTTTTAGTTTTATTAAATGGTCGAAACCTGAAGTAAGAATATGAAAAATGAATGTGACAACCAATTAAATGACCCTCCTCATGAGAAACCAAATGAGTTAAGAGATGGGATGTAATATCTTATGACTATACTCACTCAAGTCTCTCAATCTATGAGCGGTAACAAAGATCATGTTGAACTTCCAAATGAACCAAGGAAGGAGAAACATGTCATTGAATCTTTTATGTGACAACATCCACCCTCCTTCCATAGGTTTTATGATCCATTGATTGTTGAGCAATGGATCAATGTGATGAAAAATATATTTCTTGTTCTGTAATGCGTGAACTGTGAGAAAGTTTCCTTAGAACTCTATCGCTTAGAAGGGGAAGATAATCAATGGTGAAATATAATCAAGAATACGAGGAAAGAAGAAGAAATAAACTCCATAGAATGAGAGGTGTTTAAGATGATATTTCTTAATAAGCACTTTCCATGAACTCTTCAAACTAAAATGGAGAGGGAATTTCTAGAGTTAAAATAGAAGGATGATGAATCCATCGGTACCTATGAAGAAAATTTTACATGATTTGTGAGGTATACTTCTGGTTTTGTAATCAACTCATAAATAAAATTGATTAATTATTTATTGGTTTGAAATTGAGTCTTCAAAAGTCATTATCCATAAGGGACTTTGGAATCTATGAAGAAATCATTCGATGTGCAATCAAAGTGGAAATGAAAGTTCGAAACACTCATAGTTTTGGTGTAAAGAATAGAAAGATGGAGTTTTATAGAAGATACAGTGGTATTTCACATGGAGGGAAGAAACTGTTTCAACATCCTATTATACAAAAATGTGGGAAGGATCACTCAAGTGAATGCCTGAAAGGAGAAAGAAGATGTTTCAAGTGTGGGAAGCCTGGTCATCGAGAAAAATAATGTCGAAGTGATTTGAAAAGGCCAATCAATAAAATGAATGGAGAGAGATTTCAACAAAATAAACCACCCACACTTCAATGTTATAGATTTAAGGAGTTTGGGAATTATTCAAATAAATGTACAAATCTAAGGGCTAATGAAGATAATAATCCACAACAACCTCTGAAGTCAAAAGGCAAAGGAAAAGATTATACAATCACAATAACTAAAGTGAATCATGATAACTAGGGAACACTTATCCTCTACTCCATAGTTGGGTATTCCATAAAAAAATTTGTATGAATGAGCCATATGAAAATTTTATTTTTCATCCTTTATTGAAATTTGACGAGATTCTAAGCATTGATCTACTCTTTCTACAAAGATTCCATATAAATTTCTATAATAAAGAAATCAAATTTGATATTTTGAATCAGCCTATGATTGTATATTGGTGCAAGGGTGAACCCAAACTTCCAATGGAAATATTATTGGCTAAGATAACAGCTTATTTAAGGAATAAAGGGTGATTTATCTTTTGGAAGCATATATGATTTTAATATAAATTTATTTTGGAAAATGAGTAGGGTATATACATTTTGGTATGAGACTATATGAGTGATTAAAATTATTTCAATATAATTATTAAGTTGATCATGGAAGGATATGAGATAAAATCATTCCAATATTTAGGTTTCAATTTTTGTTAGACATATTTTGGAGGATCCTTAAGGTTAACTATTTTTGGAATGAATTAAGTTGAACTTTGGGTGTTATTGTTGAGATTTTAGAAATTAATATATTTTATTTATCTATATTGGATAAATTGTGTGAACCATTTTGGATTTGGTAAATATTTAAAGGTATAAGGGATGACTTATAGATTTTATGATTCATTAAAAGTTAATTTTAGTTCTTTAGACATGAAAAAATTCATCTTGAATATCCATTTCTTGGAGCAAGTGATGAGATAGAAGTGGAATTGATTGAAGAACAACCAAAGGATTAAATTGTGATTATAAAATAGAAATAAATAAAGTAATTAAATTTTATAAAGTACTCTATATTGATAGTAAAATAACCCCTCAACTTTATAAAAAATATCTTGAATTAAAAATATCATCCTTTTACCTTTATTTTCGATAAATTAATAGTATTTTTACCCCTCGTAGATTTATGGTTTTGTGCACATTACCATATTCTCTATCACTCCCTATCAGTACTTGGATGCTAGATTTATCATCTATGTATATATTTTAACCTCTCACTAATTTTCTCCTTATCTAGGAACCCGATTGTGTGTTATTTCATGTATTCTTTATGTTTCCCACTTTCCTTTTCTTAAAAGGATGTTTTATTATACCTTTGTACAACGTGGGTTTCAACAAAGGTATTTTCAATTGTTGAACCTTTTATGACCAAGATAAATTTTGAGTTTATAATTTAATTATGGGGGGGATAATGTAACACCCCTAAAATTTATTTAAAAGAATAATAAGCTTGATATCTTGCTTAACATGCAACACCAAGATTTAAGAGAGTTATGATATATTATAAAAATATTATTATAACCAAGCTATTGAATTAGAGGGTATGAATATGAGTAACTGTATTATGTAATATATGTATACCGATCATACAAAATATAAATTATTGATTAATTCTTAGGTAATAATCACTCAGTCTTTAGTGAATTTATTTTATGCTTTAAAAATACATTTTCTTTAAAAATGATTTTTATTGCATTTTGTGCATGAAATTTATAATTAACTTCTGAAACTTTTAGAAATTATATTTTATAAAATTAACTTCACTTTTAAAAACATCATATCATAATTAATTTAGGGTGAAATTATGGGATTTTTCTAAAATGATCGATTTTTGAATGAATAGTAAACATTAGCAATTTTTCAAATACTATCATTTCTTTTCATTAAATAAAGTAATTTAAAAAGTAAAATTCTATTTTGGATTTGGTATTAAAGTTATATATTATATATTTGATTTATAATAATATAAATAATTACATATGAATCATAAATATTCATGATTTTTATATAAGTTAATTTTTATGCTTAAAAACACATTATTCTAAAAATTGTTTTTTATTGCGGTTTATATATTTATATAAAAATTAATTTAAAAAAATTCTAGATATTGAATCTTAAAAAATGGATACCAAATTTTAAATCAGGAGATTCAAATTTGGTAAGTAGACCCCTTCTATTTTTGGTCATTATGAATAGTAACCATGATAAATATTTTTTACCTCAGTAAGGGTAAAACATGTTAAAAAAATTGGGGTAAGAATTTAAAATTTCAGAAAAACTTGCATTTATCCCATTTTATGAGTATATTTTGGCCATAATCATCAAATTTTATAAAATATGACAACTTGGTGCCATTTTTCTTTGATTATGACCTTTATATTAATTTAAGAAAATGATAAATATAAAATGTTACGCTCTTGACTTTAATATCTATAATATTTTTTCATAAGGATAAAAGGAATTTATGTTAGGTTCTAGATGTTTATTTGAAAGATATATTAATTATTTTTATCATTGTAATTTATTATTAATTTTTAGTGATATAATAATTACCTTAAATTCTTACGCAACGCTAACACAATATTTATTCAATTAATAGAGAAATAAAATAAATACTTTTAAAAATATTAAAAGTAATACAATTTGGGTGATTTTTTGTGTTCCATGAATTTTTTAGATAAATATAACATAATAGAGATGTGTGAAATGTTTATATTTAAATTACATTACTATATTGATTACTTTAAAGTCAAACTAAATGAATAGTTTAAAAAAATGACATTAATGATATTTTATAATAAAAAATATTTTACCTAATTTTTTTAAATTCATAAAAATCCCATATTCATCCAAGTGAATGAGATATGGTTTAATATATCAACCATGGTCCATTTGTGGGTCACTTATATTTTTATGGTAACATTATTGACCCTTAAATAGTAGAAAACCTTGATATTGGTGTAATTCTCAAAAGGATTAATGGGGGGAGTTAAAACTAAGAGATAAGGGTTAAAACATTACTTAAACTTGTCTAAATATTATTATATAAGATTATTTAGACTTAAACTCATCTTTTATTTGAAATATATCAATATTGAGTCACTTGATTATAAAAAACTAATTTATATTAATTTAATAATTTAAGTAATTCCAAGAGTGTCCCTCCCCCACTTATAAAAGAGCACCTCTTTTCCTCTCTTCCTCATATATTTTGAGCCTTATATCTCATGAAATCCATATCATGATACCTTACTATATTTTTTCACCACATCCTAGAGCATTTGGTCTTGAAAAAAGACCATCCCTTCAAGGCTTAAGGTATAAGCCAAAAGCAGTTTCTCAATGAAGTGGTATAACTCTTAACCTAGTGTTTTCATTTTTATTTCTTATTCTACCTCTTATAAATCCATGGTATCTATTATAAAATAATTAGTTCAATATATTTCATATACTTAATTCTTATTATTGTGATAAAACAACCATTATCAACCTTCTTCCCATCGCATGGAAAGCGAAAACATCGCTCATGCGTACGTACAATTTACCGTCTCTACATAGCGGTATAATTTATTTTTCATCACCACTTTACATAGATGGTTATAATGATGAATTTAATAAATATATATGTTATTTATGATATTATTATGATTCTATAAAAGTGAATTATTATTTACCTTTCTTTCATTCCACCCGTTAAATAGAGAAAGCAATGTTCATGCATACATACGGTCTACCATCTCTATGAAAGGTGTAATTCAGTTTTCTATATATATCTTTTATGGATGACAATATATATATATAATGAATATATATGATATTTATATCATTATTAACATTATTAATATTATGGAACCATGATCAAAGTACAAGGATCGAGACTTCCAAATCGAAACATGCATGAGAAATGAAATAATTATCACCTAGAACAACAATTTAAATAATAAATTGTTAATAAATGAGTGATAAGATGTCGTAAGTAAATCATATATGGTATGATATATATGAGTAATCTTATATAATACATGTATAATAAATAAATTTTTATTATATGGTAGGTACAAATGCTTACGAAGAAAGAAAAAAATTGAGGTAAGAGATTTTGGTCTCACTTTTACTTATGTGTGGCTCATGTCATATTCACCACTTCACTAAGAAAAAACCCGTCATTTGTGATAGGTTATTTGTGACGGAAAATGGCCGAATTTAAAATTGTCTGTTCGGAGGAACTATTTGCGACATGACCCTCTTCCCATCGCAAATAGTTAGTTATTTGTGATGGGAAGAGGGTATCTCGTCGCAAATGGTTTGGTGCGCACTGGGCGCCAAACCGTTGAAAAATTATTTTTTGACGGGTGGGTTTCACCTGTCGCAAATAACCTTCGGTCGGAGGGTTTTTGTATTTGTGACGAGACCCATCACAAATACCCCTTTGGTGGTTTTGGCATTTGTGACGAGACCCGATGAAAATACCCCTTCGGGGGTTTTGGCATTTGTGATGGGACTTGTCGCAAATACCTTTTTTAACCGTCGCCCCCTAATTAATAGGGGATTAGCATTTGCGATGGGACTCGTCACAAATAATATTATTTGCGACAAGATTTATCACCCGTCACAAATGCTATGTTGGTAGGTTGGTATTTGTGATGGGTTTCATTGCAAATATTTTTTTAACCGTCACCACCTAATTAATAGGGGGTTAGTATTTGCAACAGGATTCCTATCACAAATACGTCCGTTGCAAATAATCCAACTTAAATATACCTCCATTAATTTTTTCCATTCACATCTCTCCCAACTTCTCTATCTCTCTCTAAACTCTCATATTTCTCTCTAATTTTTTCCAAAATTTAAAACTTCATATCAGAGCAATTTTCAAGCCTTGCAGCATACAAAAGATCATGTTTTAAGGTATTTATCTATTGCTTTTATTTTTTAGTTAATTCATTTAATTTTATGTTAGTTATAATTATTGTTAATTAGAGACAGTTAAATTAAATTAGAATTAGATAGTTTTATTTTGCATTATTTATTTTTACAATTATGTTGTTTCATTAGTAATAAATACAAATAAATTGTAATAAATAGTAATAACTAGTAATAAATAGTAATGATTAGTAATAATTAGTGATAAATTAGAATAAATTAGAATAATTAGAAATAATTAGTAATAATTAGGAATAATTAGGAATAATTAGGAATAATTAATAATAATTTATAATAAATAGGTATAAGTAGTAATAATTAGTGATAATTAGTAATAATAAGTAATAATTTGGTACTAATTAGTAATAATTAGTAATAATTAGGTACTAATTAGAAATAACTAATAATAAATAGGTATAATTAGCAATAATTAGTAATAAAAAAGTATAATTAGTAATAATTAGTATTAAATAGGTATAATTAGTAATAATTAGTAATTAATAGGTATAATTAGTAATAACTTGTAAGAAATAGGTATAATTAGTAATAATTTGTAATAAATAGGTATAATTAGAAATAATTAGTAATAAATGGGTATAATTATTAATAATTAGTAATAATTAGTAATAATTATCTATAATTAGTAATAAATCATTATAATTAGTAATAATTAACAATAATTAGTAATAATGAGTAATAATTAGTAATAAATATGTATAGTTAGTAATAATTAGAAATAATTAATAATAAGTAGATATAATTAGTAAAAATTAGTAATAAATAGGTATAATTAGTAATAATTAGTAATAAATAGATATAATTAGTAATAATTAGTAATAAATAGGTATAATTAGTAATACATAGTAATAATTAGGTATAATTAATAATAATTAGTAATAAATAGGTATGATTAGTAATAATGAGAAATAATTAGTAATAATTAGGTATAATTAGTAATAATTAGTAATAAATAGGTATAATTAGAAATAATTAGTAATAAATAGTTATAATTTGTAATAATTAGTAAAAAATAGGTATAATTAGTAATAATTACTAATAAATAGGTATAATTAGTAATAATTAGTAATAAATAGGTGTAATTAGTAATAAATAGGTATAATTAGTAATCAATAGGTATAATTAGTAATAATTAGGTATAATTAGTAATAATTAGGTATAATTAGTAATAATTAATTATAAAT
Organism: Viscum album; assembly: GCA_963277665.1. Classification (NCBI taxonomy): domain Eukaryota; kingdom Viridiplantae; phylum Streptophyta; class Magnoliopsida; order Santalales; family Viscaceae; genus Viscum; species Viscum album. The sequence goes on from OY728163.1 coordinate 219,704,516, forward strand.
AGTTATAATTAGCCATCATTAGTAATAAATTGTAATAAATAGGTATAATTAGTTTTATTAGTGATAAATTAGTATGATTAGTAATAATTAATGATAAGTAGGTATAATTAGTAATAATTAATAATAAATAGGTATAATTAGTAATAATTAGTAATAAATAGGTATAATTAGTAATAATTAGTAATAATTAGTAATAAATAGTAATAAATAAGTACAATTAGTAATAAATAGGCATAATTAGTAATAATTAATAATAATTAGTAATAATTAGTAATAATTAGGTAAATAGGTATAATTAGTAATAATTAGGTATAATTAGTAATAATTAGTAATAAATAGGTATAATTAGAAATAAATAGGTATAATTAGTAATAAATAGGTATAATTAGTAATAATTAGTAATAAATAACAATAAATAGTAATAAATATGTATAATTTGTAATAATTAATAATAATCAGTAATAAATAGTAATAATTAGTAATAAATAGGTATAATTAGTAATAATTAATAATAATTATTAATAATTAGTAATAATTAGTAATAGATATTAATAATTAGTAATAATTAGTAATAATTAATAATAAATAGGTAAATAGAAATAATTAGTAATAATTAGTAAAAAATAAGTATAATTAGTAATAAATAAGTATAATTAGTAATAAAAAGTAATAAATAGGTATAATTTGTAATAATTAGTAATAAATTGGTGTAAATAGGTATAATTAGTAATAAATAGGTGTAAATAGTAATAAATAGGTATAAATAGTAATATATAGTAATAAATAGTAATAAATAGTAATACATAGTAATAAATAGTAATAAATAGTAATAAATATTAATAATTAGTAACAATTAGTAATAATTAGCAATAAATAGCAATAAATAGTAATAAATAGTAATAATTAGTAATAAAAACTAATTAGAAGTATTTAGCAGTAATTAGTAGTAATTAGGAATAATTAGCAGTAATTACCAGTAATTAGAAATAATTAATAATAAATAGTAATAAATAGCAATAAATTGTAATAATTTGTGGTGATTAGTAATAATTTTTAATAATTAGTAATAATTAGTATTAAAAACTAACTAGCATTAATTAGTAGTAATTAACAGTAATCACGAATAATTAGCATTAATTAGTAGTAATTAGTAATAATTAGTAATAAATAGTAATAAATAGTAATAAATAGTAAAAAATAGCGGTAATTAGCCATAATTAGAAATAATTAATAATTTTTTTCCTTTTTTCAAATTATTTTTTTCTGATATTAAATTATTAATAAAAACCTAATTATTTTGTATTTTTTAGAGAAATATGGAACAAGGAAGCCGACAAAAATCATTATTAGATGATCACACTTGGATAAATCAGTGTAGGAATCTAAACGGTTCTGGTATAAATCCTGTATATATTGAGTGTGTTGAAACTTTCTTATCATTTTCATCATCAAAACCAAAATTTGTTTCAGAAGAGACAATTAAGTGTCCATGTAAAAAATGTGGTCTGAGGATGTTTAAAACATTTGAAATTGTTGGGGGTCATCTATTGAGTTTTGGTTTTCAAACAAATTATGTTTTTTGGTATCAACATGTTGAACATATTTCTAAAGAATATACTAATAATTTGGTTCTGGATCCATCATAGTTTTAAAATTTAGTACATAATGTGGAAGGTCTGTCTTTTCAACAAACTGAAACTCAGGATGATATTGATTTATCTCTTAAGTTGGAACCATCTCAATTTTACAATTTGTTGAGGTATGCTAAGGATGTTTTATATCCTAGTTGCAAGATAAGAAAATTTGAAGCAATTACAAATGTATGGATATTAAATCAAATAATGGAATGTCAAATAGCTATTTTGATCATATATTCTCTTTGGTTAAAACACTATTCACTGAAGGAAATGTGTTACCTACAAATTTATATGAGATCAAGAGGCTGGTTTGTAATCTAGGTCTTGGTTAACATAAGATTAATGCATGTTCAAATGATTGCATCTTATATTATGGTGAAAATGAGTCATTGGATAGTTGTCCGACAAGTGGACATTCAAGGTCTAAGGAGGCTCAACTAGGGAAGTTTGGATTGATTCATGTAAAATAGTTGAGGTATTTCCCGCTTACACCCAGATTAAAGTGTTTATTTATGTCTTAGAACATAGTGACATTGATGTCATGACACAAAACCAATATTTCAACTGGTAAAAGCTTAAATCATCCCTATGATGCTGATTCGTGATTTTTTTAACCAAGTATACCCGTCTTTTTCTTTAGAATCCCGAAACACGTGATTAGGTCTTTCTACTGACGATTTCTGCCCATTTGGTTCTTACGGTAGTTAGTATTCATGTTGGTCTATCTTTATAACTTCATAAAATCTACCTCCTTAGATGTTGATGAAGGAGCTATATATATTTTTGACCTTATTAATTCTAGGAAATTTGAAAAAGAATATTTTTGTTTATTTAAAACCATAGATTGATGAGTTAAATTCATTGTGGAGTATTTGTATTAATACATATGATGTTGTTGCGAACCAAAATTTCCTACTGAAAGTAGCATTGATGTGGACAATTAGTGATTTCCCATCATATGACATGTTATCTGGCTGGAGTACACATGGTCCAAAATCATGTATGCACTGTATGAGAGACAAAAAATAATTTATGCTCGTCAATGGAAAAAACACCGTGTCTTTTCAGCTGTCATTGGAGATTCCTTCCAACCGATCTTCTTTTTCAGAGGAACAAATATCATTTCAGAAAAGTCACAATAGAAAGAGATAAACCTCCAATAGTGATCTCAGGTACAGAGTTAAAATCATTTGTATATTCATTATCTCCCATTACATTTGGACCAACTATAAACCAACAAAAAATTGATGGCTTTGGAAAATAACACAATTGGATAAAACATATCATTTTCTGATATTTTCCATATTGGTCTGATTTGTTGGTCCATCACATGTTGGATATCATACATATTGAGAAGAAGTATTTTGATAATATATTTTATACTATTTTGGATACACCAGTTAAGACCAAAGATAATGTAAAGGCACAATTCGATCTTACCCAAATTTGTAGGCGACCAGAACTTGAATTTTTTGAAAATATCAGAGCATAGAAGTTAATGAATCCAAAAGAAACTTATAAACTTTTCAAAAAAACCAATTATTATTTTGTTAGCGGATTTCATATTTGAGACTTCTAGATGGTTATGTTTCTAATTTGGGCAGATATATCAGAAATGGTCATATTACCAGATTAAAAATTCACGAATTTCATGTTATAATGGAAAGAATTATACCGATTGGATTAAGTGGTTTTTTGAATTATATAATTTGGGATGTGCAAACAGACATATCAAATTTTTCCAAGACATTTGTGTAGAAAAAATAGACTACGATGAACTAAACATACTATAAGAATATGTTGTTTTAATTTTAAGTAAACTGAAAAAAATATTCCTACCGAATTTATTTGACTCAATGGAACATTTGATATTATAGTTTTCACATGAAGAAAAATTTGGAGGTCTGGTACATTTCCTATGGATGTATCAATTCGAGAGATGCATGCATGAATTGAAGAAAAAAGTATGTAACAAAGGGTTCCCTCAGACGCCCTAACCCTGCTCTAGTCTCTGTTTTCTCTATGCCTCTCCTAGTTGGATCTAGCACGGTGGTAACCAAGAGGCTTTGGGTTTTGTGGTTCAGCGGACGTTGGGATTCAAGGTGCTTATGGTGTCAAATCGTTTTTCTCGGTTAGGTTCTTCCCCAACCGCCTCAACCGAGCTCTGACCTCATATTCCATTTCTCCTCTCCAGGTCAGATATAGAGTGATGGATATTCTGAAGTTTTGGGCAATTGGTATGGCGCTCGTGGGTCTTCCCCCTTTTGTTTCATCCCCAGTTTTTTTTAGGGTTTTATCCCTAGTTTCTCAGGTTTCATTTCCGTTTCTGTTCCTCACTTCTTCAGATATTCCTCGATGGTGGTCATTTCGTTTTCGGTTCTTTGCTGTTGGTGGTGGATGTCGGTGAGGTATCAATGTTGGAGTTCACGTTGGTGATGAGTCCAGGATGACAGTTGTGATAGTGTCAAGATGGTAGTATGGATGTGTTGTTTGCAGCATCGATCTTGGTGGTGCGACGTCTACGACAATGGCGAGGACGATGAGGTTCTGTGTGACGGAAGCGATGGCGATGGTTTCCTCAACAGTGAAGACAAATTGGTGTTGTTTCTGTTGGATCGACTGATTTTCTGGTGACGAGTGTTGCTTAGAAAAGGTCTTATGGTTCGGTGATATGTGTCTTGAAGTCAGGTGATGGTGATGACGGTGAAGTTTAGAGAGATTAGTGGGGATGTGTTGGAGAAAGAGAGGATGTGATGATGGTGGAAATGTAATGGTTGATGAAGTGGTCGTGACAACATTCAATGCAGCTTCGTGGTTCGAGGCGTTGATGCTGGCACATGGTTTTGAAATTTAAAACAGGGTGGCTGGATACGGTTTGAGGCGCGTTGATTTTGGTGTTTTTGGGATATTCTGAATTTTGAAATCTGTATGGATATCTTTATTTTGGAGGGTCCGTGTATGGTTCCCACTTTTCCTTAAAGTGGATTTTTAATAATAATAAAAAAATGAATTGAGGAGTATGTAACAAAGTATCAGTTGAAAGATTAATTACAGAAGCTTATTTACAAGAGGAAATTTATTTTTTGTGCTCTCATTATTTTAAATCTTAATATCCATAAAAACACAACCACATGGGCTGTAATAAAGGAAATATTGACGTTGAAATAGGAAATCGATTATCAGTTTTTAATTAGCCATAACTTGACTTTGGAAGAGTTCTGAATGATGGATTTTAGATTATGAGCTTCACAGAGAGCATATATATGTTAGGCTCAACTGTGAAGAAATGAAACCATTTGCATAGTAAATTCTTCTATCAATTATTCTATAATATTTGTTACAGCAAATTAATATTATTTTATTTTTAGGTTATATGATAATCATATCAAGAAACAACTTCCATAAATTACAGCAGCTACTCTTGAAGAACGTTGGAAAAATAATTTTTCCTACTGGTTTCAAAAACTGGTAACATAAATTATTTATGGTTTAAGATATAAAATTAATTTATTACTTGTTATATTGATAATTTTTTTAAAAAAATTCAGGTATCTCAACATGCTGATAAAACTGATAGTCGATTGTGTGTATAGAGTAACCCACCATCCAAAATGGTTAAGTCTTATAATTCATATATGGTGAATGGTTTTCGTTTTCATACACGTGTATATGGGGAATCAAAATAATAATAATAATTAACAGTGGCGTTTTCTTGAAAGGATCCCATCATAGAGAAATTGAAGTTGACTTTTATGATATGTTGGATGAAATTATTGAACTGTGTTATCCAGGACAGAATTACATAATGATGTTTAAATATTAGTAGTTAGATACTAAGATATTATTACACGTTCATATAATCTATGTAATCATTGATATTAATTATAAAAGCCTTATTTTATTAAATGAAACCTTTTTATTGGCTCATCAAACACATCAAATTTATTATAAAAATTACTGTGATACTTTAAGAGAGTTGGGTGATTGGTGGAGCATAATAAAAAAGAAATATCGGGAATATTTGTTTATTCAAAGTGAATATAGTTCCACTAATGTGAAAGGAATTGAATTTTTTTAATAGAATAATCCAAATCCATCTTTTTTCATTAAGATACATGAATATCGATGATGACACCCCACAATTAAGGATCGATGGTGATGATTATGTTAATGATGTAACAAATGAGCTTGAAATAACAAGATATCATGAAACTGAAACTCATATGGAAATTGATGATACAGAGGAGGAATATGAAGATATTAACACTATCAGATTTGAATATGAGGATGAATATGAAGATTGAGACAGTTAAATGATGGTTATAATCATATATAATATATATCTATATATAATATTTGTTTTAAAATGTTTGCTAATAACAATAATTTCATGTTCCATATGGACTCAGATCTATTTAATGAGTTCGAGGAGGGTGGTATTTTTGATGAAAAGAAGGATGTTGGATCATCTAACCCTCAGACTACTGGCAGTTCAGGGAGGACTCTGAGGGGGCATAGTCTTGCGTGATTGATGATTCCTGACCCTATCCCCAAGAGATGTCCACATCTTGTCTTTGATCCTCACATGAAGAGGCTTGTTTACTTGTGTATTTTAGTTAGTTTTCATTAATTATCATTAATTTATTTATATACTAATTGTTTGGTATTTTTTATTTTTTTTCACAGCTTTTCTCATACAGCTATTAGATAGGGGAGCGCTATATTGCACAATTTTTTTTTCTGGAGCATGGGCCACATGAGATCAGACTCCCATTAATGTTCATCCCCACATGTTCTATTATTGAATTATATGTAAATAAATAATATTTTTTTTGAATTTTTTTAATTAATTACTTAATATTATTAATTATTTTTAGGGTTTATGATATACCATCGATGAGAGCATGTGTGACTCTATTTGGGAGGCATGAGAGGGGTTTATGTATGAGAATTGCCATCAGTTTTTGAAAAGTTTAAGAAGGAAATAAATGTTTAAAGTAGGAGTGACAAAGTTTGATGAGTCTTGTCATTCACATCGACTTGATTTCATTTCTTCTTAGGTTTGAGATGGATTATGTTCACATTGCATCGGTGATCGTTTTCAGAGGAGATCATCAGTAAGACGACAAAACGAGGAGAGATGGGAGGTGAAACATTGAGCCTGTAATGTCCCAGGAATCCCATGTAATTTTTTTTTAAAATTATATGGGATTATTTTGAGACTAGGTACTCATATGACACTTGATTCTGAGGCCTGATGAGGCCAGAATAACTGTTTGAACTTTTTTTAAGTTTATTTAAAATAGAGCATGCATGTAGTTTTGGAAACTTCTAAATGAGTGACCGAATTAAAAATATGAGGGCACTGTTGCATTTGGAACGACGAATTTACCTAAGGAAGGACTTAACCTTAACCGGTGCAGGTCGAGGGAAAAATTTATTTTTTAGACTTTTTAAGAAAAATATTATAAAAAATTTATTAAGGGAAAAATAAAATAAACTTTTAGTTTATTTTATTTTATTTTAATTTCCAATTTTCATTGCAATGTAACGATGTTTCAACCCGAGCGTAACAAAAACACTATTTGATAAATGAAATAGCGTAATGATGCTATGACTCAACATAATAGAAACTCTGAAATTCATTTTCTCCATTTAATGGTTTAATCAAATACCTGATCATTGGAATGATCTAGTATTGCTCTAAACTTGGAGATTTAGTGTTGGTGAGTGAGGATCAACGAATCGCCTACAACGATGAGCACCATTCTCCCTTCATTCTTCCATCCTTTGAAGTATATCCAATAACAACATTGGGTTACACATCAAGGAGTGACAAACAATAGTGGTGTGATATTCTCCAATGAACAATATAACCTTAAGATAGGGATTTGATTCTAAGTGAATTTACATTTCCCCCATTCATGAATTTGAGCGACGAATGTGGGTCAACCCATGAACAGGTGACCGCAGATCAATCACATATGCAGGATGGTTTCTGATCTTGTGGTATGAATCAGAGTTATCTATTTTAGATTTTTAAATATCCTTCCACCTTGTTTTTTAAATTCTAATGTGTAGGGATTAGGCCGACATGAATAAGGCCCATATCCCTTTGTTAGGGGAGTTCTTGTGTACTTCGTGACGAGACCCTCAGATTGATGAAGAGACATCTTGTAGAACATAATAGTGATGATTATGACCCGATGATCCTGAAGACACTTGGAGATCGAAGAACGGACCATCGGAGCAAGTTCAGTGGCCCGTGGAAGAAACCGTTGGTGGCATGCGGTGGTGGAGGTCCCCATGGCATCGGTCACAGGGCGACAGACAAGGGCCTCCGAAAACATCCAGCGATGAGGTCTTCGGTAGACATGGCCCGAGGGCCGCTATCTAGCTGGACCAAGGTAGGAGGGCACTAGGAAGACCCGCAGGGCGGTCACGCGGTAAACCCACCGTGTTGAACGAGAGTAGACGCGATGACCACCGCTGCGTATGGGTGTGGAAAGTTGGCCAGCTCATAGCAGGCCGAGCTAGAGAGAGCAGGCCAGACCTGTGGTCCAGACAGTCCGGGACGGGCCCAGTGGGTTGGGTCGGATCCGGGTTGGGTTGAACCCGGGTTGATTCGGTGTAACCTAGGTCGATCTGATCTAGTCGGGCTGGACCTGGACCCAACCGACCCCTTTTCACTAAAACAAGCATAAGTTTCAGACCTTGCGTTTGATTGACGATCCATTTGTAGCGTTGTCACCATCACAATGAGAAAAAACCTTTAAAATAATACATGTGAGTTTTCATGGAAGTTGAAATATAACCTATGGATTGAGGAGTAGATTTTCCCGAAATCAAGTGCACTACGAGCGAGAATCCTGTGACTGGATGTGATGAGAAGTAAGTGATGAGTGGACCTCAATGGCATGACAGATGAGAGGATCAGACCTTAGTGGCTCAAAAAATGAGAGGAATTTAGTGGCTCAGTAGATGAGAGTACTTCAGTGGCTCAAAAAATGAGTGAAAAAGACCTCAGTGGCCCATAAGACGAGTGAACCTCAGTGGCTTGGTAGACAAGAAAACCTCAGTAGCCCAGTAGACCTCAATGATGAATGGAACTCAATGGACTGATGGATTAGTGAACCTCAATGTCCTGACAGACTTTAGTGACTCATCAGGGATGAGTCCCTCAGCAGTACAAGATGTTCATCTTTACGACTGTTAATCTTGTTTTTTATACTTTATGTTATAACTGTGTGAGTTGTCCATTACTTCATGTGTAATTTTCTTTATGGTAATTTCTTTGTGGTTTGGGGTCCCTACTAAGTATTGTGTTACTCACCCATGCACGATCTTCGCACGCATGTGTCAGGTCTTTTACAGATGACCGACATTTTGATAGAGACCATGGTGGTCCAGGACTCGGTGGTGCCCAGTGAGATCAGATAAGTGATGCGTACTCCTATAGCTTCCGAAAGCTACTCTTCACTGACCCTTTAGGTAGGGTTTTCTACAGATGAATTATTTGAGACCTTGTACTCCCTTGTTTACAAATTTCTTTTTGGGCTTTGTATTCTTACCCATTTTACTTACACCTTATACCTTTACTCTCACTGGTTGTCTTAGTGGTATGGATGTTTTTCTTTTTAGCATTGTGGGTTGGGGTTGTGAGTGTAAATGCATATAGGTACCCAATGAATTCCTCCCACTTACAGTATAATACCTTCGACGCTAGTTTCTAGCCCTTGGCCTTTGGGAGGTGGGCTTGGGGTAGTCACAACACGAGACCTGGGGAACGAGTAATGACAAATTTGTATCAGAGGAGGTCGGTTATAACTTAAGGACCGAGGGTCTATGGATTTGTTTTGGGGGAAAAATGTTGAATGTTTTGAGTTCAAATTTTAGACTCAGGGAGTCCAGTGTTGGTGTAGTGGCTGACGTATCCATACACCAGGACCCTGAGTTCTGCTTTTCAACTTGATACATAAAAACACTGGTTGCATGCATCATATAGGAATTGAGTGTTTACTAATGTTCTTCTTAAGTCAGAATCATCTCACTAGGTGTAACCTATTTATTGTGGTTTATCTTGATTTGTTTCATGATATCACCATGCGGACAAACAGTGAGGATTCCAATGCATGACCACAAGGAAAATATTCCCAGCGATGAGGCATCAATATAGGGACTAGTACTAGAGATGGCCCTACAAAGAGGTGAACCTGTGTTTCCACAACCCGTTGATCAGCTGTCCGACACTACTGGTAGAGGATGCACACAGGCTCAGTTCCTTACATGATTTCCAAAGGAAGAGACCTCCCAGGTTTAGGGGTGAGACTGACCCCCTGGTGGATGAGGATTGGATCGATGTAGTTACATGATTCTTCTACCTAGTGAGGAAACATCTCAACTAGATGATGATCTTAGCTATGAGAATTCTTCAAGGCTCGGTAGGGAGATGATGGAGCTTGACGATTCAGAAACATGATGAGGCGACCCTCACTTGGACAGACTTTGAGAACACCTTTAGGGAGGAGTTATTTGAAGTTATATTGTGCTCAGTACGCATACAAGAGCTACTGAACCTGCAATAGAGTGGCATGATAGTAGTTTAATACTCAGTGATATTCTCTTAGCTTTCTCGCTACTCCATGGACATGGTGTGAGACCCATTCTTCCAAGATTGATCCTTTTAACAGGGACTACGTAGGGAGATCATGGTGTCCATGGTATCACTCAGCATCCCTACTTAGGCTGGGGTGCTAGAGAAATCCCTACTCATGGAGAGCTTCCTGGCAGAGCAGACGCCAGTTGAAAGAGCTACCAGTGGACACCGGGCGGTGAAGTCTTCAGATGTGGGTTGCAGGCAGTTGACATGGGGTCAAAGTGGGCCAAGAATTTCGAGGGATGACCTAGGATGCAGGATTGGTGGTATGATACCCCCAGTGTAGAGAGATTCATCAGAGGAGTAGGGTGTTCTACTCATATGATGGGCAGGGGAACATGGCTGTGATTGCCCGAATCGCCACACAGAGAACCAGAAGACGGTCGAGGGACTGTTGAGGTAGAGGTTCGATCAAGGTGCACCATAGGGTGGATGATGTGGAAAGGGAACTGAAATAGGAGCATGTGGTGTGTGGAGGTTCATGGTGCTACCACCACCACCCCCAAGTGGTCCACCACGGGCTCTGGGAGCCGGTGGATAGGGGCGAGGCCAGTTTCAGGCGATGGAGGCCTATGACCATAGTGATCTATATTTTATTACAGGTATGATCTGTGTCTTCTCCACCTTGGATGTAGTTCTTATCCACATAAGTTCCAATCACTCTTTCCTTTCCACAGACCTTGTTCGGAGCTCAGAGATTCCGGTGGATCTGTTGGCTCGATCCTTACGATTAGAGACTCCTAAGGGAGGGGATTTGAAGATCAAATAGTGGTTCCTATAATGTGAGATTAATCTTGGGGGAGGGAGCTTCGGCTGGGATCTCTTGGTAGTGGCGTCGAAGTCTTATGACGTCATTATGGGTATAAATTGGTTATCCGCACACCATGCTCAGATTGACTATTTTAGGCATAGAGTGTGGTGTATCTGTGGATATGGAACCGGGTTCTACTTTACCATTGAAAAGGGAGTGCTTGTAGCACACGAAATAATTACTCAGAGGAGGGTGCATCTGATCACTCACTAGTTGGCTAGCCCTACCCTTGGTGTGGTTGGCGAGAGGAGACCTCAATTTTCTATAGTGGTGGATGAGTATGAGAACGTATTTCCTGAGGATGTTTTGGGATTACCTCCTCGCAAATAGGTTAACTTTTTCATCGAGATATACCTCAGGACAAAACTGATATCCACACCAGCATATCAGATGGATCCCATGGAGTTTCATGAGTTGAGGGTATAACTAGAGGACCTACAGAGGAAAGGGTTTTTCGGTCCCATTGTTTCACCTTGGGCAACCACATTTTTTTTCCAAGAAGGTAGACAAGATTTTGAGGCTATGCATGGACTTCTGGTTCTTGAATTTGGTGACCGTAAAGAACAAGTATCCACTTCCAAGGATTGATGACTTCTTCGATTAATTTAAGGTAGTGAGATGTTTCTCAAAGATAAACCTCAAATTTGGCTATCATCAGCTTCTTGTACAGGATGAGGATGTAACGAAGACAACCTTTAGGTGTTAGTATGGACACTATGAGTTCTTGTTAGTTCCCTTAGGCATGACCAATGCTTGATCAGTGTTCATGGGACTCATGAACAAGATCTTCCAGCCTTACCTAGACTGGTTCATCATGGTCTTCATTGACGACATCTTGGTGTAATCGGTGTTCATGGAGGAGCACACGACACACCTACGAATAGTCTTGGATACACTCCAAGAGCACCAGATTTAGGGAAATATCTCGAAGGGTCTGGTATTGATTTTGGAGGTACAATTTCTAGGACATGTCTTTTTAGAGGTTGGAGTTGTAGTGAATCCTAAAAAGATAGAAGTGGTTCTTTCTTGGGAGCCGCCCAGGAGCATAATTGAGGTGCATAGTTTTTTGGGTTTGGATGGATAATACCAGAGGATTGCACCTAAATTTTCTAGGGTGGAAACACCCTTATAAGCTTTGAAAAGGAAGGTAAAACCCTTATTGTGTATGGATAAGTTCTAGAAGAGTTTTCAGGAGCTGAGGCAAAGACTGACGAGTGCCCCCATCTTGAGACTACCAGAGGAGGGAATTGGGTATATAATATTATGCGACACAACAGGGACCAGATTGGGTTGTTTCCTGATGTATAAGTAGGTAGTGATCGTCTATAGTTCATGAAAATTGAGGTAGCATGATTATAATTACACAAACCATGACCTGGATCTAGCATTAATGCTATTTTCTTTGAGGATGTGGAGGCACTAATTAATGGGAGATCAGTTTACCATCTACTCCGACCACAAAAGTCTCAAGTATATCTTATCCTAGAAGGACCTGAACTTGAGGTAGCGATAGTGTCTAGAGTTCCTCTAGGACTATAACTTTAAGATAGTCTATACTTCTGGGAAGGGAAATGTGGTGGCGGATGTGCTCACCAGGAGATCCGGTTTGCAGTTGCTGATTGAAGCATCATAGTAGTTAGCCGTTATGCAGATATCCTTCATGGATGGTGATGTAGAAGCTTATATTTAGTTGATGGATATCACTACCCCACTCTTATAGTGAGTTAGGGAGGCACAACTTGTGGATGTTGACCTGTGAGGCCCAACATGCTTAGTTATACTCAGGAAAATCTCTTGATGGATATTCGATAGGTGGAGAGAACATCATCCTTTTAAGAGGGAACATTGTTGTACCAGTGGCGTTATGAGAGAAGATTTTGAGGGAGTTCTACACCCCCCCCCCTTTATGGGGCATCCAGGAGTGGAAAATATGTAACAAGATCTAAGACATTAGTACTGGTGGCCAAGGATGAAAAAGGAATTAGCCGAGTTTGTTTCTTGGTGCCTCACTTATCAGTAAGTGAAGGCAGAGCATCGAATTCCATCAGGCTTGGATCAGCCACTTGAGGTGCCTGAGTGGAAGTGGGATGTCATCTTGATGGACTTCGTGATAGGTTTACCATGCATGTCCTGGGGGACCGATACCATATAGGTGATCATGGACCGACTCACCAAGTCTGGCCACTTCCTACCCATCCACGAGCAGGGTTTATTAGATAGTTTTAGACTCCTCTACATGTAAGAGATAGTTTGGCTTCACATAGTCCCATCGACGATAGTCTCGGATTTAGAAACATGATTTACATCTCAGTTGTGGAAATTATTTCAGGAAGTGTTTGGGACTCAACTTCATTTGAGCATGAAATTTCATCCTCAGGCGGATGGTCAGACAGAGAGGACTATCCAGGTTTTAGAGGACATGCTTCATTCTTGTATCTTGGACTTCGGTCGTAGTTTGGAGGATCATCTACCTCTAGTGAAGTTCATGTACAACAACAACTACCACTCCACCATTTTTATGACACCATTCGAGGAACTGTATGGGTGACCATGAATATCACTATTATGCTGGACAGACCCAGGGGAGTCAGCACTCATGGGCCCAAAATTGGTATGGGATACCACCGAGACAGTGCAGGTCATCCAGGAGAGAATGAGGATTTCACATAGCAGGCATAAATCTTATGATAATAGGAGATGTAGGCCTTGTATTTCTAGGAGGGATACCATGTGTTTCTTCGGGTCTCACCTCGACGGAGATTTCAAATATTTGGTCAGGGTGAAAAATTGTCTCCGAGGTCTATTGACCCTTTTTAGATTCTGGGAAGAGGTGGAAAGGTGGCATACCGCCTATCCCTTCCCTCTCAAATTCATTGGGTGCATAATGTCTTTCACATGTCATAGTTGAGGAGGTATGTGCATGACCCATCACATGTCATTGACTGGGGTGATCCAAACATTGACGATGGGGTGACATTTGCAGAGTTACTAGTAGAGATTGAGGATCGACAAGAGAGGGTCCCTCATGGATGGTCGATTCCTCTGGTATGCATTCGGTTGCAGCATGAGAATCTCTTGGAGAGAACTTGGGAGTGGAAGGCTCTGATTCATAAGGTGGGGTAATGTAATGTCCCGATAATACCATGTATTTTTTTTAAAATTATATGATATTATTTCGAGACCTGGTGCTTAGACAGAACTTGATTCTGAGGCCTGGTGAGCCCAGAATAAGGGTTTGAACTTTTTTTTAAGTTTATTTAAAATAGTGCACGTATGCGGTTTTGAAAACTTCTAAATAGGTGCCTAGATTAAAAATATGAGGGCACTATTTCATCTAGAATGATGAATTTACCTATGGGAAGACTTAACCTCGATCGGTGCAGGTCGAGGGAAAAATTTATTTTTCATACTTTTTAAGAAAAATATAATAAAAAATTTCTTAAGGGAAAAATAAAATAAAATTTTAGTTTATTTTATTTTAATTTACAATTTTCATTTCAACGTAATGATGTTGCAACCCAAGCATAACAGAAATGATATTTCATAAATAAAATAACATAATGATGCTGCGACTTAGTGTAACAGAAACTCTGAAATTTATTTTCTCCATTTAAAGGGTTAATCGAATACGGGATCGTTGGTACGATTCGATATTTCTCTGAACTTAGAGATTTGGCATTGGAAAGTAATGACCAATGAATCGCCCGCAACGATGAGCACCATTATCCCTCTATTCTTCCATCCTTTGAAGGATTTCCAACAATAATGTCGGGCTATAGATCAAGGAGTGACAAATGACAATAGTGTGATCTTTTCCAATGAACGATCCATCCTTGAGGTAGGGGTTTGACTCTAAGTGAATTTCCTTTTCCCCCATTCATGGATTGGAGTGACAAACACAGGTCAATTCACGAATAGGTGACCACAGATCGATCACTTATGTGGGAGGGTTTCTAATATTGGGGTATGAATCAGAGTTATCCATGTTAGATTATTAAATCTCCTTCCACCTTGTTTTTTTAAATTCTAACGTGGAGGGATTGAGCCGAAACGAACAAGGCTGAGATCCCTCCATTGGAGGAATTCTTCTGTTCTTCATGACTGGACCCTCAGATCAACGATGAGACATATTAGAGCACATAGCAATGATGGAGACAACCCGAGGATCCTAAAGGTTCTCGCAGATTGAATAACGGACCACCAGAGAAAGTCTAGTGGCCCATGGAAGAAACCTTCAATGGCACGCGGTGGAGGCTGCATATGGGAGGTGACACGCACCAATGGAATGCACCAGTGGAATGAACCAGTGACACGCCACAAACATGGAGGTCCCTACGACATTTTCTGTGGGGTGGCGGACAAGGGACGCCAGCGGGGTCTTTGGCAGATATGGCATCGAGCCGCGTCACGCGGTCCAGTGAGACCATGATAGGAGGGCCCCATGGAGACCCATAGGGAGGTCATGCAGTGAACCCACCACGTTGACTAAGAGAGAATGTGGTGACAGTCACTACATTGACTAGAAGCAGACACGGGGACTGTCGCACCATCCGGGTGTGGCAAGCTGGCCCAATCACAGCGGGATGGGCTAGAGAGTGCGGGCCAGACCTAGACCCAACTGACCCCTTTTCACTAAAATGAGCATAACTTACAAACCGTGCATCTGATTGACAAGTTGTTTCTGACATTGGGACCCTTGAGACAAGATGGTCCCTTTGAAATACCCCATGTGAGTTTTTTTGGAAGTTGAAATAAGAACGATGTTTTGAGGAGTAGATTCTCCCAGAATCAAGCATGCTACGAGCGAGAATCCTGTGACTGGATGTGACGAGAAGGAAGTGATGATCAGACCTCAGTGGATTGAAAGGCGAGCAGAGCAGACCTCATTGTTCCAGAAGATGAGTGAACCTCAATGTCCTAGTATACGAGAGGACCTCAGTAGCCCGGAAGACAAACGTAGCATACCTTAGTGGATTGGAAGATGAGCGGACCTCAGTGTCCCGATAGACGAGTGGACCTCAGCAGCCCAACAGACCTAAGTGAAAAATGGACCTTAGTGGCCTGATGGACGAGCGGACCTTAGTGGCCTGAAATACCTCAGTGACTCATTGGGGATGAGTCCCTAAACAGTACAAGATGTTCAACTTTATGATTGATAATCTTACTTTCTATACTTTAGGTTATACCTGTGTAAGCTATCCATTACATCATGTGCACTTTTATTTGTGGTTTGGGGTCCGTATTGAGTATTGTGTTACTCACCCCAGCACAGGATTTTCCCTCATGTGTCGTGTCTTGTGCAGATGACCAATGTTTTGAAAAAGACCTTTTTTTTCCTGGACCAGGTGGTGCCCAGTGAGATCAGATAGGTGAGGCGTACTCCTACGACTTCCAGCAGCTACTCTGCACCTACCCTTCAAGAAGGGTTTTCTATGGATGGATTATCAGATACCTTGTACTCCCTTATTTGTACCTTCTTTTTCGTTGGGTTTGTATTCTGACCCATTTTACTTACAGCTTGTACCTCTACTCTCATTGGTTTTCTTAGTGGTATGCATGTTTTTATTTTTAAAAATTTGGGATAGGGTTGTGAGTGTGTGTACGTACAGGTACTCAGAAAATGCCTCTCACTTGTAGGATAATGCCTTCAGCACTAGTTTCCACCCCCTGGCCTTTTGGAGGTGGGATTGGGATAGTCGTGGCATGGGCCCTAGGGGAAGGGTCATGACAGAGATGATAATCATACATTTAGTATGCACATGGAACATATTGTAAATACTTTTTTAATTAATTTATATAAATTTAAATGTAAACTATTTATTTTATATTCATATAGGCACTCAAACAACCCGATATTATGGAGTTTGACATTTATAAGAGGATGTGAAATGATCCTGTCACTGGAGAGATTAGTGGTGATCACCAGTGTCAGATTGTGGTTAGTGTAATTTCTTATTGAGTTTTAAAATTAACAGCAAATAATATTTTAACTATATTAATTTTAAATTGCTATTGATGGAGTCATATGAGGCCGTGACGTCTCAAACGCAGACTGAGAGTCAGGACGAGACTAAGGATTCGACCAATACCCACTGATTTGATGAGGAAACATGGATGGAGGTGACCTAATATGCCTTCGATAATAACAAAGTTATTGGTATTAGCTCTCAATTGACACCTAAGAGTGATCATGGGACCACTTGGATGTCAGCGTGCAACTCAAGAGGAGTTCGTGGAGAGTACTCATCATCTACTTCACATTATTAGGAGAAGTTGTGAGATTAGGGTGAGCTTATAGAGAGTATACGTATGGAGCAGGAAGAGCTCTGTCGACATCAGCAACAACAGCAGGGGGAGATGCATCGATGGCGGCAACAACACACGGGCAGACGACAGAGTACATGTGTCATCTAACTCATGATTTAGGGATGCAGTTCCCTCCACCATCTCCTCCAGCTTCTCGAGAAGACCCCTAGTGATGTATTTACATTTTATGATAAAACATTTGAATGTATTTTTTTAATATTATACATTTACATTTCTACATAGTTCGGTTTTTATATTTTTTTGAATATTGTGTTTTTTATTACTTTTTTTTACTTATTTTATTATTTATCTATTATTTTATTGAAATTATTATTTAATAATAATAATAATATTATTTTGTTATTATTATTATTATTTTTATATTTTTGCGAATATTGAGGTTTTTATTATTTTATAATTTATTATTATTTTATTAATAATATTATTATTTATTTTAATAATAATATTATCAATATATTTTTAATTAATATTAATAATAATAATTTTAGTATTATTAATACTAATAATATTATATTAATAATAATATTGTTATTTTAATAATAATAATAATAATAATATTATTTTATTATTATTATTTATAATAATATTAATAATAATATTTTTTTTGTTATTATTATTATTTATAATAATAATAATAATAATATTATTATTATAATATTTTATTATTATTATTATTAAATATTATTTTATTATTAGTAATATTATTTTCTTAAATTTTATTAATATTAATAGTTTTTTATTTTTTTAAAGTTTTTTTGCGATGGTCCAGTCACAAAAATGTTTTTTAAATAACACAGGTAAACTAATTATGTCATGATTTTCTACAACGGGTCATTTGTGATGGGATCCTGTCGTAAATGACCCGTCACAAATCACTAAATTTTCAGTAGTTTTTTTCTTTTATGTGGTGTATATCCTTCCTATGAATTTCTTTTATTATTACTCTCATGAAAATTATAGAGATATGCATATCTATCTAAGGTTATCTCTTTCATGAGGTTTTGATTTTAAAGTTACCAAAGTGGTAAGAGATTTATGTTTCAATCGCATTCTAAATGGGATTGTCTATGCTTGGATTTCCATTGAGGAAATTATATGATAATTATCTAAGAAATCCTCTTTCATTTTATTATCCTCTGTTTATTTATGAAATTTTTAAGTACTAGTACCATTTTTCTCTCTTTGGTACTTAAAATGGTCGAGAAAATGTGTTTGAGAAAAACAGACTTTATTACCTCTTTGGTCAAGAATATTTTTCTTCCATATCCATGTTTTCATTAAGATGTTTTAATATTATCCTTTGATTTTTTAAATTCATTTATACCCATGTTTGATTTTTTTTGTAAAAATATTTCAAAGGAATCTTCTTGTGGTTTTTTGGATGAGGTACTATTGAATTTTTACTGAAAATGTGAAAGGAATATTTTTTTTAATGTATAAGATATGAATGAAATTTCCCTCCATCATGACCACTCATTGATTTGAATATAATTTTACAATTTTCTATGTTTATTTTAAAATAAAATGTATTCCTTGATATTTTTGAAATATTTATATTTTATATAAGCAGTTTCAAAATGAATGGGTGTTTTTCTCAAGAAATATTTCAAGTGATCTTTTAATTAAATTTTCATCTATGATGACATACTTTGATGTTACTTATATTTCATTAGGGATATTATTCTATGACACTTTCCTTATTCTTTCTTTCGATAATTTTTTTATGCTAATGAGATGTTTATATAAAACCAGTTTTATTTTCCATGAGTTAAGTCATGATGTAATGTTAAATGTTTTCATGATCTTGTGGCGTACATATGAATGGATTATGATTATGTGACAAGTTTTTCTGTTTTATCCCTACAATGCATTAGGTAAATATGAATAACTCATGAGATAAATATTTTATGTGTGAGCCAAATTTCTTGTTCAATTTTTTTTCATAGACCTTATTTTCATGTCCATAAGTTTATACATGGACCTGGATTTCATGTCCATAAGTTTATGTGTATACCTATATTTCTTGTCCAAAAGTTTATGCATTTACTTGGTTTATTATCCATAAGTATATGTGAGGGATTAATTTCATGTACTTAACTTTATGAGTTAACCTGTTTCTATTTATACATGTTCACAATGTTATAAGATTATGTTTTTTCCAAATTCCTTTATCTATGTTATTCTATCATGGATCATGATTTTTTATTAATGATTTTGAACTCTTTTGAATATCATCTTTTATTATGATAAAGTTCAGTTCCATGTCTCATGTTTATGATCTATGACAGATTGAGTATAAACTTTGTAATTTATGATCATGATCTCATACTCTTATGATTATCTGATTCTCATTAATTGATATCTTCTATGTTTACCCTTACCAAGCATATGATATTAGTATTTATTATGTTTTTAATTTCCTAGGTTAATAAGAAAGGTTTTTAGTAGGGTATACCTAAGAAGTGATCTATATGGGAAATGTTGAAGATATTTCATGAAAGAAGAGGATTATGTATCTAGTCTTCAAAAACACTAAACCTTTACAGTTATGGAATGTATCATAATGTTATGTAATGTATATTCATTTAATAATATGTAAAATTCATGTACAAAACGTATGTTTCACTATATGAATGTTTCTTTTACATATCTTGGAGTCGTCATCTTCTTCTTAGTGGTTTTTTACCACCTGAAAATGTCCTGATGTCACTTGTTGATATCTAATGATGGATTCAAACCATTTGAACTTTAAAATACATATTTTACACCTCTTCAACTTTGATATTAGGCTCTATTTTTTATTATCCTTTATCACAACATGTAACTACCAAATTTATTTTGAAAATCAGAGTGGTTTCTTGAAACCAATTTTTGAGTCAGATCAAGTACTTGATACCGCTTCTACTTTGTGTTAAGGTTTAATACCAAAAGGAACTTTAGGAATATTGAATCCACTAGTTGAATTTATCTTTTTTCAACTCATCAATATCCTCTTCATAATTATACACATGTCACCTTTCAACACATCACATATGTTCTCCTTTTAGCACATTACACCCCATGGATCATATCTCCCCATTAGTCTTGTACAACTTCAAAAAGATAGTAGAAACATTTATTACATGGAGAGAGGGGTACCTCCAACATCCTTATGTTGAGGATTGTGTTTGATCATGGTGTATCTCAAACCTTTTTTTCCCAATCTTCTTCCAATCCTTGCTAGTGATTAGTCTTGAAATACAACTTATACAAATTTCTTTCCAGATGCTCTTTTTAGGCTTATTCATCTTTCTTACCTTAGGTCCCTTCTTTATAGTGAGATTAGTATCACCCATGAAAGTTCCTTTATTTGATTCTTTATTTCCACATATTTCTTTATGACCCATCCTCTATTGAATAAATATTCCACTAACATTTTTATCTTTAATTATGGTATGTTTTATGAAACCACTAAGTCATGATTCATATCCATTCTCTTCAATTTCTATTAGAACCACTATAATCTTATTTGTACTTGTTGAGTATATTTTTGAGTGGACTTCATTATTCTTCATAGTTGGAACAACGTACTCCTTTTTCTCAATCTTTAAAAACTACAGTCTTTCCTTCCAAGAGGGATGATGTGAGTGAAATATGATAGGTACTTAGAAAACCTTTCATTGAGATCCATGGTTTCCCACCAAAATTGTAAATCTATTTTCTAGAATAAGTCTTCAGGTGCACATCCTCTCCTTGTATATCATAATAATAGAGGTATTATTTATGATTTTTCTTACTTATAACCTATTACAATTATTTAATATATGATCAGGTTTAGAACATCTAAAACATTTTCTATAGAAATCATACCACATGTGGTATCCTTTTGGTTGAGATATTGGTCCATCAGGAGTTCTTCTTACATTAAGACCTTGGGATTTTAGACACACACCTAGGGTGTGTCCCAATCTTCCATATAAGTAGTATTTTATAGATACCTTCTTTTACAGACTATTTCTTCCATATTTTATAAGATTCTTCCTTTCATATCTAGATTCTTAATTTAGATTACTTATTATTATACATGTTGAGTCTACTATAGAGGGAATATCCTGTTTCTCTTTGCCCTTTATTGAGCTGATATTTTCCCAAAATATCTTTTATCTTCTGATATTTATTCTTTAGTTGGGAAACCAACCTTTTATACTTGAGGAAAATTCCATTCCAGATTACCTTCTTTCTTCTAGTTTATTCTTGTAAAGGATAATACTATCTTTTAACTCTTTATTTATGTCCATTTATTTTACTATCTATTGTGAAATTTCCTTAATTAGGTCAATTTGTTCCTTTATCTTTTCACCCATCTTCATTCTGTCATACCCCAAGGTCACTTACACAAGACTCAATCTTTTATTCTCCATAAACTAAAATTCATTGAATAATTGATCTACTCAGTGAATGATTTCCTATTGATCCACCATAAATATTGGAAAATGGGTCTATACCCACATGTTTCCTAAAAAACATAGGTATAGACCTACCTATACCCACATGTTTTATGAATCGTGGGTATAAGTGACATTTTATGAACTATACCCATGGTTCTTGCTAAACTGTGGGTATAGAGTACCTGCGTAAGCACGGGAAGCCAAAATATTTAATAAGAATGTCGTGGGAAAACCTATACCTATATTTCACAATGAAACATGGGTATAGGTGACATATATACCCACATTTTTCATGAACCGTGGGTATAAGCTTTGGTATTTATGGCTATATCCACAGTTCATGAAAATCGTGGGTATAGAAGTCACATATACCCATGGTTTTACTAAACCGTGGGTATAGGGTCCATTATGTTTTGTGTATGAGAAAATATATATAAGATAATATATGTATGTATAAAGATAATTGTAGTCGGTATAGTGGTAGGGGACTTTAGCGGTGTAGAAGTGGCGTTGGTTCGAAACTCTCTCGTGACTTTTTATTTATACCCACGTTTTCTAAATAGATATATAATATAATATCTATGAATATAAATATAAAAGCCTTTGTTGTAGTGGTAATGGTGTTTAACATCATATCCATGACGTGGGTTTGGAAATCAGTGGATTCGAATTTTTACAGGAGTTTTATATTAATATATTTATGTAAATATATATATATATATATATATATAATAAAGAATATATGGTAGCTGGAGTGGTGAGGCGATGAATGTTTGTATTCTAGATCCCAGGTTCGATACTCACAGATGGAATTTTTCTAATATAGATGGTTAGATTAATATATTTAAATAAATGTGGATATATAATATCGTAAGATCATTAGCCTGCGTTGTAAGGTTTTGAGTGTTAGGAGAGGGT
Organism: Viscum album; assembly: GCA_963277665.1. Lineage (NCBI taxonomy): Eukaryota > Viridiplantae > Streptophyta > Magnoliopsida > Santalales > Viscaceae > Viscum > Viscum album. Next base: position 219,727,292 of record OY728163.1, read on the forward strand.
GGTCGCGTGATCGAAACCACTCGTGCTATTTTTTTTCTATATGTACAATTTCGATTAATATATTTATGGTAATGTTTATATATATAAATATAATATTTCTAGATCAGTTGGTAAGATGATCCATTCTATGAAGAGCAGGTCATGGGATCAAAACCCTGGGTTCACATTTTTCTAATATATATACCCACGATTTTCAAACTGTGGGTATAAAGCTATGACACAGTGGAAAGTGGGTATATGACATGGTGGCATAAAGCTATACCCATAGTTTGCAAAACCATGGGTATAGGTGGGTGAGCTATATCAACACCACAGTTTCCCATGGTTCCTAAAACTGTGGGTATAGCCTATACCCATAGTTTTGGGGGCTATACCCATAGTTTTGAACTGTGGGTATAGGTTATTTTTCTAGTAGTGCATCTCATACAAAGATTGGATAATGTATTTATCACTGCATGTTCAAATATTAGAATGATGACTTAATTTCATTGCAATTTCAACACTAGAATCCACACTTCCATTTATATATAGGGAAAATTCTAAAAAAAATATTTGAAAGAATCTTCCAAAACATTATTATAATTTGATTTGACAACATAATAGGAATTTTTCATCTCAATTTGAATGTTGGTCTTCTTAGGAATATTATTCTTATTCTTCTCATTGTTGTTATTTTTTATTATTTTTGTTGTTGTTATTTTTTTGTTTTTGTTATTGCTATTGTTATTGTTATTACTGTTGCTACCTTTTGATATAAGGAAATCTTCACCATCCTTGTTCACAGATTTCTCATCAAAAATAGTTTTCAAAACATCTATTTAGGTATACATCACAACTAAATTTTCCTCTACCAATTTTCCTTAAACATTTCTATGGACTTTTATATTTCAAAGACTAAATCATAATGAGTGATTTTCTTGTGAACTTCATTGGAAAATGATCTTGCTCGGATCTTATATATCCCTTCACCTATATTCAGCTTACCACGATTTTTCAAATCAGTATATCAATGAATGTACTACAATAACACATTTCCACAAGACTGTAGGAACATGATAATTTCTTTCTACCTGGCATCTAAATTATTTCCTTTGAAAACATGAATGCCCCATCATATATTCCAAGTGCACAAATGATTCAAACCAATATATAGATTGAAATTCAATTAAAAACGTTGTGGATAGGATACTAATTTCTGGAACCATATTAACTCAAAGAACCCTAATTGTGTGTGTGTGGGGGGGGGGGGGGGGTGGGGGGGGGGGTGGTTAGGGTGCACAACGATTAATTTTTTTTTATTTTCATTTTCCTTTTAGCCTTATCTAGCTTGTTCCCATGTTAGTAGGAACACTTTCAACCTTTCATTATATTAAACCTTTCACCAAGAATATAACATAGATTTAGAAAGTAAAGAATGGACACACACAGATTTTACTTGGTTTAGAACTAAGGTATAATCCAAGAATAATACACATGATGTTATGTTGGTGTATCATAAATTAACACTGTGCTCTATATGTATTACAATAGGTTTCAAAAAGGCACCCTCTAAATGTAGGAGAACACCCTCTTCTTATCTATTTTCACACTACTTCAATATAATACTTAGAAAATTTATAAACTTTTGAGTCTTCTTCAATAGTTTAGGGACATGTGGGTTTCTCTCTTTTTTACAACGAGACTCTACATGCATCATAGTTCCTAGTTTAATGATCCATTGATCTCCACTTCATTGTGCTCTTATTTTATAATTTCTGATGATATCAATACCTCAATGAGAGGGTTAAATTTATTTCTTTCAAAATATAACAAAAAAAACTCCTTCTAGATAAAGATTGAATATCCTTTTTGATTTTTTTCTAATAAAGTTTTTTATTTTTTGAAAAATAAATTTTGTTAAAGAATGTTTTTTAAAATAGAAAAAGAAGAGTTGTTGAATGTTAAAAGGTCATAATGTTCTAGAGATTAAGAAAATGAGAAGGATCCCAGATGGTTCTTTGATGATCTTTCAACTTATTAATATAATTAAATATCATGATATAAAATTTTTATCAATGGAGGAGTTAAAGTTTTTCTAGACAAACCTTGTGTACAAAGAGGTGTTTTTATAGGAAAAAATTAATTAGAAAGAAAGCATGTATGAAGACCATGGTTATAATGATGATGGAAGAGAATAAAAGAGAAGTTCATATTTCTAAATATAAAAAGATCAATTTTTAGGCACAAAGATTCAGATAGAGTTATCATTAGAATATATGGCGTTGTAGTTTCTGATTTTTTACTAAGATGAAGATTATCATAAAAATAATTTGTTGGATAGATAGAAGTGTTCATGTTACTAAGTTTGAAAAAATAATTTTTTTAAAATAAAATAGATTTTGATCACTGGAAAAAACCTTTTCAACATAGATATGTGAGGATGTGTTAAGTCTCTTCGATCGAAAAAAGTTGATCAGATGAAGGAAATTTCTAAAATGGAGAAAATCTGAACTTTATAACTAGACAAAAATGACTAGATATAGGAAATCAGTATTAGATAAGTGAACAATGATAAAAAATATAAACTTATGGGTTTTATCAAATGTTAGTTTTGTGTGAAAACACAAGAGGAAGAAAATGAAGTTGCATAAGAAGAGTTGGAGTGGCTTCCAGAACGAACATTGAAAGTAACTGAAGTATTTAGAAGTTGTAACTTTTAGAGTTAGTGTCCAAAGAAACAACTATTAATACTTTGATTACATGAATATTTTATGTATTAAATATTAAATGAATCATATTATCACATATTTTTTATTGTTCTTCATTACTTTAATGTAATAATGTCCTTGATTATTTTTCGCATTGATAAGTCATAGTAGTTCCCCGCTACGATAATAACCTTTAAGTGGTTTGATAGTATTCTTAATATATTTTTGCAGTTAGATAAAATAATATGATGGGACATGTTGTATATAGAAAATCAGGTGCGAGTATTCATAAGAAGATGTTTCTTCTTTTCATGAAGTTCACACTTAGTAATCTCCAAGATAGGAGATTATGAGAACAAACCCACTAGTAGGAATTTTGCATGTTTTGGTTTCATAGGATATTCTTATCTACGAGCATGTGTAATGGTCCTTATACTTTAATATTATCATTAATTCATGTCACGAATCATGCAAATAGATTTTCTAATGAAAACCATCGCACCATATGTTGGTGGGAAGTAGGGTAAGTTGGGTGTGTCAATAATGACATGTTATTAATGGATAAGTCAAGAAAGGATTTGTCTCGTCCATCTTTATGGAAGTTGATATCTCGAATGTTTGATTGAAATAGAAACATCACCATAAATTCCATGGCCATGGTGCAATGATGAATTTATTTTAGATGGTCAAAGAATGATGTATTGAGCATATTGGTTGATGAAACCGTCACACAACCTTCTTGATGAGATATTGTGATAAAGGGATTATATTACAATTCATATGTGGTTGTCATTGTCATGAATGTAAGTTCTTTCTATTGGGTTCCTTTACCCGTTGCTAGACAATAATCTTGGAATTTATGCAAACCAGCCTAATGCCAACAAGAAAGAATCCTACAGGGTCACACACTGAGTTTTTCTATTGGTCTCGATTAAATTCTATTTGAATTTAATTAATAGAATAAATATCATTTTCAAGACTCAATAATAATTTTATTCAAGTTATATTGATCACATGAATTAAATAAATATTTACTCATTGGATTGTGAATAAAATATATTTATTTATTTTATTGGATATTTAAAAAATATTTATTTACTAGCTTGTGAATAAAATATTTATTTAAGAGAATAGAATATTTATTTGAGTATTAAATAAATGCAATAGAATTTCGAATGGACTAAGACCGTGTCTGGTGATTAAATAATTATTTACAAGCTGGTAAATATTATTTATCCATTTTGGGAAAGTTGGTGCACCAAATAATAATAATATTATTATTATTATGTGTAATGTGATTTCATTAATGGTTATAATTATATTTAATGTAATGAAATTACATTTTTAACCGAAATGCCCACTCTATAAATAGACGGTTATGTCTGTTGTGTAAAACATTCAAAAAAAATTCCACATTTTGGAATAGAGAATTGTTGTGCACAACGAATTATATCGACTCCTCTTACTCTCTCCCTCTCAATAATGAGAAACCTAAGAGAGAATTTCTTCAAGACTGAAGAATGAGTGATCAAGAAAAAAAAATGAAAGACATTCGATTCATTGCGCTAGTACCCAGAGAATGAGTGGATTTTCTCAAAGACTATTAGAGCACGTGTGGATCACCACTAGGGGGATTATACCTATGGATCCTCACAAAAACAAAAAAGGTAATTATAAAGGGGATTTACAGACGATTAACAATCATCAATGAAGCATAATCATACGTATTTATTTCTTCATATATTCAATAAATTAATTATAAATTTTTTGTAAAAGATCCTCACTCTTGGTTTTGGGAAACGATTATTAAAAGAAATTTTAATTTATCACCCTCTATCGCAATGCTTTTACTACGCCCGAAACCAACAAGTGGTATCAGAGTTAGGTATGTTTAAATTTATAATTATATATTTAATTGTTGATCTATGAAAAACCATGGTTATATTTTCACTTTATGTTATTCGTTCTTTAATATTATTTAAATTAATATGTTATCGATATATTAATCAGGTTCGTTAGTGTTTCATTTTCTTAGAGATTTAAGATCAAATGAAGAACAATTGGAGGTGCCATCAGGAAGTGCCTAATATTTGGCTAATAAAGCTCGATTACACGACGTGCGGCTGAAGCACACACTGTATACCCATGTGCATTGTATCTATATGCGTTGAGAAATTAAAAACACACAATGATTTTATTGCACACCACGTGTTGATCGGGCCAGCATGGAAGATGAAAAGAAGATACAGGGTGTGTAGCTGACATGTACACACCATGTAGTTTGGACAAGTTGACATTCTGAAGCCCTAGACATGTGACTTGGATATACAACAACTGAGGTACATATCATGTATTTGGATGTACATGCCATGTAGTCTCCCGTTATTGTACAAAATTAAAATTACATTAAATTTGAAAAATTGTAGCATTAATACCTTATCTTATTGATTGAAACACCATTATTTGTTTGAAAATTTAATAATGGATTTAAATAATTTTAAATTCTCAATTAATTTACTGTAATAAATATGTAATTAATGGTTCTTCGATTTATTTTTCATGAATTCTAAATTGATGGTTGTCTCCAATTAAGTTAATATTATCTTTAAGATGAAAAGGAATTAATTAATTAATTAATTAATACAAGCAAATTCATCTTAATAACAAATAACGAATAAAGAAATGAATGATATCCAGTTACTTTTTACGTATTCGTTGCATGTACGACCAATCATGAGTCTGACTAAGACCTATGTATGTGTTGAAAGTTATTTATCTTTATTTATTACATGGTTTTTCAATTATTTAATATTAAATAAAAAGATGGTCTATGAGTCATCCCTTACTCCATTATTATGTAGGAACAATGTTTCCTAGGATATTTATGTAATTACCATTAAACAATCCTTTGGTTCCCCTTACCTACACATGATTAATAAATATCTGTAATTAATATAGCATCCCAAGGCACATGGAGATAGTTCAAGATAGAACCATAATGGTGCAAACTCGGTGATACATAGGTGGACATGTAGAATGTTGTAGCTTATGCCAAGTCTGTAATGATGAGTTATTTACCCTAAATCATAGGTTGATTTATTGTCTGCTCATTAAATCAACCATTAGATAAGCTCATGATCGAGTCATTTAATTAATTAATTAATTTCTATCTCATGCATTAAAATTATATTTATTGATGCAATACCACGATCACATAAGTGAATTAATATGAAAAGAAAAAATTCAAAAAAAAGTAATTGTGTACAAATGATTTATCCCAAAATGGTTAATTAATTAAGTAAACATCAACTTAAATATTAACAAGACATGTAAAGGATAAAATAAGATAAAAATTTATACATAATAAAATAAAATCCCTCAATATAATATTAAGTGAGACTAAGCCTTTTGTTACTTAATTGGGAACAAAACTCAAAAGAACTATGTGTTTAAACAACCCTTGTTGGGATACTTACTTTTATAAGGGGAGTTCTTATGAAGGTTTCGGGCTAACTTAACCATTTTACATCAAGAGGAGTATCCCTTGCTAGAATTGTGGTAATTTGGAGGCAAGTGTTGATAAAATCCAAGTTAGGATTCCTAGATTTGGGAGTCCACTCAACGGATCAAGGAGCAGCAAGCCCGTAGTTTTCAAAAACTTGCCTACATAAATACTGATGTGGCCTTATTTTTACATAGGTTTTCCACATATTTTTATTTAATTTTTAATGATTTAATTATTTATCTTTACACTTTTTGTTAAATAATCATACTTTTGTAATCTTATAATTAATTTTTTTAATTAATCAATTTATATAACAAATTTTGTATTTTTAGTCTTTTAAATAATTAATTTAATCTAACTAACTTTTCTAATTTAATTATTCCTTATTTAGTATAGTTGCTTAAACTATGCTTTACTTTTCTTTAATAGATTAACCTGTTTAACATTTAACTAATAAATCGTTTTGTTACACTGATTAAATTAGTTTTTAATTTGATATTTTATCCTATAATTTAGATTTATTAAAATAATTTAACTTTATTAATTAATTTTTTTAAATTATTTTATTAAATTAATAAGTTAACAATTTAAGTTAAAGTTTAATAAAAAAATGTGTTCTTAATTTTAAGTTTTCATTTTTTCATTTAAGTAATTAACTTAGTTGTTTAAAATCTTTAGTTAATTTTAATTATTTTAATTTCATGTTTGCAATTAAATATTTGTTTGTGTTTTGGATATATTTAGATATTTAAATAATTAATATTAATATTTTAATTCTTAGTTAATAATTAAGTCACTTTTATTTTTAGTTTGTTTAATAATTTATTTAGTTTTTAATTAAGTTAACTATTTAGTCTTTAAGAGTTTAGTCAATTTTTTTTGTTTTAATTAATTAATGTTTTATTGATTTTATTATCTGTTTAATATTAATTTTTTTTATCATTTTAATTTGTTACATCAGTGAGTCGACTCACTGTTAACCTCCTAACCATCAGTTCCACCGATGTTTAAGATTCTTGCACCAATGCTGCGACACGCTGATGTTTTTTTTAATTATCGGTGAGTCGACTCACTGATCACTTTGAAACAACATCGATCTCTCTTTCACATCGGCTTTGGTCTCTTGTATTAAAATATTGGTGACTCGTATTTTATTTTAACTAATGGAGATTCATTTTTTTAAATCGATGATTCATTGACTCACCGTTCATTTATTTTTATCGGGTTCACATCATACTGATTATCAGTGAGTTATTTTTTTTAAACTATCTGTGAGACAAATCAACTCACCGATACCGATACATTTCCACTCACCGATGTAATCCTTCCATCGGTGTATCAATCTCACACTGATACAACATCCATCTACCGACAGTCTCATGACACACTGATTGTCGGCGTTGGTTCCACCATTTTTTTTCATGCACCGATCCCCTATCCCCTAGCACTGATCTCCATCCCTCACAATTAGTTTCACATCCCAACACTACTGATCTCACACTGATCTTTCCCATAACGCATTCAACAATCCTCTACACTACACACACTGATGCTGATACCTACACTCATCGATCCACTTCCACCTTTCAAGCACTGACAACCCTACATTCATCCAGCCATCTACTGAACCCCTTTGTTTCCACCTACGGAAAAAGATCGACGCGGGTCCTCAACTTCTTCACAACCATTTTTATTTTCATCCCCAATATCCATTTCAATAAACATAATTCAAACCCACAACTTCATCAGAACTTGAAATCCACATAGATTTAATCCGATTTTAACAAAGTAAATCTACCTTTTGAAGCCGCGCTTCCTAGGCGGATCGTGTTACACCACATACTCAAACCGAACTCACCCAAAGGATGCTGTCGTCGCGAGTTGAACACATCGCCACCGCCGGACCTGTTTCGAGGGAGTCCGCAACTACAGTTTTTTTGCAGAGGATCTCACCCGCCTATCACCGCTGAAGCTTCACAAAGCCCCCCCTGTTGCACCACTGTTATGCGCCGTCGTGTGCCAATGATCGAACATAGACACCGCCAGTACTATGGAGAGCCACTGTGGCCTCTCTTCGAAGAACCCTGATGCGCAGCACCAAAGACCGCCCTTCCCCTAAGGTTGCGCCGAAATGCGGGGGGGAGAAGAGTTTATGAAACAAATATAAATTTATTAAAATAAAACCAATTTAAAAACTTAAATAAAAAATAATAACTAATTTAAAACTTTAAACATTAATGATTATCAATAAATAATATTTATAAGTTAAATAAAATAAAAATTAATAAAAATTAAATTATATTCAAAAATGAAATTCAAGAATTACTAAAATAAAATTTTAAAACTTAATAATTATAAATAAATAACAAACATTAGATATATAATAAAACGGAATTATTAAATTAGTTAACATAAATAAAATTTTATTAAGCTAAAATTAATTAATAATAACTTCTAAAATTATATTAGAATAAATTATTAATAAATCTCATTAATTATAATTTAATTTTACTTATTTAAATTTTAATAATTATTTAGTTAATTTTTTTATAAAATAAATACTAATAATAATTTATAAATTAAATCATAATAACGTTTTCTAATTAACTTAAATTAGTAAATAATTTAATTTTCTTAAATAATAATAAAATTTATAATTAACATTAATAACATTAATTTATAAAAACCATTAACTTAATAAATAATAACATTATTAAATATATTGTGAGTTTTAACAAACTAATGCCTTTAATTATAAATAATTATTTATTCACTGTTATGTTTGTTTTATATTGTGCAGGTTCATGCAGGAGACTTTATCCCGTCCAGATGCATTCAACTAACTCACAAGAATTTAGTTACAGGTGTAAATTTAGTGTGACATGTGGTTCGTGAAAAGACACACGTGTGTGGTGCAATAGTAAAAGACAAGTTTAAGTTGAAGAAGAGCGGTGGTGATGAGAAACAGATGACAGTGGATACTTAAGTCAGAGAAAGCAGTGAAATTGAGGTGGACATAAATTCTATCAGGGCATCGTTGGAGATTCGAGAGCTTCTCTCTCATAAGAGTAGAGAGATTCGGTGGGTAGCCCTGAAGTTGAAGGAACATTAGAGCAGAACAACTTTCAGGGAGTTCTGTTTCCCTTGTATTGGAATTATTTTACTCTATTTTAGTAATTTTCACAATTTCTGTTTTGATAATGAACGTGACTATTGGATAAATCATCTAGTTCAGGGATAAACTGAAGTTCCACTGGTTATATTTTAATTTTATTTTTTCACTTTATCATTTCAATGTATTTAGTATTGATCGGTGAGATCAATACTGAATTCATTCAATTGCTTCTACCACTAGAACATAATTTCAAAATTTCACAATCAATTGGTGATATTGATCGTGGAAACATCTTTCAAAAGATAATAAATTCACAAGACTTTAGGACTTATGGTGAGTTCGTCCTGTTGTCATTTTCAAATAATGATTTTCACAGTTGATCTATTATGGAGTGGAAAACTCTAAACTTGATCAACCTGTCTGACTTAACTCCTGGTGAGGAAAGTAAGTCATTCTCTTTAAATGGTGGTATACTGAAATAACATCTAAGTGAATTTGAATATGTTAAAAACTAGTATAATGGATAATTTTCCCCAGTCATTTTACTTTGAAAGTTCATTTATCAGCATTCTATATTTTGGTTGTTCACTATTTTCAACCTGTTTTATACTTCATCTTAGCCTAGTTGAAAATAAAAAAAATGTGGTGTTTCTTTTCTTCCTTATAAAGACATATTAAAAAAAATAAAAAGTAAAAAAATATAGTAGAATCTATCCCACTGCTGACAACAGTGGGGTCTTTTTGAAGGTTTTTAGAAGAATAGTGGTCATATTCTCCTTTCTTGTGGGTTCGACCCTAATTTCCACTATATAGTAGTTTATATGAAATTATAAATAAATAAAATTTGATTTTATTTCAATGACAGTCACATAAAAAACCTTCAAAATAGCTTGAGCAACACTTTTTGGGGTTGTGCAAAGGGTAATATGGATAATTTCCCCTAGAATGTCCAAGAAAATAGACATTCCAAGTTCAATGGTGTGAGATATTGGAACTTGATAAAATAGTGATATATTAAATAAAATGAATTAATTTATTATTTCTCAAAAAAAAAAATTAATCAAGAAAAGTACTAATAATATTATCTTTTAATTTTAGAATAAAATGACAATATCATCATCCAAACTATTCTTATAATCAATATTTGATAAAGATAATCCCCTCACTTACAGTAACTTCAAGGAGTGGTTTAGAAACCTTCAGGTTGTTCGACACCATGAATGTAAATATTATGTGCTAGAATCCTCAATACCTCATCCGCCTACTCAAGAGGTGAGTGATGAAGAGTTACTAGTCAATTAAAAACATATTAATGACACTATTGACATTCAATGTTTTATACTTTACTCTACATATAGTGAAATCATGAATTCTCATCAAAATATGGATGTATATATCATGATTGAGCACCTCCATGGTCTTTACAAGGAGAGATCTAGATAGAAACAGTTTGATATTTCCAAGGCACTCTTTTAGAGTAAGCTTGTAGAGGGTTCCCCAACTGGGCCTCACGTAGTCAAGCTCATTGGCTACATTGAGAACCTAGAGGTTCTTGGATTTAAACTCCCTAAATAACTAGCCACCAATATCTTTTTGGCATCAATCCCTTAAAGATCCTCCAGTTTTGTTGTTAATTTTAATACAAATTGAGAAGTCTCTTCCAGATGTTCTTATCCTCCTTCACCAAGTAGATAAAGATATGAAGTGTAAAAATCCTTCTATCTTTATGGTGAAAAAACAGAAATGTAAAGAAAATATATTTAATCCCAAATATTCTTCACGCCCTTCCATGAAGAAGATGATTAAAGTATAAGAAAGGGAATATGATGCTATCTGTTTTGCATGTGGTAAGAAGATCCACTGGAAGAAAAATTGAACCCAGTTAAAGAACCAAGTGGAAACTTCATGTTCATTTTTTATCAAGTGAAATTTATCTATTTATACAAATTGGGTATTAGATACATCATGTGGTGATCACATATTTATTCAAATATAGGAACAAAGTAAATTCAAAAAAATTGATTGAGGGGAGGTAGATCTATGAGTAGCCAATAGAGATAAATTTTCTGCCATAGCTATCGGGGACCACCACCTCACATTACTGACCGAAATGATCTTAGTTTAAAAGGGTTGTTATTATGTTCCTTCAGTTACCAAAAAAATTATCTTTGTATCCAAACTAGATACAGATGGATTCATTTTCAAATTTGGAAATAAATGTTGATTATTTTATAAAGATAACATTTGTTATGGTAAGACACATTTACATAATGTTCTTTATGTATTGGATTACATGAACCAAGTAATGACAATCAATAATGAAGTTACTTCCCATGACTCATACCATACCCAAATTTGGAATCACTATCTAGGTCATGTAAATGAAAAATTATTGAAAAAATTACATCAAGATGGATATTTAGATTCTTTATAACTAAAACCACTTGGTGTATGTCATACATGTTTACAATGAAAAATGAACAAATCCCCATTTAGTGGGAGAGGTGAAAGGGATAAATAGATTCTTGAATTAGTTCATATCAATGTGTGTGGACCATTTCCTATTGCAAGAAGGGGTGGGTACACATACTTCATAACTTTTGCTGATGATTTTTGTAGATATGGATATATTTACTTAATGAGGTATAAGTCGGATTATTTTTATAAATGGAAGGAATAAAAGAATGAAGTTGAGAACCATCTTGGTAGGAAGATTAATAAACTCTATTCAGGATGTGGTGGATAATATATTAATCAAGACTTTCTTGATTACTCATGGGAGTTTGGGATCTTATCCCAACTCACTCTTCCTTACACGCCTTAGTGGAACAATGTAAGTGAAAGGAGGAACCGAACCTTGTTAGACATGGTGAGATCAATGATGAGTCATGTAAGTCTTCTATTATCCTTTTGGGGATATGCATTACAAATAGTGACAAACATAATAAAATGAGTACCAACTAAATTGATAAATGGCATTCCATATGAATTTTGGAGTGGAATAAAAACCATGTTTTCGAATTTACATGTGTGGGGAATTGAAGTACTTGTTAAGACATCTTCAGGTAAAAAACATTCACATCAAGGTATAAAGTGTACCTTTATAGGATACCCCAAGGAAACAAGGGGATATTACCTATATGACCCCTCATACAAAAAGGTTATAGTGGAAAAACACACCATATTTCTTGAGTATGAGTACATCTCCAAAAGAGATAGTGAGAGCGAGGTAAACTCCGATGAAGTCAAGGTTCACGGAACAAAAGAGTTGGTACAGGATCAGAATCTACAAAGCCCCATGGAAGAAGAAACTATTACAGAGATATAAGTACTACATAGGAGTACAATAGAGGTTAGATAACTATAATGGTGTGGTTTTATAGTTACCAAGTATGGTGAATCATTATTAGTTGATAATAATGATCCTATAACCAAGAAGGATACAGTAAGTGGCATATATGTTTCCAAGTGGAAAGAAGCCATGAATTCTTAAATGGGTTCCATGTACCAAAACAATGTCTAGATTTTGGTAGATCCTCTAATGAATGCAAATATCATTGGTTAAAAATGGGTATTCAAGAAGAAAATGGACATGGAAGGATAAGTCAGTACCAATAATGTGTGTCTGGTTTCAAAAGGGTTGAAACAACATCAAGGAATTGACTAAGAAAAAACCTTTTCACCAATTCCAATGATGAAATCCATCATAAATCTAATTTCCATTATATCTTACCATGTCTATGAGATTTGGAAAATGGATTTCAAAACAACCTTCCTTAACAGGAACCTTAAGAAATATGTCTACATGACATAACCTGAAGGTTTTGTGACTCTAAAGTATGACAATAAGATATTCAAATTGAAAAAAAATACATTTATGGATTAAATAAAGCATCCAGGTCATGGAATATTCATTTCGATGAATCCATAATGGAATTTGGTTTTATAAATAACAAATGTGAGCCTTGTGTCTAAAAATGATTTAGTGGGATTGAAGTTGTTTTCTTAATAGTATATTTTTATGACATATTACTTATTAGAAATGAAATACCAGTCTTATAGTTTGTTAAGGTTTGATTGAATAAATTATTTTACCTGAAAGACTTGAGAGAGGAATCATATATTATAGGGATCAATATCCATAGCGATAGATCCAAGAGGTTTCTCATCCTAAGTCAAAGTACATACATTGATAAGACACTGAAGATATTAAGTATATAACAATCCAAGAGGGGATTATTTTCAGTATCACAAGGCATTAATATTTCTAATAAAATGTGTCCTTAGAACCATGAGGAAAGAAATAGAATAGAAAGGATTACATACACATATTTTATTAGGTAAGTCATGTATTTTGTGTTGTGTATTAGGCTAGATGTATCCTATACATTAAGTGCGGTAGGAAGATATCTAGCTGATCTAGATGAACACTATTGGATGAAAATAAAGACTATCCTTAAGTATATGAGGTGTACTATGGATATGTTTCTAGTTTTTGGAGGTGATCAGGAAATAATCATCATAGGATATGCAGATTCTAGTCTCCAAACTGATCAAGATGACATGAAGTCACAAATGTGATACATCTTCACTTTGAATGGAGGTGTTATGAGCTAGAAGAGCTCAAAGTAGGCTGTGGCCTTAGATTCTATAGCAGAGTCTGAGTATATTGTAGATTTTGAGGTAGCTAAAGAATCATTTTGGATGCACAATTTTGTCCAAGAGTTTGATGTGGTACCTAACAGTAAAGATCCCATCACAATCTATTGTGATAATACTACATCAATGGCTCTCTCAAAAGTGACAAGGTCACATTAGTGGATGAAGCACATACTTAATAAGTATCATCTCTTAAGGAATTTTTATCAGAGATTGGAGGTTTCAGTGAGAAGTATTTCCATGTAAGACAATATGGCAGAATCCTTGACTAATGGCTTGACTTAGGAGAAACATGATTATCATGTGTGGTCTAGCGGACTGAAAGTCATAGGGAGTTGGATCTAGTCCAAATGGGAGTTTGTTAGAGTTGGTGTCCTAAGAACCAACTATTTGAACTTTGATTACCTTAATATTTGATGTATTAGATATTAAATGAAACATCTTATTACATATTTTTCATTGTTCTTCATGACTTTAATGTACCAATTTCCTAGAGTATTTTTCACATAGATAAGGTCATAGTTTTAGGATTGAATATGTAACGACGAGATGCTCAAATACAAGAGGGGGGGGGGGGGTGAATTTTATACTTTTAAAAATTCCTTTGGAACTTTTAAAGATGATTATTTTTAATAAGGTTAAACAAGATAATTCACAAAACCTCTAGTTTTACAAACTTGCTTGAATCAGGAAATATGATTCTGAGAAAGAAATTCCAGAAAATTGATTCCGGAAATAAAACTTAATGAAAGTTTACAAAGTTAAAGATTCTATCTTAAAGAATATAGAATCTAACTAAATCAGAGTACAAATATAATGAAGTATAAGATAGTTATAATTTCCTCAACAATACAAATGCAGTAGAAAACTTGTAACAAAACAAGTAACAAGGTAAATATTTTAACCCAAAGGGAAGGGTATCCATCAACCTTGGATAAAAGTACCTTGATTTATACTTTCAAGAATGTCTGTCTTACACACACCAGGGTCAGCCCTCGATACGAAGATCAGAGTTTGTCTTACTATCCCCGTAAACCCTCAACTTCAAGGTAGTTAGAACCTCTGTTTTCCTATCCCCAAAAGCCCTCGATTGTACACAACAAAAATTGGAGTCACACAAATAAAAACTGAACAAGAAGCTCAGTACACACAAAGCAGTGAGAGTATCTCTCTAGAAATCACTTCAAAATCATGTAATCTCTAGAGTCGTAGAACAGTTCTCACGTCGTGAGCTCTTTCAAATGAGCTCCTATTTATAGGCATTGATTCAACGGTCAGCTCCCTCCTCCAAATGGTCATATTTTTCCTTGAATTTTGGAGGGACCTGTACACGTGTCACTCAAACAATGGTTAGTTAGTAACTGAAAGCACGACATCGTTTTATAATAAAACAAGTGTAAGAAAAATATGGTTAAATAACTCAAGTCCAATATTTAGAGTGTAAGCAAATGAAAGTTAGGAGTTTAACCAAAAATGAATTCGGAGTCTATAATACAAGGATATTCGGATTCTGTTTTCTATGAATTCAGAACCTGAATTCTATAGAATTCTGGAGTCTGAATTTCAAGGAAATTCGGAATCTGGATTCACAAGAATTCGGAACCTGAAATTATAAAGTTTGGAGTCGGAGTTCATTATAATTCAGAGTCAGAAATCATGAGAGTTCAGAGTCTGTATTCAAAGAACTCAGAGTCAGAACTCAGAGAAGTTCGTATCCAGAATTCGTATTCAGAACTCAGAGTCATAACTTAGAAAGTTTGTAACCAGAATTATGATTCAATATTTTTAGTTAGAACTCAGAAATTTCGTAACCAGAATTATGATTTATAATTTGGAGTCAGAACTCAGAAAGTTCGTAACCAGAATTCTGATTCAAAATTCAGAGTCATAACTCAGAAAGTTCGTAACCAGAATTCATAGCCAGAATTCAAAGTCATAACTCAGATGAGTTCGTAACTAGAATTCTGATAATTCTTATCCTAAAACAGAATATTTCAAATCTAGGTATTTATGTAGATCTAAGTTTTTGGTTTAAAACTGAATTTTACACTTAGAAAAATTATGATATGGATAATGATACATGGTAAGAATAAATTTACTTAGGAAAGAAAATTTTCCTTATAGAAGTAAAAAACAGGGTAAAAATAGATTTTCCTTGAGATAAGGTTTTTGTGATTTTCAAAACAAGATAAATGGTAAAGTCATAAGGAAAGTATTATTGACTTAACAATCTCCCCGTTGAATGAAGGAATGGAAAATTCATTAGGAAAACCTTATTGACTCAATAATATCCCCCTTTTTGGAAAGCACAAACATCCTTACAAAAAAGAATAAAATGACTTAGAAAGATTTTACTAGAGTTTTTAAATAAAACTTATCTCCCTTTTTACATTGGAAAAGATGAATATGAATAACTCCCCCTTAGTCTTTGGAACACTAAGAATCGTATTCTAGATTTCCTGAATAAGAATTTTTGTTAACCTGAGTATGGAAATCTTCGTAATGAGAACTCCCCCTTAGATAAACTCCCCCTTACTTAGGGATATTTCTTATTTTACTTATAATTATTTTTCCTTCTCCCCCTTTGTGATTTTCAAAAACAGTTTGAGGGAATGGAAAAAAATATGGTACCTGAAATATTAGTACTAACATCCAAAGAAAACAAGAAACCACCATTTCATTATAATTAGAAGAATTTTTACAAGGAAAAACTGATACAACAAAAGATCAAATTTGGATCTATTTTTGTTCTTTTTCCTTGGGCATGAGCTTCTTCACGATGGTTTTTAGCTTCTTAAGCTCTTTGGGATCCTCTTCTGCTTTCTTTTATAGAGCTTTGATACTATCTTCCTGATCTTTCATGGCCTCTTCCTAAGACTTTAAAAATTCATCTTGCTTCACAAGCTTCTCTTGAATATCAATCTAGAGATCCTTTTCAGTTTTAGAACTTTGGACAATATAACTCTTCTTCCCATTCAGATCTTTGACATCCTGAATCTGAACATTTTTCTCAAGAGTTATCTTTTTCTCAAAGCTATATGTAAGATCCATTATTTTGGTGTCTTCAGTATCAAAATCTTCCTTTACATCTTCTTGAAATTGATCAAACTCTCTCAAATCTTCAACAATCTTCTTCGACCAACTTGTCATTTTCTTGCACGATTTTCTATGGGCTTCATAGTTGATAAGGAAATTTTTATGTTCAGACTCAACCTTTACACATCTATCCATCACCATGGATATGAAGTCTGATTTCTGATTCATACTATGCTGAAGCATCTGGAATCTAGAATCAATTATAGGAAAGATCAGAATGGTGTCCACTATCTTCTTCAAGGACTGAATGAAAAAATCATGTCCTAAAGCTGATGACTCTGAATCTGACATTTTTCTTGGAGATGGTTCTTCTTCTAGCTCTACCAGCTTCCTCTTGGAGGATCCTCCAGCTTCCTTCTTCCTCAAAATATCTTTGGTTGGGGTATCAACAACCACTTGTTTACCCTTATCAGTTTTCAGAACATCTTCTTCATCGGGAGATTCATGCTCACTTTTAGATAACTGTACAATCTTATCTTCATCAACTTTTTCCTTCTCATCTCTAGCCTCAATGTCTTGAGGATGAATAAAGTGATGATTATGACTATCTTCTTTAGAAAACTATTTTACTTCCTCTTCACCCTTCTCATATATTATGGGAGTAGCAAGTTTTGAATATCCGGCTTGAGAAGTCCGGATTGACAACTTTTCGAAAGAACTTTCCTTTTCATGAAAGTATTCCACTTGCTTTATCAGATCAGCCATCTCTTCAGAGCTTTGAACTTATCGAACTTCTTCCACAGATTCCTTCTTGAATTCCTTCTCTTTGGATTTTTCCAGAGACATGAACTTCTTTCCCATAGTCTCAGATAATTGTTCTACTGGGATGTTATTCGGTACGAGAATTTTTTCGGATGCTATTTCAGTATCCCTTAGAAGGGATTGACAAACTTTAGCCTGAGACATCTTCTTCTTCAGCTTCTTTTCCTTGGTCTGCTTCTCAAGCTCATTAGTACCTTTCTCTTTCAAATCCTTGGCCTCTGTAGGGTCTAGAATAAACCATGGTTCCCCTTCCATTATATTATTCTTATCCTCCCTCCACTTCACTAATACCTCATCCAAATACGCTTTCTGTTTCTTGGGCTTCAGAGGTGTGGATTGAGCTTCTTTGTCCTTAGGGTTTTCACCTTCAGCTACTATGAGTAGATCCGGATACACAATATCCTGATCTCCTCTCTTTGATATGGATACACTCTCCCATCCATTAAGCCTGATATTCTTTGAGATAATAGAGTCATACTTTTTGAAAAACTTTGGGTGCACCAACCTCTCTCTATAAATTTTCCACTCTGAAATCGGCTTGATAGAAGACATTTCTTGATAGGGAACTTCTGCATAGATTTAGAATTGAGCACTTCTGAAAATCCGGAATAGGATTTTGAAGATGGGCATAGCTTTAACATGTAAAAGCTTTGAAAACCGACGTGGGACAGCCATCGGGGTTCCCCTTTATATAGGCATTGAGGCGACGGTTCATCATCCCATCTGAATCCAATGGCTGAGAAATCTTCTAAACTGATCTAATGGTTGAAATGATAGCCACAAGGAAAAATTTGATTGAATCTGATATTTTTAGGTTTTTAAGGAAAAACATTCGTATTTAAGAAAACTAGAATCTGATAAATTTTAAAAATCAAAACAAACTAACAGCAAGTAAAATATGATTACGAAAACTCAAGAAAGAATCATACCTTTTAGATTGTTAGGAGAATTATTCGTATTGAGGAAAATTATTCTTGAAGAGCTTTATATTCCAAAAAAAACTTGAGTATGAGAAAGAAATTGAGTACACATATCTTCATTATGAAAATTGTCATTATGAAAATATTCATTACAAAAATCTTCAGTACAAAAATCTTCAGTACGAAAAACTTCAGTACGAAAATCTTCAGTACGAAAAAATTCAGTACAAAAATCTTCAGTACGAAAAACTTCACTACGAAAATTTCAAGTACGAAAATTTCCATTAAGAAAATTTCTAGTACAAAAATTTCCATTACTAAAAACAAGAAAAACTTCATTATGAAAAAAACATGACAAACTTCATTACAAAAAATATAAAAAACTTCATTTTTAAAAACATGAAAAACTTCGTTACGAAAAACATGAAAAACTTGGTAATAGTAGTTCTCCTCTATGATGAGAACCTTGAAGTGATATGAAAATATTCTTAATATATTTACATGGTTGGATAGCCTACTATTATGGGACACATATCACATAGACCATCAGGTGTGAGTACTCGTAAGAATATGAGACTTTTTCTAATGAAGTTTGCACGTGGTAATATGTAATATTGGAGATTATGAGAAAATACCCACTTGTAGGAATTATTCATGTTTTAGTGTCATTGGATATTCCTAACAGTGAGCGTGTGTAATGGTCCTTATACTTTGATATTATCATTAATTCATTTCATGACTCTAGCACTTAGAGTTATTGATGAAAACCATCATGCCATATGTTGGTAGGAAGTGGGGTACATTGGGTGTGTCACGAATGACATGTTATTTATGGGTAAGTAAAGGAAGGATTTGTCCCTTCCATATTTATGGAAGTTGATATCTCATCCCTTTGATTTAAATAGAAACTTCGCCCTATATTCCATGACCATGGTGTAATGATGAGTTTGTTTCAGATAGTCAAACAATGATGCATCGAGTGTATAGGTTAATGAAACCATCATGCGACCTACTTGATGAGATATTATGATAAAGGGATTATAATTCATAGTGATAATTAATATGTGGTTTTCATCATTTCATCATTAAGTTTTTTCTCTTGGGTGCCTTGGCCCATTTCCAGACAATAATCTTGGACTTTAGGCAATCCTGCTTAATGCCAACAAGAAATAATCTTAGAGGGTCACACACTTAGTTTTTCTGTTGGTCTCAATTAAATCCTATTTGAATTTAATTAATGGAATGAATATTATTCTCAAGAACGAGGAATAATTTTATTCAAGTTATATTTATCACATAAATTAAATAAATATTTATTAACCAGATTGTGAATAAAATATATTTATTTATTTTATTGAATATTTAATAAATATTTATTTACTAGTTTGTGAATAAAATATTTATTTAAGATAATAAAATATTCATTTGGGTATTCAATAAATTCAAGAGGACTTCGAATGGACAAAGATCGTGTCTTGTGATAAAATAATTATTTATGAACCGGTAAATATTATTTATCCATTTTGCACAAGTTGGCGAACCAAAAAATAATGATAATATTATTATTATTATGTGGCATGAGATTTCATTAATGTTTATAATTATATTTAATGGATGTTATGTAATTAAATTGTTTAATCAAAATCCCATCTCTATAAATAGACGACTATGTCTATTGTGTAAATCATTCGAAACCAATTCCACATTTGGGGATAGAGAATTGTTACGCACAATGAATTATCTCTTGAATCATATTCCTCTATCCCTATCAAGAATGAGAAACCCAAGAGAGAATTTATTCAAGACCGAAGAATGAGTGATCAATAATGAAAAATGAAATAAATTCGATTTTCCGTGCTAGCACCCGGAGAATGAGTGACATTGCTTGGAGACCATTAGAGCATGTGTGGATCACCTCTAAAGTGATTCTGCCCTTGGATCCTCAAAAATTCAATAAAGGAAAAATGGAAGGGCCTTTTCAGATGATTAAAAATCATCAATGGGAAAATTTCCTAATCCCAATTATTTATTTCTTCAGATATTAAATAAATCAATTATAAATTTGATGTGAAAGATCCTCACTCTTGGTTTTAGGGAGAAATTAATAAAGTAAATTTTAATATATCACCCTCCATCATAATGATTTTGTTGCTCCTAGAACCAACAAAAACAATGTAGTCAACCATGTTCAGTTGGATTGGATTAATGGATAGATAAATCATTACTTAGTATTTATTTCAGTGGGTCATGAACTATAGAAGTAAGTTACTTTAAATGGGTCAGGAACATCAGACCATGGTGGGTGACTTTTTCTGGATAGGTAGTGTTTATGAATTTTTAAGAGGAGTTTTTTTACATTCCAAGTTTGATTTTGTAAAGTTTTGAACTGCTCATAAAGAAAGTCCATCGAATGAAATTTTTGTAAGAAAGTCCATCAGAGAAACTTTTATGAAGGAAATATATCAGAAAAACATTCCCTTGACAAACAAATATATAAAGAAGTTATAATTGTATGGAGGTACTATTTATTAATGGATGACTCAATAGGTGCGATGCTTCTCTCGAAGAAATGAAAGAAAACCCTAACACTGCCGATCAAGCGTTCCATGATGAGAGAATGTTCGTAGATGTGGTTTTGTGTAGAATTTCTTGTGCAGACTTGAAGGCCTCCGGTAACCTTGATCCAAAATAATATAGACACAAAGTTCTATCGACAATTACTTTCTCTAATGATGAGGTACTAGATCTCACTTCGGACCTCCGATTTGTTCTTTTAGGTCATTTTATCAAAAATTTCCCTTGTCTGTTCTTTTTATGAAAAACTTATGAGAACATTGGCTTTACAAACTTTCACATTGGGCTTCTGAATTATTTGCATGTCATGTTTCTCTTTACCTTGGATTATGATTATTATAGATTTTGGATTCGAGGCTCCTAGTCCTTTAGGGGTATTCTATGAAGGTCTATAAGTGGTATCTGGATTTTGAAATTGGATCTGAGACCCATATTGTTCCTATCTAGATCAGATTCCCAGGGTTTCCTATGCATTTGTTCAAGCAGCGTGCTCATTCAGCAATTGATAGTCTTTTTGGAACTCCGATTAGATTAGACACTGCTACCTTATTTCTATCTAGACCCTTAGTAGAAAGTATTTGCATCGAGGTTGAAATCTCACGTGATCTGCCATCCCAATTCTAGCTTCAAAATTGAGAGAAATGATTCATTCAAGAAGTGGTATTTGAAAATGTTCCTCCCTACTATAAGTGCTGCAATAAAATTGGTCATTTGATGGAGGAATGTGAGTCTCAAAGATTGGAACCCCCTCAAAATTGTTGCAAATCAGTTTGGGTAGAAAAATATGGTTCGAAAAGGATCTCAGATGCTCTTAAATCAGGGCATGTTGATGACACCTTGATAAAAACCATGGATGTACCCAAGACTTCTAATGAGATATCAGCACCTAGGGACAATTTTCTTCCTAGGGGGGATCAGAATAACACTCCTATAGAAAGGGGTGAGCATCTTACCAAAGAGACTTCACCCATAGTTGTGGTTTCTAGTATTCATCACACTCCCTCCCCTCCTATTGAGGTAGTGTCGAATGAAAAAATGAATGATGAAACTCAGGAGGATGCTGATAATGAGAGGTGCAATGATTCTGAAAGTAATGATTCACCAAATGAAGAGGAAGAAAAATCTACTCACATTGAGGCAGATTATTTGAGAACCATGGCTAGGAAAGGTAAAAAGTGAATAGTGGATGCAGATGGGTTCATTACCGCCAATCCCAAAAAAATCAAGGAAACGCAGGGATTATTCCCAAGTTGAAAGAACTATAGTTACTCGATCCTTGGACGTTTCAAGAAGGGATATTTCTATTGATCCTTATCAAAGGGAAACCAATGAATCTACTAAATTTAAACCTCTCAGTGAAATGTCACTTGAAGTGATTTCAGCCCCTGACACATCTCAAAATGTTGAGGTCCCACAACAGCATGGAGGGGTAGAAAAGCATGATGTACCTTGTTGTCAAGACCCTGAATCTTCGGAGAAGCTCAGAGATGAAATCTTATATAAATATTTTTGAAAAGGGAAGATCTCAAAGAACACTTAAATTTCCATTAAGCAGGATATATTCAATGAAATATTGAAGAGGAAGTTTCAAAAAACTTTTTAATTCATATTTGATGTTTTTTCGGCCTCTGCATTACAGGCTTTGGTTTTTTTCTGATTACGGCAGATGCTTTTGTTTTTACTGGTTCTTGCTAACTTTGACTGTATAAATGATTAGGTTTTCTTGATCAGTTGATGGATTTTGAATCTGTTTCAGAGTGTTTTTTTCTATCTATATTTTAGAATCTTAGAGTTTCTATACTTCTATTTGCACCATGTTTAGCTGGTCCCCTCTGCCTTTGGTTTGGTTTCCCTGCTCTGTCCAGATTGGCTTCTGGATAGTTTCGCATATTTTGTTTGGATATTGGTCTGAGAAGGATACCCTAAGATTTTGTTTGAATGTTTTTTCATGGTTGAATGAGCTGTCTTTTTTGAAGACTAATTCAGCAGATTTCTCATTTTCTTATTTGTTTGGTTGGATCTCTTTTATTGTGGTTCGAATTCCAGATGTACTGATTCTATTTGGTTTTCCCTGATATTGAGATATGTGGTTTGGTGAACTATTATTATACTCTCTGGAAGTTTCTGATTTCTTCAGCAAGGCGGGATCATCATTTAGCACCTTTAATGAAGATATTTAGGTATACTGATCAGATACTCCCTCAGATACAGAACTGCCTACCTAACCCATGGATTCTTGACATACTTGCAGTAGGACTGAAAGATCAGTGCATGTCAACAGAGCTGCTCTCTTAAGGTCTTCAGTAGGGCTGTCTATCTTCATTTCTCTTTGGTTTTCAATGTATTTTTTTATTGGTTTCTTTAACTTTCAGAGGATGTAAGTTCATTACACCTCGAGATTTCCATGTATCCCCCTTTTTGATTTAATAAATTTCATTTATGTGCACTGGGAAACCAGTTCATGTCAACTTTTAAAAAACAAATGGAGGTACTATTTATGAAGTTATACTACAAAATAACTAGACTAAGGAAAGATAAGAAGTCTAAGAAATGAGAAGTTATAAGTTTTATTGTTGAGAAGATCCAATATACAAAAATTTGTAAAATCTTGAAGGTTATCGATGCTATGATGAGGTTAAGAAAATCCAAAGAAGTTTGGAAATGATGAAGGATTGGAGAAGAGTTTAGAACATTTAAAAATATTCTAGATTTTTCTAGAATACTTGTGAAGCATTGAAGTGTAATTCAAATGTATACAAAATTTAGATTTCTGAATTTCAGTTAGTGAGAAAATGAAAAATAGTTCCCACCCATTTCCACCTCTGGAGATCCTATAAATAGAGGCTGGGAATTTTATCATACTTAATAATATTAAATGACAAAAAGTTGAGATGATGGAAGAATTGTGTTAGAGTTTATTTTCCAACTAAAGAACATTTTGTGTTGAAGAAAATTTTCCAAATAGAGGTTTCTGATTAGAAGAACGGATATAGGAAATTTTAGATCACCTGATAGAGGTTTTCCGGACAGAGAACTAGATAGAGGTAACAAATAGTGATTCTATACAGGGAGTTTAAGGCCACTAGACACAGACACAATAGATGAATTATTTCAAAATGAAAAATATCATACATAGGGTAGATCGGACTGAGATTCTAGATTGACCAACCATGGATCATTTTGATCAATTTACATTTTTTTGTGGCTTAACTTTTTTAATCAAAATTTTTAAACTGATAAGAGTAAACATAACCATTCCTATTGGAACATAGAAGGAAACTAATGAGATTTGATACAATATTTTTATTCACTTTTTGGAAATATTGACTTTATATAGACCCATGAAAGTGGACATGACAAGGATATAGATTCCCCCACTGAGGATGAACTTATAAATCTTGTATGATTTTTTTTACTTTCCTACATTTTCTTGCACGTGATTTTGTTAAAAGGTGATAAAGAAATAACTCTAACAGGTTGTAGGGGTTAAGTTTCTTAATGTTATAAATTTGTAAAAAGACAAAAACCGATTCAAAACCCCCTTCTCAGTAGTTCTATGATCTTGTAGAACTTGAATTGGTGTTAGAGTTAATATTCCCCTATCCAATCCTTATCATGGAAAATATTTATTTCTCAAATAGAAGAAGGATTCCTATATTTTAGGGAAAAATTATCATTGGTGAAAAAATAGAATGATACCCTATATTATATCTCTTAACTTGGATACAGTAGATGAAACAACTATTGGGTTTCCACCAATTGAGAAAGATGATCCCATGAATTTTACATAAAAAAGAAACAATGAAGTTAATAGAAAGGATAAAATTTTTATTCTTATGTCTCTATCAAAAAATGTTTATATAAAGGTGATGGGTTTCAAAAAAACAAAGATAATGTGGGACAAGATCGAAATTATTTTTTTAAGGAAATACTAAAGTGAAAGAAGAAAAGCTACAAATATAGAGCATCAATTTTGAAGACATAAGAATGAGAAATAAATAAACTATTGATGGTTACTTAACTAGAGTGAATAAAATTTTATGCAACATCAGAGGTTTCAGAGATGTCATGAAAATTTTTACAATTTTTAATAAACTCATGAGAAGTTTTCTTGATAGGTTTGATTATAAAATATATACTTTAGAATATAAATAATATTTATCACTTGATTAATTGCATAAATTTGTTTTTTTAAAGGTTGGGGTTGAAGCCGCATTTTTTTTTAAAAAGTCATATTTTGACTGTGTAGAGGGAGACTTATTACATAGCCCAAAGGCCCAAGGCCAAGTTTCATGAATAATAGGCTTGAAATCCCATTTTTTTCCCAAATAGCCCTTTGGTGAATAATAATGCTACAGTACCCGGGCTGTTACAATACCTGCCAGAGTACCTTGGCTACAGTCCCCTACTACAATGCCTCTGCTGGTACAGTTTCACCACTACTATAGTCTTACACTACTATAGTACTACTATAGTGCCCTGCTACAATGCTGCTACAACCTGAAAAAAATAATCCCTGCCCAAATTTGATCCTGGGTATTTTGGATGCCAAGCAAGAGCATGTACCACTTGGGTATAGGCTTGTTGGAAATTAATTTCATAATTTTTTTATTTTCTATGAGATGAGAAAAACTATAGAATTTGAATATAAGATAAAATATGAATGTAATTTGAATCCCTGAGAATGATGAAAATTCAAGATGCTGCAAATTTTGATCCTTATGATTGTGAAGATAAAGAGGATGATGAGTTGAATGAAAAAAATAATGTCTCTTATCTCCATGAATTATTGAATAGGAATAGGAAATTATGGAGGAAAACTTCCTCTAATTTTTTTTAGTGTGGTGGAATCAGAAAATTTTCTATGAATTTCACTAAGAATAAAGTTAGTGAATTTGAAGATCATCACAAAGAAAATGCTTGATGGAAGAAGCTAAACAAAACTTCTAAGGAAGAAAATATGTATGCCAGTGGAAATAAAAAGTTCACTGGAAACAAAATAAGTATGTTGACTAAGAAAGTAAAACCTAACTTAGATGATATTGATTTACCAGAAGACGAAAGTTCATAAATAATTAGAACCTTATTTTCAAATGTAGAGAAAAAGAAAGATTCTTCAAAATAGTGAAGAAGAAGGAGGTGAAGAATATTACAGAGAGTATTAGATCAGATCAGAACTTGTAGAATGTCTTGAGAAAAACCAAAATCTCAAGAAATAAATCATAATGATAAAGGAAGAAGGTGTAAAATTTATTTAAGGAATAAAAGATGTACTTAATCAAGAAGAGTATATGCAGGAAATGTTAAACTACAAACAATGAATTGTAGAACAGGTAAAGATGGTTGAAGATCTCAATAAGAAGTTGGAAGCTAAGGAAGATGAAGTTAACAAAACTAAAGAAAAACCCTTTGAGGATGAAAGTACCTTAATAAAGTAGAATTAAGATTTTATAAAGGCTTTATATATAAAATATGAATCATCTAAATCTACATAAAAAACTCACTCCAAGAATCAAGTGAAATTTTCACCAACTAAATGTAAAATTTTATTTTATTTTTATAACATTTTAGGTGTTAAGAAAAGTGATGTGAAAATTATATTTTATAAGGGATGTGAGAAACCTATCACATCCATAAAATTTGAAAATTCCCTCTATAGGAAAGATGGACCATGCTCAGAGAAAGTAAGAACACAAATAAGTTATGAACCACAACAAAATTTCTATAGAGATAAATCATAATTCTATAGAAAACAAATATTAGATGGTTTTTATTGATTTTGTGGAATTTATGGGCATATATATTATGACTATTGACATTAGATGTCACTTCCAGTAAAGAGGCATGAATAAAGGGGAATAAATGTTGGATGTAGAATGACTAACTTTCCCAAGCCATAGAAAGTAAGAAAAGTGAAATCTCAAGATGTTAGAAAATATTCAATGAAAAATCAGTTTGATTTCTCAAAGGAATTTTTGTGGAAGATGTGATCTACTATGTCACTTTTCAGAATAATGTATGACTACAATTGCAACGACCATGACCCTAGTAGCCTGGAGCCAGTGCCCTAGTTCATTACATTGGCATAGATACATGGCATAAAATCCTGAGGGGCCGACCTGTTTAGTGGTTTTGGAGAACTAGTAACATACATGATACCAATTTTACACTAGAAATAAAAAATAAAAAATAATACATCATAATATAAAATTAACTACATCCTTGAGAACTCATTCAATGATCTATTCTTCATATCCTAGGGAAAGGAAACAAAATAAGGGTGTTCTCAAATGCTCAGTAAGGGATAAATATAGCTGAAGCTATCATGAATTAATAAATAATAATAAATAAGGAAAGGCAAATAATTTAAAACACATTACATTTAAAAAAATTTAATTCACGAATAAATAAGTCATAATTAGTATGGAAAGGTAAATAACTGAAACATATTCCATTTAATCAATAAACTGAGAACGAAATGCATCGAGAGATAATATAATTGTAAAAATATCATGGATAATAATAATAAGTGTATTATAAATGAAATAAATACTTAATTATTGTATTTCATGTCTCAAACACATGATACCTCTAACGTTAATACCTTTCACAATATGGTTAAAAATTACCGGTAAAAACCCATTTAATTTGGCCAACTATTTTGTCTCATGAGACCTATCGATGCATCGAGGGGATATATATAACTGATATTTAGCCATAAATTCATGTCCAAATCATTCCTCAAATATTGAATAATTTATTTAATTTATGAATTAATACACCTTATCATCAAATATTCATATTGATTAATGGATATAGATTTATCAATGTTTTCTGAGTTAATCAAATAACTTTCAAAGTAAACACCATATGAAAAAATAGTTTATCGATTACTAAATAATAATATCAATCATAAAATAATATGTATATTTAAGATAAATGTAATTTATAATGTAAAATGATGATAAGAAAGTGACTGTTTCAAGAGAAAATTAACAATCAAAAAATAAAGTGATATTGTACAATAACTTTTAGCATTGAGTAATTTTAAAGTCAAATAAAATTGGATTAAATAATTTAAATTGATACATAAAATACTAATAATTATGAATATATCATGATATTATATGTAAAAGGGGTATTATATACACCATATAAAATAAATGAGGTGTATAACATTACAATATGCCTCAATGAAGGGAAATTGAGATGAAGTCCCTTACCTCGTGTTTCCTTTCAATTCAACATGATTTAACCTCTTGTATATTTTTGTAAACATGTTATTAAAACCTAAAATAATCAAATTAATATTTATAACATCATATATTATTATTTTATAACAACTTATCACCCTTTCATTAATAATTTTTCATTATTTTCATGGTTTTGGGTGTTAATTGCATTGTTTTCTCATGCGTTTTTTGTCATAAAAGATCCAGTTCTTGCACATATTATATAGTTTGATCATATCATGAATTATAAAAATGAAATAATTATTATATTTATACAAAAATTATACTTTTAAGTCTAATCATGAAAGATGTTTTTTATAAATTAAGTACGTTAAGATCATGGAGATGGTAGGTCGTACGTACACATGAGTAACAATTCCATTTCTCAATGATTATTATATAAAGGAGGTAAATAACATTTTATCGTTACATAATTATAATAATATAATAAATACCATATTATTTCTTTAAATATACTTATATATATCATCCATTTGGTGTGGTGATGAAAATATAGTCACATCATTTGGTGAAGGCGATAGTCCACACGTACACAAATGATATTACCATCTTTCATTGAGTGAAAAGGCAAGAAAGAAAATAATATATATATATATATATATATTATATTTTTAGAATGATAAATATAAATTGAATATCATAATTATTTAATTTATATCACATATAATAATTAACTTTATCCTCATCACTTTCTGTGTAAAAAACTAGTGAAAGACAAATCACATCGCTTGACAAGGCGGTAGTCCGCCGTACACATGAGCGACATTGTTGCATCTCCTACAAAATGTAAATTAAAAAGGTATATCTGATATAATGAATAAATAGGTATAATAATTTTATAAATATCATATATATGATTTATATCCATTATCATACCCAACCATGATAGGTGTTAATAGAAAGACAAATGACATCGGTTTGCGAGGTGGTCGTCCATAATACACACGAATAACGATTTCACAACCCATTTGAAGAAAGTGGACATGTTTGTAGGTAAAAAACATAACCTAAAACATATAATTATATTTAATATAATTATGTTATTATATAATCATGGTTTAATAATAAATTAAGTCGGTGGAGGAAGAAATAAAATAAAAACACCCATTGAAGCATGTTACCTCTTCTCAGGGTATCCTTCTTAGGTTTCCACCAAAGCCTTACTAGGATGGATTTATTCCAAAAAAAGGCTTATATGATGATAGGAGGTATGTTAGTAATTGATTTGGGTAGGTGTTGTTTTAAAAAATGGGTTGAAGGTGTGAATAAGATTTGATTGGGTACAACCTTTTATAAGTGAATCAGGCGACACACTAGTAATGTTTTGAAAAGAAAAAGGTGTACCCATGTTTTCCCCAGGTCACAAGGGTAAAAAATGGATTATTATCGAGTATTTAAAATTATAGGATCAAAATATGTACATAAAATAGACTTTTTACAAGTTTTTAAGTCATTTTAACCCTTATCTTTTTAGTTTAACCCTTGGTAAATCCATTTTTACCTTAACCATGATAAATAATTTTTACTCTTTTCGCTATTCATTATGGTCAAAAAATAATTTGAACTTATTAGATAATATGAATTATTATGATTCCAAATATGGAATCCATTTTTGTAAATCATTTACACCAAATTGTAAAAATTTAATTCAAATTTAATCCTATAGACATGACGAGAAAACAAGTTTTTAAAGAGAAGATGTTTAAAATTTTACAAAGTATTTATATCAAAATTCAATATCAAAATAATTAAAATTATCTAAATTGAATTAATATATATATAATTTTAATAATTTTAATTTAAAACCAATTAAAAATATAATTTAACTTTATAAAAAATTTAAACGAAAATGCAGTATTCAATTAAAATTCAGTATTTTTCACTATTCATCAAAAAATAAAACATTTCAGAAAAATCCAAAAAATTTACCCAAGATTATTTTGATATTATTATTTAAAAAATTAATTTTATTTCTTAAAATTAACATTATAAATTTTTTAAAATTAATATAAAATTATGTGCACAATTCATGACTAATCTCCCTTTCAAAAAAATATTGTTTTTTTAGATAACATTTTTTATCTTTCAAATGGTTATTATTTTATTTATAATCTATAGATAACCATTTACTTGATTTTAAATATGTTTAAAACATAAAAGTTTCATAATTTAGTTATTACTATTCATACTCACTATCTTAATGGTAGGTTATAATGGTCATGTTTAAATAATAATATTTTTATAGGGTGATGTGTTTCGTTCAAACCTAGTGTTGCATGAATTGAAATATATCAAATAGAATGAATTTATTTTAAAAAAAGTTATTATGAAGTCTCAAGGGGTTATATTACCTTCTATGTTTGGTGTTGTGTGTCATACACGCCATCAAACATCATGTTCCTCTTTTAAAATCTTGGGGTATTACATTCTACCCCCTTAAATAAATTACATCCTTGAAATTTAATATTAATTTCATTAATCAAGGGTTTAATATTTGAAAATACCTTTTTTGAAAACACACATCATACAAATAGTTATCAAAACATCCTTTTAATTAGAGTGAAAGGGAATTATAAATCTCATATGGAATAACACATACTAGGTTTCAAAATAGGAGAATATAGGTTAGAAGTGAAAACGTGGACATAAAATAGAAAACTAACACCAAAATACTGATAGATAATGATAGCGAACATGGCCAGGAGTAAGTTAACAACCAAAAATCCATAAACTATAGGTGTGAAAAAGGTCATTGATATCATAAAAAATTATGGTAATAGGATAAAATTTTTGTTTCAAGATCCTTTTAATATATTTGAGTAATTATTTCACTCCCAAAGAATATAAGGGAACATAATTGATATATTTTTATTTCATAGGTAAAAATTCATCCTTTATTTATTCTTATATCAATTTACATTTCATATCTTACTCCAATAAATAAATGTCTATAAATGATTTTTTAGTTCTAAATCACTAAAATAAACTTTTAACAAATCATAATATCTAAAAAATAGTAACACGATATTCTTCCTATTATTACTAAAACCAAAATGGTTAGAAAAATTTATCAACTAAAACCCAAAGTTAAACATATTCCCTTCCATAAATAGTTGACCTTAAGGATCATCCAAAATATGTCTGTACAAATTTAGAGGTAAAGTCACTAAATCAACATTATATTCCCCATACAATATAAATCAGCTATTAATGTCACATTCTTAATATATGAATACCTTGATCACCATAAAACCTTAACAAAAATATACATGCTTCTAAAAATGAAATCTTAGGTTGTTAAATTTATTCCATATATCCAAACATGTAGTAAATTATAGAAAAGATAACATAAACCATCCAATCACCAACCAATTTCATGGTCACCAATACTATCCAATAAACATATCATTTTCATTATTATCACAAAATATAGAACATATTAATGGTTATCTTCTATTAATCATGTTTTTTCAAAAAAGTTAAACTTTCCACTGAATCACTTTTCTTGGTATCATTCAACACATGCTTTCAAATACTTTAAGAAATAGTATTGTAATACAATCTTTATACGTTTCATGATGCTTGTAAAGATAATATCATCAATAAAATAAATTTATAACATTTTTATTGGATCTAAATACACAAGTAAATTAATCGTTCCACTTTAGTTGTATCAATAACATAAGATTGACCTTGATCCCTTATCTTCTTTTGAGGTATATTCCCTTAACACTTGGGGAATTCATTTGCGTAGTGCCCCATCTATTTACAGTGGAAGCATTGTACATTCGTAATTTGTTTCTTTCCCTTAAAATCATAATCATGGGGGAATTTCTATCCATACTTATATTAAACTCCCATCCCCTTTAAATAAGTACTAGGATTTTTATTTCCACAATTATCACATGTGGGAAAATATTTCTTTCCATTCTTCCCTTTATCTATTTTTTCTATTCCATCCTTTTCTTCTCTTGATTCCATTCTAATCAATAAGACTTGGAGAATTATTTCTCTATCTTTATAGAACTTAAAACCATTTCATTATATGAATAAAAAATTTGAGAGACTAGTGCCCTTTAGATATTTGGCTTAATCCCTTAAAATAAATGGCCAATCATGTACTCCATGTTTTTTATGTAATCTGTAGCATACCTAGAAAACCTTGTAAAGGTAGCTTCATACTCTGAAACAATTTCTTATTACTTTTTCTTTAATCCAAGTAACTTTATCTTTATCTTAGTTAGTTGGTCACTAGGGAAATATTTTTCAAAGAATGTCGCCTTAAAAGAATTATATTCAATGATTTTTATTTCCTATTCCTCCCTTTTATTTTAGATCAATGACCACCATTCATCAAAATATCCTTTGATACAATACTCTGAAAGTATATCCATTTAATTTTCACCACATCATAAGGACATAAATATTTTTTTTGGAGACTTAATTCAATATTCAGCTACCATTGTATTAGTAGTCCCACTAAATGATGGGGGATTCTATCACATAAAGTGATCCAACCTGGAGAATATCATTGTAGAACAGGTTGCTCCTTCAGAAGAGATGTTGAGAGAGAAATGGAGGTTTATATAAAAAAGTTTAGAACTAATAATGGTACATAATTCACATGAAATAACTTTTAATCTTATCTAAAGAATCGTTGAATCAAACATCAATATAGTTTTCTATACACGCTTGAAAAAATGGAGTTACAGAAAGGAAAAATATAACTTTAGTGGAAATGGGAAGAATCATGTTGGTTGAGTAGAAAATTTGAATGTTTTACTCGAGAAAAGCCATTAGAACTATTGTACATGTGAAAAATATAATTTTTTAAGGCCGAAATCAAACAAGAATTCCTATGAAATCTGTTATAAAAAAATCTTCAATGAAACATTTCAAACTTTTTGGAAGTTCCTATTTACTAAAAATAAAAAATATGGATATTGGGAAGTTTGATGAAAAATATAAGGAAGGAAATTTCATAGGATATTCACCCAATGAAATAAGTTACAAATGTTAAAATAAGTTAAAAATATTGCAACAAACGTTTACAAAATTTGGTAGATTACTATGATATAAAATTTATTGAAAATATAAATTAATTTTTTTAAAAAGGGAATACCATGGTGTGGCCTTTTAGAACCCTCCACATATGGGAATCCACCTCCCCATGAATAGTTCACTCTAGAGATAGCCCCAACCAAGAAGGATCTATTGCTAGTGGAGATGGAAGAGTGTCCCAGAGGGTGACATCCTGATCAGTGATGGTTCGACATAGTAATTCATCAGCACGGGTGGGTTGTGCGTCATTTTTCCCACCCAGTCAGGGATTGGGAGATCTAGAAATATGAGCATATTTGGGGAAGGAGAAGTTTTTCCAAGAGTGGGCTTCCATGAATCGAACCCTGCACCTCCCAAATTCCTTAACAAATGATGTTGAAAATGTTGAGGAAGACAAAAAATGAAGATTTCCAAATAAAGTGAAAGTGATCCAAAAAAGGATATATAAAAACTCATAGGAGTTGTGTGATGAGGAAAGTGAATCTAGAAGAGAAAATTTGAATTTTTATATCCTACAGAAACAAGTTGAAATTGAAAATATACTTGGAAATTAGAAATCTCCAATTAATACTAGAAAAAGGTTGATATTAGAAAATCAAATATCACTTATTTCATAGATTAAACCAGATTCAGTTTCAGAATTAGTTAAACAAAAAGAATTGGTAAATTAAATGAATAAATATTTAGATAAAATTATAAAAAATGAAACATTGGAAATTGTTCCACATCGAGCAGATAAAAATGTTATTGGAACAAAATGGTTGTATATAAAAAAGTTAAATGAAGATAGATAAGTCTCAAGAAAAAAATAAAGATTATTTTTAAAGGTTTTACATGGGTGGAAGGTGTGGAATTTGAAGAAATTTTTTCCCTATTTGAAATATTAGAAACCATTATAATATTCTTAGTAGTGGCTTCACATCGATATTATAAAGTTTATTAGATGGATGTAAAATCATATTTATCAAAAGTGGAGACTGAGGAAGATGTGAACATTTAGTAACCTTGTGGTTTTCTTCTTGATAATGATGAAATCAAGGTTTTTAAGTTTAATAAATCCCTGTGTTGGTTAAAACAATCTCCATGTTCTTGGTACTCCAAACTTGATAGTTGTTTGAAAAAGTTTAATTTTTCTACAGGAAATTTTGATAGCAACTTGTATGTGAAAAAAGTGGATTCATGAACCCAG
The DNA here is from genome assembly GCA_963277665.1 of Viscum album. Classification (NCBI taxonomy): domain Eukaryota; kingdom Viridiplantae; phylum Streptophyta; class Magnoliopsida; order Santalales; family Viscaceae; genus Viscum; species Viscum album. The sequence continues at coordinate 219,762,113 of OY728163.1, forward strand.
ATTGTAATTGTTTATGTGGATGAAATAATTTTTTCTAGGGATGGATAAATTTTTTTAAATAATTTTCTAAATAAATGAATGTGAATTTTGAGATTTCAATTTTAGTAGAGTTAAATTTATTCCTAGGTTTACAAGTTCAACAAAATAAAAAATACATTTTCCTATCTCAAGAAATGTATTCACTCATACTATTGGAAAAATAACCCACACCAATAATTTTAAACCATTGGTATTGGTTTGGGAACCGTTGGGAAGTTATACATCTAGATACCCATATACCAATAGTTTTCTGAAAACCATTGGTATAGGTGGCTCAAAATTACCTTATACTATCAGTTTACTACCCTATTAGAATAGGCTACTATACCAATGGTTTGAAAACTATTGGTATAGGATATCACTGCACCAAACTCATAACCAACTTATACCATCACCTCAAGTACCATCCAACCAATATATTTCATACTACAAAAAAATTTATGTATTCAACAAATTACAATACACATTATATATAAAACACACTTTGTATAATTCACATTTAATCAGTTGGTAACTTAAAAATAAAATCAAAACACATATATAATTATTTTACATCATCAAACACCATCTATATGGTTGTTTCATAAATATTAAGTTATAAATTGAGGTGATCGATATCTACCTCATGACCACCAATACCATCATTTTCATTATTATCATCACCATCATCATAAACATTACTGGTATCATTTCCCTCAACATATTCACCACTAACACCTCTAGGAAAGCTATCACCCCCACTTACAATAATATCATCACCACCTGATGCGTCATTGCAATCACTATCTCTATCCTCATCATGAACATCCTCACAAGCATCATCATCTTAAACATCATCTCATATGATGATAAATTTTAGGAATTTTGTTGTTTTATATCACTTAAACATTTTTCATTTCCCTAATTTAAAAATAAATATACATTTAGCTATAAATTATTTACTATTAGGAAAGTAAAACAATACATAAGAGGTGGCATGACATAATTAAAGAATACCAATTATCAATAAAAATAAGGGATAGGTGGTGAAATAACATAGTCCAATAATTGAGAAGTTTTTCTCACTAATAATAATCAATTTATGTTTGATTTATTGATCTTTTTATTAGTTTTAAATTATTATAGTTAATAGTTTAATAAATAAACATTTAAAATGTCTTTATCAAATGTTTCCCATAAGGTTTTTATGAAAATAACTCAATGGATTTCTAGTGAGTTATCTTTTTAATAGTGATTAGATTATTATAACATTGTAAAGAAAATGTGGGGGTGACACATGAGGGTGTTTTGGTGTCACATGGAGTTGACAATATCTCTTTTTTTATAATGTTCTAATAGGAAAGAGACTTTTATGGAATACAAATTAAATATGGTTTTATAAGAATATTGTCAATGTAATTTAGATATAATGGTTTGAAAACCAATTTAAAAATGGAAAGGTGTTTGTAATTTTACTTTAGAATATAATAAAATTAAATGTTTTGAGTGGGTATTAATAAATGTTCTTTTAAATCATTGGGTTTTTATTTAAATCAATTTAATATATTTTATTTATATTTAATTAATATATTTTTTGGAAATCAACTATCTGTTTAATATTATCTAATGGTTCTCACTTATTATTTTTATTATTTTTATGCTATTTCATTTTATGTATTTTTATTTTTCTTGTATTGCATGTAATGTTTGTTTAATTTTTTATGTTTATCCATGGATGGTATGATTCCTTAAAATGGAATGAAGCCTAAGTCAATTTAAAATTTATAGGGATAATAACATAATCTTATAAAGACGCTAACAATTTCACATATTTTATTATATAATTAAATGTTTCAAATCCCACCATAGTGTTATTTTATGGGTAACTATCACATTTTTTATGTTTTTTGTGGAATTTTGAGCTTAAATGTGAAAATGGTCTAATTTTAAGATTTAATCATTTTATTTTATTCTGTATTTCGGAAATAACATTTTATAAATAAATAAAATTTTAAAATTAATTTTTTATAAGATCAAACATATATTGTGACTTATTTCATCCTTCTGGAACCAAAGCTCAATCCACCATTTGGGGACACAAAATCAGCTCACAAACCAGACCACAAAAACCATGCATAGATCTAGAATGTTTTAATATGGAGATTGTATATCAAATTGGTCTGGCCTAAAAGAGCTAAACTTATACATGGATATTGATAAACAATTAATGAAAATATTTCACCAATAAGTAAACATGTTAATCCTTTGGTTTTATGGTCATTATGGCACAGGAAGTTGTAATTTTTGAATACAAAGATTCTGTTTGGAAGAATTAAATATTAGGAGTAAAACATCCACAACTAATAAATATGGTGGCTAATCAAGCTGAAATTATGAGGGTAGAAGAGGGAGATAATTTTTAACAACTTTACATAAGGCCACATTTCAATATTCATACATTTAATGGTCCATCCACTCTTATAATTTTGGGGGCTGAATTTTGAGTGAGATTTCTTCACCCATTTCCCCTATCAATTTGTTTCTTATCTACCTTTACAAAGTGTAGACATTTTTAGGGGGAAAGGTGGAGTTTTTTATTTTAATTGTTATTTATATTTCTGAAATATATTTTTTTAGATTTCTCATTCTTCTGTACATTTCAATCCTTATTCATTTTCTTTTCATTTTTTGTATTTCTCCCACCATGCTTCTTTCTAACTCAATGCTTACAGAGAGATAACCCTCACTATTGTTTAAAGGGGGGGGGGGGTAGTGATGGTATTTGAGTTTATTTTTATCTATTGATTTATTATGTGTTATTATAAGTATTAATTAGTGGTTCAAATGATAGTGGTGAGCGGTCCCCCCAATTTCTCTACTACTTTATTTCCCCCTTATTTAATAATTTCCTTCTCATTGATATCTAATTCATTCAAACAATGGAGTTTGGATTGGATATTTATGTGGAAGAGGTCACCCCTACATGAAGAGATATAAGTGTAGGGTAATACCATTATAATTAGATAGGTTGGAGTGATAGGTATTAATATCCACATTTAATAATCCATTGATATATATTTTGAATAACGATGATAATTCCACTCTGAAACCCCGAGAACAATGGTTTTATTATACTGACATCTTTCTGTATTTTATTTATTTTCTTCGTGTTTAATATTTTCATTATTTTATATATTATATTTAATTTATTTTACTTATGATACACCCTTATATATTTTTCATGTGAGTTTTATATTAGTTATATTATAAATAGTAATAATAGGAAGATAGAGTTTGGAAGTGGCCTCCTTGTGATTGAGCTTAGGGTGTGCCACTATGGTGTATCATTAGGAAAATAAGAATTTAATTGAATAGTGGTTCGAGAAAAAACCCCTAATATTAATTTGGAACTATTTTTGGAGAGGTCAAGCACTTACACACACTATTTTTCAAAAAAACCAAAAAAATAAAAAAATTTAAAAACTAAAAAAGGAACTTCATTGAATATCTTTCATTTATTTGGTTTACAATGAATTAGTGATTTTTCTTATTCTTGGTATAGAGTAGAATTTTATAGGAGGTAAGATACCTTAAATATTCAAATAGAATAACAAGCATTGAAAATTTCTGATAATTTTTAAATTCTCGAAAAAGAAAGTAAGTTGGTTGCATCATTAGCCACTGAAGTTGAAGAAGTTAAAGTTTGGTGGATGGAACAACACCAACAATAGAACCAAGATGAATTAAAAGAGGTAAATTTTATTCCACCTAAATTTTATTCTGAATAAGACTAGGGAGACTTAAAGATTCAACTTTAGGATCTGATCATCTATCATTGGCTATTTCTTGAGGATTCCATGCTAGCTGATACACTAATAGGATATCGAGATGATTTGGAAGAAAATTGGTAAGATTTTTTTAAATACCGATAGGTAAGTTATCATCCCATTTTATAAAATAATAATCAATACCTCAATAACACTATCTTTCTTTGTAAGAAGATGAATAAGTCCCTGCTGAAAAAGAATTCCCAATGGCCTTTCCAGAAGAGATTGGGTTTCAAGATGACCTTCTTGAAGGGGAATATTTATTTATTGATTCTTCATGTTTTTATCATATCCAAGTGGAAATATTTTTTGATTCACACTTTTATGAATTTTCTGAAATTGCATCACATGAGCAAGATCTATATTTTGAATTCAAAGAGGCCACACAAGTAGTGGCAGTGAAGAAATATGACCCATTCTTCATCCTTCCCCTATCATTTCAATTGTACCTCATTGTAATGGGGGAGGAGCTGCTGTAATATGTTCATGGGTTCATCCATAACCTATTTTATTTTAATATCATTCATAAAAATATGTTTTTTTGGTGGTTTATGAATAAGAAACCTCATCCAACTTTGGATTAGGGCTAAACTAATGAAACTATCGGACTAGGGGCAGTAAAAACCTAGCACCCGCTTAGGGGTCAAACCAAGCATCATCCCTTTTATTTTCCCATTCAATTTATTTTTATTTATTTTCTAATTTTTTTCCTTTATTTATTTTAGGTTTAGTGTGGTAGTATCTAGGAGCTTAACTAAAGGCTTCCACATTAAAAATAAATCAGTTTGTATCTTTCCTTTTATTTATTTTGTTTATTGCCCAATTAAAATTCTACATGAAAATATTTATCTAAATTGAACTTCAAAGGGGAAATTAAATGGAATAAGTGTAGGGGGATTTCAATCAATTTTTAGAATTTTTTTTTCTTTTATTTTTTTTCATGCTTTATTTTTCTTAATTTTTCATGGTTATCTTTTTATTTTGAGTTTGTTTTTAGGATTATTGAGCTGAATCAAATACTTGGAAAAATTCAAACCATCATGGTATTTTTGGAATATAGATTAATTTTAATGTTTGATGATTTAAATTATTTCTGAATAATTTTTTTCTTGACTTATTATATTTTCATTTTATGAAGTTTGATTTATTGTGAAAATCATGTGCACTAGTACTGTCCAAATTGAAAATATTTCCCAACCCAAGAGGTATCTAGACCTGTTTGACATCTTCTTATATTTATATTTTTCTTGAGAGTCTTGAGACATGTTGTGTGATCTATAACTTTATGTTTTTCTATTTTTCAAAGCCTTTATAGTTCATGGAATGTGTTGAGTATGATTGAGGAACCACTTTGAAAGTCATTTTTGAATTTAACTCTCAATTTAGACTACATTTACATATAACCGTTTGTAATCCCTTAGAATCCTTGAAATACCTTGCTAAGAAGAAACATTACAAGAATTTCATCCCTTTAATACCTGATCTAGTATTAAAATTCATGATTATTGTTGAGCTAAAGTGTGGGGGAGGGAGAATATGAGCTGTATATCACTTTCTTAAAGAATTTGGATGATCTGAAAAGAAAAAGTGTTATTATTTTTTATTACTACATTAGTGGATTAAATTTTATGATGAAAATATGTATGGGTAGACCAAATATAATTGTTGGGTAGGGATTTGACCAATTTTTGAAGATCAAAATATGCCTACCTTTTTCCTCAAAAATTTATTTTGAAGAGAAATCTTGATCTGAATTCAAGATAAAAAATGATAAAAATGAGGCAAAATATGGAAGAAATTTATCATTGATGCTAAATTACCAGTTTGAAATTACCAATAAAATCAGGAGGTGTTTGGTGGTGATTAATTTTCAATCTGATTGATGAGCACATCATTCTTGAGCAAAACTAGTTTATTTCATTTACTTCACTTTAGATCCTAACCCTCCTCATTCTGCCTCTGATGTTTTTATATTTTAAATATACCAACTCTCATACTCTGAAAAACCCGTGGAAAATCCCTCATGATTGATACATTTGTGACTCTATTAATTGGATATATTAAGAGTACATCAAGCCTATGGAAATCACCCATGTTATTGGGAATTTGAAAACTCCATAAAAAATATTTGAGTGAAGAGAGAAATATTTTTCCGGGGAGGTAGGTACGACAAGCACATGGAGATTAACATGCGATTGAATGGATTGTTATGATTTTTAAGGAGTTGTGGAAGTTTTATCCATGGAGGAGGCATAGTATTTTCCTTTATATGATAATTGATCTATGTTGTTATTTATGCTTTGGGAAGTTTGCTTTTACCTTGGTATTAGTTGATTGTCCGGAAGTGAAATGGTTAAGTATGGGGGAGTTATAAAGATAACATTTTAATATATTTTATTCTGTAATTAAATGTTTTAAATCCCACTATAGTGTTATTTTATGGTAAATTGTCACCTTTTCTGGTTTTTGTGGAATTTTTAGCTTAAATGCGAAAATGACTTAATTTTGAGATTTAACAGTTTTATTTTATTAGTTATTTCAGAAAATATATTTTATACACTAAATAAAATTGTGAAATTAATTTTTTAGGATTCTAGAAATATTGGGCCTCATTTCATCCTTCTGGACCCAAATATCAACCCACCATTCGTGGTCCCAAAATTAGATGACAAATTGGGTCTCAAAAATTGTGCACAGATTTGGAATATTTTAATATGGAGCTTATATCTCAAAGTGGGATTACCCAAAAGAGCTAAAATTATACATGATTATTTATATGTAATTGATTAATATCTTTCATAAAGAAGTAAATGTGTGAATTCAAGGGCTTTATGGTCATTATGGCATGATAAATTGAAGTTTTGGAATACGAAGGGTCTTCATGGAAGAATTTAATATTCAGAGTAAAAAAGCCATAACTAATATATATGGTGTCCACTCATTCTGAAATTTTTAGGGTAGATGTGAAAGATAATTTTGAACAACTTTTCTGAAGGAAATATTCCAATATTATTCCATTTAATGTTTTATCCATGCACATAATATTGGATGATGAATTTTGAGCGAGATTTCTTCACCCATTTCCCCTATATTTTTTTTTTCTCATCTCCCTTCACAAAGGATAACCATTTTTAGGGGGAAGGTAGAGTTTTATTGTTGTACTATTTATTTATATTTATAATATAAATTAGTTTATATTTCTTCTTCTTATATTTAAGGGATTTGATCCACATTGATTGACCCTTTACACGATCCTGAGGCTTGTAGAGCTTGAAGGAGGCTTGGAAGAAGTCCGTAGGGACTCAGACATTGAGAACTGGGTGAAGGTAACTTTCATAGTGTGAAAGTGAGTTTCACACTATGTAAAATAATTTCATGACGTTAAAGTGGGATTCACATCGTGTAACATTTATAGGTTTCAAAACTAAAATAAAATTTAAAGGTGACCATTTTTCAGCATAAATCGACCTGAAGGCATTACATGACACGAAAGGGGATTACACATCATGTAATCACCTAACATTGTAATATTTTAAGTGTTTTTACAACTTCTCAGGTTGTAAACCCCTATAGTTGTTTCTTCCCTCCCTCTTTTCATAGGCGACCCAATAATCCCCTATTTGTGGTTTTGGAGATCCTTTCAATGGGAATTGATCTCGAGCTTCCATCTTCGATCTGTGGTGACCCAACTTGATCCAAGGTGTGTTTTTCTTCATTTTAAAATGGTTTCTCCCAGTTTTGATCTCTTTTCCTCTTGTATATTCTCACCGTGCTATGGAATTTTCTTACCCTTGGTTCTAATTGGGTTTCTCTTGGTTGTTTTTGGTGTGGTGGTGCCCAGACATTTTTGGATGGATGTCGTTTTTATGGGATAGGTAATCAGAGATCCATTGCATGGTCCATTCTCATGTGAATAACATCAAAGACCTCTTTGAGGTATGGAATTCATTGATTCTCTATTTATTCACATGAAATCATATATTTAGCAGGATTTAGACCCTTGGGTCATAATGAAATTGACCTAATAATTATTTGAACTGGATTAAAGAATTGTTATCGATCATATAGGGATGTTTCAACTTATACCAGGATAACAGTTTGCCTCTTGATTTTCTAGATAGTGTGATATCTATGCCTTTATTTGTTTAGCATTTTGTTCTTTATGGAAATTGGTAAATAACCTAAAGTCGTAATTAATTGATAATTAATTGGCTAAAAGATAAAGAGACATGTTTAATGATTCTGATTGTTGTTGTTATAATTTTATGTTAATAAAATTTATGAATGTATGAATGTTTCATTGAATTGGTTTATGAACTTGAATCATGATAATTATTTTTGATAAAGGAATTAAAGGCATGTTAAATTAATTTTTTAATTAATTTATTATATCTTGAGACAAATTTTTTCTTAGGTTTCCTATAGTTGGAACCCGTGAATAATGAATCAATTAATTTAAGATATAATAAACAACAAGTTGTGTGATAAGAGTTAATTCTTTTGTAGGGAATGAGTTTCTAAATTTCTTATAAAGGCCAAATTTTTGTTTTGGATCCATGAGAGCTAGCTGTGTGTAAAGGATGAATGCCTTTCTTTGGGACTGAGATCCCATTTCTATGTTTGTTTTCTTCTGCTTTTGATGTGATGTGAGCCTGGGATGGATGATCTTGGTGGACTATTGTGATATGTGGGGTAGGTAGGCCCAAATGTGATGTAAAACTGGGATTGATGAGCCTAGAGGGATGTTGTATTATGATGGGCAGGGAGACCCAGTTATTGTGGAATTAGTTGATGCATGGAGTGGTGAGATGCATCAGTATATTCATGTGGGTGTTGGGGAGGAAACTAGAGATGAGATAATGAGTTGTAGTTGGGATTAACCATTATTATGAAATATGGATGCTAGTTGAATATGTTGTTTTTTTATCTACTTTCCTCTCCCCACTTCTTGAGGTAGACTAATGTGTTTGGTTACTCTCTTTCCATGGGAGGTGAAGACGTGCGCGTATGACATGTGTTTTCCATTTTTAGCTCTATGTGGTTGGACGATTTTACTCTTTTGCTATAGGTGGAAAAGACTTGACAGGTATTTCATCTACTCACAATATTGAGCCCCTTGTGTTTTTGGATTTTAGAATGTTTTCCTAGAGAACCTAGTAATATGGAAACTAATGTTGTTAAATAAGTGAATAAATACCTAACCCATGGGGTTGGATCTTACTAGGATGTAATGATGAGGTTGAAATTCTAAGAAGCTGTGGACTTGATTTGGTTATTCCTAGAGGTAATGGATCTTTTTTTAAATGGTAATGTGATGTGATGTGGAAATGATAATGGTTAATTAGTGGGTAATAATTAATTAACCCAAAGTGTAAATGATAAAATGGGATAAATTAATTTAATGTAGCTATTTTAATGGTTATGTGCTTATAGGATATCTAGTATTAGCAGTAGCGGCTGGGAGTTTGATAGAAATTAGATGCATTTGAGTATAAAACTAGGTTATTCCCATAATGTGGTTGTGATCTATATTATATATAGTAATTTTTGTGTTTCTATATTCTAGTCTACCATGTCGGTTAGGAAAATTGACACCCCAGATGTTTTAAGCCCAAGGGCGGGGGTTGTTTTCCCCAATATTCCAGTGGGAGGATGGATGGATGACTACCCACTTTATCCCCACTCTCTTCTATTTGTAGTTACTTGTGTTTATTTTCTCATCAGTTAGTTTTCCCAATATATGTGTGTAAAGGTATTTAATGGCTTGAGGTTATTTTACACACATATATTCTGGATATAGTTTCCTAAGGAATACTCTAGGTATAACACGTATATGATGTGATGGATTGATGAACTTTACTCCGTGTATGAGATGTGATGGTTTGAGGTATAATAACCGACATATGATACACATTATATGAGCTTTGGTGGCTCCCAGAAACTACCTGGTTACTTTTGGTTATGTGTATGCGGTTGTGTGTTGCCCGAGGTGCCTGTTGTGGAGCTTCTCCCAAGTGTCTGTGGAGTAGCATTTTTGGTGGGAGATGCTTTGGACGTGTGACATTGGGGAAGAGTAGAAAACCAATTGTGAAGTAGTAATAGAGTACCATTGATATTATTTATATGCTCTTGTATGTGATACTTGGTGAGAGTATCCATGCTGAGGATGACAACTTATTATACCTATTCAAGTGAAAAGATAGTTTCACTTTTTGTTTTATGTTCTTTAGCACGATTTCTTTACTTTTTCATGAGAGTCTCTAGGTAGGATCCTAGTAAGTATACTATTATACTCACCCTACGTATATATAAACTATTTTTCAATTCAGTTGGTGCAGGTTAGAGATCAGGCTGGTTACTACTAGCTTGGGGTTTTACAAGAGATGTCTGGGATTTGAGGTCGCTACCATCTTTACTTTCATTTGGTGCTTTATGTTTTCCCTTTCAGTTGTAGTATTTCTTTCCTAACATTACATTCATGTACTCGGATTTTGTTTTAATGTATTCTGAGAAGAATTTTTTTGTTTTCTATCTTATCTCTCTCTTCCTCATGTGTTTCTCTAAGAGGGTAATGCCTCCCATCTACGTTTTTATTATACCCTCAGTGATAGTTACTAACTCGAGGCCTACTGGAGGCAGGAATCGAGGGTCACTATCTCTCTTCTCCCATTGTCGCCCCAGGAGGGTTACAATTTTTGGGGAGGGGGTCGTGACAGAGTGGTATCAAAGTTTAGGTTGGGGGATATGATGAAGTTTAGAGTCAGTCACAAATAAGGTTTCATGGGTTTGTAGGGAAATGGTGTCACCTAAGTTTTGTAAGAATTGTAAACACTAGAGACTAGCTGAAACATAGGTATTTACCCCCCCTATGATCTGATGCACAAACCTTTAACTTACATCGAATACTAATGAGGTGATTCTGGTTGTAGGAAGAGACCTTTGAAAGGATCATGCATCATTCTTATTTTCATCTGTGTTTGAATGAGTATACCTTAGTATAGGTTAACCTAAAATGAATAAAAAATAATAATTAATTAATGTTAAAGTCTTCCATATTCTAGGTTTTGGTGATCTAAAATTTTATTATTTTGTAGGTATGGCTCCGGGTCAACATCCTCATCAGGTTCATATAGAAGATGTTTAGAAGGCTATGCCAGAATATCACCATAGAGTTGAGGTCGACGATGAAGAAAATTGGAGGACACTTAGAGAGTTTTAGTGCTAGAGTTTGCAAAGGTATGAGGGCCTTGTTTTAGATACAGTCATAAAATACTAGTTGGAGGTGGTTAAGATAGCTTTCAATTTGATCCGTGATTGGAAGGAGCACTGATTGTCATTGGCTTTGGTGATGCTTTGTGGGGAATAAAGGCTATGATGGTTCTTATTTCTTAGGGACTGCGAGGAGTCAGAAGTATCATGGGAGGAGTTATAAGACCAGTTCATAGCTGAGTTTCTTTCTTTGATCATGATGGAAGCTAGTCACCAGGATATGCTTACCCTTCTATAGGGGATCTATTGTGTGTGAGAGTTTGGAATATATTTCAGGAACCTTCTACGATATGCTTCGGACCTATTTCCTAATGAGGAGGCCAGGTAGAGGAATTTTGAGGAGGCTTTGCATCTAGATATCCAATGCTAGGTCACCCCGTTTATGTTGAAGACACATCTCGAGGTGCTGGTGAGATCAGAGGTCATCGATAGGATGTTATACAGAACAAGATCATTATGACAGGGGAGTCGTCATGATTCCTCATGAAGTAGAGCTGTGGTATGTGGTTCCCATTTATCAGGACAGATGAACTTCTGATTTGCTGGGGGTAGGTCCCATCCCTCAATGTCATATTTCTCTGGGGAAGGAAGATCTCATACCTATGATAAGGGATAAGAAACATGTTTGTATTGTGTATTCTAAGGACATCAATGATGAGACTGCCCAAAATTTCTAAGGAGTTAGTGTGTTCTAGTTGTTCTACGTCAGGTTCCTCTGTTGAGGAGGTTCTAGCCGAGGAAGAAGCAATATGTTGCTCTTATTTGGGATTAGCAGAGAGTAGATGGGGTAGGTAGAGGATATCCCTAGGATGCTCCTCTTCCTTATAGAGTAGAGCGTGGACATGGAGGTGGTCATTAGTAGAGTTAGAGAGGTTGTGAAGTAGTTCGTGGTCAGCTTCATGCTTTAGCGTTGTCAGCTCCAGGTGAGTCAGACATCATTTGAGGTTCCCTTTAAATTTTTTCCGCTTAGGTGCATGCTTTTTTTGATCAATGAGTGGCATAATCCTTCATATCACCTACCCTTGAAAATTCTTTGGGACTTGGGGTAGAGAGGCTTCCATTTTCCTTGGCATTGACTATGCTAGTTGGAAGTCAAGCTTACTTTTTTGAATTATGTATAAATTGTGAGCTAGTGATGGGACAGCACTGCTCTTGCAGATATTTCCTATGTTTTTTGATACAACCATATAACATCATCCTTATCATGGATTGGTTTTATTTAGTGTATTCTATCATGGATTTCTTAAGGATGAAGGTGGTTTTATTCAATGCTGATGGAGAGAAAACAATGTTTTTTGGCGAGTGAGACCCTTGGATGGGTTAGAGATGTGTTCATTCCTTGTCATCCTTGATGGATGGGATGATACTAAGCTCATTAGAGGTTGAATAATTGGTGTTTTCTAGGGTCATAGAAGAGTTCCTTAATGTTTTTCTAGAGGAGGTTATAGCATTTCCCCTAGACAAGAGATAAATTTCAGGATTGAACTACATCCATGCGTGTATCATATATTGATGTCTCTATATAGTATGGATCCTTATGCATTGTGAGAGCTATTTATACAGATTGATGGTTTGTTGCAGTGCAGTTTTGTTCAGCCGAGTGTGTCACCGTGGGGTGCACTAATTTTTTTCATAAAGAAGGTTTACGATAGTTTTCGGTTGTGTATCGATTATCATTGTTGAACCAAATGAAAGTAAAGAACCACTACACTCTTCCATGGATTGATGATTTATTCGATCAGCTGAAGGGTGAAAGTTGGTTCTCAAAGATTAATTTTCATTTAGGGTATCGTAAGATGCGTGTGAAGGATAAGGATATTATGAAGACTTATTTTTGTTGTTGTTATAGTCATTACGAGTTCTTTGTGATGCTGTTCAGTGTGACGAATGCGCCAACCGTGTTCATGGGGCTAATGAATTCTATGTTCTATGTGTTTTTGCATAAGTTTTTAGTGGTTTTCATCGATGGAATCCTTGTGTACTCTGTGTATGAGGAGGAGCATGTAGAGCATCTTCATGCCATTTTGGGAGCTATTCATTATCAGTAGCTATTTGGAATGTTGCCGAAGTGTGAGTTTTGGACTCGATAAGTCTGTTTATTGGGGCATGTTGTATCCCGGTAGGGATTACTTGTAGATCTATTGAATATATAAAAAGTTGTTTCTTTGTAAGTCCCCAATATAGTAGTAGAGGTACGAAGTTTCCTTGATCTTCTAGGATATTACAGGAGGTTCTTGTCTGATTTTTCTTGGGTTGTAACTCCTATGAAAATATTGACTATAAAGGATTATGTATTTTTATGGATTGATCAGTTCCAGGAATATTTTGAGTATATAAAGAAGTTGGTTAGTGCTCTAGTTCATTGTCTTCCAGCAGGAGTTTAGTTTGAAGTTTTTTTGATACTTCGTATCTTGGGTTGGGATATGTTGTGATGCAGCAGAGATCAATCATTTATTATGGGTATTGGTAGTTACATCCCCTTGAGCATAACTATGCTTCCCAAAATCTTGAGTTGGTGGCAATGGTGTTTCCCTGAAGCTGTGGATACATTACCTCATAGATTAGAGTTCTATGGTATTCACTAGTCATAAGAGCTTGATGTATGTTTTCTCCCAACATTTCTTGAACTTGTTCTAGCATCAATTTATTGAGTTATTTTAGGATTATGATTACGAGATTTCATATTTTCCTATAAAGGGGAATGTTGTAGCTAATTTGTTGAGTAGGAATTCACATTGTGATTCAGTGCGTGAATGTAGTGATTCCCAAAGTGTGATGGAAGAACATTCAACTTTGCACCTATATATTGGATAATTTGGGGGAATAGGTTATGTTTTTAAGATAATAATGAAGATATTTGGTGCTACAGGTCGAAGATTCCCAATTGGGGAATGTTGAGGTGGAAAACTGGAGAGACCAAGTTATTTTTGGTGAGGTCACTGATGGTTGGTCTGAGGATGGGAAACATCGAGTGTTATTTTAGGGAAGGATTTTCGTTCCTTTGGCGATGAATGAGATGGTTCTCAGAGAGTTCCATAATTCACCCTTAGTGGTACATCCAGGCATTTCAAAGATGTACCGAAACTTGAGAGGACAATTTTGGTGGCTTGTTTTGAAGTGTGTAGTTATAGAGTTTGTGTCTCGATATTTGGTCTTCCAGAAGGTGAAGGCCGAGAACCGTGTTCCCAGTTATTTTCTCTAGCCATTAGATGTTCCTCAGTGGAAGTGGGAGGATATCTTGATGTAATTTGTTTCTGGTTTACCTCAATCTTTGGGAGGCTATGATTCTATATGGTTGGTAGCAGATCATTTGATGAAATCATATCACTTCATAGCGATTAAGGAGTCAATCATAGTGTAGTTTTTTTCAAATAAGTATCTAGAGGAGGTGGTGAGACTCCATGGAGTCCCGAGGATGATCATTTTTGATCAAAACATTCTTTTTTACCTCCAGGGTGTGGAGAGGTCTACAAGATGCTTTTGGTTCTTAGTTATGCCTTATAATTTCTTTTCATATACAAATGGATGGTTTGACAGAGTGGACCATCCATAATCATGAATATAGGTTATGCTCTTGGGTCCAGGATTTTGGAGGTTCATGGATGAGGTAATTTCCCTTAGTAGAGTTATCTTACAATAATAGTTTTTACTTCACCATAGGTACGAAACTATCTGATGCATTTTATGGATGACCTTTCCATTCTCCGTTAGGTTAGACTGGGGTTAGAGAGTCTGCGATTCTCAGGTTGGAACTGGTACAGAATATGAAAGATATGGTTTTGGTGATTCTTGAGAGGATGAAAGTAGCATAGGATCATCCTAAATCCTATGTTGGTCATAGGTGGAGACATTTGGAGTTTAATTTTTGGGATCAAGTGTTTCTGAAGGTGACTCCCCATCATGGGAAGTGAAGGTTTGGTCATGGGATTAAGATTTCTCCCTGGTTTATTGGGCATTTGAAGGTGTTGTCTCATGTTGGAGTCATGGAATATCACATAGCACTTTCCCCAATGATTATCTAGATACACGATGTTTTTCACATGTTTCATCTCCATAATTATCTTTATGATGACTCTCACATCATCGATTAGGGAGATATCGATTTGGAAAATGATGCGACCTTCAAGGAGTAGCCTATAGAGATCCCAGACTGCTAGAAGAATGTGTTTCATGGGCGTTCTATCCCCTTGGTTCATGTCTTGTTGCAGAATGATGGTGTTGAGGAGAGTACCTGGGAACCCGAGTCATAGATGCACACTCATTACCCTGTGCAATTCTATGTTTAGTTGTTCTCTTGTAATGTTGTTCGTTTTATAGTTGTAGACCATTCTGGTTGTGATATGGATTTCTCTTGTTTATTGTTGTGTCTTTCTATATTTTGAGAGGTATCTCCTCCAAGATAGTTTTTAGAAGATGGTTGTGGTTGTTGCGTGGTTTTTTTTATTGTCCCTCTAGTGAGGTGGTGAGCTCCTGTGGTGACGAGAGCCTTGAGAGGTATCGCATGGGGTGGATTTTTGGATGACCCCTTTTTGTTTCCTCTTTGGGTTGGATTTTTATTCTCAAGGATGAGAATGTTTTGAGATGTATATGATGTAAGGTACTAAGTCCATGTGGATCGATCCATTTGCGTGTTCCCGAGGCTTTCAGAGCTCAAAGGAGGCTTAGAGGAAGTCTGAAGGGACTCAGGTGTTGAGAAATGAGAGCATGGAACTTTCACAACATGAAAGTGGGATTCACTCCATGTAGATAAATTTCATGAAGTTAAAGTGGTATTCACATCATGTAATATTTTGGGGTCTGAAAAACAAAAAAAAATTTAAAGACGACTATTTTTTCAGTGGAAAACGACCTCGAGGCATTACATGATGTGAAAGTGGATTACACATCGTGTAATCCCCTGATGCTGTAATGATTTAAGTTTTTTTTTCAACTTCTTGGGTTATCAAGCCCTAAAACTACTACTTCCCTCCCATTCATCCCAAGCGACCTGATAGTCCCCATCTTTGGCATTTGGAAATCCCTTTAATAGGAATCAATCTCAGGCTTCTATCTTTGATCTTTGGTGACCTGGCTTTATCCAAGGTGTGTTTTTCCTTGGATTTCCATTGTTTTCCCCCATTTTTGATCTCATTTCCTCTAGTACATTCTCACTATTCTATGGCAGTTTCTTACCCATTGTTCTAAGGGGGTTTCTCTCAGTTGTTGTTGGTACAGTGGTGTCACATCATCCTTGATTGGATATAGTTATTGAGGGAGTGGTAATCAGAGATTCGTTGCGTGGTCCGTTCTTGTGCGAATACTATCAAAAAACTTTTTTAGGTAGGGGATTCATGGATTATATATTTATTTATGTGAAATTGTAGATTTATCCAGATTTATCCCCTTGTATCATAATTAAATCAACTTAATAATTATTTAATCCAGATTAAATAATTTATATTGATCAAATAAAGATGTTTCTTCTTATATCGTGATAAAATTTTGCTTCTTGATTTTCTAGATACTATGATATCTATGCCTTTCTTGGTTTAGCATATTATTCTTGATAAAAATCGGTAAATAATGTAAAGCCATAATTAATTGATAATTAATTGGATAAATGATAAAGAGGCATGTTTAATAAATCATGTTGTTGTTTTTATAATTTTATGTTAGTCAAATTGATGAAAGTATGCATGTTAAATTAAATTGGTTAATGAACCAAAATCATGATGATTCTTGTTGATAAAATATTTAAAGGCATGATAAATTAATTATTTAATTATTTTTTTATATTTTGAGATAGTTTGTTACCTAGGTTGATCATAGTTGGAACCTGTGAATAATGAATCATTAATTCAATATGGAATGAAGAATTGGTTGTGTGATAAAAGTTAATACCTTTGTAGGGTCCGAGTTTCCTGTTTTCTTGTAAAGGCCTAGTTCCTTGTGTTTTAGAGCCATGAGATCTTATTGTGTGTAAAGGATTAATACCTTTCTTTGGGAATAATAGCTCGTTTCTATGTTTGTTTCATGCTGCTTGTGATGTGACATGAGCCTGGGATGGCTGGGCCCAGAGGGATATTGTGGTATGTGGGGTAGGGAGGCCTATATGTGATGTGATCCTGGGATGGATGATCCTGGAGGGCTATTGTGGCATGAGGGGCAGGGGCCTAGTTTTTGTGACAACTGTTAACGCTCAGAGTGAGAATCATCGGCATATGCATATGGGTGTCGAGGAGGAAACCAGAGATAATTAAATAGGTTGAATATGGGCTTACCCACTATTATAAAAGATGGATTCCTTTTTAATCTATTTTTTCTTTATCTTCTTTCCTTTCCCCACTACTTGTGGTAGATAGATGTGTTTAGTTACTCTCTTTCCATGGGAGGTGAAGACGCGCAGGGTATGCCATGTGCTTTCCATGTGATGTTGGGGAAGAGCGGTAAACTATTGGGGAAGTAGTAGTGGGGTAACCATGATATTATTTGTTGTATTATATTCTATTGTATACTATAATTTTTGAGAGTAACCATGGTGAGGCTGGGAAGTTAGTATACCTGTTTAGGTGATGAGTTAGTTTCACTTTTTTTTCACTATACTTTAGCAGTATTTCTTTACTTTTTCATAAGAGGATCTAGGGAGGAGCCTACTTTGTATAATATTATAATCACCCTATGTATATAAACTGTATTTAGGTCAGATGGACCAAGTTGGAGATCGGGATGTTTACTACTAGTTAGGGGTTTTATGGGTGCTATTTGGGCTTTGAGGTTGATGTCTTCTTTACTTTATTTTATTACTTGCAGTTTTCCCTTTCATTTGTAGTTGTTATTGCATGACATTACATTTTTGTACTTGTATTCTCTTTTATATTGTAGTCTGAGCAGGATTTGGTTGGTGTCTATCTTATCACTCTCTTCTGCATGTGTTTCTCTTAGAGGGTAGTGCCTCCCATCTGCATTTTTGTTATACCCTCGGTGCCAGTCACCGACTCGGGGCCTACTAGAGGTGGGACTCAAGGGTCACTATCTCTCTTCTCCCATTTCCAGCCTAGGAGGGGTACACTTTGTGGGGAGGGGGTCATGAAATTATTTTCATTTCAATCCTTCTTCCCTTTCTTTTCAATTTTTGTGTTTCTCCCACCGTGCTTCTTTCTAACTCTAAGCTTGTAGAGAGATAAACCTCACTATTGTTCACGGGGGAAAGTTGCGGTATTTGAGTTTATTGTGATTTATTTATTTATCATGTGTTATTCTAAGAATTCATTTGTGGTTAAAATTATTATGGTGATCGGTCACCCAAATTTCTCTACTATTGTCTTCTTCCTCCTAGTTTAATAATTTTCCTTCTTGTTGATTTCTAATTCATTCAAACGGTGGAGTTTTTATTGGGTGTTTATATGGAATAGATTAACCCTACATGCAAAGGTCTCGATGTTGGGTAATACCATTCAAATGAGAGGGTGTGTAGTAATAGGTCTTAATCTCCACATTGAATAATACATTGATATATATTTTTAATAACAATGATAACTACACCATGAAACCCTAAGAATAATGGTTTTCTTCTACTAACATCTTTATGTATTTTCTTTATTTTCTTTGAATTTAATATTTTCATTATCATATTTATTATATTTCTGTATTTTTAGTATCATCCCCTTTATATATTAGTTATGTTGATTTTATATTATTTAGATTATAAATTGTCATAATATGAAGATAGTGTGTAGAAGTAGCCTCCTTTTGATCGACCCTAGGGTGTGCGACTATGGTGCATTCTTAGGAAAATAAGAATTTAATTGAATAGTGGTTCACGACAAAACCCCTACCATCACCTCCATCAAATAATTATTTCTTTTGTGACCTAATTGGTGAGAGATTTATATTTAATTTTATGAGTTAGTGTGTATTATGTATATTAATATTGAATGTTATAAATTTAGAGAATCATGTTATTAATGTTTGTTAGTAGAATATTCACTAATTACATTTCTAATTAATAAATTTTATGGAAATTTTGTATTTTGTTTAAATTTATTTGATATAAGTAAAACTAGTTATGTTTATATGTTTAAACTAGGTCTATTAAAAGGTACTTTCTTTGAAATCTATTTTGAATTAATTTTCTAAACATTATGAATAAATGACTTTAAAACTTAATTTTGAACGAATAAAGGATTTGATACTAAATCATAATGAGTATATGAAAGGGGAAGTTGAAACTATAAGTTTTTTGAATTATTTAACTGGTGATTCTATGATTGAGAGCTAGGAAATTCTATTCATTTCGAATGTTTTAAAGTCATTTTAAATGTCATGATTACTTTGTCTTTTTAATTGTTTTTATGAAAAAATAAATATATTTTCATTTCTATACTTAAAATACTACAATAATTAATGTTTTTTTTAATTCTTAATTATTAATTATTCCCCCTTTCATAATATTATATTTAGATTAATGATTGTTGAATCCTAGATTGAACATTCATGTTTAATTGTATGTTTTCATGGGTTTAGGTTATTAATAACAATTAAATTGAAATAAATTTGACTTTAAAAATCTTTAATTTAATGGATTCAAATATGTAAAGTAATGTTTTAATATAGGGGTTATGTTTTTGGTCATTTATGTTTGTTTATCCAAATGATGATCATGGAAAACATTATAATTTTTATAAATCAAAGTCTTGTTTGGACATCATAATTTCATCAATCATATATATATATATATACATATATATAGTATTTTATTCCAAGTTTTCTAGTTAAAATTAATTTTTGATTGGTTTTGTGAGGTAATATTTGTGATGAAAATGTTTAAATTGTTTTTTTAATTTAAATTTATGATTTCAAGAGGAGGGTTTTCTAAAAATCGAGTTTAGGTTTAAGTTATTGTGTGGAAAGTGTTTGAAGGGGAATTATTCTTGAGGTATAAGGGATTATTTATGTGTGATGTATTTACCAAAAATATTTTTTAAAGTAATGTATTGTTTTAATATTCTATTAGTTTATGAAAAGTATTATTATTTTAATTTGTATCAATATTTTGTAGTTGAGTTAGATGATTGAAAATGGGTTTTAATGATTAAAATGTGTTATGGTTCAATAGTTTTTAAACTTGTGTTATTTAAATCACATTTAGGTTGAATTTAATTTGTGAATACTAAAATTTTAGGCCATGGTAATTCTTGTTTGGTGTATATATATTTTGAAATTAATTGTTTCTGGTATATTTTATGATGTTTAGATGGTATAGAATAGTTTGGGTCTCATATAGATTCAAAATTGATCATTAAAGTTTGAACTATGTGTAATATTCCTAAATAGGCATATTGGATTTGTGTTTAATTTATTTGAGTCATATGTTAAAAAATGGCATGTTCAGTAAATGAAATTCCAGGAAACCTCTAATGTTTCTTAATGGAATTAGTGATAAAATTAGGAAGATACATTAAAATTTATTTCTAAAGGTTAAAATATGTATCTAATAGATATATTTTAGTACCTAAAAAGTATTGGGAAAGTTTTTGGTCAAAATTTTGAAAAATGGGTAAATAATAAGAAATTTCAACACATTCATGGGTCTTTCGTAGGTCTACACTCTAAATTCAAACAAAAATAGTTCACTAATAAATCATTTGGAAACAAAAAATATATTTTAAATAATTTTTAATGGATGTAAATAGTGTTTTTAAATGGTTATATTATGGATCTATTGTTTTATAAAAACTTCCTTATTTTGAATATAAAATAAATCAAATTAAATAAAATAAAAAAACTAAACCAAATTTACACTTACAAAATGAAATCAACATGATAAATAATTTCATAATTAAATATATATGTTTTTATCATGGAAAACATTTATTAAATAAGAACATTATATTAAATTATGAAAACTCCTATCTTTGATATATATGTTTTTGTTAAGGAAAACATTCATAACACAAACATGAAATAATTCAACATCTCATGTTTGCAAAACATATCCAATAAGATAATACAAATACCAATTTTAATATGAATGTCATTAAATAATACTATTATCTAGAATAACATAGCATAAGAGATGGAATATTCTATTATCGATGCATACTAGTAGTGACCCAAACAAAGTATAAGAAATGGAATAATAAATAACTAATTAGTACTATTAGATTTAACTTAGTTGTATATGAAATATACCTATGTTTTATCATGTTTCTTCATACTTTTTTCCCGAAAGTGTGGATATAATTCATTATACTCGACCATTATCAATGTTTAGTAGTTCCTTGATTCTTGAACAAGAACACCTTTCAGTTGACTACTCCACAAAATTCCAAGCAACCTAAAGAATATTTCTCTTTATTAATACAAGATTAGATAAAAAATGTGACAACTATAGGGAGTAATTGGTGTAATTATATTGAGAAGTCTATTAAAAGGAATTATTGATCCATACCTCCCACTTTAAAATAGGTATATCTTTTTGAAATAAATATACTATAAATGAAAATGAAAATTAATATAAACTAGAAATATTTAAATAATTCCATTGAAGACAAGAATATAGTTTACATGAAAATTATTTTTTAAAATATCACATTAGATCATAATTTAACTCCATTTTGTAACACCCCAGACCAATTCAGGTCTATATATATTTTTTAATTTTTTTCTAAATCCTAAAACCATTATAGAATTTTTTTTATTCTGAAATTTTAATTTAAACCATAATTTTTTAATTTTGAAGTCTATTTTTTATGGCCGAGGATATTATATATGTTCCAGTGTTCAAGGTTATTTTTTGGATTCATTTTTTTGCGGTTATTATTTTCATAGAACATGAATATTAATTTTTTTCTTAATAAGAACACTTTATAAATTTTTTATTTGGAAAACACTTAAATAATTTATTATTCTATAATTTTTTTAAAAAATATATTTTCTAAATATCACTTTTTTATTTCAAACTTTTTTTTAATGTTATGACTATATTTTTTTTAATAAAGTGATAAGTGTGAAGATAAGTTTTAAACTGCTCCTTTTAAATTAAAAATAAACTCAAATGTAAAATTATTTTATAGTTTTCATGTAAATTATAAAATCATTTTACATGTAAACTCATTTTAAAAATTATGTGTATTTTTTTAAATCAATTTACATGTAAACTATTTTGGAAACTTACATTTAAACTATTTTTAGTTTATATGTAAACTCTAAAATTTGTTCATCTATTCAATGTGGTACTAATAGGCCATTAAATTTAATTAAGTGAATCCACTTTAGCTAAAAATTTCACATCAAGGTCCATTTTAATAAAAAATGTTACCAAATTAAATAAATTTTAATTAACAAACCTAAAATGTTACACCCCGATATTTTTTGAAATATATATTTTTTAAAATTAATTTAATCTTTTTGATATTTTATATTTCACGCAACATTGAAAATAGTTTTTTCATATTAAAACACTAAATTTGGATTTATTTATACACAAAACCAATTTAATCATGCAATAAATGCAAGATAAAGTTTATCCTACTCTATACAGAACACTGAGGTTAGCTTACGTTACACGCAAGACTAACTTTCCTCGATAACTTTCATAATATACAAGATTGATCTTTAGTGAACAAAATATGTTATTAAAAATATTATTATTTAATATAATAAGATATAACATAGCCGTTAAGTTGGAATTTATGAATATGGTTAACTAACTCATGAAAAAACAAGGTCAAATTCCTTGGTTAAAAATTAATTAGAAATGAATATAAGAACCAATTGAATATAAATGGAATGTTTTTATAAAAACTACTTTTATGATCACAAAGGAATTTTATCCCAATAAATTAAATTAATTACTATAGTTGAATGATATTAATGAAATATTTATCTTATATATTCAATAAAATATTTTTTTCATTCCTCGAATATATTTTATATACATATGATATGAACAAACCCAATATTACACAAAAAAACCTATATTTTTTATAAAAGCAGTATTACCGCCTTTTAACGGAGATCCTATTTTAAATATTAATTTTGGAAATTTTATAAATTTTATATGTAAAAAAACTAAATTTTCTAAATCAAAACATAGAAATTAGTTTAGGGTGAATTTTTGGTATTTTTCTGTGAAGTGTCATTTTTTTAATGAATAGTGAAAAATACCAAATTTTAATTCAAAACTGATTTTTAATCTATTTTATTTATAAGGATAAATTATATTTATAATTGGGTTTAAAGTATAATTAGATAAAATATAAATCAATTGATCCAATTTAGGTAATTTTAGTCAATTTCACCTTGAATATGGATATAAAAACTTACCTAACTTTTGAACATTTTTTACATTAAAAACCCGCTTTATCGTCCCGTCTGCTGGATTAAATTTAAATTAATTTCTGCCACTTCTGTGATTAGAATTTTGAAAAAATGGATTCATTATTTTGAACTAGAATAATTTATAATATATAATAAGGACAAATTATTTTTTGATCCAAAATATTATGAATGTAATTAAAATTAATTACAACAGTTAAGGGGAAAATTAGCTTAATAAAGGACTAAAACTTAAACTTTAGAACCCAAATGACCTATAAAATCTTAAAACATCCAGTGTATGGCCATATTTCTACCCTATACTCCCTTTTATATAATTTGGTTCATTATTTGAGCCACTTTTCATAGGAAAAATTTGGGTGGAATTCCCTTTCCAAAAATTTACCAGTTTTCCACTCCTCCTCTACTATAAAAAGACAATCACCCATACCACTTACTCACAACTCTCAAGAACTTTTTCAGAAAAAAATATATTAAAAAAATCTCCCAAAGTACCTACCTTCCTCATCAAATCCCCCTTTTCTCATAAATCCAACCAATGAATCCCTTTTGTGCATAGTGAAAGGAGTTACCCAAAGAAAAGGTAACGTCCTTCTTAAAACTCCTTTCTTTTATTTTCTTTCTCCATCAACTAAAATATTATTATTGTATAATTATATAATAAAATAAATAATTTTAATATACTTATATTTTTTTATTCTAATGTTTTTACTTTCACTTACACACACTTCATTCTAATTGGTAACGAACTTACCGTTTTTGTGTAAAGCGAACTACCATCTCACAAAATGATGTTGTTTATTTTTTCCTTTACCACCTATCATGGTTAAGAATTATGATAGAAAATATATTTTTATAATATATATATATATTATATTTTTAATTTATTTAAATATATTTATTTATTATATAAATCCTACCTTTATTATTTCCATTTTTTTATAAATATGATAACTTCATTTGTTGAAGTGTGGACTATCGTGTCCTCAAAGCAATGTGATTTGTTCACAATTTACATGGAATTTAATAAGGCTGGGTTTAGTAAAATTATATAATATATATGAAATAATAATTATTCTTGAATTAATTATATATATATACATATATGTCATTTAATTTATTTCTTTCAATACAACAATAAAATGGAAGCGGCGTTCATGCATACGTATGACCTACCATCTCCACAAATGATGTATTTCATTTAATATTTCTATATTTTATAGATTACTATAAATATTTATATTATGAATATATTTTATATATAAATCATGTTTTAAATTTTTAAAAAAAATTAAATCATGATCTATGTAAGATGATAAAAAATATCAAGGAAAAATACATAAGATAAACAAAGCGGTTATTACCTGAAACATTATTTTAACAAGGAATTGTTAATAAAAAAGTAATATTAAGTCATAAGTGAATTTTATATGGTATTATATATAATAATATTTTTATGTGGTATATTTATTATAAACTTATAGTTGTTATACAGTAGGTTTGAATGTGTACAAATAAAATCAATACTTAAGGTAAGAGAATTTCATCTCACTTTTTATTTCCATGATATACTTGTCTTATTCATCACTCATTTATCTTGTGTGGTGGATATAATAACCATGTATATATTCTATGATTATTATACTTAAATTTATGGGTACTCACATATCTATTTGTTGATATTTATTTCACGGGGTTTATGTTTCAAAAGTTACCAAATCGGTAAAGTAATTCTTTCTCAATTTTTCTTCTTTGAGACACATGCCATGTTATACACCTATATGTTTCTATGAAGTGTAGATACATCTTTTGACATGTTATATAAATAATCTCCTTCATTTAATTATATTTTAATATTCATTTAATTTTATTCTTTCTATTGTATTATGATTTAAAGTTACCAAAGTGGTAATAGTTTATAGCTACAATCTCATCATTATCGAGATTTGTTTAGTATTATATTTCCATTAATGAAATATTATGATCAATATCTCAAAAAATCTCATTAATTTTCTTAACCTATGTTAATTAATGTTATATCCAAGTAATAGTACCATTTTTATACACTTTAGTACTTAAGATAATAAGGAAAATGTTTCTATGAAAATATGACTTTATTTCAACTTTTGCTCAGAAATCTCTGTTCTTTAAAAATTGTGTTTTCTAAATTTTTTTCAATTTTTTTTAATAATAAACTTTGATGTTTAAAGGAAAATTTTAACCATGTATTAAATTTTTAAAAAATATTTTTAAAATTAATCTTCTTGTCTTTTTCTGACCAAGGCACTTTTCTAAACTACTAAGGTGAAAATGAATGTTCGGTATTTATGGACTTACCCACCGTTATGACCATAAGTTATTTGATACTTCCATTTTATGTTTATAAGTTTATTTTTTTAAAATAATTTTTTCGACAATATTATGGGATTTTTTTTATTTATAATGGTTTTTAAAGAAAAACGTTTTTCAAAAAAAATTTATGTTTAAATGTTTTTCAATTGTTTTTCAAGGTTTTTTATATGTTTTCAGGGAAAATTGTTTTAAAAATGATTCAAAGCCTTATTTTAAAATTATTTTCAAATAAAAATGTTTTCAAAATGTTTTCAAGATTTCATTAGGATTTTTCAATTTTTTTTCAAGGAAGAGGGTTTTCAAAATATTTTCAAGCTTCCTTTATATGTTTTAATATCTATTTTTAAATTATAAGGTTTTAAAAATTATTTATGTTTAAGAAAAAAATTTCAAAGAAGAAAATATATTTTCCTTTAGAAATGTTTTAAAATAAATTGTAAATATTTATTTACAATAAAAAAAATTCAAATTTTTTTATGAAAATTATTTTAAAAGAAAGGATATTTACCTTAAGAAATGTTTCAAGTGATGTTTAAAAATACTTCTCCATTTAAGATGTCATAATTTTTTGTAGTTTAAGATTTATTGGGGACATGATCAGAGAATACCATTCATATTCTTTCTTGAATGGTTTATGTCTTAAAAGAATAATTTTTATGATAGTAGTTTATCTCCCATGGGTTATATGCTTTTGAAACCCACTTATTTTCATGGTTTATGATTTAATAAAAGGATTTCTAAGACTATCTATTTTCTATAGGCGATGATGTGATGAAATGTTTATGATACCCATTTCATTTCATGGGTTATGATATTATATTTATGAAACCCATATCTTTTTAAGGGTCATGATATGATGAACATTTTATTATCTTGTGGAACATGTATGAATGGTTTTATTATGTGATGGGTGGGACATATTTCTCTCTCTAATGCATTGGGTAAATATTTATATCTCATGAGATAATGATTGGAATCAAGTCGATGGGCTTAATCCAATATGGAAATATGGGGAAACCCGATCCACTATGGAAAGACGGGGAAACATGATCCACTATGGGAAGATGGGGAACCCGATCCACTATGGGAAGATAGGGAAATTAGATCCACTATAGGAAGATTGGGAAACCTGATCCACTATGGGAAGATGGGGAAACCCGATCCACTATGGGAAGATGAGGAAACTCTATCCACTTTGGTAATATGGGGAAACCCGATCCCTTACAAGGAAAGGACTACAACTGGGGATGGTGGTGTGTTTCACCCAGTAGGTATAGTCCCCATTAAGTACCCTTATAAGTTTTATAAATTCATCTTGACTTATAGGGAATGATATTACATGTTTATGTGTGTGACACAATTCCATGCATTACTCTTATGTTATGCTTTCATGGCTTATGCTCTTGATTTTCTTATGATTCATGCGTTATGAATTAATAACCTTTATACCATGATTCATGTTGATAATATTTGATATGTAGGGTCTGATCTTCTAATGTTGTTATCACATTCTCATACCCATATGCTCATGGTTATGCTTACATATCTCCCTTGTTTACTATTACTGAGTATCTGAGATCACCCCATTTTATGTTTCCTTCCCTAGGTTATGAAGGTATATTTTTTTGCATGATATGTATAAGAGGGGTGCTAGTCTTGGAGAACATAGTTAGAGATAATGTTTCTCACTCATGTACCAATGTTTAGGTTTTTATGTTTCAAAAGGCACTAAACTAATATAGTCATTGGGTGTCTGTTCGTGTAATGTTTTATGTATTCCACCAAAATGATATAGTGTCTATGTATGTTATGATTTGGTTGTTATATGAAAGACCCATATTGAGATAAACTGAGTGAAATAAGAAAACATATGGTTTCTTCTATATATTACCCACCTGTATTAAAGAATAAAATTTCCCCGATCAACTTTAAAAAACCTATCTCTGATGAAATTTTTTTCATCAATGAAAATAATAAAAATAAAAATTTTAATATGAAATCTATCAAATCATAATTGTATATATCTAAAGAAATTATTAGATGTGGAATATACTATAATCGATGCATATAATTAGTAACCGAGACAAATTATATAATAAATATAACAGAAAAAAACTAATACATAATATTATATTAGGAAAACGAAATTATTGAATATTAAATGAACTTTCATTAATTAAAAACAAGGTTATTTACAAATTTTATAACACTATATATTGAAATTAATTAAAAGATATTTTGGACAATAATTATTTAAAATAAAATTATTAAATGAATAATTTCATAACCTTATAATATATTAACAAAACAAAAAATTACTACAATGATTAATTATGTAATCTCAAAATATACAGTGAGAAAATAATAATTTTATACTATATTTAGGTTGAGGTAATGAGTAAATACATTAAAAAAACAAACCAAATCTGAGTATATTTATTATTCAATACCATAATAATATAATCTAAAAAAACCCAATTCAATGAATCTAGAAGAATCATGATCAAATGGTATCTAGTTTATTTTTAAATACATAGATTAAAATAAATATGATTATTGGTAGAATAAATGATTTACCTAGAACTCATTTGTTTGATGTTTAAGAAGAATCAGATAAATAAATTGATGTATAAGGGGAGATCACTAGGAATAGTTGAGGGAGTATTCCATGTAGGTGTGTGGGTAATTAGGTATTATGGGGGAGGATAGATCATGGGGATGAATTTTGGGAAAGCCATACTAATGTTTTAAAAAAAACATTGGTATTTCCTTGATTATACTTATGGTTTTTTAAAGCTATTGGTATAGGGTCTTAGTTTTGACTCTATAACAATAGTTTGTATAAACCATTGGTATAGGGATTCTATAACCATAGTTTTTTAAAATCATTGGTATATAAGTGTTGGTATAGGTTGAAATTATAGTATTGTTATATATTTTTGTCTTTTTTCTCTATATTGAAAGTTGGAGAGAAAGAAAGAAAGAATAATTGTTTAGTTTTTCTTGTATAAAGGAAATGAAATTGAATCACCAAAAAATATGTTAGTAAGAAATGTAGGTAGTCCCAAGATTAATTCCAGTGGGTTCAATAATTATTTACTTTAGTTATAAATCTCTAAAATAAATAAGTAGAATCTATATCATTCATCCACTAAAAATCCACTAGTTTCTCACACATAAAATTACTAATCTTCTTGAGGATCCTTAAATAGACCAATAACTCATTTTCTCCTGGTGAATTGGAAAACAAATTGCTCAATCATGTGAATGTACTTACTCACACACCTGGAAGAAATAACGTACCATTATTCCTTTCAAGAAAAACACTAGTATGAACTAAAATCTAAATGAAGGGAGGATTTGAAGTGAAATAAGTAGAGGTTTGAAATAGTGTTAATTGAATATATAGTGACAATTGCCCCTGTAAACACCATATTCATTATCAAACCATAATTAGAGAAGAAATAGATTAATAATTGAAATAGAAAATTTAAGAAAACAATTGTAACTACCCTTGAACTACCCACATTGGTTTAATTATCAATTATTATAGAGATAGAGATCACAGACACATCGTAGAGTTTGATAAAAACATGAAATAAATTGAGGGAGAAGAGAATGAAACAACATAAGGTACAAAGAATGTAGAATTATAAATAATTGCCTAAAAAATAGAAAACTCTAATCTATCCAAGGCCGAAGCTAAGGTTTAGATATTTAGAAGTGGGGAAAGAGGGGATAATTTATAGGAATCATCCTATTACTCCCTTTAAAACTTGAATTTATATAATGAGAGAAATGGGGCTCACCTTCTTAGGATAGGCTACATGTATACAGGTCGAGGGTCAATATTTCAATAGGTGGGAACCATCTCAAATATCCCTAGCTTGAAAATCATTCCCATGATTCAACTCCATACCCGTTATGGAAGAATCAGAGTGAAAGTGATTAACTCTTTTGTGAGTAATGTGGAAATCAGGTTATGTTCATCATGATGTGTGATATGGAGAGATACATGTGCTCTTGGTTCATTGGGCTTTAGTGAAGGTAGAATTGGGCCTATAAATAATCTTTAAGCAATGGGATTATATATTGGTTTTGGCCCACAAATCCTTAATGTGTTGGGGTTTATATGAGACTTGGAACTGGATACTGATGGTCATTGCTACCTTGCGTGAGCTAGTGTGAATAGTGGTGGTTAAACCACTGTCTTTGACATTCTGGATCAGGCACTTAGTCAAGCATATAGAAGAAAAATACAATATATCATCATTTAATTGAAATTGGGTGTTAGATATGATTTATACTACACAAATAAAAATAATCATTAGAATTATATATAAGGATGATGTAGAAAACACTTCAGGCTTTGTGTCAGGGTAATATTGGATATCGTTTCTAGAGTTAGTGAGATTTTGGACTCATGTATTCAATATGGAAAGTTTGGTTTAATGATTGTGCTCATAAAAAATGGTGTGAGATTCATGTATAATTTTACTAAGGGCATTTGTGAATAGCTGATGTTGTAAGGGCTCTATGAGGAGATAATCTCAATTTTTCAAGCATTGTGTGGTTGGAAATCAGGCTCCATGTCTTACTGTATATCATCAGATATGGTTGGGACTTAGCTGCATGCATTGAGGAGGATTTGTGTGAACATGCACGGGTATAGTGCAAATGAGAGGAGGCTTCATCCATGAGATGTTTGGTGAAGTTTGGCTTAATCATCAAGGGATATTCCTTTGAGTAAAATTATCAAACATCTTGTGTGCAACCACCTTCACACTTGTAGTGGGTGAATGGGGAAGAAGAAAGGTCCCCTCATATTTAAACATATACATAGGGAGAAAAAAATAGAAGTGATCCCAATTATTTTGTTTGATGTATATTATTTAGGAGTTTTTGTTGAATATTCTTCAACAATATAAATTTTATCTAGGATCTATTGGAACACATCTTCTTTAGTGAACTTATAAAATTCTCTATCTAAAATATGAGCTAGTGGCATAGCCATCCTCTCACCCCCAGTACTTCATTGTTCTCACATAGAACCTCACAAGGATTTTGTCGATACTTATTTGATGGATATTGGGTCAAAAAATTAAGATACTCTGGTGGTCTATGTAAGAACTGAAGATTTATTAAAATAAGAACTTTATATTCTATAGTGTACATGACACTCAGCACCAATCCTAAATGAACCATGAAATATTATTATTTAAATTTAACTGTTATAAACTGGATATTAAATTGGAAGGTATAAATAGGATTAAGTTCATTATGATATATATATATATAAAGTTTCTTCTCAATACAAATTTATTGATTAGTTTTTTTGAAATAAGTACTCAATTTTTAGTAAAGTTGTCTTATTCTTCAAAAATGTTATTATTGATTTTTGTGAGAAAATATTATAAGTAATTTATAAAAAATTTAGAAAATTAATTTGATAAAATGTACTTAATTTTTCAAATAATCATATAAAAATTAATTTAGGTTGAATTTTTATAAATTTTATAAAAAGTTTGATTTTCTATTGATTACTATAAAATACTGATTTTTACTAAAAACTAATTTTTTGTTTCAAGAATGAAAAAAGTTACATATTTTTTAAAATAGTTTTAAATTAAAATAAGTTCTATTATATTATGAACAGTCCAATTAAGCTCGTTGGAATAAATTTTATAAATTAATTTTTTATAAAAACATTTTTATACTTAAAAATGTATTTTTCTAAAAAAATTATTTTCATATTAATTATTATTTGATGAAGGGAATTAGAAACTTATCAACTTAGGCTTGAAATTAAATAGTTTAAGGGAAACTCTTCTTTGAGAATAACCTATATAAAATTTAAAATAAAGAAAAATACAAAATTCCACTCTCTTACTTTTAAATATCTATTATGTATCCACATAGTGAAAAAAAGTTATGAAAGAATATACAACTATATTTTGATCATAATGAAATTATTTTCATGATGGGAATTTATTTATAATTTTTATTAGCTATATAAGTACCTTAAATTATAATACAATGCCGATATAATATTTTTTCTTCTAATAGAAAAATAAATAAATGATTTTAAAATATTTTAAGTAATATAATTTGAATGAGTTTTAGTGTTCCATGAATTTTATAGATTAACATGACATATTATTGATTCTTTAAAGTATTATATTTTAATTCCAACTTTGTATTTATGTTTTTAAGTTAAATTAATTTAATAGTGTCAAAATTGGCATCAGTGATATTTTATCAAAATAATATTTTATTAAATTTTTTAAAAAATATTAAAAATCATAAAAGAATAGAAGTTAGATAAGATATGGTCGAAAATTTCATCCCTCATCCATTTATGGGATAATTATAAGTAAAATTATAACCCATTAAGTGTAAAAAAGGTGTTACTGCGATTAAGGTTAAAATAGGTTAACTGAGGGATAAAACAAAAGGATAAGGTTTAAGAAAATGATTAAACTTGTCTAAATATTATTGGATGATGGAATTTCAACCGTATCCAACCTCATATTTAAATTTATAGTCATTTGGAAGCATTTTTCTAGATAATAACATTATTATATTTTAATGTTTTTAGAAATCCCAAGAGATTCGTTCCCCTCAATTTTAAAAGGTAACCCCTCTTTTCTCTTATTCACACCACATAGAGCCTTATAGCTCAACTAAACCCTAAAATATTGTCTTATTCACTCCCTTAGAAACATTATATAGGTACTGGTATTCCTAAAAGACTAACCTTAGGGCCCTTAATAAGATATCTAAAGGAGTTGTTTCAAAGAATTGGTGGCTAGAGAGCTTTTGAAGCAAGTCAAACTCAAGGCAAGGGTTTATCATCTCAAATTGTCTTCTTTGATAAATATGTTATGTTGTGAACCTATATTTTTTATAAGGTATATATAATACCCCTTGATAAGTTATATCATTATTATCTTCATTTTCATGATATTTAAAACTTTATTTGAAATTATTATTTAACAAGGCTTATGATTCAAATTTTACCAAACCTTTAAGAGTTTTATGTTACAATATCATTTATTTATTAGGATTGTTTATTATTCTATTTTTGATGATGAAATATTCTTTTCTACCTCTCAATAAACTCATGAATTTTCTTCTCCTCTAGTTATTTCTTTAGAATACATGTTTTCCTTTTATTTCCCCACCTTAAGTACCGAACAGACCAAAAATACATTTTAATGAAAATTGATTTTATTTCTCCCTTCATTTGAATTTTTTTCCTTAAATATCCATGT
Source organism: Viscum album (assembly GCA_963277665.1). Taxonomy (NCBI): domain Eukaryota; kingdom Viridiplantae; phylum Streptophyta; class Magnoliopsida; order Santalales; family Viscaceae; genus Viscum; species Viscum album. Next base: position 219,795,171 of record OY728163.1, read on the forward strand.
TTTTTTAAAAATTGAAAAATAAGGTTTTTACTATTATCCTATGAATATTTAAATTCATTTTTACCCATGTTTAAATTTTTACAAAATGGTTTAAAATGAATCTTCTTATCATTTTCAAAACAAGATAATTTTTGAAGTTTTCTACATAAGTGTAAAGGGAATAAAATTTTCCTCTGTAATGATTGATAAATACTTGAATATTCCATTAAATGTTCCCAATTTTATCTTCAAAGAAAATGTTTTCCTTAATATTTGGAACTTTTTTATGTTTTAAATAGGTTATTTGAAAGTAAAAAAGGATATTTTCCTCATAAAAATTTCTAGTGATATTCTAAAAGAATTTTTCATCTATGATAACATCCTTTGATATTACTTATACTTGAATGAGGATATGATCCAATGATACCAACCATATTCCTTCCCTGGCAGGTTTATGATTATAATTATGGCATGTTTATGAAACCTATTTATTTTTCCATGGGTTGTGTTATAATGTTAAGATTTATGATCTAGTGGAATTTATATGAATTAATTATTATTATTTGATGGTTAGGTTAGTTAAGGTACACCAATGCATGGGGTAAATATGGATAACTCATGAGGTAAATATGTTAAACACGAACCATATTTCATGTTCACAATTTCATTCATGTACCTAGTTTTCATGTCCATAATATTAAGCATGGACTTGGATTTAATGTCCACAAGTTTATGTGTGGACCTGGATTTCATGTCCAAAAGTTTATGTTGAGACCTGGTTTTCACATCCATAAGTTTGTGTGAAGGCTTAATTTAATGTTGTTAACTTAATGAGTAAACCTATTTCTATTTATAAATGTTCACTAAGTTATAAGATTATGTTTTTTTCATATTTCTATGTCTATTTTATTCTCTTATGGATCATGTTTATTGATTTATTTTATGATACATGTCTTATGAACTGCCAATATTTATTTCAGGATTGAGGATTATAATCTATGTTATGCAGGATATGGTTTTCAAATATTAAGATCATGTTCTCATACTCTTATTATCTTTTTATTATTAAGTGATCATTGATATCACCCTTGTTTACCATTACTAAAAATTTGACTCCACCGTTTCTTATGTCTCCATTCTCCATATTATGAAGTGGGTTTTTTAGGGCATGTATAAGAAGAGTACTATGTTGGAAGTTCTTTATATGGGATGTTTTATACCTTTAAAGAATAATAATATTATATATCTAGTATATAAAGACACTAATCCTTTACGTTCCTCAGACATATATTTTTAAAATATATGGGATTTGCATCTAATAAGGTGTAATATCTATGTATGGAAATTATAGGTCACTATAGTAGGTATCAAAGGATAGGTTTAATTAATATTTGGATATTAGAGTTTGAGGAATTTTGTAAAAACTATAAAAATATGTATAAGAATAGGATAACATCCTAGAGTATCGGTAAAGAAGAGATTATGTGGTTTTCAGGTAATACATCTATGTTTGGATACTACAACTGGATTTTGTTTTGGAATAGATGCACATTGAGGTAATTACCTTGAAAAAAGTTCATCAAGTATATCTCAACCATCATTTTAGTGCATGGTGAGTGTTCCCTTGTTTTTCTCTTGTTTTGAAACTCCCACGGGGTATTCTTGGGTTAATTTAAATTTTCTCTTTAAAACATTATGAAGGATTTGAATAGATGATAAACTTGAATGACCTTGGTGTCCTAATTTAGGGAATCTTAGGAATGATGTTCATGAATATAATATTGTTCAATATAACATTGATAAATTTATTATTACACTAATTTTTTGTTTTTAGTCAATGGATGGAACCCAAAGGAATCATGTAAATAATGAATGTTATAAACAATTAAATGATCATCCTCATGAGTAACCAAATGTCTTAGAGGCTGGGATGAAATATTTTGTGACTATTCTCACTCTGCTCTCCCAAGATATAAGTGGAAACATAGGTCACTTTGATCTCCAAATTTACCAAGGAGGGAGAAAAATGCCATCAAATATTTTATATGACAATTCCCAGCCTCATTCTGACTTATGATCCAATGGTTACTGAGAAATGGATCAATGTGATGAAAGATATAATTTCTATTCTTCAGTGATCGGACTATGAAAAAGTTTTTCCAGACATTTACTATTTTTAAGGAGAATTATATCAATATTGGCATCTTATTAAGAAAATAAGTAGAGGATGAAATTTAATTCATGAAATGGAATGAGTTTAAGAGGATTTTTTTCAGTATTTACTTCCCTCATATTTGACATAAAAAAAGGAGAAGTAATTATTGAGATTAAGAAAAAGGATGATAAATACATTGGTGCCTATGAGGAAAAATTTACAAGACATGCAAGGTATGAATTTTTTTAATCATCTATCCTAATAGAAAAACCGATCAATTATTTAGTGGTTTGAAAAAAGTAATCTAAATGCATTATCCATAAGGGAATTTGGATGATATGAGGAAATAATTTGATCTAAACTCAAAGTGGAAATATAATCTAGAAAACCTTATAGTCTTGGTGATAGGAAAAGTAATATGGAGTTTCATGAAATATTCAATGACATATCACAAGGATGGAAGACAATTTTTCAAACTCATAATTTCCAAAAATGTTGTAAGGAGCACTATTATGAATTCCTGAATGGAATAAGAATATGTTTTAAGGGTGAGAAACATGACCATAAAGTAAAATATTTTCAAAGTATTGTGAAGAATCTAGTAAATGAAAGGAACAAAGTGAGGTTTTAACAAAATACACCACCTATAATTCAATTCTTTAGATAAAATTTGTTTTAGAATTATGAAAATAAATTCCCTAATCTAAGGGATAATGATGATAATAATCCACAACCACCTTTAAAGACAAAGGATAAAGTGAAAGATTATGTAATCTTAATAGTTGAATAAAATCATGATAATTCAGGCACACTTATCCTCCTCTATAGAGTTGGGATTTCATGTTGGAGTTTTTATGAATGATCCCTCCCAAAATATTATTATTCACATTTTATTGAAAATTGATATGATTCTGAGAATTGATTAGCTGTCTCTATGTATATTATGGAATAATGAAGTCGCGTTTTATATTATGAATCAACTTATAATTGTCTATTAGTGCAGGGATGAACCTTAACTTCCAATAGAAAAGTTTTTGTCTAAGATAAGATATTATTTGAGTAATAAAATGTGAATTATATTTTGGAAGAATATATGGTTTTATTGTGAATTTATTTTTGGGAAATGGTTTGGGTATATAAATTTGTTATGATACTTCACGATTTATTAAGATTATTATCATGATAATCATGGAAGTTTATGAGTTTAAATCATTCCAATATTTGGGACTCAATTTTGGTTAGAAATATTTTAGAGAAGCCTTAAGGTTAACTATTTATGGAATTGATTAAGTTGAAATTTGGATATTATTGGATAACTTATGCTAACAATTTTGGTTTTGATAAATATTTAAAGGTTTAAGTAATTAATTATTGATCTTATGATTTATTAAAAGTTAATTTTAGTTCTTCAGACATGAAAAAATTATCTAGAATATCCATTTATTGGGGTAAGAGATGAGATAGAAGTTGAATTGATTAAAGGAGAACCAAAGTATAGAATTGTGAATATAAAATGGAAATTAATAAACTAAATATATTTTATTGGTTACTTTATATTGATTTTAAAATAATCCCTCAACTTTATTAAAAGGACTATAAAACAAAAACATTATCCATTTAATTTTATTTTTGATGAATTAATGATCTTTTAATCCATCAAAAATTTATGGTTTTATGGTTGTTAAATTTCTCATGACCATGTTCTATATCACTCTCTATTAATTCTTGGGAATTATTACTATCTTCCATTTAAATATTTCCACTTCACACTAATTTTCTCGTATTTGGAAACCTAAATTTGTGCTATTTCATATTACCTTCTTATTTTCCTTTCCCTCTTTTAAAGAGGAAGTTTTATTAACCCTTTTTATGATGTGGGTTTTCCACAAATGTATTTTCAAATGTCAAAAACTTGATTATCTTCCATAAGTTCAAATTAAGAGGGATAAATTTATTAAGGGGTGGGAGGGAGAATTTAATACTTCAATAGTTTTTAAAATAATAACATTATCTTTTATAGTGTACACGACACACAACACCAAGCCTAAACAAACCATGAAATATTATTATTTAAACTTTATTGTTATAACATTGCAATTAAATTGGTGAGTATGAATAGTATTAATTTAATTATTAAATATATATAAATTTTCTTATCAATAAAAATGTATTGATTAATTTATAGGAAACCAGAACTCAATTTTTAGTAAAGTCATTTTAATCTTGAAAAATACATTTTCATCAGAAAAAATTATTTATTTTCATATAAAAATACTACAATTAATTTCTAGAAATTTTATAAAATATATTTTATAAAATTGAATTTATTTTTCAAATAATAATATCAAAATTATCTTTGGGATACTTTTTGGTATTTTTCTGAAAAGTATGATTTTCCAGCGAATATTGAAAAATAATAATTTTCATTGAAAACTATATTTTTGTTTCAAGTATATAAAAAGTTCCATTTAATTTAAAAATGGTTTAAAATTAAAATTTGTTATATTATAATATTAATAATACAAATTTAATTTTAATTAATTTTATACTTGTTTTTTTGTATAAAAACATTTTTACACTTAAAAAAGCATTTTACTAAAAAACTGCTTTTCAACACATTTTGTGGGTTTAATTTTTAATTAAATTATGACAATTATAGAATTGAATATTAAAAAATGGATTAAATATTTGGAATCTATATGTATAAATTTTGTAAATATGTTCCTTTTGTTTTTTTTTTCATTAAGAATATTAATCATGGTACAATTTATCACCTCAGTAAAAGGTAAATTAGGTTAAACTGGGATAAAACTAATTTTTAAGGTCACCATTTCTTCATATTAATTATTATTAGATGATGGTAATTATAATATTATCACATTAGGATCTGGATTTATTTTTTTAAGGGACACTATTCAATGAAAAAGTATTATATAATACTTAAAACAAAGAAAAATAAAAAATGTCAGTCTCTTACTTTTAATTATCTATTATGTCCCCACATAGGGAAAAAATATTAATGAATATAAATGTATATTTTGAGAATAATGAACTTATTTTAATTATTAAAATTTATTTATAATTTTTAGTAATTATATAATTACCTTAAATTCTATTGAAACATCAACACAATATTTCTTCAATTAATAGAAAAATAAATTAAATGATTTTAAAATTATTAAAAGTAATATAATTTGTATGATTTATAGTATTCCATGAATTTTATAGACTAATATGATATAGTAGTGCTATATTAAAGGATTTTATTCAAATTATAGCTTTTAATTTGTGTATTTTAAGTCAATTTAATTTAATAGTGTCAAAATTGACATTAATGATATTTTATCAAAAGTAATATATTATTAAATTATTTAAAAATCATAAAAATCTTGAAAGAGGGAAAGGTGGATAATATATGGTTTAAAATTTTATTCCTTGTCTATTTATAGTCCAATCATCACCTTATAAGTAAAATTATATCTCTTTAAGTGTGAAAAAGATGTTGGTGCGATTAATGTTAAAATAGATTATGGGGTGAAACCAAAGGATAATGTTTAAAACACCACTCAAACCTATCCAAATTTTATTGGATGATAGAATTTAAACCCTGTATTACCTTATATTTTAATCCTTTTCCATTTGGATAAATTTTTATATATTATTAAATTATTATATTTTAATATTCTGAGAAATCCCAAGAGTTCCCCTCCACTCAATTATAAAGGGGCACCCCTCCTTATTATTCTTCACAACACTTTGAACCTTATAGCTCAGCCAAACCCTACATAATTGTCTTATTTAAACCCCTAGGAACTTTTTAGAGGTCATTTTATTAAAAAAATATCAACACTAGGGCCCTTTAGAGGATATATAAATGAGTTGATTAAAATAATAAGAGGCTAGAGCGCTTTCTAAGCAAGTCAAACTTGAGGTAAGGATTTATCATCTGAAATAATATTATTTAGGAAATATGTTATGTTATAAACCTATATTATTTTATGAGGAGTATATAATTTCATCTTACATGTTATATCATAATTATCCTCATGTTCTTGATATTTAAAGTTTTATTTGAAGTTATTCTTACTTAGAGCTTATGATTCAAATGTTACCAAAACGGTAAATTGTTTATGTTACAATCTTATTATTTGTCAGGATTATTTATGATTATGTTTCTAATGATGAAATATTATGGTCTACCTTTCAAGAAACTCATTTATTTTCTTCTCCTATGGTTTTTTCTAGAGAATTCATGTTTTCCTTTTATTCTCTCTCCCTTAAGTACTCAAGAGACCGAAAATATGTTTTTAAGGAAAATCAACATTATTTCTCTCTTCGGTAATTTTTTTATTCCATATCTATGTTTTCTAAAAAATGTTTAAAATAAGGTTTTTAATATTTTCCTATGATTTTTAAGTCATTTTTACCAATCTTTGACTTTTTAGAAAATAGTTAAAAAGTAATCTTCTTATCATTTTCCGAAAGATTTACTTTTTAACTTTTTCTACAAAATTGTGAAAGGAATGTTTTATTTTAACATATATGAAATGGATTAAATTTCCCATAACCATGACCGATCAGTAATTTTAATCTTCTCTTACCAGTATCCATGTTTATTTTCAAATAAAATATTTTCCTTAATATCTTTGAAATTTTTGTTTTTTAAAAATGCTATTCCAAAGTGAAAAGGATATTTTCCAGAAGAAATTTTCCAATGATCCTTTAAAGGATATTTTCATCTATGATTACATCCTTTGATTTTACTCATAATTTACCAAGGATATGATCCAATAACAATCCTTATTATTTCTATGGGCAATTTATGATTATGATGAGGAGATGTTTATGAAGCTAGTTTATTTTCCATGGGTTATATTATATTGTTTTGATTAATGATATGTTGGAATTTATTTAAATGAATTATGATTATATGATGGTAGGGTACTTTAAATAACTCCAATGCATTGGGTATATATGGATAACTCATGAGGTAAATATGTTTTGTGTGAACCTGATTCCATGTTCACAATTTCATGTATGGACCTAGTTTTAATTTCTATAAGATTAAGAATGGAATTTGGATTTCATGTCTATAAATTTATGAATGGACCTAGATTTCATGTTCATAAGATTAGGAATGGACCTAGTTTTCATGTACATAATTTTTTGAAAGGTCTTGATTTATTTTCCTTAACTTAATGAATGAACCTATTTCTATTTATACATGTTCACTATGTTATAATATTATGTTTTTCTACGTTACTATTTCTATGTTATGATCTCATGGATCATGTTCATTGATATTATTTATGATACATGTCTTATACACTGCTGGTTTTTTCCCATGACTCGGGATTTTGATCTATGTTATGGATGATATGGTTTTTACATATTAAGTTCATGTTCTAATACCCTTATTCTCATGTTATGATTAAATTATCATTAATATCACCCTTATTTACCCTTAATGAGAATCTGAGATCACCCTTCATTTTGTATCTTTTCTATTGGTTAGGAAGATGGTTTTAATTATGGAATGTATAAGAATAGTACTACGTGGGAATATCTTTATGGGAGATATTGAAGATCTTTCAATAAAAAATAAACTGTGTATACAGTCTCTAAAGAAACCAAACCTTTGTGATCCTTAGGTATGTATTTATAAAATATATTGGAAATTTTTTTAATAAGATAGAATATATATAAGAAAAGTATGATTATCTATAGTTTGTATGATTAGAAGTATGATACTTTATCTTCATAGTGGAATTTGGAGTTGGATTCATTCATAGGATACATGATAAGTTTCTTAGGGATCAATCAATTGATCAATCATAAAAGGACTGGTCATGGTTACTTTGAACCTATGGTAGGTTAAATGTGGATGTGGTCAATTTAATGAAGGGTGTGCCATCATAGAGAGGGTGTATTCAGTTGAATGTGGTAGTTGATGTCTTCATGTAGATAGTTGTGTGAGAGGTTCCATGGTTGAATACTTTGAAAGGGTTTAGTCATTTATAAATTCATATAGTAGATACCTCCCAGGGTAAGTCGAGTCACCGTGAGGTTACAACCTTCAGCCTTCATCTGCTGAAGTAAAATACAAACTTCTTCAATGCAGAATTTATAAAAATTATGTTAAAATCAATTAAATAATGAAAATTATATATTTAATTCCTTTATACAATTTAGTTCCAAAATTTAGAGATCATATTCATGAATTTGAATTTAATACTAAAAATAAATAAACATATAAAAAACAACATTTGATCCATTTATTAGTTGAATTAAAAATTCCAAACAATATAAAAAATGTTTTAATTACACAAGATTTATTTCAATCAAGGTTTTAATTTTCATGGAAAAAATGAAACTATTGGAAATTTCACATTTCGTCACTCCTTCACACTAAGTTTATTGTACTCATTGGCAGTTCTACCACTGATGATTTTCTATTTAAATTTGACATACCTCTAAAAAAATATTTTCATTTCTTTATTAAAAATTCCAACCCACCAATTCAAATATTCTAGAATAATATTCACAAGTAGTTAATCACATCAACCATCACTGATAACACAATATTAAATAACAATTTTCCAGACTTCATTTTAATAAATTAGTAATAATGTCACCCTAGTTTAATATGTAAATGCATGAAATAGTACAACCATAACTTCAAAGGCTGTGCAAATTTTCCAAAAAAAAACTAGAATCACTCAAGTATGTATAGGGAGAACCAAAATCCATCCCAAAATAGTAAAAAAAGTTCTAACAAATTTTTTTCCCAATCATATTTTCAATTCCAGTTTAAATGGATTATTCAGAAAAATAAATCAATGAAATTAAGAGACTTACTCATAGAAAATTATAAATACCAAACTAAGAGTGAGGGAACATTTTTGGTTCCTTCCATTTAGAATTTCAATATTCTTTATACATGAATTTAATCCATTACCATCACTCTAATTCAAGAAAAAATTATAATTCTAGGAGGGAAATATATATATTTAAATTGGAATTATAATATTAACAAGTAGAACTTACATTTATCACTCAATATTAATCCCCTTATACCAAATCTATAATTTCCTTTTCATTGATACAAATCAATTTAATTTTTTATAGCTCAATTTCCCCTTATTTATCTAGGGTCATTATTCCCCTCACCCAAATGAATTCATTTTTGAAAAGTGGGTACTTATTAAATTTTTCCTACCCATGATTATTCAAAGAACTATACAAATCAAATATTGATTATAAACAAATGGCATTTATTTACTCACACACTCAGTGCCTAATGTCTCAAAGATTCATCAAGGGATCCCAATATCCCATTTTACTCTAGTATAAAAAGACTTATATCAATTTTTTTGTTGGATTCTTGGGGTGTTCTTTTTCACAAAATCTAAGTTTCCTTGAATTAAGTTCAAAATTCCAATTCCCACAAGTAATAATTTCAATTATATAAAGATATTTTCATGTACACTCCTTTCCTTAGTTCTAAAAACAAATTTCCCTGAAAACAGTGGTAAAAATTACTTAGAAATCATTTTATATTTTAGGGTTAAATAATATGAAAAAATTATTTACAATAAAAATGTAGTTCAAAATTGATTAGTTTTTTCAATTAAAATCAAGAAATTTTGGAAACTCAAAACCTATACAAAAATAATTATACTTGTTTAGAACAAAAAAATTATTTTTATGATTTTTGTTATTTTTTTATACTAATTATTTTATGTTTTATTTTTATTATTTTTATTATTTTCAAAAATGGATTCACTAAAACATGCCAAAAACATCAAGAAAGTAAAGATAAAAGAGTTCATACAAAGAAACTGTGAGTTACCCCCCATACTCAATCTCAACTATATCCTCAAAGAAATCCAATACTAATCATGCAATCTCAATCAGATAATGAAAATAAGATAACATGATAAATGAGTATGAAAGGAGACAGACTAGGTGAAATTATTACTTGAATTTAGACTACCTAAGTGGGATATTATTCCCACTCTTATTAGATTCTAATGGCCTTTAAGTAAGTGCTGAAGTAGTTGTTTATCTTGTAGCTTGTATAGAGAAACAAGTATATTTTTACATTTTATTAAAAATTAATTGATAAAATTGAAGGTAGAAGAAAAGTTTAGAAAAGGGAGAAAATAGTAGGTATAAACCCCAAGAAGTATTAAAGTTTATCCTATACATAACTAGACAACACTAATATTATCCCTAGTTAGTTTGTGGGTTAGGCTTGTATAGTAAGAGTCACCACATTTGTCTCTTCCCATAGGTCTTCTTAGTTTTATTCTTATTTTGGAGGTCCCCTTTGACATAGAACTTTATATAGACTCCCTGATTAGTGGGATGTATTCTATAAATTTGGGGTGGAGGTATGATATATAGGATCTCCTTAACCACTTGTCCTATTTCATCTTTTTCACACTATTTCCGGGATGCCTTCAATAAATTATCAAAATAATATTCATTAATACCTTATTAGATTACTGGTATACTTTATTAGACCATAAAGTTTTCTTTATCTTTATCCTAAACATCAATTATCATATTCTTCTTGAGTTTGGATACCTCTATTATCATGGTAGCCTCATCCAAATTCCCTAGGGCTAGTAAAAAGGTGATGATTTTTCATAGTGAAATAAAAAAATATATTTTAATTAAAATTGTGTAAAATCGATATATGAACTAAAAATATGTCCATATTCTTCCAACGCATCAACCTTAAGTTCCGCCTCCTTGTAAAAGGTGCTTGGGAAGTCATTTATTGTACCTATAGGTCAGGGATCTTTAAGTCTATCCTTAAAAACAAATCCATCCTGGGTAGGCATCAATTGGGATGAATCTTCTATTAAAACAAAAGAGAGGTCAAATTGTAAAGTAGTAATAATGAATTTTATAAATGATGAATCTATTTTAAGATCAAATCACTCTTGATTTTTAACACACAATTCATTATGAAGGTGAGAAACCACTTTGAAATATTTTTTTGTTTGTGGGGAAAATAGCGACCATTACAACTTTTCTTTAAAAGTGAACCCATCTATTCCTCCGTCATCATTATCATCTAGGACCTAAAAGAATTTTAATGATTCTAAAATTTTAAAATAATTGATATTTTTATAAATTTGAGTTTCAATGAAATCATATAAATAAAAGTTCAAAGTAGTCTCTCTCTCTCTATGATATCATCTTTTAATTCATTTTTAAAATAAAATTCCAATGGATAAATGAGTTCTTGAGTAAACAGTGGTACTAATATTATTCTTGAAGATATTATAGTTATCCCACCACCATGGTTATTATGATAAGTGGGAACTAAATTTCTATTTTATTCTCTTTTTCCTCCTTTGAAGATTTCATTTTTGGTAATTAGATACGACCTTCTTATATTGGTCCATCAGTCCATCTAGGGTGAGTTTGTTTTCAATTTGTGTTTACAACTCAAGATGGTGTGTATAATGACATGAAAAATTATTTTTAAATATTTTTTTATCCATAATAGTAATCTCCTAAACCATTTTGTGAACTAGTATAAAATTTCATGATTTTTAATGTTCATTTGACACCAGTAAATTATTTACAGTTTGGAAGAGAAAAAATGAGTTTCTAACCTAACTCCCAGTAATGATGCCAAGTTTATCATGTTTTATTTATGATATATAGTCAAAAAGACATTTATCAACCAAGTATATAATCTAGTGGACTGACTAGGGTTATTCTCAAGGATTCATGGGGTCAATTCCTCAGTAACTCGATTACTTATGTATTTTTTTATATATTTTAAAATTAAGAGATAAAGGAAGATTTATTATTTATTTTGTTTTATTGAATAAATTAAATGAAATTAAATAATTAAACCATGTTTTGGATATAAATTTAGGATGTCCTTGGTTGAATTATAGTGGGTTAATCATTATTTTTTTATAAATCTCTCAAATCAATAAGAATAATCAATATTATTCATCCACTCACCCTCCACTAGTTTCTTATGTATGAAATTACCAATATTCTCAAGGATCCTCACACATACTAGAAACTAATTTGTTTTACTTAGTGAGTGAGAAATAAAATTCCTCAAAAGGTTGATTAGACTTACTCATACACTGAGAAGAAATCATATACCATTATTACTTTAAAACCACACTACACCACTAGTATGTAGTGTGATCTATACGAAGGGATAAATTTATGATAGAAAATTAGAGGAGTGATATAGTGTTATTAGAATATATAGATATAGTCAAATACTCTACACACCACATTCACTATCACACTAGAATTAGAGAAGAAATATAATTATAATTGGGAAAAAAATTCAGTAAAACCATTATAAATCCCCTTGGACCATCCAAAATGGGTTAGTTCTCTATTTTTATAGAGTTTGAGATCACTAGGACATCATAGATATTGATAAAATAATCAAATAAATTGAGGGAGAAGAGAATGACATATTACAATGAACAAATAAAACAAAATTAAAAGTAATTATAGAAAAATAGTAAATCATAATCTATCTGATTCTAAATCCAAGGTTCAAATAATTAATAGTGCGAAAAAGGTGATAATTTATAGGAATATTCTTTTTCCTCTATTTACAACTTGAATTTCAGTGTTGACAGCTATGAGATTCTACTTCCTCATATGGGTTTCATGTGTATTGCCTAAGGATCAGGATTTCACCTGGTGGGTACTATCTCATATCTCAGAAGCTTAGAACTTATTCCCCTGATTGAGCTCCATACTCATTTTAGTGGAATCATAGAAAAATAATTTTATTTTGACACTATTAAATTTGAAATTAGGTTCTCTTTAACATGCTCACATGGGAAGGAAAAACTCATATTCTATTGATTAATAGGGATTTCGTGAAGGTATGATTGGGCCTAAAAATGATCTTTAACTACTGGGATTCAATATTGGGTCTGGTCTAGTGGCCCGTCATGGTGTCAGGGATGGTCCTGGACTTGAGCCGAGATACTGATAGTTGGTACTACCTCATGAAAGCAAGGGTGGAGAGTGGTTTTCACGCCACTGACTTTAGCTTACAATATTTGTAATTTACTTGAGAATCTAAAAGGTATATTCATGTTAGTGTCATGGAATTTTAGTTGTATGTTTGATATGCTATATACTTGAAAAAAAAGAAACATTAGAATTATTTGTAAGGATAATGTCTAAACACTTCAGGCATTGTGTGAGGGGTGGATTGAGAGTACTCACATAAGATGGTGGTATTTTGGACTCATGGATTCAGTAGGGTAGGCACATGTTGATGATCATCTTAATCCAACATGGTGTGAGATTCATTTTGATATTCCCATAAGGATCTTCCACTCTTTAATTTTGTGGGGATGTATGAGGAGATGATGTTGGTTGGTCAAGAACTGTGCTATTGGAAATCGAGATTTATAGCTTGATACATGTATTGGGATCTAGTTTGTACTTCTCTATATGCATTAAGTAGGATTAAGGTGAACATGAACTAGTACACTATGTACAAGAGGAGGCTTCATCCATGAGTTGGTTGATAAATTGTGGTTTGATCATCAATGGACATTCCTTTGAGAAAAATCCTCAAACACCTTATGTGTGACCACCTTTACACTCGCAGTGAGTTAATGGGGAATTATTGAGGGACCTAAAACTGAAAAATATATACAAGGAATAGAATAACCAACAAAGAGATTACACTTATTTTATTTGATATATATTCTTTAGGAGTTTTTATGAAATCTTGTTCAAAAATCTATATTTTTCCCAGATCCATTATAGCTCATCGTCTTTAATGAACTCTAATGATTCTTTAACTAAAATATGAGATGGTGGATTGGTCATTCACTCATGTTTGATGTTTCTTTGAGCTTATTTATCACCTTAAAATGTTTGAATTGAAACTTATTTGATCAATATTGGGTTTATCACTCGATATGTTGTGGTGATTTTCCTCTTGGAAAAAGTATAATTGGTCTTCATAGTGAATTTAATGTTTTAATTCATGCATGGGTTTCATGGAAGGTTGTATGGGGTGTATTATATTGATCGACCATGATAGGGGTTAGCAGGATCCCTTTGAACCTAAAGTAGGTTGAAAGGGTATGATGCTGATTTAGTGATGCGTGTTGTATCTTAGAGAGGGAATGATTAGTTGAATGTGGAATATGAGGTATTTATGAATCCAATAGAGTGAGATAAAATTTGGGAGAAAATCACATGGGTGTGATAGATTTGAATATGGGGGGAGAAACAAAAGTTTGTGTGGTAAATATAAGAAATAACATATGGTGTGATATATTTATAGGACGAGATAAAAATCACATGAGCATGATGTGAAAGAAATGAAATTTCTATTTGCAGTGGGTTGAATTTTTAAGATGGGAGTTAAATTGAATGGGCATGATGTGAATAAAATAAAATTTCCATGTTAGGATTTTATTTTTAACATTGGTTACTCCATACCCTTTTTTAAGGTTATTAACATCGATTATTGAAATACATAGTGTTAAAAATACCCTTATAGTAGATTTATATGTCTATTGTTTATAAAAAATATTTTTAACATCTGTAATTAAATAACTGATGTTAAAACATAAATGTTATGTTTACTTTTTATATTTGTGTGAATATTTTTTACCTATCTTAAGGATTTCCTAAATTCATCTTATGCATCATAGGTAATATTGACTCCTTCCATCCAATAGAAAATACAAATTCCTCACCTATCCAGACAGATTTCTTATTTATGATCAAGAGAATATTATGTATATATTTAAAGATCGTACCTATCACCAAGTATATGTTACATATCACAATGATATTTTTTTAATACTTTTCCAATTTGAATCAATATATTCACTATTTTAACTAACATTTTCCTTCATTTATAAAATGAAAAATCAAAGGATGATCAATAGTTGGATATTAATTTTATTCCATAAATTAATAAATTTAATTAAATTGTTAATTTCATAAATTTTAATTAAAATCCAAAAAATAAAATTAAATGATCCCTACATTCCAAAACTCTATAGAAATATATTAACTAATAAATTCCAAGGAATAAAATAAATTAATTATCAACAAATAATAATGAATTAATTACCCTTATCATTAATATTTTAGAAAAAGAAATCCACAACATGTTTACACATAATCATCTTATGAGATATAATTCATTACCCAATGTATTTAAGGGATTTATAATTATAATCCTTAACATTATATTATAGTTTGTTCAAAATCATGTGTACCACATAAAAAAAATATACATGAAGTATAAACATGAAATAAATCCATGAGAAGTGAATGATTTTCATTATAATATGATGAACCATTAGTTGCTGAATTAACATATTAGAAAAAAAGGATAATTTAATACATTATATTGTACATTATTGGGTAGGATTAATTAATAAAAATAGGCTATAAATAAAATATGAAATAACATAATAATAATTATCGAAGATAAGTTTCAAAAATAAAGTTTTTATCAATAATCATTTGAGGTGTCTATGAACTCATCCCACAAAAATAAAGAAATATATCCAAAAAATAAGGAAAGGGAAAATTGAATAAAGTATATTTAAAATTTATTTTTTAAAAAATTTATAAGAGACATAAGGAAAAGAGTGTGTAAGAGATAGTATAAACCCAAAAGAATAGGAATTTTTTTGAGAGTCCTCCTAAAACCTTTTCAAGGAATGACATTAACATGAAAGATTGATATTATAATGAATAGTAATAAAATTCCCTATAAAAGTATACTAATAAAATGAATAAGATTATTAGAGAAAAAATAAATATAAAACCTTTTAAAATAGTATTAGGAAAAGATAAATAATCCAAAAAATAGAAAGGTCGAAAGAGACCCCCTTACCAAATTTATACAGACTGACTTGAACATAAATGATTGAGATTACAATAAATGGATATATGAATAACTTTAAAAGGTTAATAAATAATCTAATAAGATAAATTGAGTGAAAAATATAAAGAAACATTTTAAAATGGGATTGGATAGGTGAGAAAATTGAAAATTAGAAGAGAGTGCAAAGGATAATCCCTTATAAATTTGGTAAGGTAAGAAGGATGGTCCAATCAAAGGGAAAATTTGGAAATCCCTAGAAATAAAATTAAAATTAAATAGGATATTTTCATTTTAAAATAAATATAAACAATTGAAAGATATGAGATATCATTATTCCAAGAGTTGAGAGTGCAACTAGAATCCTTTTACCTTAGGTCCCATATTATTTCATCATGTCTACGCATCCAATATAACCAACTTATATTTTTTTAAATACTATTAGAGAATTATTTTATATTAATTTAATTTATTATTGATTATTTTTTATCACTAAAAATTATTTATTAAATTTTTTATGGATAGAAAGACGTAACAACATGTTTGTTTGACTTAACCTTTTTTTAATTTTTTATGATTTTGATCATTTTATTTTCCCGTTGGTTGAATTATCTCTAGAAAAATTATATATAAAATTGAATATTTATATATAATATATAAGTTAAAACAATTTTTCATGAATGTGATAATAATTAATGAATTTACAATGTCCTCATAGGGAGTAAAACCGACTATTAACAGGACATGTCAAAAGAGAGAGAGTGGAAATATATTTGTACTATAAATAATTTATAGCAATTATCTAATATAATAATAAAAATTATATCATGAAGACTTATTAATTAATTAGTTTAAAAAGGTTAAAAATTAAAATTAGAATAAAAAAAGAATAAAAAATGTAAGAGGAATAATTATTATTTTATTCATGATGTTTATGCCTTTGCGAGCCTAATGTATAGAGACATGATTTTTTCATTTTAAGACTTTGAAATATTTCTATATATACTTCCAGAGTTAAGAACTGAGACAATGTGTGATTCTGGGGCCCGATGTTCCTGAAATTAATTTTATAAAAATATTAAATATATTTTATATTGTGCGCGCATGATTTATTAAAGAAAATGGGATAACTAATAACTATAATCTCAAATAAGAAATCTAAGACCATGTTTATGATTAGAACATCGTTTTTACCCTAGGTGTGACCTAAAATAGCTCAGTGTGATGTGTTCGAACATCTCTCCCATTGGCGGCGCGTTCAGTGGAATAATTAATTTATTAAATTAATTAATTAATTCACTTGACCTAAAATGTTTTCCTAGAAATAAATCATCATGGATAATTTCTAGGTCTAGCCTTATAATCTTGTAATCACCAATGAAGCCCTTCCTTTCCTTCTATTAGTGGATCACATCAGATGAAGATGAAACTCTGGATCAAAACAGATTGGAGTGCAGCGAACTCAAAAAAATCCTTTAATCATTGGAGAGCACGTTCTTCGATGATGAATGATCCAATATTCTCATAGGAATTGAAAATTTGTGGTTTATTCCCTTTTTGAATAAATTTTTTAAATAAATTAGTCCACTCTATTGATATGTGGCAATAACTTATCCTTGGCATGCTCCTACATACCCGATTAATTTGATTATTTCATTTGTTTTCTAAACTTGGATGACCTATTCTTGATCTTTGTTCAAGAACACTTGGAAACAACCATTTAAACAATTATTCTTGTGATTTTCCCCCTCGATTACTCGCGTTCGTGTCTGATTAGAATCCACGGTCTTGGTTCGACTTTTCCAGGCGGAACAGAGCCCAATACGACCCCCCGGATCATAACGGTTTCATTAATGAGGGATGGATCGATGAAGCAGGAGTAGATCTAGGATGTTTGTGGGTCTTGGATGATCATTTCAATGATATATGATAAAATCATCAACATCTAAAGATCCCAAGGCATATAGGATGTGCGATGAACCCCCCAAAAAACAACAGAATCTGATTTCTAGCGAATGATGGTTGGAAATAAAGAACAATGCCTAGATCCACTAATATCAGGAGTATTCAAGGTAGGATCTATAGTAGCACAAAACGAATCAATGTTTAGATCATAGATATAGAAATATATTAAAAACTCAACTACACACTGTGTACCATGATAAACACACGACATGTAGCCCCTTGTTTGTTACGGCTATAGTTTGGAAAACTATAATGATGGAACAACACGTATCCCTATTACACACCATATTACTCATCCTCAAAAGGATGAGTTATGTGGAGAAACACACATGCATGACCCCAAGTGGGAGTACATGTACAGACACATGGTTATGTATTGAAGTATATGGACATAGGGTTACGTACACGAACATGGGGAGGTTACACGGTCATGACCAATCAAACAGGTGGGACCCTAGTTGGTATATACATGCCATGTATACCCCTCACACACCATGTAACCCTACATGGTTTTTGATCCATGTGTCTATAGGAACACATCCATGTGAATGAGTGGGACCACATATTGTTTGGGACCCCTACACACTGTGTATACCGTGGTTCATTCTGAGGAAACTTCAAGGTTCCATATATCCTTCATTTGGACCCAAATTTTGGCCCATGAGTAGCCTATCTGGAGTGTTTTTATACATACATCATGATGGTTCACTCATTTTTGTATTTTGGGATATGATATGGAATATTCTTAGAATCATTGTTGGTTAGGTGATGCTTGACGATGATAGTGATCATGCAGGATCACCAGAGACTACCCGAGTGGAACCCTCCAGTCGAGATGAGCATGGGTCCTCACCGACTTGTAGATTGGAAACCTTTAGTTGGTCTGGGCATGGGTCATATACTAGCTTCTAGAGTGGAACTCTCCTTCCATCACTTGGAATGGGTCTTCTATAGACTTTTTGAGTGGAGCACCCCTGACGAGATGGGCATGGGCGCTCGACGGATTCCCAAGTGGAACCCTCTAGTTGTACTAGGCATGGGCCCTCTAAGACTAGAGTGGAACCCTCCTATCAGTATATGGTGTGGGTCCTCTACAGACTTCCTGAGTGGAACCCTCTAGTCAACCTGGTCATAGATCCTCTACAACTTCCCAAGTGTAACCATCCAGTCAAGCTGGGCATGGGTCCGTGACAACTTCTAGAGTGTAACCCTTCAGATGGGATGGGCATGGTTCCTCTACCACCTCATCTATGTGTCACAGTGACAAAGAATGTATTGTATTGGATTTTTAATTCTGAGAAGATGAGTGAGATGTTGGGCATCATTGTTGGACTTTTGTAACTATTAGCAACTCTCCTTCTTGGACTGAGCTATGAGATGGAGATGCACTTTCTCTCTCATTTGGGGTTCTTTTGACTGATCATATATATATATATATATATTCTTATATATCTATACCTTTGAATTTGGTAACTCTCCTTCCATGGGTTATGAATACAAGTGTGGTATGCCACATGATTTTTGTGTATAGCTTCTTGTGGATGGATGATTAAACTCTCATACTATAGGTGGAAAGGAATTAATGTGTAGTTTCTCTATACACCGTGTGGATCCCCTTGTGTTTGTAAGAGTTTACTCTCTCTTAGTTTGTGTTGAGATGTTCTCTTTCACTACATCTTGCATCCTATGTACTATCTACTATCTTTCTATTATTTTTGTTTCTCTTATTCCCCCCTTTCATATTTAGGAACATCCTAATGGGTATGTATATACTCAACCTTTCATATAATTTTCCCATATGTGTCGTGTCTTTTATATATGATGGATAGGCCAGCAGTGACTTTAGATGAGCTTAGGGATACTAGGTGTTGTGGACCATGTACGGTGGTCTTAGATTTGAGATCAGAAGTTGGGATCTATCAGCAGTTTACTTTTCTATTTTTTTCTAGTTGAGTCATACTTTTGGATGGGATTATATATTATCTCTTTACTTTTTAGTTTGTACTATCATACTCTTGTTCACCCTATAGGGTTTTCATTCTTGGTTTCCTTTATAGAAATTGTATCTTTTTATTTTCATTCCTCTACACTTCTGCATTGAGATGGTTGGGTGTGTACATACAGGTACATAGGAAAAGGCCTCCCATTAAGATATTCCTTTTAGCACCTATCACCACCCATAGCCTATGGAGGTTGGTTTAGTGTAGTTGGGGATCAAGCCTTGACTTGGGTCGGGTCTTAATAGATTGGTATTAGAGAAGTTCATTCCTTGGGAATTTTTTTAGAGTATTCCCCTTATGAGTATTTTGTTGGGATTAGTGTAACAATGTCATATGGTCTCAAATGTGGATCTCAGGCCAATGAATACAATGATGGTGTGGGAAACTGACGTATCCATTCACCGGGACCTTGACTTCCTACTTTTTGACTCAGTATACCAAGTCATTGGTTGCAAGGATCAATGGTACATATATCATATAAGATTGGGTATTTGATTGTCCTTTTTGAGTCATCTACCCATTGTTGTTATGTAAATATATGCTCATCAGATTGGGGTATGCCTTGATAACTCTCATGATGCCTCAGTGACAAAAACCATCTAGGATACTAGTTCTGTATCATGAAGATGATCTGACGAGTGATGAGGCATCATTTAAGGTTCTTTGTCGAAAGATTCTTCCTCTAGGTAGGAAGGTAGTATCACCTACACCTATAGAGAAATAGATATTCCCAATAAATAAATATTAGGGTGTGAATAGGCTTAACACACTCAGCGAGTTCTAGCACTAGAGGTCATTGAGGTTTCATAGTGATCATGATCCTCATGCAGCAGAGGATTGACTAGCATCTGTAGTCTTTATCTTCAGAATCATTCAAATCCAAAGGGATCTAGTGGTTGCATTGATATGTATACTTTTTCATAGATCTTATTATCACTAGTGGATCCTTGTTACATAGATGCACGATGTGTTTACATCTAATGGATTGACTTATAGAAGATATTTTGTGAGGATTACTACCCCTCATTCTTGCGCTCAGTTTGGATTCAAGAGATTCTGGAGCTTCAATAGGGAGAGATGATAATGGATGAGTATGAAATGATGTTTACAGACCTTACCCACTAGTCTCTTGACATGATCCACAATGGATACTTCAGAGCATGAAAGTTTGAGAAGTGGATCTGTAAATATATTTGTTCCAATGTGGTGACCTTGTGTATCCCCACCTATGTTAGGGTGTTGGAGTGAGTACAAGTGTGAGAGATAATTCTATCATAAGGATTCCAGATAGTTGGAGCTAGTAGTGTGTGTCACGGAGTTGAGACATCTGCAGCAGCTAGAAGGTTCTAGTTAGCGGGATCTCACTTCAGTAGGTTCTTTCATGATTAGACTCAAGCATGTGTTCGTGTGGTATAGGGATAATATAGAGCACCAATACATACCAGAGAGGTTATATGATATTCTAGTTATGGGAGAGGTCACATAGTGCATGAATGCCAAACCATACATGTCGAGGAGTGAAGGAAGATAATTGATGGACTGCCACAATAGAGGAAGCGCTGTGACCAGGGATCTCCTAGGAGAGGGTAGGGTGGTACCTAGGGTGGTAGAGCTGTCAAAGGAGTATGAGGAGGTATGGGTGGTGGAAGATTCTATGATATCCTTCCACCACCTCTAACAAGTGGTCCACATCAGGCTCAAGGAGCTCACAGTTGGGGTTGGAGACAGATGTAGGCTATGAAGGCTTGTAACAACCCAAACTTTCATTAATTAAAATTCCTCTTAATTTAATTAAATGTCTTATTATGTAAAATGGTTATATAAAATATTAAATTCCTTGGTTTTATTTTTTTTGTATTTCAAAATACCATTATGAATTTTTATTGTTTCTAATATATCCATTTAATAGTGATCACATGATTAGTATAAATATAAGGCTTTAACAAATCCAATTTACTCAGACAAAGGAAGCGATGTCCTCATCCAGTAGAATTTCTTTATATGAAGCCCATTTTTCAGATCTTAGAAATGAGGTGGCATCACTGTGCTTCGATCTTCACCAATCCCAAGATGATCTTCAATATGTTAAGCTCGAATAAAACTTCCTACGAGAGAAGTGGAAGTTGATAGAGTTTACCACCCGAGCGATGTTATCCAAGCCACCCCAAGAGTCTCTCACCATCACAAATCTTACCCTTAGGTCATATGCTGGTGTTATAAGGGGTTATGTAACAAGACCCCATCATTATGATTATGTAAATTATTTTTTTATAGAGAATTTACATTCATTTTATTATTGTTACTTTGTAAATAGTTTTTAAAGGAAAATAGTAATTTTAGTTAATATTCATTTAAGAAATATATTTTGATTAATTAATAGATTTTTTAATTAAATTATATTTTAATTAAATATTATTAATAAATTAATTTATAAATATAAATGATCGTATAGTTTTTAAGAATACAATTGTAATTTTTATTAAGGTTTGAAAGCCGTTTTTGTCAAAACCCATGAATTTTCTATGAATGTCAGTTTTTATTTTAAAAGTAAAAATTCACATTTTTAGAAAATTATTTAGATAAAATGAGTATTATTTTTTTAATGAAGATGTCGATATTATCCAAGGGTGAATTTTTCATAATTTTCTGAGACAGTCAAATTTTTGGGTAAAAATTAAATACTGTTTAATTATATAATGTGTTTTATGACATCATAATGACCTAATAGTGATTTAATAAAATAATATAAATGGTATGTTCATAAAATATATGTTTACCATTAAAATAATGTGCTTTTAGGTTTGTTTTATTAGTGGACCCTCCAAGGCTTATAAAATATTTTAACCTTTTAAAATGTTTTCCTTGAGTGTGACCCACCTCCACATAAGCAAGCCTAATATTTTACAAATTTTGGACATTGGTATTATAAAATAATATTTTCCACTCCCCTTTAGAAAAAAATATGGGCAAAAACCATGGGTTGTTTTGTAGTTTTGATTAGTTTAATGTGTGGTGTCCAAAACCTAAATAATAAAGAATTCCCTCTCTTTTCCTGTATAAACCCACCCATGCTCCCACTTCCTCTTCACTCAAATCCTTTTGAGATCGACCAAATCCTGCCCTCCTCTCTATAGAATCATCCCAGGTCGCTCGAGGCTCCCAAGAATCTTCTCTCAAGCCTCTCCCAAGCCTTTGGGATCACACTTCCAAGTAAGGGATTTCTTCCTTTCTCATTTTTGTCCAAGTTTCTTAATGTTGTTATACCCTTTTAATTTCAATTACAAATGTTGGGGTATGATTTCACACCTCCCCTATACTTCCCTCATTATGTTTTAATGATGATATACCCCTTTATCTCTTATTAACGCCTCCCATGTACATGACGAAATTCCTTAAGTAATTTCTCTCTTCTCATTTACATTCAATAAATTCTTTTGTATTATGAATATAAATTCCATTACATATGTTTGGAAATGTATCTATATGAACCCCTTAATGTTCATTTAATGTAAATATGATTATACACCCCTTTATCTCTCACCATCTATTTTTATGAATTCTTATGTCATGCCGTTATGCTTCCGAAATTGCACCGCGATTTTCCAAGCAAAAGTAATTGTGTAGTGAATACCATACCCATTTCTCTATCAAGGGTACTCACATTTATACACATTTAATTATTGATTATATAGTTTCATGTATGAATTAAAAATTCCTTTATTTTGGAATAGATTATTATTAATTATTCCATATTGTTTGATCCATGTGGCACAGTTATGCATAAAATGAAATGATTAAGAAGGGTGCGCCCTGATAGTGTGCCAATGTGTTGGGTAAAAATTAGTACCATGATACATCAAGTGAAATGAGGGTTTTATGATGCTAATTAAAGTAAAATGAGGGTTCAATCATGGTCCATGTGAAATGATCCTTGGATCATGATAATATCATGTTAAATGTTGATGTCGCATTTCCATGTTATGATAATCATGCTATATCATGACTTTATGTCCATCTTTCTCTTGTGCTCCATTGGTATTCCTATTTTTGAACATGTACTATATTCATCATGTTATGAATTGTTTACTCCCTTACTGGTATTTATAGCTCACCATTTTCTTATGTATGTCCTCAGGTTATCCCATGCAATTCTAAGTATGAAGGAATGTGTGTAGTCCTGTAAAATAAGTTTTCAATAAAGATGAGTATTTCATGTTTTAAGTTGTTATGCAATGTTCCTAAACCCCCTATACACTATACCTATCAATATTATATATTTTATGATGTTAATATTTTATGTAATAAATTATGTTTAAGAGTGAAATAAAGAGAAGGGTTGTTATAGTTGGTATCAGTGGATAAGTTTAGTTATTTTTGGGATTAGGATTAGAAAACCCTGGTGAAATCAATAGGGATAAGACTAAGTATAATAAAAACATCCCTAAATTTTGGTGAGTAATTATTAAGTGGTTTATAAATCAAATACATCCTTGTTTGGATACAAGCAGGTAGAGGCGACTCTAGCACAAATGTATCTAGGGGTAAAACCTGAAAACACCACTTTGAGCTAGAATCAAAGAGGAACTGGTGCACGACAACAGGCCTTGATGTACTCTTGGTTACGACACTCTCGGGGGATATTCTTTGGTAAATTCATAAGATTAGTATAAACCATTATTAATGGAATAAAAAATTCCCCTAAGAATATATGTTGGGAAGTAGATCATGGATAACATAGATTGAGGCCTATAAATTCATAAGTAAAGGAAAGAAAAGTAATTTATAAGTCATTAATTTTTTTTCTTGGATTACCCATTATGTGTTACCCCTAAATTTCCTTTATTCAAGCCAATGGATGGTAATAGGGGGATTCGGGATAAAAACCGATGTAAAGATCAATGTGATGACTATTCTAATGAGATTCCAAATCCGATGGGAGTAGAAATCACAATCTTCTTCATGATAATCTCTCAGTTAACTCATGTTTTTAATAGAAACATGGGTCAAGAAGAACATTCACCCCACCTAATAAAGAACAAGTCGTAATCGAGAGCTTCATGAGACAAAGGCCTCCTACATTTAATGGATCATTAGATCCTTCAATTGACAAACAATAGATCAAATCCATTTAAAATATCTTCTCCATCCTTAAATGTTCCAAAAAATAGAAGGTCCTTCTGGATACTTATCATATGGAGGGTGAAGCTGATCAATGGTGGATATTGATAAAAAAATATGAAGACTAAGGAGGATATCGAGGTGTTTTAATGGAAGGACTTCCATAAAATATTTTTCAACAAATATTTTCCTCGCACCCTATGACTTAATATGGGAAGGGACTTCCTTTACCTCAAGCAAAAAGACAATGAATTCATCGGAGCGTATGAGGAAAAACTCACAAGGATTTCACGATACGCCTCTGTCTTTGTTATTACCTCAGAATGCAAGGTTGACCGCTTATTTGGTGGGATAAAACCTAGCCTAAAAAAATCCCTAATGACCCGTGACTTTTATTGTTATGAAGAAATTGTCTGATGTGCTATCAAAGTCGAAATAGAGATCAGTGAATCTCACGGGTATCATGGGGATAATAAATGTATTATGGAAATTAATTCTGTTGGTCCTATGGATAAATCCAACGGTGCTAATAAAATCCATTACCCCACTTTCCAAAGTTGCAGAAAAAAGAACCATGGAAATTTCCTGAAGGTGATGGTGAAATTATTTAGGTGTGGAAGAGAATGGCACCTAGCCATTAACTGCCGACAAGAAAAACCTGTGGTTGTGACAAAGGATAGTAACACTCTGTTTGAACCTCAATAATTTGTTCATTTCTTAAACTACAAAGAACCATGGCACTTCTCCAATTAGTTCCCTAATCCAAGGGTTTTCAGAGGAAACCAACAACCTCCCAAGAGGAAAGGGCGATGTTTTTCTATCACTACCACTAAAGGGAACCCAAACAAAGAAGTGGTAATAGGTATTCTAGTTATTCCTTCAATAATAGCAAAGGTAATTTTTTATTATGGTTCTATGAATTCTTTTATATCCTGAAATTTTAGTAGAATAATCCCAACACCACCACAAGTTATAGAAGTAAGGATGTCAGTGAGAACAGAAAATGGAAAAATCATTCCATCCCATGAATATAACTCCACCCCAGTCATAATTTGTGGATTGAACTTCCCCAAGAACCTCTTCATACTTAATTTGGTGTAATTTGATGCAATTATTGGCATGGATTGACTTTCCTTATATAGAGCCAACATAAATTGCCGTGAGAGGGAAATCACTCTCTATATGGAGAATCGACCCCCAATTCTGTACAAGTGCAAGGAGGAGGATAAATATTCTTTAGAACTATCATCTCAAGCATGGATAATACTGTCCTATGATTATGCATATCTGGATCAGATGATTGAGTTCAAGGAAGCAACCATCCTTGAATACATGCCTATTGTGAGGGAATTTACTGATGTTTTTTCCGAGTAATTTCCTTGTCTTCCTCCTAGAAGATACGTTGAATTCTCAATTGATCTTATACCTGAGGAATTTCCAATATCTAAGACTCCATATAGAATGGATGTTGTGGTTCTTGAGGAGATGAAGAAACAACTACAGGAGAATATGGATAAAGGGTTTATATGCCCAAGTGCTTCACCATGGGGTGCACCAGTCCTCTTTATCAAGAGAAGGATGGGTCAATGCGCCTTTGCATTGATTATTGTGAGCTCAACAAAATCACGATTAAGAACAAGTATAATCCTCCACAAAGTTATTACTTGTTTGATCATCTATGTAGAGTAAAATACTTCTCCAAGGTGGATCTGTGGTCAAGATATTTTCAAGTAAGGGTGAAGAAGGAGGATATCCCCAAGACTGCTTTTCATCCATGATACGGGCACTGTGAATTCATAGTAATTCCTTTAGGACTCACTAATGCTCCATAAATCTTTATAGACTTGATGAATATAGTCTTTATATATTAACTCAACAAATTTGTTGTGGTCTTTATAGATGGTATTCTAATATACTTCAAAACCAAGGAGGAGCACGAGGAGCATCTAAGAACTGTACTAGAGACCTTGAGAAATGAGAAGCTCTATGAAAAGTATAAAAAGTTTGAGTTCTGGTTGAAGGATGTAACATTCTTGGGTCATATCATCACAATAAATGGGATATCTATGGACCCCTCCAAGACAAGTGCAATTGAGGGATGGACGAGGATAACATCGGTAACAGATATCGGTAGCTTCCTGGGGTTAGCTAGATATTATCACCGATTTGTGAGAAATTTCTCACAATTGTCGAACCCTATTACTATGTTAACTAGGGAGTAATGTTTTCTTGGAGTGATGAATGTGAAGAGAGAATCAAGGAGTTGAAAAGGAGTCATATCATTGCGCCTGTGCTCATACTACCCACAAGTGGATAAATTTTTGTGGTATTCAGTGATGATTCAAAGAAGGGCCTGGGATGTGTGTTGATTCAAAATGACAAATTAACTACATATGATTCAATGAAATTGAAAGTTTGTGATAAAAACTACCCAACACAATATCTGTAGTTGGTTGTAGTAATCCTCACTTTAAATATTTTGCAACATTACCTCTTTGGGGAGAAGTGTGAAATATATACAGACCACAAAATCCTCAAGTATATATTCACACAGAAAGAGTTGAACACACCCCAATGAATATAGTTAGATATTATCAAATACTATGACTGATAAATCTATTACCACCCTAGGAAAGCGAACAAGGAGGAAGATTCTCTAAGTAAAAAGGCACCATTGATTCTATCATTTATGAGAATTGAGAAGAATCCAATATTCTTAGATTTGATGAATACAGACATGGGAATCATAAATAAGGGAATATCATAAATACTTTCACAAATGATTCCTCAAATGTATATTTTTAAAATGTTAAAGGATTCTCAAAAGGATGATGTGTTAATTCAGAAGAAAGTGGAAACTACTAGAAATAGAAAATCCTCAGATTTCAATGTTAACAAAGAAGGAATTGTGATATTTGGGACAAGACTATATGTTCCATCAAGTCCGGAGTTAAATAATGAACTTTTGGATGATGCGCATAGTTTGAATTTCTCCATTCACCTAGGAAGCACAAAGATGTATCGAGATCTCGGAGAGCATTATTGGTGGGATAAAATGAAGAAGGAGTTCACTGAGTATACATCAAATTGTCTGGTATGTCAGCAAGTGAAGGCTGAGAGGCATAAGTCTAAGGGTATGATGAAACAATTACCCATACTAGTATGGACATGGGAGAAAGTCACCATGGACTTTGTCACCAGACTACCAAATACATCCAAAGGAAACAATGGTATATGGGTTGTTCTGGATCGTCTTACAAATACTGCACACTTCATTACAATTTGAGAGGATTTGTCATTGGATCAACTGAAACAAATATATATCAGAGAAGTGGTAAGTTTGTATGGAGTACCACTATCGATTGTATCTGATCGAGATCCAAGATTCATCTCTATGTTTTGTAAGAGTCTTCAACATGCTGTTGATACTGAGCTAAACTTCAGTATGGATTTGCATCCTCAAACTGATGGCCAATCTTAGCGGAGTATCCAAGCTCCTAAGAACATGTTGAGAGCATGATCAATGGACTTCAAAGGATAATGGGATCAACATATTATTCTAGTTGAGTTATCTTACAATAACAGTTTCAATT
This sequence comes from Viscum album, assembly GCA_963277665.1. Classification (NCBI taxonomy): domain Eukaryota; kingdom Viridiplantae; phylum Streptophyta; class Magnoliopsida; order Santalales; family Viscaceae; genus Viscum; species Viscum album. Next base: position 219,823,866 of record OY728163.1, read on the forward strand.
CAAGAATACAAATGGCTCCTTATAAATCCTTTTATGGGAATAGGTTTCGAACATAGACATATTGGGATGAAGTTGGGAAGAAAAATCTCCTAGGTCTATAAATAGTCGAAGAAATGGTGGAGAATGTTAAGACTATCCAGCTGCATATTAAAGCTGCTCAGAGTTGACAAAAGTGTTATTCTGATGATCATTGATGATACCTAGATTTTGATGTTGAAGATATGGTATTCCTTTATATATCACCATGGAAGAGAGTTATGAGATTTGGGAAGAATGGAAATCTTAGTCCAAGGTACTGTGGACCTTTTGAGATCCTTGATCGCATTGGAGTAGTGGCCTATCGACTAGAACTACCACCAGACCTATCTCAAGTACATGATGTATCCGATGTATCACTCTTAAGGAAGTACATACCTGACCCATCACATGTACTCAATCCAGAGGTGGTACCATTGGAGAATGACCTCTCCTATGAAGAGAAGTCGGTGAAGATCTTAGATTGTAGAGAAACAGTTATAAGAAATAAGACAATTCCCCTCATCAAGGTGTTGTGTAAAAACCAAAAGTTTGAAGAAGAAATGTGGGAGTTAGAGTAATTGATGAATCAGAGTTACCCTCATCTATTTTAGTACGGGAAAATGAAATTTTGAGGGAAAAAATTTCTTAAGCGGGAAGATTGTAAAGACCCAAACTTTCATTAATGAAAATTCCTCTTGATTTAATTAAATATCTTATTATTTAAAATGATTATATAACATATGAACTTCCTTGTTTTTATGTTTTTGGATTTAAAAATACCGTTAAGAATTTTTATTGTTGATAACATAGTTTTTGAACACTAATCACATGATTAGTATAAATATAGGGCTTTAAAAAATCCGATTTACTCAAACAAAGGAAGCGATGGCCTCATCCAGTATAATTACTCCATACGAAGCCCATTTTTTAGAGCTCATAAAGGAAGTGGAATCATTGGGCTTTGCTCTTGACCAAATCCAAGCCGAGCTTCAACATGTTAAGCTCAAATAGAACCTCCTACGAGAGAAGTGGAAGTTGAGAGAGTTTACCACCCGAGCAATGTTATCCGAGCCACCCCAAGAGTCTGTCACCATCACGCATCTTACCCTTAGGTCATATGCAGGTGTTATAAGGGGTTATGTAACAATACCCTAGCACTATGATTATGTACATTATTTTTTTATAGAGAATATACATTCATTTTATTATTTTTAATTGTAAATAGTTTTTAAAGCAAAAATAATATTTTTAGTTAATATTCATTTAAGAAATTTATTTTGATGAATTAATGGATTTTTGAATTAAATAATATTTTAATGAAATATTATTAATAAATTAATATTTAAATATAAATGATCATATAATTTTTAGGAATACAATTGTAATTTTTATTAAGGTTTGAAATCTGTTTTTTTCAAAACCCATGAATTTTTTATAAATGTCAGTTTTGTGTAAAAAATAAATACTGTTTAATTATATAATGTGTTTTATGACTTCATAATGACCTAATAGTGATTTAATAAAATAATATAAATGGTATGTTTGGCCAATATATGTTTTACCATTAAAATAATGTGATTTTATATTTGTTTGATTAGTGGACCCTCCAAGGATTATAAAATGTTTTAACCTTTTAAAGTGTTTTCCTTGAGAGTGTGACTCACCTCCACATAAGAAAGCCTAATATTTTAAGAATTTATGACATTGGACGTATAAAATAATTTTTTCCACTCCCCTTTGAAAAAAACCTTGGGAAAAAACCATGTGTTGGTTTTTGTTTTTGATTAGTTTAATGTGTGGTGTCCAAAAACCTAAATAATAAATAATTCCCTCTCTTTTCCTATATAAACCCACCCAATATCCCACTTAATCTTCACTAAAAGCCTTTGGATCTAGACCAAAAACTACCCTCCTCTCTCTAAAATCATTCTAAGGGGGCCTAGGTTCCCAAGAATCCTCTCTCAATACTCTCCCAAGCCTTTGGGATCACACTTCCAAGTAAGGGATTTCTTTCTTTGTCATTTTTGTCCAAGTTTCTTAATGTTGTTATACCCTTTTAATTTCGATTAAAAATTTTGGGGTATGATTTGTAACCTCTCCTATACTTCCCTACATATGTTTTAATGATTATATACCCCTTTATCTCTCATTAATTCCTCCCATGTACACCTGTTACCATGCCGAAATTCTTTAAGTAATTTCTCTCTTGTCATTTACATTCAAGAATTTCTTTTGTATTATGAATATAAATTCCTTTACATATACTGAGACATGTATCTATATGACCCAATTACTGTCCATTTAATGTACATATTATGAGACACCCCTTTATATCTCATCAACCATTTTTATTAATTCTTATGTCAAGTCGTTATCCTTCCGAAATTGCACCGCAATTTTCCAAGCCAAAGTCATTGTATAGTGAATACCATGCCCATTTTCCTATCAAGGGTATTAAACTTTATGAAAATTTACTTATTGATTATATAGTTTCATGTATGAATTACACATTCCTTTATCATGAAATAGATGATTATTAATGATTCCATTTTTTATGACCCATGTGGCACACTTATGCATGAAATGAAATGATTAAGAAGGGTGCGCCCTGATAGCACACCAATGCATTGGGTAAATATTAGTATCATGATACATCAAGTGAAATGAGGGTTTACTCATTATAATTCAAGTGCAATGAGGGTTTACTCGTGCTCCATGTGCAATTATCCTTGAATCATTCTAATATCATGTTAAATGTTGATGTCATATTTCCATGTAATGATAATCATGATATATCATGACTTTATGTTCATATTTCTCTTATGCTCCATTGATATTACTATTTCCTAACATGTACCATATTCTTTATGTTATGACTTTTTTAATCCCTTACTAGGCTTTATAACTCACTTTTTTCTTTTGAATGTCCTCAGTTTATCCCATGCAATGATAAGTACGAAGGAATGTGTGTGGTCATGTAAAAGAAGTTTTCAATAAAGATGTGTATTTCATGTTTTAAGTTGTTATGTAATGTTACTAAACCTCAAAGACATTAGACCTCTCTATATTATATGTTGTATGAAGTGAATATTTTATGTAATAAATTATGTTTAAGTGTGGAATAAAGAACAGAGTTGTTATAAGGCTTATGGCCCCACAACACATGTGATGATTAGAGGTATGATCTGTTTGTATTATACTCTTGATTCAGTGTTAGTAGATATAGGTTATAGTACTTACTTCATCTCTTTACTCCTGGTGTGAGAGTTATATCTCCCAGTTGAGGCGCTAGTATAACAGCTTCGTCTTGAGGTTTCTATAGGTTACACTTCATTTGTATCTTTTATCTGTTGGTAGTGTGAGATATTTATTTGTAGAGAGATGTTTACATGATACCTTTTGTTCATAAATATAGATCCCTATGACATAATCTTGGGTATGGATTGGATATCCATCTTATAATCCCAGATTGTTTGTCACTGTAGACGAGTCAAATGCCTTCGCACTAATGGGATAAGATTCACCTTTATAGGTGAGAGAGATCTCATGGAAGGATGAGTGGGTTCTGTGGGTAGGAGGCTGCAAACCACCACCCATCAGTTATTGAGTATATACCTTTGTGAAATTGGATCTTCAAGAATTTGGATTCATTCAGTTGTGGATAATTATATGGATGACTTACCTAAGGATGTTTCAGAACTACCTCTAAGGTGTGAAATGGATTTTTATGGAAAATTTCATCCCAACACTACTTTGATATCTTCTACGACATATCATATGGCCCCTTCCAAGATTTGGGAGCGACATTTTCAGTTGGAGGACCTTCAGGAGAAGGGATTCATCAGACCCATACTATCCCCATGAGAAACTCTAGGGGTTTTTATGAAAAAGTTGGATGAGAGTTAAAAAAATTTCATGGATTATCATCACCTAAACCAGGCCATGATAAATAACAAGTACCCCTTTCCATAGACTGGTGACCTATTTGACCAGTTGCGAGGAATGATATAGTTCTCAAAGATAGATCATAGGCCTGGATACCTCTAATTGAGGGGTTTTTAGGCTAATATTCCAAATTTGGAATTCTAATGTCACTACAGGCACTATGAGTTTGTTAGTTATTCCCTTTGGTGTGAAAAATTCCCTCACTAGGTTTGTGTATTTGGTGGACTGGATCTTATAGCTACACTTAGACTAGTTTTTTGGACTTCTTAATTGATGACATACTCATCTACTCTATATTGGAGGATAAACATGAAGATAACTTTAGGATGATTCTATATTAACTTCTAGAGCACCAAATTTATGGAAATCTCAAAAAGTTTTAATTCTGGATTCATTCAGTTCACTTTTTGGGGAATGTAATTTTTTAGCATGGTTTAGACATGGGTCCAGTGAAGTTCGATGTAGTACATTATTTGGATCCACCCAAGAGTTTATCATAGGTGTAGATATTTCATGGCTTGGTGGGGGTACTACAAAATGTTTGTGATATAATTATCTAGAATTACATCCCCTTTTACCTCCCTTACGTGGAAAGGGAAGTCGTTTACCTAGTCTGAGAAGTGTCGGAGGGCCTTCAAAGAGTTGAGGTTGAGGCTAACAAGTGGTTTGGAGTCAAGAATACTAGAGGAGGGTATGGAGTATGTATTTTATTATGATGCCTCAGGATTTAGGCTCCGTTTTATGTTGATGAAATAAAAGGAAGTTATCTCATATGGGTCAATATAGTTGATAATCCATGAGTATAACTTTGTGAATCATGACCTAGAGATAGAAGTGGTAGTATTTTCCTTGAGGATGTGGAGGAAATACCTTTTTGGGGAACACTTTTTTATTCACTCATACCATCAGAGTCACATGTACGTCTTCTCACAGAGAGACTTGAACCTAAGACAACAACGCTGGTAAGAGTTCCTACAGGAGTATGACTTTGAGATCGTCTATAATCCAGGGAATAGAAACATAGTAGCAAATTCCATTAGCAGGTAGTCCCAAGATCTCTTGGTGTTGGAGGCTTAAGAGAAGTTATCCCCCTAACAACTGACCTTGGTAGAGTAGGATGGTACAAATTTTCTATAGCCGATGGTGTTGACTCCTTAATTTCTTGATCATGTGAGAGAGTCTCAGCTAGGAGACATCAACTGTGAGGTATTACATGACTAGATAACAATGGGGGTTCATAAAATGGGTATTATGTTGGAGGTAATAACATCATCTTTTTACAAGGATAGTGGTTCCAGTCATGATGTGGGAGGAGGTGATGTGAGAGTTACACACTTCTCCCTTATCTGTACATCTTGGTGTGGAGAAGATGCACAACAACCTTTAGTGGAAGTTTTGGTGGTCTGACATGAGACAAAGCATAACTGAGTTTCTCTCTTGGTTCCTTACCTTTCAATAGGTGAAGGCCAACCACCAAGTTATGATATGTTTGTTACACCCCATTGAGATTTCATATTGGAATTAGGATGACATATCTATGGACTTTGTGATAGGGATTCCATGAATAGCGAAGGGACATGATGCGATTTGTGTGATAGTTTATTGAGTCATGAATTCAACACACTTTCCTACTATTAGGGAGCATATTTTTATTGAGAGTTTGTTTGAAATTTATATGTATGGTAGATATTTTTTCTTTATGGGGTGCCCACAATAATTATCTCTGATCATGACTTGAAATTTATGGCATGATTGTAGAGAGTCTTATAGGTGGCATTCTGGAACCAAATGAGAATGATTACATCCTTTCACCCATAGACCAATAGGTAGACCTAGCACACTTTATAGGTGTTGGAGGATATGATGAGGGCTTTCGTGTTAGACTTATCCCAAAGTTTGGAGGATCACTTTTCCTTGGTAGAGCTTTCATACAACAATAGCTACCACTCCACCTTCAGCATGGAACCTATTGAGGACCTATATGGGAGACCCTTCAGGACACCATTGTGCAAGACAGAGATCAATGATACATAACTTGTGGGCCCAGAGATGATTTAGGTGATGAAAAATAAGGTCTAGGTCATCCGTGCACATATGAGGATGACTTAGAGTATACAAAAATATTTCATAGATTGTCGTCGTAGGCCCTTAGAGTTCGAGTATGGATACTATGTTTTCCTAAGAGTCTCAAAACGATGATTATTTAAGTGGTTTTTATATAGAGGCAAGATATCCATGAGGTTCATTAGGCCATTTGAGATCATGCAGAGGGTTGGAATGGTTTCTTACCACCTCACCCTACCCCCATAGTTGTAGTGAGTTCATGACGTCTTCCAAGTGTTGTAGTTGAGGAAATACACGCGTGAACCCTCACACGTCATAAACAATGGAGAGCTAGAGATCAAGTATATAGCCACCTTTATGGAGTTTCCAGTTGCGATCGAGGATCAACAGGAGTGGAACCTTCATGGATAGACCATCCCCTTGTTTTGTATATTGTGGTATCACGGGAACATGCATGAGTGTTCATGGGAGCGGGATAGCCATATGCAAGCTCAGTATCCCAAGTTTTTTTCTTAGTTTTTCTTTTTAGAGATAAGAATATTGGAAGTAATGATGTGGAGACCTCATTTTTTCATTTTAAAACTTTGATATATATATATATATAGAGAGAGAGAGAGAGAGACGGTGTGTGATTCTGAGGCCCGGTGCTCCCAAAATTAATTTTATAAAAATATTAAATATATTTTATATTAAGCACACATGATTTGTTAAAGAAAATAGAATAAATCCTAAATGGAAAGTCATATAAAAAATATGAGAGCATTGTTGAGATCATAATGTGGTTATTACCTTAGGTGAAACCTAAAATAGGTCGACGTGGGGAATTTGGACATTTCATTCGTTGAAGGTACGTTTAATGGATTAAATAATTCATTTGACCTAAACTATGTTCCTAGAAATACGTCATCATGGAAAATTTCCCAGGGTTAGACACATATTCCTAGAATTTCCAATGATGCTCTTCCTCTCCTTCCATTAGAAGATCACATTAGATGAAGATGAAACTTCGTATTAGAGTATATTGAAGCCATCAAATGCAGAAACTTCCTTAAATCATTGGGGAGCATGTTATTCGAAAAATAATGATCTAATATCATGGTATGAATCTTAAATTTGTGGTTTACATCCTTTTTGATTAAATTGGTTGACCATAACAATCCCCTATATTGATGTTAGCTAATTTTAGATCCTTGGCATGTTCCTACATACTAGATTAATTTGATTATTTCATTTGTTTTATAACCTCGGATGGCCCATTCTTGATAGTTGGACAAGAATGATTGGAAATGATCATTTAATCAATTGTTCTTGTTCTTTTCCCCCTCGATTCTTCAAGTATGTCACTGTTTGGACCCCGCGGTCCCGGTTCGACAATGTCGGGTGGTACTAAGCCTGATCGGACCCCCAGAATTGCAACGATGGATGGAAATGATGAACGAAGCCTAGATATGATAATCTTAAGAAAATTTAAGGTTGGATCTATGACAGAATAGACTAAATCAAAGAGCAGATCAAAGATCTAGAAATATGTGAAAATACTAACTACATGTTGTATACCGTGATGAACACCCCATGGTTATGTCAACTAGGGTTTTGGAAATATATAAGGATGGCATGGTATAAAGTCCCCCTATAAGCCATGTACCTTATCCCTAGATAGATGATTCATGTGGCATAACACATGGGAAATACCCTGTGTGGGAGTATATATCTAGGAACAAGGCCGTGTACCTATGTACACATACATGGGGTCAAGTACACGAACACTGGGTGGTTTCACGGACCCAGCTAAGCACATGGGTGAGATCCCAGGTGGAATGGACAAACTGTGTATACCCTCACACACCATGTAACCCTACATGATTGAAGATCTGTGTACCTCGAGGTACATATCTGAGTGAATGAGTGGTACCACATGTTGTGTGTATCCCCTACATGCCTTGTATCCCTTAGTTGCTTACGAGAAACCTTCAATTTTTTGTATCTCCTTCATTTGGACTCAGATTTTGGCTTGCAAGTAGCCTATCCTGAGTGTGTTTGCACATAGAATGTGATGGTTTTCCCATTTGTGTCTTTTGGGATACAATTTAGAATAATTTGGGCATAACTCTTGGTTAGGCAATGCTTGACGATGATAGTGATGACATAGGATCTCTATAGAATACCCAATTGGAACCCTCTAGTCAAGCTAGGCATGGGTCTTAGATGAATTTTAGAGTGGATCCCTTCATATGGGATGGGAATGTGTCCTCTACCGACTTCTAGAGTGGAACCCTCTTATCAGCACTGGGCATGGGTCCTCTAGAAACTTCCAGAGTGGAACCCTCAATTCGAGCTGGGCATGGATGGTTGATGGATTCCTGAGTGGAACCCTCCAGTCGAGCCGGTCATGGGTCCTCGATGACTAGAGTGGAACCCTCATATCAGAAGAGGGCATGGGTCCTATATATAATTCCTGAGTGGAACCCTCTAGTCAAGCTGTGAATGGGTCCTCAAAGACTTCTAGAGTGGAACCCTCCAGCTGGGTTGGGAATGGGTCCTCTACCACAAGAGTAGAACTCGTGATGGGCCGAACATGGGTCCTCTATCAACTATTATAGAAAAACTATCCCATTGTACTATGTCATGGGTTCTCTACCTAGATATTGTAGCCCCACTACTGTGCAACATATTAATAAGGCATGTATTTACTTAGACGATTACTTTTGAGAAAATTCATGAGATTTTGGGCATCATTGATGGATTTTAGAACTGTTTATGACTCTTCTTCTTAGGATGAGCTATGAGATGGAATCTGTCTCATTTTAGATTATTTAAAATGAGAATATATATATATATATATATATATATATATATATATTATTTTTTATCTATACCTTTGGATTTGGTTACTCTCATTCCATGGTTTGGGTAGATGTGTGGGGTATACCACGTGCTTTTCATGTTTAGGTTTTTGTGGTTGGATGAGTAAACTCTCATTATATAGGTAAAATAGACTCAACATGTAGTTCATCTACATATCTTGTTGTGCCCCTTGTGTTTGGACGAGGTTACTCTCGCTTGGTTTGGGTTGAGCTGTTCTCTTTCACTGTATCTTGCATCATGTGTACTATCTACTGTATTTCCATTCCTATTATATGTATTACTGTTCCCCATTAAACTTTTGTGATATTTTACTTGGTAATTATATACTCAACCTTGCATGGGCGTTTCCCGCACTTGTCGTGTCTTATAAAGATGATGGGAATCTCGATGGTGTCTTCAGAGGAGATTAGGGATACTGGGTGTTGTTGACCATATACAGTGGTCATTGCATAGAGATCAGAAGTTGGGCTCTCTCATGAGTTTATTTTTACCAGTTTATTCATGATGGGTCATACATCTGTTTTTGCATGTATTTTCCCCTTTACTTTTCAGTTTTCACTTTCGTACTCTAATACACATAGAGGTTTTTCATGTTTGGTTTACTTTCTAGATATTACACATTTTTATTATTTTCCCTCTACACTTATTTTCTAAGATGGTCAAGTTTTTGAATATGGGTACTTGGGAAAAGAACTCCCATTTATTATATTCCTTTTAGTGCTACTTTCCACCCCCTGACCTATGGAGGCGGGCTTGGGGTAGTTGCAGCTCGAGTCCCGACTTGGATTGGGTCATGACGTGATGCCTTGCAGGTTTGAAATGGGGGTGATACAAAAATTTATATAAGGATCTAATGTATAGAACTTTATTTTAAAATTTGGGTGGGGGTTGTGATGTTTTATATATTTCCAAATAAAAAGGACAAAATGGTAGTTTCATGGTTTTCAGAATTGAATTTTGAGTCCATCGATGGATGTAGTATGTGAATTTACCCTTGGTAAAATTTGGAAATATTGTAGTGTGGTTTTTTGAGGATATTGGGTGTTGATATAATATTAATATTAATATATATTTTTTAATTTGGTAGTTATTTTTTAGTTAAATTATTTATAATAAATATATAGTGTATAGTTGAGATATATTAGTTTCAATTACACAAATAATTTATTGGAGATGAATAATTATGTGGATGAGAAGTTAAAAAAATAAAAAGGTGATTTGATGGAAGGAATTAAATGGAAGTAAATATAATGATTAATGCACTGTTATACATGGAATTGATGATTAAATCTAGAGGGAATTGAATGGAAATGAATAGAGTGAATGTATTTTCTTTTATGGGAATTTAGTTTGAAATTATATATTCTTTAATCTCTTAAGAGGGAGGGAGAGAACTCCAAAAACATTGGTGATTTAGTGAATTGGAAAATGAGGAGATGAAAAAATAATGAGATTAGATGAGTGGTATATTCCTATCATTAATGGATCAAAGGATAACATTTATTATAAAACTGAGGTAGGTGATTCAAATTCTCAACTCTTAATTTATCCATGTTAACTTATCATCATATTTTTCCTTATATCAGATAAATTATTCATAGGAGACTAAGAAGATTAATTTTTAATGAATTTTAAATTGGAGTATGAATACTAAGTTCAATATGAATGAATTTATTTATCATGATTGTTTTGAAAGATATTTGTTAAATTTGAGATTTGTGGAAATATAAAACTTGATGAATGATTGAAATTAATGGGTGGTGTATTGGTGGATTATTATGAATTGTAAATAAATATTTATGGTAAATATAATTATATGATGAAATATTTTAAAATGATAAATATATGGAGACAAATTATTATAGAAGAATGTTTAATGTTGAAGTTAAAAATAAAAATGATGAATTAGAGTTATTTATGATTCATCATTCATGAATGGGTTTATTTGATATATTAAATGATGAAAAATATTATTGGTAACTGATATTGGATAATTATGTAATATTTGTTAAATACCAAATTATTGAAATCCAATAGAAGATACTTTATAGGTGAGGGAATTAAATTTTTTACTTTTTGTACGGATTGTGAAAACTCGGTATGGGGGTTATTGTTGGAATGTACCAAAATGGGTATATCATATTGCATGATATACTCTGATTCATATCTTGTGATACTGAATATAGATGCCTTTATCATAACATATGATCAATATCTATATAAGTGTATGATAGATTGGTGATATGGGATATCAGGTGCTTGGGATTCCGCCACATATTTCGCATGATTTCCTTTAGTTATGAATCAACATTTTGAATAATTTATGACATGAAACATCATTTAAGTAGACTGGGTCACTCGGATGCCAACTGCAGTGAGTTGTTCACCAGGGGAAGGTTCCAGTGTAGATGAAGAATGGAGAGAATGTTAATCTGGTGAATCATTTGGCAAGCAAGGCGGTGCAGAGTAAACCAGTGGCAAAACAGTTCGAGGAACCCTCTGTGTCGGGGTTTTTTGATCAGATGAAGGAGGATTTGAGGGTCCGGGATACTGGTAAATCAGTGGAACAATGAACTAATGATCTATCTTTTCAACCGCACCAAACTAAATTTGGGAACTTCTCTGGGAAGGAGGTGGTGTCCTGGACGGAAGGGCTGGAGATCGAACACAAAATCAATTCAATTCAGATTTCTGGCACTTCAGGGGTCATCAAACTTTCAGTAGGAAAGGGATTGACCCATGATGGGGTTCAGACCAACAATTCTTTTGAGTGTTTGGACAATGATGAAACTACAAAGGAAATTAACTATGAGCCGGATGGAGGAACAGTAGAGGGTGTGGAGTCTAAGAAGGATTTCATAGGTTCTAAGGCCCATGAGGAGGGGAAGATCCCTAAGAAGAAGAAGGGGATAGGCCGCACAGATTACTCAAATTTACCAGAACCGTTGGAAACATGTTCAGGTAAAAAATTTAAACCCTATGAGAAATAAATATCATCTGATTCCATGGTTGATGTGTTGGAAAAGTCTCAAGTTTTGGTTCAGGGAATTAGCAGTGACATGCTGCTTGTGAGTGGTAAAACTACTACAAACTGTACCGAAACAGATAAGGACTCTAACGAACCTATCCTCCACTCGGAGGAGGAAATGGTGGAAAAATTCCTGTATGTCAACATCCCACAGGAAGAGACTGAGATAATGGGAAGAAATATTCAAGTGGAGGTAAACATCGAGCAAGATAATTGTATTGATAAACAGTATATGATCCTGATGAGAGGCTTCAATGATGGTAAAATCAGCAAAGAAGAGTATATTCTAACCTGGGACAAAATGGAATCTCATTTCGAAGTTGTTATCGGCGAAGACCCTAATGCTAAGGTATATCTTATGAACAGGAAACATTATAGAGGGGAAAGTACCAATAGGTTGAGGCTATGCTTTGATGGCTTTTCCTTCTTCTATGAGGCTTCACCTCCGGATTGATTGGGATCGGCTTCTCACTTTGCCTTAAAAGTGATTTTATTAATAAAAAGTTAATTTTCAAAAAAAAAATCATTTAAAATATTTAAATGTTAATTTTATCAATAAGAATGTGTTATGGGAAATTCACATCGGTTTCCATGTGATGGAAATCAACCGTTGAATACCTCAATTAAATGAAGGGATCCCACATAAAGGGATGGAATCACGAACCAAAGTTGATACCCCATGCGAAAGAAATGGTACCTCATTATCCAAGGGTGCTATCGGGATCCTGTCTTGGCACGACATATTCCTCCTAGGGCTTCCTCTCTCCCAGACAGTGTTGGTTCTTCTGATTTGATTCCCCTCTCTCTTTTTCCGATTCTAGTCTCCTCTCCCCAGCTCCGTGAAGGTCTTTCTTCGGTTACCACACTACACTCCATCCTTGAGTTACACTACTCTTATGAAAGTTAGATATAGAGAAATGGGTACATCGATGCTTTGGGATAGTAATTTGGTAGTTGAGGGTCCTCTCAATGTATCTTTTCTTCCTTGATCTGACTTCATTGATGGCTCTTTTTTGTGGAACGTGTTCTACCCAGTGGAGTTTTGGGAGTGTCGTCTCACGATGTTGGAGGGTTTCAGTGGATTCTCTAGAGTTAACTAGTGGTTCTGTGGATTGGGGATGGTGTGGATGGTATCATCATCATGCCTATTCAAGTAGGTTGATTCCAAGGTTTTATTTGTTCATGTTTTATTCTAGTGTTCACATTTCTATGGTTCTTGGTTTCCCTAATCGGCAATGATACTTTTCTCCGATGATGACAAATGGAATTGATTTTCATTCTCAGTGATACTGTGATCATGGTTTATAATATTTGGTGGTGATAGTATGATGATGAGGTATGCATAGGACTCAAAGTGTTGTAGGGTGGTTCATATGACTCGTGATTTATGGGATTCTATTTTATTTGATCTTGCTTTTTGAATTTTGAATTTTGAATTTCCTCTCGCTGATTTGTGTGGTGTTTTCGACTATTGATGTTTTGAACTATGTGAAGTTCCCACTCTATATGTGGAAGTATTTTTTTTGAAAATAATAATAAAATGATTTGGAGGAAGGGAAGAGATCACCTTATTAAGGGTACACAGTCCTATTAGTCTATAATCAAAGCTCTCTGTTTCTCTATGTTCAACATTAATCTTTATGAAGAGGGTTATATTAGACGTTTTGTGTTTGAGGGTTCTCTTATAGTGTATGAGGATATTTTTGGTCGGTGTCATCCCAATGGAGATGAGGGTCTTTAGGATATCACTCGGTGATCTCCATTAAGAATAATCTCACAAGTTGAATAAATTTGGAGTTTGTAGTGTTAGATTTACATGTGTTTTATTTTACATTTTTTATTCTACATGTTGGTTTGTTTATGATAGATTAAACACTTTATTGTGTTTAGTGTATTGATTTGATCATGTGATAATCCATTGGAACTCATAGACGGCATCAAATCCATGATCATCAATGAATAAATCTATTATTTTCACTACTACAAAAAACAGGCAAGGGAAGCGCTACCCCTTTATCAGCGCTTTTTTTAGTAGCGTTGATAAAGAGGGGATTTATTAGTGATTTTTCATATCGGTGATAAATTTTATGTTTAAAAAAAATCATGAAAAATAAATTCTTGTTATATAAGTATATTTATATTGATATAAATATAATATATATTTTTTAAATATGTTTTAAATACGTATAAATAGACTATTAAATTTAACATATAAAAAATTTAATGGAAATGGAATTAAAATATTTAAAAAAATATTATTAATTAATAATTTGATAATTATTATCTATTAAAAATCATTTAATAACTATTTTATGAAACAAAAAATAAAAACAATTAATAAAAGATCAAAAATAAGTTGAAAATGTAACTCAAACTCCAAACAGACATAACTTTTGATCCGGGTGTCCGTTTGAGCTCTACAGTATATCAAATCGAAGCCTACGATGAGATCTACATGATAATGAACTAGGAGAAGCCTTTGTCACATTTTTGAAATCCAAAAAGGCTCATAAAACCTCCAAAACTGAGTTTTTAGTTAGGATATCTCGATTTGTTAACATTCAAATAGGTATAACTTCTGATCCGTATGTCCATTAGCCCTGTACCACATATCATATCGAAGATTGTTTCATTTTCTTCGATTTGACTGGTTGTAAAGTTAAAACAGGCTTCTAGATTATAAGTTATGATCGTTTTAACATTCTATGGCTTTTCAAATACACATATATATGTGTTTATTCGTAAATATATATATGTGTGTGTGTGTGTGTTGTATATATGTATGTATGTATGTATTTATTTATTTATAAACACACATAAAAAACATATTTCATAAATGTATTTAAAAATAATCTTATAAGTATATATTAATATACAAATAAATATACAGATAAAAAATTATAACTAAAAATATAAATATAAATAAATAAATATAAATATATATTAATATACGAATGAATATATATATACTAATATATGAATAAATATATTTATATTAATATGAATCTATATCAATATACGAATAAATATAACTATATATATATATATATAAATATCTATATCATTAAATAGAGAAAAAAATGAAATAGCTTAGTGGTAAAGGTGCAGCCGCGAAAGGGGGAGGTTGCGGGTTCGAGTTCGGGTGGAAGCACAAAGGGGTGCACGTGTGTGAGGATGCACG
Source organism: Viscum album (assembly GCA_963277665.1). NCBI lineage: Eukaryota > Viridiplantae > Streptophyta > Magnoliopsida > Santalales > Viscaceae > Viscum > Viscum album. Next base: position 219,838,967 of record OY728163.1, read on the forward strand.
GGAAGGGCACCACGCAGGAGACCTCCTAGTGCTGATAAAGGGGGGGGGGGGTCAAGCACTGTTAAAAGATATCTCCCCCCCGCATTATTTAATTATTTTTTTAATTTTTTTTGACTTTTATCAGTGCTTTTTAAAAGCGCTGATAAAGGTCCCTTTTATCAGGGCTAAAAAAAGCACTGATAAAGGGTTCTTTTATCAACGCTTTTTTTAGCACTAATAAAAGGGGCCTTTATCAGCGCTTTTCGGAGCGCTGATAAAAGGGACCCCCCTATATGAGTGCTGAGCTTTACAACACTTTTTTAGCACTGTTAAAGCTCGTTTTGAGCGCTGATATATGCCTTTTTTGTAGTAGTGTTTATTGATTTTATAAAGAATATGTATATCATAATATGATTGAGGCCATATCGTAGCATGTGATATGTTGTGGATGAATTATAATCACTAAGCTGCTCTACCTATATTTTCCATAAAATATCTCATATTGCATGATTCTGTTTTTTACTTAGTTATCTGGTATGAATGGTTTGTGTAATAGGGTAATATATGTTGAAATCCAATGGTTTTGTTCTATGTCGTAAGCTATGATATAAGTGATATCATAGGATAGGATTGAAACTCATGACATATGAAAACTAAATGTCAAATCATAATAGAAATATGACATATATAAATGATTATGATAGGCCCTTGCATAATAGAATGTCTCATATATAAGATATTTTTCAATACATTATAGATTTTCCCATACATGAGATATTTCCGTTTACCACAAAATTAAATATATAGTGATATGTAGTGTTTACTCACACATGTACGAAACTTTACCATATATAAGATATTTCATCTTTCCACAGAAGTGAATATATAATGATATATAAAGATTTATTGATAAGTACGCATTTATCAATATGTAAAGTTTAATATTTTATGAAAACAGTTATCATAAGTGAGCATTGAGTTATAGATTATGATTGATAATTCCACCATCAATAATAAAATATGACATAAGTGATAAAATAATAAATTTATATATCTTGGATAAAAATTCTTATAGTTTATAAATTATTTACAAATGTTAAGTGTTAGATATTTTAAATAAGCGATTTTCATGCATAAATAAAATATTTAATGTTTATATTAAAATGTCATGTTTGAAAAATAAATATAATGTTTATTTATTCATTTTTAATATTCATGTTAATGATTTTTTATGAAATTTGAATATTATACAGGACTTAATTTATATGATTATGAGCTTCGTATTAATTTTTATTCCATTAAATACATGCTTGGTATGGCGAAATAGGATTTAGTGTTCATTTATCTTGACTTTGGTTTATAATTAAAGTTATTATATTGAAGTTATTGAATAAAATTTATACATATTAGTTATTAGAGTTAGGATGAATGAGAATCACTCTTGATTAAATTATTCTTGGGTTTAGTGACTTTGGGTTAGACTTCCAACTATCCTGGAGGCTTATACTGTGTTCTAGAGAGGTGGGGGTAACTATCTATGAATTAGTATTACTCATGCAGGGATTATCAATTTCATTTAATTTTAAACCTTTTCTAAAAATTTCATGCACCTTATGGATATGATTCATTAGGATATGTATAAATATGTTTGGATTCTATTTGGGTGATTAACACAAATTGTGGGTCATGTAAAGAGTAACACTTTTTTTTGAGAAAAGATAAGATATATTACTGATCATGCAAACGAGGCCTACAAAGCCAGTTAGGAAACGAGTCCATCCAACAATGATCACCCCAAGATTTCCCAAAACGAGCCAAACAATGAGCTTCCATATTCCCTCTTCACTTGATAAAAGTAAATTTGCATATAGCAAAGTCATCGGTTAATGACCAGATCTTCCTCAAGATAAGTCCATACGGTTGAGATGCATTGTCCTTCGAAGCTAGAGTGTTCACCACTTCGAGGCAGTCAGATTCCACCAAAAGCTTGGGCCAATTTTTTGAACGGGCAAAAATGATCCCATTGAGGATGGCAGAGGCCTCCGCCACCACAGGGCTCCATGGGAAAGGCACAACCCGACACTGATTTTCCACAATCTGGGTAAAACTATTATGATCAATTAGTCCAATACCAACCCTGGAATTAGCAGAGACAATAGAATCTGTATTGATCTTGAGGAAACCCTCAGGGGGGGGGGGAGACCAACAAGGAGCCGGCTGCCGAGTGTTGCCCAAAGGAGGAACTGAATCGTTATTCTTCCAACTGTTCATCCATTCCCTAGCCCTATCCACCCAAAGACGATCATGGGTCACCTTCATTTGGAAAATGTGATCATTTCGTCGAGTCCACACTAACCAAGAAATTGTGCAGATCAACCCCACCACTCTCGGTTCAAGAGAAGCCACCCATTTAACCAGATTTTGAACCAGCCCAATTGAAAGATCAAAGAACAAACCAAAATTCGGTTTCCATGCCTTCCACACACCTTCCACCCCCATGACAGGAAAGAATTGCATGCAAAGGGGATTCCACCTCCTGGAGGCACAACAGACAGGTGTCATCCTCCGCCAAATTTCGCCGCACCAAAAAGTCACAGGTTGGGAGAACCCCAGAGCAGACCTACCACCAAAAAAATTCACCTTAGGGGGGGTAGTGAGTGCCCATATAATCTTCCCTCGATAATCAGGAAAGCCCTGAGCCACTCCTTGGACCCGCAATTTGTAACCCGAGCAGACAGAATATCTGCCATGAGACTCCCTGGTCCAGCAAAGCTAGTCACTGCTCATCCCTTGTGTGAGAGGAGTACTTAGGATGAGCTGACGGTCAACGTCAGTAATATGAATATGATGTATATTAAATTGGTGAGACCTGAAATGAAAACCCTTTAAATAGTTAGCATGAGATTCATTCCAAAGTAAGACATATCAAGACCTCAATCATTGACAATGTCATATTCTTCATTATATTTTGTTAATATTACATTCATTTTATTCCCCCATATTTATTAATTCAATGAATTTTTTGAATGTTTTTGAATTAAATTTTCATTTTAAAAAGTTTAGTAAATTTTACTTTAATGGATGAAATTGTGGAATTAATTGTTCTATATGATTTTTTAGACTATGACGAATGACCAAAGCATTATTTTTTTAATGTTTTGAAGGTTAAATCTAAAGTTTGAAAGAGATGTTGGGTCCTTTAGAGAAGTTCAAAGTGCCTTAGTTGGAATCAGAAAATGGAAATGTTTGGGAAAACTATGTGGAAAATGTAGAGTTGTTATGATCTATATGTTTTCCAATTTAAAGTTTTATGAGTGTTACATAGATTTCTTATGAACTGTACATTGGTATTTGTAGAATTTTCATGAACTCTGCGTTAATCAATATTGGTTTTTCAAGAAATCTCTATTTGATTTTGTTGGGTTTATGCATTTATGAGAATTGCAAGTGAATGGTGTTGCAATGGAGGATCACTAGGTTCACTAATGCTTCAATGTTGAGATTCAAGATGATATATTAGTATTCATGTACACTATCTATAGGATTCCATGTGGTTAATGTAGGGTATCATCTATCACACCCATGGAAACATATAACATTTTAAATTTAGAAACTCATAGATATTTTAGGGCTGCAATATTCAAAGATATTTCAGGGATGATAAAAACCTTCAAGAACTTAAAAAGGGAATGAATATTAGAGGCTTTTACCTTGGTTAAGGAATAATGGAAGGGTGAACCTATAAACCCGGATTTTAGCCTGAGAAAATGGGGGATCATGAAATCACATCATTACTAATTTTTTTTCTTATAGTGTTTCATTATATTATTTTATTTTCCTCCCACTTTTCTGTAATAAATTCTATTTCCCCTTCCACCACTGCTATCTCTCACATGGATGGGTAAAATCTATGGTGATTGGGTAAGGGAAGGGAGCCCGATTTTAATAATTCAGTTTCATATATAAATGAATAAATCTCTCTCTTATGCTAATTGATTTTAGTGTGTTATAATAGTTTATATTTTTGAGTGAGATTATATTTGAATTTTAATTTGTCACTGCATATTTACTTTGTAAAATACTATATTGCGATGTTTAATTATTTTTTCATTTAACACTAATTTTGGGTGGATAAATTATAAAAATTAATAGGGTTGGGTATTTTAAATCGTGATGGGGTTTCCTAATTTCGTTTCTTTTGTTTTTTTTCATAAAAGGAAATAAATTAAATAATAGTGCTTATAATTAAATGTAAAAAATGAGAAGGTTAGGAACCCCCTTCCACAAAAAATCTCCCCGCTTCCCTCCCTAGTAACACACCCCTCCCCCTTACGGCCTCGTTTGTGTGGAAGCACCCAGGGCCGAGACACTCTAGATCACGTCTTCCCTCCTCCTTTGTGGGTCCATGTGAGCCATATCTCTCCACTCTTCCTTCTTATTCTTTTTATTTTCCCTCTTTACTCATTGCGCATTCCCCTAGGCTAAACCCCAAGTGGGTTCGAATCATTTTTGTGTGTGTGGATATTAGTATTTGGGCGTGCGATTATTTATTTAGGTTCCATTAATCCTGAATTTGAATCATCAACTTGATTATCCCCTGATTGAGGTAGGTTTTATCATTCACAAGCTTTTAATTTTGAGAATTGTTGATGGCTTGGGTTTTTAAATTATAGTTTTAATTTGTTAATAATGTAATTAATTATATCTATCAAATTCCTTGGATGAAAATTAGATTTCTCCTTGATTTCCACCAAGTACAATGTGTTTTATTATTTCAAATAATTGGTTTAAATTTGGTTTTACATCTCACATACCACCTTTAGTTGTTAAATTTCCCGAGAGACCCTTCAAAAATCATGTTAGTGTAAATGAAGTTATTTTAGATTTTTATAGTAAATCACTAAATAATTTTACTTAGCCTTTCAAGTAAAACTTGAAATTCCAAGTATTTAAATAACTAGTACTCCGCCTGTGCGATGCACGACACTATAAATTAATTCTTATTATTAACTATAGAATTTTATTTATCAAACATAATACTTTATATTAATATTGATTTATAAAAAAAATGACATACATAATGAATGAAAGAAGATAGTAACCACAATTAGAATGAGAAAGTATTGGAACTCAAGAGGGGGAGGGGGAGGGGTAGGAATTGGATATATAGAGAGTGGTGGTAGAAAGAGGAGTATCGGGATGAAGTGAAAATTGGAGGCACATGAACCATTAGAGGAGATGAAGGGGATCATGAGCATGAACCCAATAAGGAATATTGGAATAGTTGTAGAAGTTTATTAAAACATCATCACAATAGTAATAAAGAGAAATTTTATATAAAAATGAATACAAATTAATTTGTGCCATTGAAAAATATTATATATGAAGTAACAGACTACATGGTGATCAACATTGATCCTGGAGAGCTGCTCAGCAATTCAATTAATATCATGTACATCCTAACACAATGGTGAAAACAGTTGTTGCGGTCATTAATAAAAAATACATAAATACAGCAATGAGAGAAAATAATACATGTTTAGGCAGTATTAAAGTCCACAGTGAAGAAATCTGTGCAAGATGGAAGAAATTGAAGCATTATGTATTCAATCTGATGCATTTACAATGAGAAAATGATCATAAAAATAGAAACGCGGTAAAGAGAAAAATAACATCTTCCAAGTGAAATCTATGAATAATATTTCAGGGTTGAATATCCCCATTTTTTTCTTATCCAGATTTCTATCTATAGGACTGAGACTTTCATCTACAGGATTCTGCCCCTAGCTTCAGTCCTTAAAAATAAATTTTCTCTAAAACAACTTCACCTGTCCAAACAGCTGGAAAAATAATTCCAAATTAAGTTGCATATATTTTATTCTTGACACACTAAAACCAAATAGTTATGAATAAGAAATCATTAAAAACACTATGTATGTGAAATTATAAAATAGTTGTATAAGAAATATGGAAGAGATGGTTTGGATGAAATGTAAGATAAAAAATTGTTTATTTAAAAGGAATTATATATGAAAATATGGTAGAGTTATTCTAAAACAGGATCTACTATATAAGCAGATATATAAAAACACTATCAGTGGGAAAAATGTATAGGGGACACATGAGGACATGAACAATCACTTTTTATTAAAACTAAACAATACAAGCCTCGAAATCAAGGAGGCTAGTAGTAGAGCACCTTGCTATCTCCCTTAGAAAAAAAACATATAGTCAACCTGCAAGAACCATATATCATTAGAAATGATATAATTATTGGTGAGAGTACCTTGTGAGGCTATGCATCTGCAACAAATACAACTTCCCTCTCAGTGTGTTTGATGAGGATATCTTGATTGATCAATATTTGGATCCTTATAACAATATAAGTTAACCACTGAGGTTTTACATAGACCCATAGGATTTATGGATAGAGGTCCTTTCCAAGTTTAACCTTATACAAACCTAAAACCACAATATGAAAACATTTCATTAACTAATAACATTTTGATGTTAAATTATTGATGACTAATATGAAAAAATTTCATGAAATTAAAGGCATTTATGTACCTATATTTTTAGTGATGATAAGGAGTTATAATGGTGGAATAAGAGGTAATAAACCATGAGCTGAGCACGTACGCACTCACGAAATATGATTACCTACAGAAACAATAATATTATTAAAATAAGAATACATTCTCTACATGACTAATAGGGATACACTTCAATAAGAAATCCATAAATATGTATAATAAATCTATTAAAAAACTAATTATGAGAAATTGAGAAACACTGCAATAAGCATTCCAGAAATATATATGTATGAATAATAGGGAAATAATTAAACCTAAGAAATCTAGAATCAGTTATGTTTTTACAACCTTTGTATACATGAGTGTAATGTATACAATATTGTATACTATTGAAGTTTATGGAACATTATATATTTATAACATTTGTATACAGTAGTGTATTGTAGATTTAAACATTTTATGACACCAAAAAATGTGCATGTATTTTTAAAAAATGTGCAATATTGAAGTGTACGTATACAGAAGTGTAATCTCACCAATTTTTTTATCAAATGTTTTTGTTTCTTTCTACATAAAAGTCTGCATTTTCTTTGGAAGCAACATCCATGTTGATTTTTATCTAACCTAGATAGGGAGGTTGCAAAGAATAAAAGATGAAGCCATTATAATTCATTAACTAACCATGAATACCCGATCTGTCTTAACTAGTGAGATCCTAGATAGAGTTCCCAGGAAAGTCGATCTTCAAAATGTACCCACATAGAGAGCATCAAAAACATTATTCCTGGAACCTGATGATTGGAGTCAACCAAAAGTCATAAGAGAAGGTTGTATTTAAGGTACATATTATTCTGATATTTACCTACCTAAAAGCAAGAACGTATGTACCTTCGTGAGATATCGTAGGAATGACTACTCAAGGATCATTCCGAATCTTCACCTTTGGCCGCACCAGAAGTCACATGACCTGAAATATCAACTGGAGGGGATGAAATTCCCATCATCATATCCTCACCCAATCATTAATGGGATGCATAAGATCCCATGAATATATGTCATCCTCAAGCTCATCCATAAATTTTGTTCCATCCGTGTGGGGATCTTAGAAGGAAACCTTTGAATATCCCATCATGGTGAGACATATCCCATCTGTAATAAGACATTTCCACACCATTTTAGTGGCGGTGAGCTACTCGTGAAGTATCTAGGTCTCCTTGGGTTTGGTTAAGATGGCATTATTATTAACATAAGGTTCTATTTTGTTCATTCACCATGTCTGCATAGACGTACCTGTACAGATTAAAAATATTATGTGAAATGGTGTTGAATAATCTAACTAAATGCTGGAAAATGATAACAAACACACAATGAAACTAATATGAAACAAAAAAACACTATTTTAACTTCCAGTTTACATATATTATGAATTCATTGTCTTTTCTAACAATGGAGTGTTTTTGTTAACATATGGCTTTGTTTGTTTTCATGCACCATGTTTGCACAAAATTACCTATACAGAATAAAAAATTAACTGAAATGGTTTTGAAAAATTTGTCTATATGTTGGAAAATGATAAAGAAACACCCATATAGATAATCTACAACAAAAAAACACTATATTTTAACTGCCAGTTTACCTATATTTTTAATTGATTAGATTTTCTATCATTGGGGTGATTCTGTTAACATAAGGTTCTATTTGGTTTAATGTGACGTTTTCATAGATTTACCTATAAATAATAATAAAAATTAAGTGAAATAATGTAGGAAAATCTAAAGATATGCTGAAAACTGATAAATAACAAACATATATATGTAATTTGGAACATAGAACTCTGTATTTTAACAGCAAGTTTACCTATATTTATCATTAATTGGCTTTGATAATACGGGGGTGTGTTTATTAACATAAGGTTCCATTTGGTTTAGTGTACCATGTTTTCACAGAAGTGCATCTACATAATAAAACAAAATTAAGTGTAATGGTGTTGGAAAAGCTTCTTATATGATGTATAATGATAACAAACACACCCATATAGGTAAACTAATCATTCCAGATATGTGAATTGGTAATATTAATTTTGTGCAAGTTAGATTTGACATCCAATTCATGCAACATTATCGAATAATAAAAACTAAACCAATGTTAGTGCTGTAACTAATTTATAATGATCCACACCTCCAAAATGTGTCGCCACTTCCCTTTCCATGATGGATATTTCTCCAAATTGAAGCCTAACTCCACCATGTGAATTTGAAAATATTGGATATATTCTTGAAACCAACAAAATAATACAAAATTTTTTCACACAAGCATTTAATTTTCAAACAAATGGTGTTAGAGGTAACAAAAACTATATTTTTTTAAATGATATTCACATTATACCTTCCACGATGGTTTATTCCTCCAAATCCAGCGCTACTTCATCGTTTCCCCTTGTTTGCAGAATCAAAACATGGCATTAAAATTCATTATATTGAATTTATTGAATGCATAAATTAGTGGTATAGAATATTACAATAAAAGTAGATTAAATATAGAGACTGTTAAAATAGTAGAAAATAGAATGGATAATCACATTGTACCTTTTTACTAAATCTTCATATTCAAGATCGCCCGACATAGTAAAAAATATTTGTACATAAAGGAAGTGATACATGTAGACCTTATTCTTTAAGGATATCATTCAAAGATTAGAACATCCATGTATACATTGAAAACCTGTATCGAGAGGAGATAAAGTCAAAAAATCTACATGGAAAAAAACATCCAAGAACTTCACAGACATGTTTGTAGAACAATATATATAGATAAGTGGGGATAGAAACGTATCCGAGAGAGTTGGCTCCCCTGAAATGCATTCCTCGACAACAGATTTTTCTAGGAGAAGTTTTATATTTTCTAGTACATTATAGTTGGAAACCCCACAATGCCCTGAAGATCCACCCTTTCTAAAAGAGAATCCAATTTGTTAACATAATGACCATTATGAAACACCTAAAGACAAAGTGCACTACAACAACATGAAAATATTAAAATAATCAAATTTCGTTTGTTACCAAAAGTATGGGACAATTCAATATTATTTCAAATAATATTTTTCTGCATCATTCGAAAACAAATGTAATATTGTTCTGCTCAATATAATGAAACATGTCTTCCCACTGTTCTCAGAATTAATTTATGTAGTAGTAAGCATAAATTATATATGAATAGGAATTAAAATTTATTCTCAATCGATTAAATAGTAAACATAATGTAACATAAATTTCATATAAGAAAAGAAAATGAAATCAAGGAAAAACAAAAGTTGAAATAGCCATTGTAACATAGTATATTTTGTTTTGAAAACATGAAAATAGAGATTAATGTTCTCACGTATGGGTAAATTTGAAATGCGGTTTTAAAATCTGTAGTAAGTAAAGTTTTTAACAGCATTGATGTTCCCTTCGGATTTAGACTATCTGCATCATACTGTGTTAATTATTTGATCTCAATAGTTGTTTTATTTGTTCTTGCACTGGACCGGCACTGATGGATGTTGTTTGAGAGTAATATGGTTTATTGTAGCACTTAAGTAATGTTTATAAAATACTAAATGAAAAATTATTTCACTTTACATTCTATTCTTAAAAAGCTTATTAAGGAATAATAAAAAAAAGGCTTACAGGGAGTTGAAAATAATCTGTGGCTAAGCAGGCCTATTGCAGATCAGTGGCCTTTTCTTATCTCTCAATAGAGAATGTTATAAAAAAATGTTGGGCGAAAAAATGTATTTCTTCCCTAATTACTGAGTCAGGAAAGAAGATGGATTGGAAATTGATTGTAAAACACAATGGGGAATTAGTATGAATAGAGTAAAATTAAAAGATGAAAAGTGCAGAAAATTTTGAGATAGTAGATAGGCAGACGAAATTACGTTATGCGTGATGCGTTTTGTAATGGGTTGATTCTGTAATAGGGAAATCCCAACCTGTATTTGTGAGCTGCGAAGAAACCGAAATTTGTAGTTTCAAATAATATAGGAGGTCCTAACTACCTCAACCCATAAGTATTCACTGCTTGAATCTACATCTACATGTGTCTGATCCCAACTCAAAAGGAATTAAAAAACAATATATACTAAACTCCATACTCTTGTAGTCTCAAAATTGAAGCAATGTTCAAAATCTACCACATCTCCTCCAAAGATCTCTGAAACATGTCTTCCCACTATTCTTGAACTTCATCAATGTAGTAGTAAGAATAAATTATATATGAAGGGGAATTAAAATTTATTCTAAACAAATTAAAATAGTAAACATGAAATAACAGACATTTCAAATAAGAAAAGGCAATAAAATAATTGAATCATGCAAGGTGAAATATCTATTGTAAGATAGTATATTAGGATTTGAAAATGTGGAAACAGAAATGTTTGTTTAGACATATGGGTATCGGGTCTAATAAAATAAATTAAAATATAAATAGTATAATAAAATATTACTATATAAATACATGTCGAAATTTAACCTACAAGGCAGTCGTTGAGAGGAAGAATTTATGAAAAGATGTATAAGACACATAGCCACCAATAATGGGTTCATCTTTTTCATGGACTACAAAAACCTGCAACAAAAACTTGAATCCCATCTAAACAATAGACTCATTCAAATCATTATGACAGTATAATAATTTCTCACAGTTAGTGATATTACCTTCAACAGCTTCATTCTTTACATTCTTTTCAGTAATCACAAATTTGAACACATTGAAATCAATTTCATGTGCTATCAAGTCAAACTCCAGAAGCGCATGATTATCGCTGCATCATTAACCCCTTGAGTTATACCCAGCCCCCAGCCCCTCCCCTCCCCTCCCCCTACCCAACCTTTCCCCCTAGCACCCTCCCCCCTTGCCATCTTCCTCCCCTCCCATCCCCTCCCCTCCAACCTGCCCAGCCCCCCGCCCCTCCCCTCCCCTCCCCCTGCCCAACCTTTTCCCCCAGCGGCCCCTTCCCCCTGCCATAACCCCCCCCCTCCCCTCCCCACCCCTCAAACCTGCCCAGCCCCAGCCCCTCCCCTCCCCCTACCCAAAAGATGCAGAAAAAATGATGCAGAACCTAAAAATGATGCAAAAATTCAGAAAAAATGCAGGAAAAATGAAGAACAAAAAAATTCAGAACCTAAAATATTAAATGTTACATTACCAACATCATCAAGATTGACACTTAACCAAGAAAAAAAATGTTCTTCGATGCGAAACCACATCCTGAAATTAATTGAATCAACAGAGAGAAAACCATACAAAGAGAAAAACAAATATAAGTTTACATGAGATAAAAAACAGGTTTATGTGCACTCACATGAATAATATTTTTAGACCACTCAAACTCCTCCCATTCATATGTTTGAATATCATAATGAAACAAAACTATTGTAATGTTTTATGAGAAATACATGAAAAGTATCTTCAATAATACATACAATATGTGTAGAAAAAAATTTAAAAATGACATTGGTAATAGCACTGATCTTTTTAACTATTGATTCAACATTATAATCATAAGGCAAAACTCGATTTTCTGCATCAAAATCTTTAACTCCTAAGTATTCATCCCAATTTTTTATATAATCATATGGAGCAATGATATCAGGATGTAGAAACCTCTTGGAATACCACCTAATAGGGTTCAAAAAAATAATATAAAACACCCAAAATATCGAACAAATGATTATATATTATTGTATGAAATAGTCAAATATTAAATGTTGCTTACCATTTTATTTGTTTTCTGCAGTCACATGAATATCCCTTTGAGGGAACTCAAACCCATCCCATTTAGATGTTCATTTATCATAATATAGAAGCAATGGATTTAGGTTTTGGAATAGGTAATTAATCTCGTACCTGATGTGTGAATAGGAGATGTAGGAAGAAAGCTGAGAATATATGATCAAAAACCTAAAATTAAGCATAGTAGAAGTTTTTTATTTTCAAACATATCATGAAAAATCAGAAAACTAAATTTGAACCCAAAGTAATATGTGAAATGATATGAGAAATGAAAAATCATGAGTTAGGTTTTGGAATAGGTAATTAATCCCATACATGAACTACAAAGCTGATGCAGGAGAGAATTGGAGATGCAACACATAATCAGAGTAAGCGAGCTGAGAATAAATAATCACAAAACTGAACTGAAAAGAATATGTCATATGGAATAAGGGTTACGATCCATATTCGGAGGTAGTGAGCCGATAATAAATGACGGCATACCTAATGTTCAAAGTGGATGTGGAATGAAAGAAGGGTTGCAATGAATAGAGAAATCCAGAAATATCTATTTATGACTAATAAGGAAACTATTACAAATAAAGAAAAAGTCAAAACCCTGAAAATAACAAAAGAAGAAATAGTGTTAAAATAATGTTAAGTTTTTGATATTGAACAACAAAAGACAAAACTCAAACCATCTTTCATCCTTTATGCTCAGAATGCATGTGTATATAATGGGAAAACCTGAAAAGAATAATATCGATTCATGAATGCTTTATACGGACCACATTTAAAATTATTAAATTCACTAAGATCACATGAAACATGTTAATTTAGGATGCCTTCCCCATGAGCGTTGGGTTTTCATAGATGAAACACTTATGGGAACACTGACATAAACATGAGAAACCACAATATGTTATGATGGTTGTGAGCTGAAGGCCTATTTGTGTAAACAAATAATGCCTGCATAAAATATGAAATCCACACAAAAGATGCATAAAGAGAATTTCCTAATTCAAACCGAAAAAGTGATAAAATTCAACAATAATGTGATGGTATTTGAAATGGGTGAAGTGATTATGTGCTGAGCCGATCATGTATGGTTGTAGCAGTAAAAAATTCAAGTGGGATTGATGCACTGGCATAGAATACCTGAGTAATTTCACGGAGCGTATTCACATAAGTATACAACAACCGAAAGAAGATTGAAATCCACTAAAATCTATGGTCGTTGTTATAGAATCGGAGGAGGAGGAGGATCCAGATGCTGAGAAGATGGAGGAGGAGGCAGAGAAGCCGGAGGCACTGAGGGTTTTTGCAGAGGAAGAGGGGGAAGACGACAGAGGCGCGAAACCTAGGTTTAGAGTAAGGAACTGCGAGCAGTGGTAGATGGAGGAGAATACATGTTCAAAGATGAAGAAAAAAATGGAGGTGAGGGGAGGAAATGATTTTTAGTGGTAAATCTGGAATGGAAAAATCATGGTTGGAGAGGAGAATCGGGAACGGGAGGAGATGGCGACTGCTGGAGACAGGGAGCAGGCAGAGAAGAAGATGAGAATTGAGGAGTGCGAAGCATGCGTAGCCAATGGGAGGTGACAGGGTGATTGGGTTCCAAAGGCAGTACCGGAGAACTAAGATTGGGGAATCCGGAGAGTCGGAGAACTGAAACCCTTAATGGAAGGAATGAAATGTCGACAGAAGGAAGCACGCGGAATGCTGGGTGGTGGAGGAAATTTTCATGGAGAGACGTATTTGAGAGACGTGGAAGGCTGTGGAGGTTACACGTCAGCTTGGAGGAAACCAAGTTTAGTATAGATAATAGATATTAAAGGGGTTTTTTGTTTTAAAGTGCGGGTTTTGAAAATGATTTGAACCCATTTGTGTCATATAAAAATTAAGAAATGATGTTTTAAATTAAGAAGTGGTTTCATAAAAGAGAATTTGTTTTATAATTAATTTTTAAGACTTGTTTTAAATGTGATGGTTTATGAAATGGTTGTAAATAATGTTAATTTTTATAAAGAGAATTGGAATCCTGAGTTGTTTTCCTAGAAGGTTAGTTGTAACTTATTGAAATGATTCTTTCCATGTGTGAATCTCCTTCCATTCCTTGTGTTGCACGTTACCCATTATGCTAAGTATATTATTATAAAATGTGTGTTTTACCTTTTATGGGATGTGCTTAACAAGGTTTGTGGCCTTGAGGGCATGACTTATACTATATTAGATTGGTGATGTGATTGGGGGTGTCCCTCTTAAGCCCCTAGTTGTTATGCTTAACACGATTGGTGCCCCCAAGGGGAGAGTTTAATATAATGTTATAGAATTGGAACTTTATATCCTTGTGGTGCATATTCTCATAACCCGACCCAACAAGGCTCAAGCCGCGACTCCCCAAGCCCGCCTCCAATAGGCCAGGGGCTAACGTCTAGCGCTGAGTAGGCTATCACACACAAGGGAGACATTGGCCTAAGGTACCTGTACACACGCACCCACAAACACCTCCATGCAACAGTGGATAGATATATACAAAAACCGAAAAGAAAAGCATGCATACATTTATCCCACAACTAGAGTACAACATAAGTACAAAAAAGGGAAAACAAAGCTCACCAAAGGAAAACCACAAAAGCATACAACCTTCTCAGAGGAAGGGGTACGCTGTCAAAAACACCACCGGAAAGCTCCTCGGCACAGCTCCAGTAAGAGTCCACGGTCACCCGCTCACTCAGCTCCGCTTGCTCCGGGTACTCCCGGGACTCCGTCGAAAGGCATGTGGTCTGCACAAGACACAAACATGTGCAGGTAAAGCCCGTGCATGGGTGAGTATAACAATACTCAGTAGGCACCCCAAAAACCCAAAATAGAACAGAGAAACTGAAAGGAAACAGTCTGCTCATCCCAGCTACTGGGAACCCAGACAAGAGAGAAACTCCATCTCGTGACCATCCTCAGCTAAACACAACTAGTCAGCTCAAACCAGGTGTATGCCCATACATATACCATGAACATCCAGATATACTCAGCTCATGCACCAAGCCATGAGGTACCGACCAAATCACCAGAAACGGTTCACAACCAGGAGAACACACTCCACGATCACTGTCATCCCAAATGACACTCGTCCGAGAGATACTCTCCATCGGGTCCCACACAAACATCTTAGACACTCACCTGAGAGAACAAGCTCGTCAGATATCGTCACTGAGGAAACCTCACTGAAACAACATAAACACCAAACTCCTCGGACATGGTATCGCTCATATGGTCCGCTAGGGGATACCAGGACCCACACCGGTATACGAAGATCTCACAAATAGGGGATCACTCCCAGGGTCTGCTGGGGGATACCACAACCCGATCTGGCATTCGAAGATCTCATAGGGGATCACTCCGAGGATCCGCTAGGGGATAACACAACTTGATCTGTCACACGACAGAATCACGTCACTCAGATAGAGGATCATCACCCATGTCACGATGGTCACGATGATACCGAAACCCTATCTAGTACATCTCGCGCTGTAGGGGATCAAACTGACGATGCCGTAACCCTATCAACACCACGCGCTGAGTAGGGGATCGTATAACCAACGATACCGCAACCCTACTATAAACCTCATGCTGAGCAGGGGATCGTATACCAGACGATGTCACAGCCCTACTGATCATGACCCACTTCATAGGGGATCATATTCCCGATGATGCCACAAACCCTAAAAAGGATAACCTTCTAGATAGGGGATCGCCGCTCGTGGGTAAGTGGTCACATCGATACCAAGAACCCGATCTAGGGAAACGATGCTAGAGGATCCTGCTCCTGGCCCACCAGAGGGATTCCACAATTCTAACAGATTAAACACCACATCGAGAGGATCACAAACATATACTAAGGTTGTGATGCCGCACAAACCCTCGTAGGAACGAACCAAGGGAGCACCCTCAACCACTGCTGGTCCAAACGTCACTAACCCGAGAGACCTACTACAACGCCACACCGCGCACCTCCAAAGCCGATACCGAGGCCACCATCACGATCCACGCTGAAAAACTTGCAGGATAGGCTATTTACTCGCCTGAAACGGACAACCAGTGATAAAGGCACTATTCACCATAGCTAGCCCGTGTGGGGCCCACTCTACGAACCTGAAACTCATCAAGTGAATCGTACCACTGTGATCCCCTTAGAAAAACACATGAGATCGACTACTCGTTCATCCGAAATGGACACCTGGTGAAAAAGGAACTATTCACCGAATCCAACCAGGGTGGGTCCCACACCACGATCCTAAAACTCATCGAACGGATCGCACCATTACGATCCTCTCAAAAAATACACAGGACCGACTATTCATCCGCCAAAATCGAACTCCTGGTGAGAAAGTTACGTTTCTCCATAAACGCCCAAACACGGTCTCGTGGACCCCACACCCCAAACTCGGTCCCAACACCCGGAAACCAACAAGAAAAGTCCGTCATACCATCAGGGCCTCAACGCCCCTGACGACACGTCAATTGTACGCTCCGGGTAGAAGATACAATGGCCCGAAGTCGAATAATAATAAAATATTATTATTTTATTCGACGTTTCAAGGTCCCAGGCCACGGACCTAAAAATAAAAAACCCCCAAACACACCTCAAAGGTTTCGCCTTATTTCTAGGGTCACGTCGCCGTAGATGGCATGCGAATCCGACCCCTAGGTTGCAAGAAACGGGGGTTTTAAAACCCCCGTGTACAAGGAGAGGGCCGGACCGGCTTGAACCGGCCGGCCTGGGCCAGCCCGTGCCGGCCGCCGCCGCCGCCGGACGCTCTAGCCGGCGGACCATGCCGCTACGGCATGGATGACCCCCAATGTGGGGTCGCCGCTAATTGGCGCCAGACCGCCGCCGGAGCGGCGGTCCCGATCAAATACCACGACCCACCGCCGCCGGCCGCCGCCGCATCGGTGCCTCGCCGGCGGACCTTCTGAGGGCTGCCGGGGGCACCCCGGGGGTCCAAACGCATATCTGAAGACATCTGCGCCCCCCCCCCCCCCCCCCCGAGAGCAGATCTACGCACATGTAGGCTCAAAATAGATAAAACAACAACTATACAGGATCTGGGATTTTAAAACTCAAAACGCCTACCTGTTGGCGGATCACCGAAGCTTCGGGTGCAGAACGACGCCTGCGACGCCCTGAAGCTCGATCCACTAACGATCGGTGCAGAAAACGGACGTTTGCGGCTTGATTTTGTGAAGAAACAATCGAGGGGAGGGGGAGGGTTCGTCTCCTGCGTGTACAAGGGGAGGGAGGGGGGATGATTGATTTTCAATTTAGTTTTTTTAAATAAAAACTACATTTTATCTCCCCGCCAACTTGCCTTCGACCCGGTACCCGACGCCGACTAAAATTATGTCGCGCCTAGGGTAAACACGGTGTTCTGAACTCAACGGTGGACTCAGATTTTCGATCTGAGACTCCATTCAGAAGTTATTAGAGTTGAAACTTATAAATAAACTTTTCCATTTATTTATGAAAACGCCCCTGGTGGTTTTTCTCACAGCAGGCCCGCACCGGCAAAGTTTACACCTCGTCTAGGGTAAAGGGCACGCTCCAGACGCAACTGTGCCCTCAGTTTCCCATTCCGAGCTACCGTTTTGGAGATATCACAACCCCTCCATGTGAATAGTATAAAAATACTTAATATTTTTATAAAATTAATTCCGGGCACACCGGGCCTCAGAATCACACACCGTCTTCACGCCTAACTCTGTAATTATTCATAGGAATATTCCAAAATCTGACAGGGCCAAAACCCGAGTCACTACATCCTCCCAACCTTAGAACTTTTCATCCTCGAAAATCCATAAGCATAAGGAAAGAAACTGGACTCTCAACTGGGTCTCTCAGGCGATCGATTTCACCAACAAACACCCCTACTCGAACACATAAGTCAGAGGGACACATCCACCACACCTCAACACTATTCGCTTTGGGCGACACTGACTCGGCCACACGGTTTTGATCGCGTCACAAAAACGCGTCTTGGTGGTGGAAGGATCCCTCTTCCTCACGCAATGGAAGCACATCGAACAATACCCACACAAGGTTTTACCAGTGCCCTGAACAAACCTCGAACAAGAAACGAAAAGGAAAGAGTACCGCTGAACAGTGTCTATCAAAAATACTGTAGAAAGTAGAAAGGACACAAGGCATACCTCTATCCATCCTCAAAGCCTCTGGGTCAACAGCCTATGGGGAATGAAGCTATCCTCTCCCTCACCCACCAGCTCCCTGAGCTTGGCGTGGACCACCTGGGGGTGGGGGTGGTGGCAAATGATACCACCCACCACCTCCTGCTGCTACACTAGCTCCGTCGCCACATCTGTCGCCCTATGGACCTCCTTTCTCGAGATGCTTCCTCTGCCAAGGCGATCTGTCGACCGACTCCCTCTTAGCCACACAATGGGTCGGACAATCTATAGCAACATGTCCTCGACCATCACAAGCGTAACACTGCCTCTCCTGCGGCTGACCAAAACTGGCCTGCGAGCCTTAAGCCTCAGATCATCCATCATGGGGTTGCCTCCTAAAACGTCGCAGACGTTCGGGCCCCTGAGTCTGTTATCGGATACCAGATGTCGATCCGACTGACAAAGTCTTAGCTCTCGTGTGCCTAGCACTAACCAGAGGGATTTGCTCAGCCAGATATATCTCCACCACCTACACTCGCTCCAGCACTCCAGCATATGTGGGAGGACACACAGAAACCACACCTGCCTGGATGTCCCTGTGTAGGCCCTGTTCGAAGGTCCGATCCCTAAATAACGGATCTCGAACCATATCTAGGGAGTAGCGTGATAGGTCTGTAAATCTCTTTGAGTACTCCGACACGGTCATGCCCTCCCGCCGAAGCTGCAGAAGCTCCGGAATCCGCACTGACCTCAGCATCACCGAATAGAACTCTTCCCTGAAGAGCTGGTCAAACTCTGCCCACGTGAGTGTCTCCTCATCGTGGGACTGCGTCACCAAAATCCACCATCGCCCGACCGAACCATGCAGAAGGATCGCTACTAGGACCACCATCTGATCTGGGGGTGTCCTCACCAGGCAGAAAACTCGGGTGACTGCTTCGAGCCAATAATCAGCTGCCTGAGGGTATGGATCACCCCGGAACCTCAGAGGTCACTGCCTCTAGAACTCACGCAGTGCACTCAGCCTGCTCGTAACCTCATCCTGCACTACCGGCACAACCAGCTGCTTGACAGGTGGTGGCTCAACTGGCGGACCACCCTCAGAACCTTCACCCTGGTCCACAACCTCTACACGGGGAAGATCATCACCACAATCCCATTGCGGAACTCTCACTGGCTATCATTGTGGAGGCATCTTGAAATACAATCAAGATGCACCATGATCAAAGAGTATATCTGGAGAGCTGAATCAAGAAGGACAAGGAAGAAAACCCAAAACCTAGTCCTATATGATGCATGTCCCATTATTTTTTCCCTGCGAATAGTGTATGAATATCCCAAGTTGAAAAGCAGGTTGTCAGAGTCCTGGTGAATGGATACGTCGGCCTCCGCACCAACACTGGTGTCCCTGGCCTGAAAGCCTAACTCAAAAAATCCTAACAATGCCGCTATGAAAACCAAACAAAACTCACTGCTAGACTAGCTACGCTCCGAGATCCCTAAGGTGGAACCTCCTCTGATACCACTCTGTCACGACCCAACCCAACGGGGATCAAACCATGACTCCCCAAGCCTGCCTTTAATAGGCCAGGGGCTGGCGTCTAGAACCGAGTAGGATATCACACACAAGGGAGGCATTAGCCTAAGTTACCTGTACACATGCACCCACAAACACCTCCATGCAACAGTGCAGAGATATGTACAAAAACCGAAAAGAAAAGCATGCATACATCTATCCCACAACCAAAGTACAACAGAAGTACAAAAAGGGAAAAATAGGGCCCACCAAAGAAAAACCACAAAATCGTCTAACCTGTTCAGAAGATGGGGTACGCTGTTAAAAGCACCAACGGAAAGCTCCTCAGCACAGCTCTGGAAAGATTCCACGGTCACCCGCTCACTCAGCTCCGCCTGCTTCGGGTCCTCCTAGGACTCCGTCGAAATGCCTGTGGTCCGCACAAGACACAAACATGTGTGGGAAAAGCCCGTGCATGGGTGAGTATAACAATACTCAGTAGGCACCCCAAAAACCTAAAACAAAAGAAAGCAACTGAAAGTCAACAGTCCGCTCATCCCAGCCAGAGGGAACCTAGATGAGAGAGAAACTCTATCTCGTGACCATCCTCGGCTAAACACAACAAGTCAGCTCAAACCCGGTGTATGCCCATACATATACCATGAACATCCAGATATACTCAGCTCACACACCAAGCCACATGTGGTACCAACGTCATCACCAGAAACAGTTCACAACCACGAGAACACACTCCATGATCACTGTCATCCCAGATGACACTCGTCTGAGAGATACATTCCATCGGGTCCCACACAAACATATCAGACGCCCACCTGAGAGAACACGCTCATCGGATATCATCACTGAGGAAACCTCATTGAAACAACATAAACACCAAACTCCTCGGATAGAGGATCACTCCTAGGGTCCGCTAGGGGATATCAGGGCCCACACCGGTATACGAAAATCTCACAGATAGGGGATCACTCCCAGGGTCCGCTGGGGGTTACCACAACCCGATCTGGAATTCAAAGATCTCATATGGGATCACTCCCAGGATCCGCTAGGGGATACCATAACCCGATATGGAACACGATAGAAACACTTCACTCAGATAGAGGATCGTAACCCGTGTCATGACGGTCATGAAGACACCAAAACTCTATCTGGTACATCTCATGCTGTAGAGGATCGAACTGATAATGCCGCAACTCTACCGACACCACACGCTGAGTCGGGGATCGTATAACCAACGATACCGCAACCCTACAATAAACCTCATCCTGAGAAAGGGATCTTATACCCGATGATGCCACAACCCTACTGAGCACGGACCACTGCGTAGGGGATCATATTCCCGATGATGCCACAAACCCTACGGGGTTAGCCTGCTAGATAGGGGATCGCTGCCCGTGGGTAAGCGGTCATAGCGATACCAAGAACCTGATATAGGGAAACGATGCAAGAGGATCCCGCTCCGGGACCACCGGAGGGATTCCACAACTCTAACAGATTAAAAATCCCATCGAGAGGATCACAAACCTATACTAAGGTTGTGATGCCGGGAGAACCCTCGTAGGAATGAACCAAGGGAGAACCCTCAACCACTGCTGGTCCAAACATCGCTAACCCGAGCGACCCGCCTCAACGTCACACCGCACATCTCCAAACCCGATACCGAGGCTACCATCGCGATCCACACAGAAAAACACGCAGGATAGGCTGTTTACTCGCCTGAAATGGACAACCGGTGAAAAAGGCACTATTCACCGTAGCTAGCCCGTGTGGGGACCACGCTACGAACCCAAAACTCATCAAGAGGATCATACGACTGCGATCCCCTCGAAAAAACACACGAGATCGACTACTCGTTCGTCCGAAACGGACACCCGGGAAAAAATGTACTATTCACCAAAGCCAACCTGGGTGGGGCCCACACCATGATCCCGAAACCCATCGAGCAGATCAAACCATTGCGATCCTCTCGGAAAAACACATAGGACCGACTATTCATTCACCAAAATCGAACTCCTGGTGAGAAAGTTGCGTTTCTCCGTAAACACCCAAACCCGGCCTCATGGGGCCCGCACCCCAAACTTGGTCCCAACACCCGGAAACCAACAAGAAATGTCTGTCGTACCATCAAGGCCTCAACGCCATTGACCACACGTCAATTAGACGCTCCGGGTAGAAGATACGACGACCCGAAGTTGAATAATAATAAAATATTATTATTATTTTCGACGTTTCAAGCTCCCGGGCCACGACCTCGAAACTGCAAAACCCCTGAACCCATCTCAAAGGGTTCGCCTTATTTCCAGGGTCACGTCGCCATAGACGGCATGAGAATCCGACCCCTGGATTGCAAGAAATGAGGGTTTTAAAATCCCCGTGTACAAGAAGAGGGTCAGACCAGTCTGAACCGGCCGGTCCGGCCGGCTTGGGCCAGCCCGCGCCGGCCGACCCAGCCGGAAAACCACGCCGCCGCAGCGCGACTCAATGCGCGCGCGACCGACCCCCGATATGGGGTCGTCGGTAATTGGCACCGGACCGCTGCCGGAGACATCTACGCACCCCTCGGGACCGGAACTATGCACCTGTAGGCTCAAAAAAGAGAAAAAAACAACCATACGAGATCCTATATTTTAAAACTCAAACCGCCTACCTGTTGGCGGATCGCCGAAGCTTCGGGTGCAGAACGAAGCCCACGATGCCCTGAAACTCGATCCGCTGACGATCAGCACCGAAAATGGACGGTTGCGGCTCGATTTGGCGAAGAAACAATCAAGGGGAGGGGGAGGCTTTGTCGCCTGCGCGTACAAGGTGAGGGATGGGGGATGATTGATTTTTTATTTAGTTTTTTAAAATAAAAACTACATTTTATCTCCCCGCCCACTCACCTCCGACCCGGCACCCGACGCCGACTAAAATTATGTCACGCCTAGGGTAAACACAAAGTTCTGAACGCAATGGTGGTTTTGGAATTTTGATCCGAGACTCCGTTCAGAAGTTATTTGAGCCGACACTCATAAATAAACTTTTCCATTAATTTACGAAAACGCCCATGGTGGATTTTCTCACAGCAGGCCCGCACCCGCAAAGTTTACACCCCTCCTAGGGTAAACAGCATGCTTCAGACGCAACCGTGCCCTCAGATTCCCATTCTGAGCTATTTTTAGGTGATATCACAGCCCCTCCATGTGCATAGTATAAAAATACTTAATATTTTTATAAAATTAATTCCGGGCACACCGGGTCTCGGAATCGCACACCGTATTCACACCTAACTCTGGAATTATTCATAGGAATATTCCAAAGTCTGACAGGGCCAAAAACCCAAGTTGCTACACATATGATATTATTGGTACTATTGTACGAGTGGGAGGTTTACTTGTTATGATTAGGATGAATGTATTTTTTCATTCCTTCTTGTTTTATTGCCTGCCTTTGCTTCTTTCACAGTTACACCGAATTTAGTGAGAGATATAGATTTAGGATTCACTAGGTTGTCACACCCACCTAGTAACCTCTCTAGTTGTGTTGTAGGCCATGACTGGTAGAGTGTATCTCACCATTGAATCCATGTATAGGATAGTCCCATGGCCCGAGTTAGGATGTTTTGTACACTGACAGGTCAGTCCATGTTTAGTAAAGTTTTGGATAACCTTACTACAGAACCTAGCATGACTTACATTATTCTAGTTGATGTTATATAGTGGATGTTCATTCTTTCCCCTTTCTTGTTTGATATCTAATCCTTTGAGCATATTATTATTTCTAATGCCATTGGTGATGTTGTACATTATTGTTTACTTTACCCTCCTTCCGTAGATTGTGTGATTATAAATGTTCTAAATGATTCTTAAAAAATATTTAAAAACGATTATAAAGTAATGTTTTTAATGGATGGTTTAAAATAGAGATGATTCAGATGTTTTTAAATGATTTTAAGTGATTGTTTTCATTTAATAAAAATAAAGAAAAGGGGTTTGATATAAATTGGATGTGTTTGTATGTTTTATTTATGTAATAGCCTATAGAAAAACATATTTTATGAATATATTTTAAAATTTCTTGAAATGTTTATTTATTTAAAGGTTGGTCATATGGAATGGTTGGTGGTGTCCTAGTAAGCGTTTATGCAGTCACACACACACACATATTTTTCATTTATATGTTCTGTATCAGCTCTGACTACTCTTTGTACATTGATTAGTTTGGGATTTGTGGATAGTATTTTATTTTGTTTATTAGTTCCTTTATCTCTTTATCCATTTAGGAGTTATTTATTTCTACAGATAGAGGGTAGTTATATCTATTGGTGGTTAGAATGGTGCTGGAGGATGCTACAAATTTCTTTATAGGGGAGGGAGATTGGGTGTGGGTGGAGGGATTGTGTATTTACTTTCCTTTAATAATTTATTATCAATTTTTCTTATTTCTTTTTTTTGTTTCAGCATGGAAATCTAATATAAGGATGGGTCATGTTAGATTTTTTTTATATCACTACAGTCACATTTACTCTGATTATTGGAAAAAACCATTACCAAGTGAGTTCTTAATATTTTTAGACACTTGTTTCTAGCCCATAGGTACTAAGAACCCTCTTTAGGCCATTGAAAGACTAGTTTGGAAGTCCATCAGATGGATGAATGATAAGCCTAATTTTTATATATACTTTTCTATCATTTATTTATTGTTTTTCATTTAATTATTCGATAATGCACATGGTATGTGTCTAATTTTGCATGAATAAAAGCTTCACAAGTTTTCAAGAAAGAAAAGGAAGACAAAGTGAAAAACCAACCAAGTACACATCGTGACGATGAATTTCACGTAGTGTAACTGAGGATCATAGCCTAACCAAGGCTATGAATCCAAGCCATGACCATGCCATGAAGCCTGAAGGAAAGACCACTACACGCCGTGACTAAACCGGACACATCGTGAAGCTAGTCAAATCCCTATGTGAGAAATCCAAAAATAATTCACATAAAAATCAGATAGAGACAAGGTACATGTTGTGAATGACATATTCATGTCGTGTACCTATTCAAACATCCTTATCCATGAGAATCGCGTGCCAAACTGGAGATCTGAAGGAAAATGACATGGATCAAGGGTACACGTTGTGTACCATAGGTACACGCCATGATGAAACATTCCTATATAAACAGTGGAGTGGTAGAGCATTGGAGAGAAATTCGGGATGTTCTTCTCTTCTTCCTTTCATCTCCTTTGCAAATATTTCCACCCTTTCCCCTCTCAAACTCTCAAAATCTTAGTATTTGTGCATTTTTATTAATCCAAGACCTATAGAGCTTCCATTATTCAACGCATTCAATTCCCACCATTGTGTTTAGTTTCAATTCCCATTTCTATTTTTCAATTAAATCTTTTATTTATAATCATAATTTACTTCATGAATGTTTATTTCAGTGCCATTACCGAATCTTTTCATGATCCCAATTCCATTAATCAATCCATCATGTATGCTATATTTATTTTATTTAATTGTGTCTTAACACTCCATGAGTAGCTAAATTTCATGGGGGTAGGGATCAAGTAATGTATCTGCATAACTAAATATACCTTTTAATCTAAACTTTTCAAGCCTAATTAAATTAGTAACAAGGATATGAACCCTCGATCTATCCCATTTGTGCAAACGGCCCTCACCACAAGACGGTCAAACAAACAACCCTATCCTAATTGGAGTATACTAAGATATGATCACTAGATTATGAGACTTTCTGCCTTAATTTATCCAAACTTAATGCACCTAGGTTGTCACTATCTCTCTACCAAAGAATAGCTACTCCCTAGGTAAAACTAGGAGGCTAAGACCAAAATCAATTAGTGATCCCCATTTTCTTTGCAGATTAAGACATAATATCATTTCAAGGTTAGAATTAAAATGATATCCTTCAATAAGATACATGACTTGATCCCGCCCCCTCATTTATCATTTAAATTCATCCCAAAATAAGAACTTAGACCAAACTCACAAACAAAATACTTCTAGAATGGACCCCCTTATAAGTTTAGAAACTAGATCCTCTCAAAATTTAATAGCGGTCTCAATATGGATTCGACTCCGTACTCCCACTACACCACGTCTTAGTAGTTGGAGAAAGGTTGGGACAAAATATAAATTCAAATATGATTCACGCCAAAGGAAGTAACGACACTAGTGCACAAAGGCCATTAATGAACTAGGATGGTTCATTAAAAATGGTATCATAGTCTTATATTATGTAGTGAGAGAAAACTTTTAATAGTATCCCTTTTTTTATTTGGTAATTTCAGGGTATGATCAGGTTTAAATTTGTTTTTATAACTAAGGAGGTAGGTGTGGGGGGAGTCTAGCTAGATCTTGATGCCCCGAGCCCCAAATTTCCTTGGGAAGTAAGATTTTAAATTTTAAATTGATATTTTTTTAGATTTACCATTAATGATGTGTTGATACTTATTGGAATAGTGTTAGTAGCCTTGGGGTTCAGGTTTGGTTTTGGGATGGAAACACAAAATGGAATGATAATATGATGTTGGTGTGCATGGCCTGATGAACCATGCAATAACCAAGAACATGATCTTAGACCCATCTTGGGAATTGATGCATGATTGGAACTTGGAATGTCACCATATGGACAACTTAGTCATGGTCCCACATCCTTTTTTGGTATTTATATTTATACACATGGTTTATTGGATTGCCTTGGGTGTAAATGAAAATAGGAATAGAACCAAGGATAATATTGTGATATGTTGAAGAAATAAGTTTGTATTTTTTATAACGCCTTGCTAAGATCCATTATTAATTGAGGAAACTTATAATATAAATGGTATTTTCATATATATATTATAAGGGGTTATTAGATTAATAATGGATCCATGGGTATTGTTGTTTTATCTATTGATTGACTGATTCCTTGATGCGTTGCTTAACCACCATAGAGAAATGTTTTTTAAAATGTTTTATTTTTGGGAGAACCATATTTTTGGAAAATAAAACTTGTGTAGTGGCTCAAGGAATGAGTAAATGATTTAGAAATGTGGTTTTAATTGTGAAATCTTGTGAGGTTGGTGATTTTTGAAAATATATAAAATTTGAATTTGGTTTGGGGTTTTTATGGAAATCCTTGGACGTCCAAGAGAATCTATGATAATTGAACGTCATATTAGAATTATAAGAGTTACAACATCTATGAATGATGAATTTAGACATAAAGAGAGGCTCAGGTGGTACCCCCGGTGCTTAGGAGTGTGTTGGAAAAGGGATGAGGTGACTGGCCTACTGAAGTTCATCAACTTATAGACACTAACCATCTAGTGGGTTGGAATATATCCCAAACTACTGCCTAGGGACATTGGTAGACCACTGGGCCAACGACTAGTTGGTGAAATTGATCAACTATCCAATGGGTTTTGTTAATATTTTTATCAAAAATTGAACCAATTTATTGATTTAATTGGGACTAATAGTTAGGTCCTTGGCTCGGGTTGGTGTTAGGGCTGGGTTATAGACCATCCCATTATGGTAGATCATGGTTTATGTGGCCTTGATATTATTTGAGTTCCTTTTAATTTGGTGACTCTTCTTGTGTGCCATAATTATTATATCTTTATGTATATTTAATTAACTTATGGGATTCCTCTATATGGTTGGGACAGACTATAATGACTCATAATTTACATACATTGTTAATAATTCAGAATTAAAGCATATTTATTACAACATATAACAGAACCATGATAGGACCGTATAAGTATAATGTCTTTAGAAACTGGGAAACCTAAACAACTGGTTCATAAATCATCTACATTGTCTCCCATTTATTTCATCATATATAGAGTCAATTTTTGCATATCCTACTTAATACCCTTCTTCTTGACTTGGGGAAAAGAAAACATACAAAGGGTGAGATCAAATGCGCAGTAAGGGAAAACAAAGGAAATATCAATCATATCATATTAATAAGAACATAACATTTTGAAAATCTTATCCTGCAAAAGAGATCATAATATCATGACATATGTTAAGTCATAGTAGTGAAATGTAATCCCAATAATCATAACATAAGACATGAAACTTTTTGGAATACACACATAATCATGGAAAATCATTTCATATTAGTCAAGACTCATTTCCAAGACAATTATAGCAGACGAAGTCCACAACTGAACCGAGTTCACTCCTCGTTCCAGTCCTGTATCACTGAACCAGATTAACTTTCCATTCCATCCATGTCTATCTCATGAGATATAAATCTTTACCCAATGCATTGGAGGGATATATATGTCCCAACCATCTCATAATGAAATCATTATTTTGTGTTCCAGAAAATAAACATAAATCCTTCATCATAACCCAACGAATAAAATGAGTTTCATAAACATCATCCCATCATAAAATAATCCATATAAAAAATGGATATAATTTCATCATAAACAAAATAAAACCATGTAAATAATAGGGAAATTATACGTGAAACAAAACCATATTAAAGAATGTCATCTTAGATGGAGAAATAGTTTTGATAAAACACTTGAAATGAATTCTTGAAGAAAATATCCTTTCTTCTTCAAAATCATTTTCTTTTCTAAAAATGTCATGAAATTTTAAAAGAAAATAATTTTGTTGAAAATAATCATGAAATCTTTTAGAGTAAGATTCATGTAAATGAAGTGTTATGAAACCGTAAAAATCCGTTCATGCCGTATAAGTTAAAAAGAACATCCTCCTCGTACTTTTTCATAAAAAGTAAAAAAGTACCTCATATGGTAAACAAAAGAAAGATTCATTACATACCATGTAGTAAAATTCAACAATTGATAAAAAGGACTTTAAAAATACATGAAAACATTTTTAGAAAACATGGACATGGATGATAAATATAACCCCAGTAAATACTTACGAATAAACAATCTCGATTAAGAACGAGATTGGAATACTTATCCCTTACCTTTGGTCCGATATGCTTTGTGTGTATCTGAACCTCCTGTATAATGATTTATATAATGTTATGGATATATTAAAGAATCATAATTATTTTTATGATAACATTTGGGATCATATTTTCATCCGTTTGTTAGTAACATTTCATTGTTACTCATTGTTTGGGTATCAACTGCTTTATTTTCATACGTATGTTTTGTCCGATAAGTTCATATTACTCTTTTTAGGTTATAGTTATATAATTTACAGAATGGTATTAGTATAATATATATCAGATTTATTCATTCAATTCGTTTATATAACCATGGTTTAATGAAGATCATGTAGAATGAATCTCATCGCACTATGGAGACGGTAAGCCGTACGTACGCACGAGCGACGATATCGTTCCCATAATTATTGGATGCGATTGGAGTGGATGATAGAATATCTCAGAATTAGTATCATGTTATAATAACCATATATAGTTATTCTTTACACCATTATACCCATCCAAGTAAGGTGGTGGGGAAAAAAAGATTACACCCCGACGTGGAGATGGTATTTCGTACGTACACATGCACGGTCATTTCGTTTTCCGTAGGATGGATAAAAGGTCAAATGTGGTTTTTTCATATTTATAATAACAGATCAGTATATGAGTGATACTTACGTTATTAATTTATAATGAAACAAATAAATAATAGTAAGTATAAGAAGAAATAAATTTGAAAGAATTGGTAAAGGATATTACCTCTTCTTTGACACGCCTCTTCTAAACCTCCTCTTAGGGCTATAAAGATGGTCTTTGAAGAGGAAGAGGACCTATAGTATGTTTATAGGGAAGTGGAGATGATAAATGGATAGATTTTGGCCGAGCTTGAAGGCTCAAAATGTTGTGAAGAGGAGAGGGAGGAGGTTCTCTTTTATAAGAGAGGAGAGGGGAACTTTTGGAAACCTCTAAAAAATTAATTTATAATAAAACTAAACCCCGCTTAAAAACTTCCAAAATGACTCAAATTAGAAGCTTATATGATATAGGGTTGTAATATAATCATCCAATAAAATTTAGACATGTTGATAATTTATTTTAAACCTTATCAACTTGATTTATCCTTATTTAGTTTATTTAATTTTATTTGTGGTAATAATATTCTAAATTTTAAATTGTTATAAATAATTACTTATGTGTTGTGAATTATATATATTTAGATACTTTATGACATTTTAGAACATATAAATTTCAATTAATAATTTTAAAATATTTTTGTGATTTTTAAACAATTTAATAATATGTTATTTTTATAAAATAACAATTGTGTCAATTTTGACACTATTCATTTATTTGAATTTAAATAAAATCCAAAAAGAGGACATATTCAAATAAAAAAAATTAATAGATTTATAACATGTCATATTTATCTAGAAAATTAGTGGATCACATTAAATAGTTCATATAATATTTATTTTAATATTTTTAAAACCATTTATTTGATATTTCAATCAATAAAATAATTTCTACATCACTATTGTGTCATCATTAATGATAATTATTTAATCCTTAAAAATTATAAATAAATTCACATAATGTATATAATTTTATTGTATTTCTAGAGACTTTTTATTTTCGATGTTTTATGAATTTTATCACCAAATTAAAATTATTACACTTATAAGATATAAGAGAGTGACATGTTGTAACTTTCTTTGTTTTTAATAATAATTACATCATTTTCATAGTAAAAAGTCCATGAAATGAATATATTCAGAACCTTAGGTGATATGGTTCGACTTTTATTAATCCAATAGAATTTTGGAAGGTTTTAGGATAATTTTATAATATTATTTGTACCCTTAATTTCCTGATTTACCATTAACTATGGTAAATAAAATTTACCGTAGTTACTATTTATAATGCCCAAAAATAAAAAGTATCCTATTAACATAATTTGGACCTACTGATTCCACATATTGAATCCATTTTTTACAAATTCAATACACAAAAGTTTCAGAAATTAATTTAAAAATTAATCATGTTGTTGAGAAAATGAGTTTTAAAATTTAAAACATTGCAAAAGATTGGAATGTTTATACCTATGAATTCAATGTAAAATTAATTCTAATGACATAAATTATATTAAATTGTAAAAATATATTCTATTTATACTTTAAAAACATTAAATTTTATAATTTAACCATATAAATTATCTTGATGAAAAAAGTTGTTTTTAAGAAAAAATTAGCGTATTTTTACTATTCATCAAAATATGAAAGTTATCAGAAAAGTATCAAAAATTTATCTAATGTAAATTTTTATATCCTGATTCAAAAGAAGATGTTTATTTTTTCAAATTGAACTCATAAACTTTACAAAAATTAGATTTAAAATGGGTGCGCCATCAAAAGGCGGAAAAACTGCATTTTTGAAAAAAAAAATAATTCTTTTACTTGAAAAATTGATTTTTTTCACATATCATATGTAAGATTAATTCTAATATTATATAAAATTTAAAATGTGGTTAATAATATTTATAATGGCTAGTTTATATAATATTTTAATAACATATCGTTGTTTAGTGAAACTCGGTATTGCGTACAACGCAAGCTATCAAGGAAGGTTGCTCTTACGTGTAATGCAAGCCAAACCAGTGTTGCGTGTAGTGAAAGCTTCCTTTGGTGTTGCGTATAACACAATACATAAAAAAAATTTCTCATAAAATCTCAGGGTGTTACATTCTACCCCCCATAAAATGAATTTCTTCCTCAAAATTCGTCACTTCGTAACAAACAGATGAGGATAACACTCCCTCATCATATCCTAAAGTTCCTATGTAACTTCTTCTAATTGGTGGTTCCTCCACAAAACTTTAACCAAGAAAGTGGTCTTATTTCGTAGAAA
The DNA here is from genome assembly GCA_963277665.1 of Viscum album. Classification (NCBI taxonomy): domain Eukaryota; kingdom Viridiplantae; phylum Streptophyta; class Magnoliopsida; order Santalales; family Viscaceae; genus Viscum; species Viscum album. The sequence goes on from OY728163.1 coordinate 219,870,769, forward strand.
TTTTTCACTACGATCTAGAATCTCAATCGATTGTTCTTCATAAGAAAGATCTTTCTCCAACGGTATAACTTCTGAGCTTAGTACATGTGAAGGATCGGGTATGTACTTTCTCAGGAGAGATACATGGAACACATCATGAACTTGAGAGAGATTTGGTGGAAGTGCCAATCAGTAAGCTAACTTCCGACCACGATCCATTATTTCGAAAGGACCGATATACCTAGGGCTCAGCTTGCCCTTCTTTCCAAATCTAATTACTCTCTTCCAGGGAGATATTCGTAAGAACACTTTATCACCCACTTGAAACTCTAGGTATTTTCTTCGGTTATCAGTACAAATTTTTTGTCGACTCTGAGCTGCTCTTATGTGTTGTTGAATAGACCTGACCTTTTCTACCATCTCATCAACAATATCAGATCCTAATATCTTTCTTTCCCAAACTTCATCCCAGCAAGTTGGAGTTCTGCATTTCTTTCCATAGAGGGATTCATAAGGAGCCATCTAAATACTGGAGTGAGAGATATTATTATAAGAAAATTCCACCAAAGGTAGGTGTTGATCCCAAAAACCTTTGAAATCCATAGAGAAAGCTCTCAACATGTCTTCCAAAGTTTTAATTGTCCTCTCAGAGTGACTGTCTGTTTGAGGATAACAGGAAGTGCTGAAACATAACTCTATATCCAGAGCATGTTGAAGACTTCGCCAGAACTTCGAGGTAAACCTCGGATCCCGATCAGATATAATGGAAAGTGGCACTCCATGAAATCTTACCACTTTCTTTACATATATCCTGACAACCTGATCAAGAGAGAAATTTTCTCCAATAGCAATGAAGTGTGACTACTTCGTAAGATGATCAACTATAACCTAAATAGCATTATTGCCTTTGGATGTTTTGGGAAGTCCGATGACAAAGTCCATAGTGATGTTTTCCCATTTTCATTCTGGTATGGGTAATGGTTGTAACATCCCCTTAGACTTCTGTCTCTTAGCTTTAACTTGCTGACAAACCAAGCATCGAGAGACATATTCGGCAATATATCTTTTCATGCCATCCCACCAAAAGTACTCTTTTAGGTTCATGTACAGCTTTTCACTTTCAGGATGAATAGAGAATGAAGAACTGTGAGCCTCATCCATCATCTCCTTTAATTCTTGTATGGGAGGAATACAAACACATTTCCTGAACCTTATTATCCCATCAAAATCAAGGTTAAATCCAGGAACATTTCTCACCTTCTTTTGAAGCCCAACATCCTTCTTCTGCACCTCTTTAATCTTCACTTGTAAAGATGGCTGAACATTCATTTGAGAAAGATAAGATATCTCCCATTTCATTAAAATTCCAAGATCCATACTTTGTAAATATATAAATATTGGATCCTTTGTGATCCTCATCATGGATAATCTAGCATAGTCTTGTTGACTTAATGTGTCTACCACCTTGTTTGCTTTCCCAGGGTGGTAATGAATTGAGTAGTCGTAATCCTTAATCAGCTCCAACCATCTTCTTTGGCGCATATTCAGCTCCTTTTGTGTGAAAATATACTTTAAACTTTTATGATCAGTATAAATATCACACATTTCACCATAAATATAATGCCTCCAAATATTTAATGTAATGATTACCGTAACTAACTCCAAATCACGAGTTTGGTAATTTTGGTCATGGATTTTCAACTTTCGTGAGCCATAAGCTATCACCATATCATTTTTAATGAGAACACACCCCAACCCCTTCTTGGATGCATCACTATAGATCACAAACCTTTATCCACTACAAGGTAGTGTGAGCACCAGTGCACTGGATAACCATCTTTTTAGCTCTTTGAAATTTTCTTCACATTCCTCCGTCCAAACAAACTTAACTCTTTTCCGAGTCAATTTGGTGAGTGGGTTAGTTAATCTTGAAAAATCTTTCACAAAACGTTGATAATACCCAACTAAACCAAGAAAACTTCGAATTTCAGTTACTGTTGTTGGTCTCGACCATCTTTCAATAACCTCTGTTTCTGCTGGATCCACAGATATCCCCTATCTTGAGATTATATGACCCAAAAATGAAACTTTTTGAAGCCAAAATTCACACTTGGTAAATTTGGAATAATTATTACCCTTTTTCAGGGTCTTCAATATAATTCTCAAGTGATATTCATGTTCTTAAATTCTCTTTTAATAGACAAGAATATCGTCTATAAAGACTACCACAAACTGATCAAGATAGTCTCTAAATACTCTATTCATTAGATCCATAAAGATAATAGGGGAATTAGTAAGACCAAAAGGTATCACTATAAATTCATAGTGTCTATACCTTTTACGGAATTTTGTCTTTGGTATATCCACCTTTTTTACCCTTAGTTGATGGTAACCTAAATGAAGATAAATCTTGGAAAAGTATTGAGCTCCGCATAGTTGGTCAAACAAGTCATCAATGCACGGGAGATGATATTTTTTCTTGATAGTGATATTGTTACGTTCTTGATAATCAATGCAAAGTCTCATTGATCCATCTTTCTTCTTAACAAACAGAACATGTGCTCCCCAAGGTGACACACTCGTGCGTATGAATCCCTTATCAAGATTCTCTTGGAGTTGATTCTTTAATTCCTACAACTCAGTTAGGGCCATTCTATAATGTGTCTTTGAAGTGGGCATAACACCCGATATGAGTTCTATTGAAAACTCAACTTCACAATTTGGTTGAAGACCTATCAATTCCTTTAGAAAGACATCGTCACACTCACATACAATGGGAATATTCTTAATCGTGAGTTTCTCTCCAACCATTTTAGATAAATAACCTTCATTTATTGGAATCAAGACCCATAAGATGTAAAAAATTTCCACTGGAAGGTTATATTCATTTTTGCATTGATAAATGATCATAGATTGATCAGGAATATGAAATGTAACTTCCCTTATTTTGAAATTGATATGAGCTCCATATAAAGAAATCCAATCCATTCCAAGAATCACATCAAATTCCACTATAGGAAGGATCAAAAGATTTGCAGGAAGCACTTTCCCACAAACTTCAATCAAAGAAGAATTGTAAACTTTTGATGTGACTGTTGTGCCATTAGGAGTTGTCATAGCTAACTTAATATCTAATTGCTGAGGTAATATGGAGATACCCTTAGAAAATTATTTAGAAATAAAAGAGTGGGTGGATCCAGAATCAAATAAAACATTTTTTTACTTTAGAGTGGATGGTAAGTGTACCTTTCACCACTTCATTATCATACTCCAAATCGCCGATAGTAATTGCATGTGACTTTCCCTTGTCTTTGGACTTAAGAGTTTTTTGACGTCGATCATCATACATAACTCTTGGATTAGGGCATCTATTAACATAATACCCCATTTCCTTGAACTTGTAACATTGAAGTGTAGGAGGTGCATTCTGTGTATCCCTTTCTTTGTTTTCATCATTATACATCTTCTTCCCATTACTTCGACATTCAATTGCCCGATGACCTTTTTTTCACACCTAAAACATTTACTTTTCCCTTTAAGAAAATTCCCTCCATGTTTCATTCCACACTTTGAGCATAAAGGAAAACTCATCTTCTTTTCAGTGTGGTCTTTAGATTTTCCTTTGAATTCCATTTTCCTCTTCTTATCAAACCCATATAACTGATGGGTTACTCCAATCTCCATCTCAACCTTGAGAGCACATCGAACAATTTCCTTATAGCTATTGAAGTCCATTATGGCCAATTCCCTTCAGAGACTTGGTTTTAAGCCACTAAAGAATCGATCGATCTTACTCTCAGGTTGGATAATAATCCCAGAAGCGTACCTTGCAAGTCTTGTAAAATTTTCTTTGTAGGTACCAACAGATTCATCATCCTTTTGCTTCAATTCAAGAAACTTATTCTCCATCTTTGTTTGAAGAATACGAGGGAAGTACTTATTGAAAAATAATTTCTTGAACTCATCCCATTCCATGGACTCAATTTCATCCCTTTTCCTTGTATTCTTGACAATATTCCACAATTGATCAGCTTCACCTTCCAAATAATATAATGATAAGATGACTTTATCATGTTTAGAACATTGCAGGACTAAAAATATCTTTTCAGTGGTAATGATCCATTTTTCATCCATTAATGGATCAGAAGAACCACTAAATGAAGGTGGATGCTGCCTCATGAAGGATTCAACAGAATGTAGCTCTTTCCTTTGATTGTTTGGAAGGCATGCCTGATACATCTCATGAGAATGTTTTGTGAGCATGGCTACAAGATTTTGTATTCCAGCTCCCATAATGTTTGGTTGCTCAGGGGGATAATCACTGCATTTCCCTTCGCATTCAGAATTAACATGGTTTCTTCAGGTTCCAGCCATTGACTAAAACAAGAATCATAGTGTGAGAAAAACTAATCTTAACAGGAAAACCACATAATCAAGAATAAAATTTCACACTTTAGGTCTTATAATAGGTTATTCATCTCCATTTCTAAAACACTAATAATGTGTCCTATGCTTAGACATATCCTTAGGGTTCTTACTAAGGCTTTCACATCCTAGTTTCCAAAGGTTGACTATAACTTTCCTCTGATACCAACTATAACGACCCATAATTTACATACATTGTCGTTACTTCAGATTTGAAGCATATTTATTACAACATATAACAGAACCATGATAGGACCGTATTGGTATATTGTCTTTAGAAACTGGGAAACATAAACAACTGGTTCATAAATTATCTACATTATCTCCCGTTTATTTCATCATATCTAGAGTCCCTTTTGTCATATCCTACTTAATACCATTCTTCCAGAACTGGGGAAAAGAAAACATACAAAGGTTGAACTAAAATTCTCATTAACGGCAAACAAAGGAAATATAAATCATATCATATTCATAAGAACATAACATTTTGAAAATATTATCCTGAAAAAGAGATCATAATATCATGACAAGGGATAAGTCATAGTAGTGAAATGTAATCCCAATAATCATAACATAAGACATGATACTTTGTGGCATACACACATAATCATAGAAAATCATTTCATATTAGTCAAGACTTATTTCCAAGAGAATCATAGCGGACAAAGTCCATTACTGAACCGATTTCACTCATCGTTCCAGTCCTGTATCACTGAACTGGATTCAATTGCCATTCCAGCCATCTCTATCTCATGAGATATAAATCTTTACCCAATGAATTGGAGGGAGATATAGTTCCCAATCATATCATAATTAAATCATTCTTTCCTGTGCCACAAAATAAACATAAATCATTCATCATAACCCAATGAATAAAATGCGTTTCATAAACATCATCCCATCATAACATAATCCATATAAAACAATGGATATAATTTCATCATAAACAAAATCAAACCATGTAAATAATAGGGACATTATACATGAAACATAACCATATTAAAGAATGTCATCTTAGATGAAAAAAGAGTTTTGATAAAACACTTGAAATGAATTATTGAGGAAAATATCCTTTCTTCTTCAAAATCATTTTATTTTCTAAAAATGTCATGAAATTTTAAAAGAAAAGAATTTTGTTGAAAATAATCATGAAATATTGTAGAGTAATATTCATGGAAATGAGACATTATGAAACTGTAAAAATCTGTTCATGCCATATAAGTTAAAAAAAAATTCTCCTCATACTTTTTCCGGAAAAGTAAAAAAGTACCTCGTATGGTAAACAAAAGAAAGATTCCTTAAATACCATGTAGTAAAAGTAAAAAATTGGTAAAAATAACTTTAAACATACATGAAAACATTTTTAGAAAAGATGGACATGGATGATAAATATAACCCGTGTAAATACTTACGAATAAACAATCTCAGTTAAGAACAAGATTGGAATAATTATCCCTTACCTTAGGTCCGATATGCTTCGTGTGTTTCCGAAAACCCTATATAATGATTTCAATAATGTTATGGATCTATTAAAGAATCATAATTATTTTTATGATAACATTTATGATCATATTTTCATCTGTTTGTTAGTAACATTTCATTGTTACTCGTTGTTTGGGTATTAACTGCTTTATTTTCATACGTATGTTTTGTCAGATAAGTTCATATTCCTCTTTTTAGGATATAGTTATACCATTTACAGAATGGTATTAGTATAACATATATCATATTTATTTATTTAATTCATTTATATAATCATGTTTTAATGAACATCATGTAGAACGAATCTCGTCGCACTATGGAGACGGTAAACCGTACTTATGCACGAGCGACGATATCATTCCCATAATTATTGAATGGTATTAGAGTGGATGATAGAATATATAAGAATTAGTATCATTTTATAATAACCATATATAGTTATTATTTACACCATTATACCCATCCAAGTAAGGTGGTGGTGGAAAACAAATTACACCATGGCGTGGAGACAGTATTCCGTACGAACGCACTCGTGGTGGTTTTGTTTTCCGTAGGATGGATAGAAGGTGAAATGGGGTTGTTTCATATTTATAATAATATATCAGTATATGAGTGATACTGATGTTATTACTTTATAATGAAACAAATAAATAATATGAAGTAGAAGAAGAAATAAATTTGAATGAATTGGTAAAGGATATTACCTCTTCTTTGACGCGCCTCTTCTAAACCTCCTCTTAGGGCACTAAAGTTGGTCTTTGAAGAATACCATGACCTCTAGTATGTTTCTAGGTAGGTGGAGAAGATAAATAGATAGGTATTGGACGATATTGAAGGCTCAAAATGTTATGAAGAGGAGAGGGAGGAGGTGCCCTTTTATAAGAGAGGAGAGGAGCACTTTTGGAAACCTCTAAAATATTAATTTATTATAAACCCAAACCCCACTTAAAAACTTCAAAATTACTCAAATTCGAAGATAAGATGAGATAGGGTTGTAATATCATCATCCAATAAAATTTATACATGTTGGTAATTTATTTTAAACCTTATCAACTTGATTTATCCTAATTTAATCTATTTAATTTTATTTGTGGTAATAATATTCTAAATTTTAAATTGTTATAAATAATTAATTATGTGTTTTGAATTATCCATAATTGGATAATTTATGAAATTTTACACCATATAAATTTAAATTTATAATTTTTAAATATTTTTGTGATTTTAAAAAATTTAATAATATGTTATTTTTATAAAATAACAATAGTGTCAATTTTGAAACTATTCAATTATTTGAATTTAAATAAAATCCACACAGAGGATATATTCGAAAAAAAATATTTAATGGATTCAAAACATGTCATATTTATCTATAAAATTCATGGATCACATTAAATAGTTCATATAATATTTATTTTAATATTTTTAAAACCATTTATTTGATATTTAAATCAATAAAATAATTTCTACATCACTATTGAGTCATCATTAATGATAATTATTTAATCTCTAAAAATTCTAAATAAATTTACATGATTTATATAATTTTATTTTATTTTTGTAGACTATTTATGTTCTATTTTTTATGAAGTTTATCACCAAATTAAAATTATTACACTTACAAAATATAAGAGAGTGACATGTTGTCACTTTCTTTGGTTTTAATAATAATTACATCATTTGCATGGTAAAAAGTCCATGAAATGAATATATTATGACCCTTAGGTGATATGGGTTAACTTATATTCATCCAATAGAATTTTGGCAGGTGTTAGGATAATTTTATAATATTTATTTTACCCTTAATTTCCAGGTTTACCTTTAACTATGGTAAATAAAATTTACCGTTGTTACTATTTATAATGACAAAAAATAAAAAGTAGCCTAATGACATAATTTGGACCTACTGATTCCAAATATCGAATCCATTTTTTTCCAAATTCAATACACAAAATTTGTTGAAATTAATTTAAAAATTAATCCCATCTTTGAGAAAATGAGTTTTAAAATTTAAAACATTATAAAAGATTGAAATGTTTATACCTATGAATTCAAAGAAAAATTAATGCTAATGACATACATTATATTAAATGTTAAAATTATATTCTATTTATATTTTAAAATAATTAAATTTTATAATTTAACCATATACATTATCTTGATGAAAAAATTTGTTTTTAAGAAAAATTTAGCGTATTTTTACTATTCATCAAAATATGAAATTTATTAGAAAAGTATGAAAAATTTATCCAATGTAAATTTTTATATCCTGATTCAAAATAAGAAGTTTATTTTGTCAAATTGAACTCATAATCTTTTCAAAAATTATATTTAATATGGATGCTCCATCAAAAGACGGAAAAACTGCATTTTTTAAAAAACAATAATTCTTTTACCCGAAAAATTGATTTTTTTCTCATATCATATATAATATGAATTCAAATATTATATAAAATTAAAAAAGTTGTTAATAATATTTATAATGGCTAGTTTATATAATATTTTAATAACATATCATTGTTTAGTGAAACTCGGTATTGCGTACAACACAAGCTATCGAGGAAGGTTACTGTTGTGTATAATGCAAGCCAAGCTAGTGTTGCATGTAGTGAAAGATTCCTTTGGTGTTTCATATAACATAAGACATAAAAAAATTTCTCATAATATCTCAGGGTGTTACACAGACTCACATCATCCTAATAGTCAGTATCGACTATATAGCTTGCAAAATGGTTTGATGGTGGTTCATTGGTTGAATGAGTAATGGTGTCCCTCCATATTTATTTTATTGGTGGTGTGAATTGGTTTTAAATTACAAATAGAAAGTGATAATTTAATAAATGTGTTTTGAAATAGAATTTTACAATGGAAAGTTATGATTATAAGGAATATTTTATTTGGTTTTATCTAAGGACCTTGTGTATTTGAAATGAAACGTAATTCCTTTATAATTATTTAATAGAGTATTTTAACCTATTTTTTTGGAAATACCAAGTGTGTTAATTTGGAATTTAGTTTTGGTCCATTTGAATTTGTGTGGGTGAAAACCCATTTTCAAAAATTTGTATGGTTGATTGTGTTTCCTGGTTGAGACTTCCTTATGTTTTGTTTTACATATTGAGGTGTGATTTTTTGTGATGAACTATTTTGTGTTTCTATGAAATTTAAGAGGCCATGGTATGCGGTTCTTTGAAATAAGGGGTTTTTAATGTGAAATTAATTTGTATCCTTATGGATTATCATGATAAAAACCATGATTTTTATTTTGAAAAGTTTTCAAAGAAATGAAAACACCCCTTGGGGTTGAATTTGTTTTGGAATAGTAATACAGGTGGGCTACCCTGGGTTGGATCTAGATATGGATTGGAGTTTCCTTATATTAGAATATAAGTATATGGTTGTAGATTCCATGGGTCGAGGATTGGTACTAGAGACACCATGGATTCAGGGATCAGTATATGAGATGTTATCCATGTATTTGGATCTCGGATGGTAGGACTGTCTTAGGATATGTGCCTAGAGTCAATAGGATATGATAGGGGATACCATGGAATTATATCCCGGATTATAGGACAGTCACGTGTCACATCCTTGTAGTTGATAGGATATGATAGGGGATTCCATAGATTTAGATCCTAGAAGATAAGACTACCATGGGTTACGTCCATAGATTCAAGAGGATATGATATATGAGACCTTGTATTTGGAACCTGGATGATAAGATTGTTATGGGTCATAACCCTAGTGTTATGGGGATATTGATGGGATCTGCAATGGATTCCGAGCATATATGATATGACTATTGTGGGGTGGATCCCTGGTGTTGTTAGGATTGTTTGGGGATACCATAGATGTGGAGGTCGCATGTTACTTGGTGGTAGGGTCTTCAAGATGTGATCAGAGACACCACAAACCTAGATGAAACAGGTGTGGATGATCGGGGAAACAAACATAATAATCCACAATAATTTACTTATTTTATTGGATGGTTATTTTATCCCGAATGACTTGATCTCATAGAGTGGTTAGTTACCTATGGTGGAATGGTCTACATGTTTGATTAGTGATACCAATCATTGGCCGTAGTAGGTATGTTCGGGATTTTTGGTGGTCTGTCTATTATCCGATGACACGACATGGAGGATTTATATACCTTGTGTGATTGTGTGTATTTTTTGTTTTGTTTACCTCAGAATGGTAGTATTCATTGGAACTACATTGTGGATGTCAGTTTTTTATGGTTATCCTATTTTTTCATTATTTAGTTTCTTGTATCACTATTTAGTTGGTTTCTAAATGGTGGGGAGAGCCAAGATCAGCTACCCTTCTCTCTTAGGGGTGTAATGGTCGCCCATGTTCATTGCCTTCTACTTTGACAATAGAATTATTGGGGACAATAAGTGTTATGGTGGGGAGACTATAAAACTTTATATTTTAGTGGTTAATAATTTTTTTATTTAATATTAATTTTGGGTAGATAAAAGAAAAAAATTAACATGGAATTTCAGGAAAGGTATTTTAAATCTGGATAGGGCTTCTAAATTTAGTTACTTTTCATTTTTTCATAAATGGAAGAAAATTGAACAATAATAATAATAACAATGGTAATAATAGTAATAATAAAAAACTGAAAAAAATAAAAAATAAGGGGGAGAAACACCCTTCTATGTAACATCACCACCCTTGCCTCTCTCACGATGTGATGCCCCTCCCCCTTACAGCCATATTCACACAAAGCCACCAAGGGAAGATACCCTCCCGGTCTCACCTCCCATCGCCCTCCATGGGATTAAGTCAGCCCTTCTCTATCCCCTCTATCTTCTTCTTATTCTTCTTATTCTCCCTATTCCCTCACTATGCACACCCCTATTCCGAACTCTAAGTCGGTTCGAATCTTAATTTTTTATGTCTCTTGGTATTTGGGTGTACAATGGGTTCTTCTGGTTCCATTCACCCTAAATTTGAAGCTCCAAATTCATTTTCACCAAATTGAGGTAGGTTTTCTCATTCCATAGATTTTAATTTGATAATAATTGATTACTTGGGTTTCTAAATTCAAGTTTTAATTAGTTAATAATGGTAATAATTATATTTTCCAAATTTTATGGATGGAAATTATATTTCTCCTTGATTTACATCAAGTAAAATGGGTTTTCTTATTTCAAATAATGGGTATAAATATGTTTTTACTTTGTGCATGTTCCCTTTGACTGTTAAATTGCTCGAGGGACTCTTTAAAAATCATATTTGGGTAAATGAAGGTATTTCTGAATTTTACAGTGATTCACTAAATAGTTTTACTTAGAATTTAAAGTGTAACTTGGAATAATAGGTATTTAAAGAACAATAAAGGTGTTTCTTGTTTTTATGTGTGATTTTTAAAAATGTTTTAAAACCAATTAGGTCATATAAAATTTAAATATATGATGTTTTAATTCAAGGAGGGTATTTATGATAGAGAATTAATTTTCCTAAATTAATTTTTACAAGTTGTTTTAGTTTTGATGGTTTATGAAATGGTTGTAAATAATTTTAATTTGTTATAAAGGGTATTTAAATCCATATTTGTTTCTTCGAAGTTTAGTTGGAACTTAATGAAATGATTATTTTTTGTGTGAGATTGTTTTTCTTCCCCTTTTATTGCGTGTTACCCATTTTGTCTAGTCTAATATTATAAAATACATGTTCCCCATTTGAGGGATGTTCTTAACATGGTTTGTGGTATGAGGGGTGTGATTTTTATTGTCTAGGTTAATTATGTGATGGGGTGTGACCCTATTGATCCCTCAATTTTTGTGCTTAACTTGGTTTGTGACCCCAAGGGGTGGGTTTATTATAATGTGTTGGAATTGGAACATGTTATCCCTGTGATGCGTATGATATTATTGGTACTATTATATGAGTAGGTGGTTTAGTTATTATGACCATGATGCATGTATTTTTTTGATTCTTTATTAGATTTAGGCTATACTAAGTAGTCACACCCACCTAGTGCCCCCTTTATTTTTTTGTAGGCTAGGATTAGTAGTTTGTGTATCTTAGATGAAACCATGTATAGTACAGTTTCATGAATTGAGTTAGGATGTTATGTATTCTAACAGGTCTGTCCATGTTTAGAAAATCCTAGGATAGCCTTACTGTAATACCTAGCCTAGTGCCTCTGATTCTAGATGATGTTAGATTGGGTACTCCCCTTATGGACCCTTTCTTTCTTGGTATATAAGGAACTATGCATGTTCTACCTGTATATGTCATTGGTGATGCAGTGCTTTATCATTTCCTTTACTTTCTTTCCCCAAATTTCTTGATTTAAAAAAGTTCTAAATGATTCTATAAAATATTTTGAAAAATGATTTTAAAGTAATGGATTTCAATGGGTGTTTTGGTATAAAGAGGATTCAACTGTATTTAAATGGTATTTAATTGATTGTTTTCATTTAATAAAAATAACGAAAAGTGGTTTGACATAACTTGTATGTGTTGTATATATTATTTACATAACGATTATGGAAAAATATAATTTCTGAATTTTTTTCAAACTTGTTTGAAATGGATCTTTAGCCAATAGTAGGTCATTTAAAAATGGAGTGGTTTCCTTCTGAGTTCTTATATGATCAATCTTATATAAAATTTTCAATTATATGTTCAATATCATATCTAATCACACTAGAAGTGATGATTGGTTTGGAATTTGAGGTTATTATTTTATTTTTTATCAGATCCCTTACTTATTTAGAAATTTAGGATTTTGTTGATTTCTATAGATGGAGGGTAGCTATATCTATGGGTGGACATGAGGGTAGTGGAGGCAACTATGAATTTCTTTATAGGGAAGGGGGACTGGGGGTGAGCGGAGGAATTGTGTGTTCACTCTCCATTACAAATTTATTATATGTTTTGTTTATTTCTATTTTTTTCATTTCAACATAGACATCAGATATATAGATGGGTCATGCCATATTTTTTTAATATTACTGCTATCACATTTACTATGATTATTAGGTAAAACCATTCCCAAGTGTGTTTTTATGATGCCTTGACACTAGTTTCTAGCTCGTGAGGATTTGTAATGCCCTTTGGGCTAGTGGTGGGATGGTTTGAGTGTCCATTAGATGGGTGGATCAGGATTGTTTTTACAACCTTAGTAAATGATGACTCATATTCCAATATATAGTTTAGCCTATATATCATGGAATATACTATGATAATAGGTGAAGTGTATGTTGATTTATGGCTTATGTGTAAAATAAGTGGAGCACTTTTGTGTTACTTGGGAAACACAATACCTAATTAGTTTTTTCCTAAGTAATAATTGTGTGATGGAATTTTTAGTATCATTGATACTAATTTTAAAAAATAAAAAAGATGATAAACTAAGCAAAGTTTTTTTTATCATAACCATAACCATTCAACCATGGTTAAGAGAAAAAGTTATTATGGAGCCTCTCCGTCATTATTTAATAATTAGAAAAATCAACCTTTTGAATAATATGATAACATTATAACTAGATAAGAAACCCTGACCCAATCACTTATCATCAAATTGATTTAAAATATCTTTGTTTAGTTTTTATTTCAACCTCTTTATTTCATTTCTTTTACATATCTTTCTTAATAAATAAACCAAGACACCCCTTTCCTAACCAGAAGTCGAAACTAATTTCGATCACCCCTCTCTAAAGAAAACCCTAGGTTCCCACTAGACTATATTTAAACTAGGTAATTAATCATTTTTGTACCACCCAATGATAGATGTTTTAGAAACTTGGTGTCTTTTATAAGTAGGTGGTTCTGAACATTAAATCTTAATTTCATAACACAATCTTACACTAACTAAATTTTCTCTCCTAACACTATGATAGAGAGAAATTTATTAACTAAGATAATAAATTTAAACCTTCAACCTCAATTTGAAGAGATTTATCTGATAATATCAAGTGAAACTTTAATTCTCAATTTTAATCCTATACTCAGGGTAGGTAGTCTCAATCAAACTTTAAGAGATCTATTTTCCACTAAATTCATAAATCAAAACAATAAAATTATTATTCCTATTCAACAGAATGATTTTAAATTAAGAGAAAGTTTAATTCAATCATTTTCAAGTTTCATGGTCTATTAGGTGAAGATATGTACAAGAAAATAAATACATTTAGCCTATTATAATCTATATTAAAACCATGAGGAGTGGATGATGGTAGATTTAAGTGGAGAGAATTTAATTTCTCCCTTGAAGGATATACTAAATAATGATTGTATAGTCTACAAACAAGAGAAGTAAATGATTGGGATGAACTATAGAGATACTTTATTCTTATATTATTCTTTTACTATGGAAGAAAAACCACCAAATTTTTTTTATTCCATTAGACAATATTTTGGATGGACACATTATGCATATTGGGAAAGATTCAAGAAGCTGTGTGCTAGTTTCCCTCATTAAGACATTATGTAATATCATTTCCCTATATTATTATATAAAGGATTAATTGATAGTTTCTGGAACCTACTTGATGAATCTTTGAGATTAAGGATAAACAAATCATCGAGAATATCACACAAAACTCTCAACCATTTGGTTTTAGAGGTGTTGGTACCAGAGGCTTTCATGAGGTAAGAAACCCTGATTCATCACCCTTACTGGATTCCAAAATTGATGACCTAATCACTTTTGTTAAATGAAAACACTAAAGGAATCAAATTAGAAACAAGGTATGATATATGTATGTGGCTTATTCCCATCTGTTAACCATTATATTTATCACTATGTGGAGATACAGGGAACTGGAAGCTGTGAAATAACATACTAGGAAAGACAATTTCACCCATAAAATTTAGGTTGGGGAGACCCTTACAAAATCCAATATAGATATGGAAACCAATATAAAAAAGGATAACATAAGTAGTAATACCAGTAGCACACACCGTTTCACCAACCATACATACCACCTTTCAATTACCGATCTTACTCACTACCGCTATTCCAAAAAATAAATCTTTTGAATGAACCTAATCTAGTAAAAAAAATCTAGTGTAACAGCAACAAGGATTAAAAGTTGATGATATCACGAATGAGGTCATGGAACTAAAGATCCAATTTAGAGGTCTTATAGAAATTATTTCTATAAACTCAAGAAACTACAAGGTTATCCAGTCCATAACCCTAAAGGTAATGTGATCATGATTATTATAAGAAGTATACAATTAATATAAGGATCTACCACTCCTAAAATTGAATAGATTAAACCCAATAGTGTATACAATAAGGCTAAAAACCTAGACATATTCTTATAAACTAGTCAAATATAGAATTAAATAAAGGTAAGGAAGATAAGTATAAGAGAAATAATTAAATACCATAAAACCATTGAAAATTTAGAAAATGGAAAAGAAGGATCTTCCACTCCCATTACTATACAAAATGATCTTATCAAGAAATATATAAGAAGAGGAACTCTAAAGTGATATTCTATAAAACTTCTTGAAAATTGAGATCAAAATTCCCCTTCCAGAAGATGTTAAGAATATTCCAAAGTATGCTAAGTTATTTGAGTAACTATTCACCAAGAAAAGGATTCTTTAAGGGAATGATATTATTAATTTTAGAAGAAGTTTTTAACCCCTTATCACTTCATAGTTTCCCAAAAAAATTTAGGATCCAGGGTCATTTTCAATCCTTTTAAAAATTAGTTTTATAACTTGTAAAGATTATTTATGTCATTTTGGTGCATCCATTAATTTTATTCCTCATTATATCTTAACTTATTTGTATATTGGATAATTAAATCCCCAAATAATGGTTGTTCAACATGCTAACAGTTCTACTAATTTTACAATATAATTTAGGGAGGATGTCATAGTTAGAGTACAAAACTTGATCTTTATAGCTGACTTATATGTACCTAACAAGGAAGATGATATGAACCCAACATAATAAACTATATTTATGGGTAGTTCCTTCTAGGAGATATCCATGACCATCATTAATGTATATAAGGGAATGATGTCCATGGAATTTGGTGAGAACATAGTCCACTTCAATGTTTTTGATTCCATGAAGTATCACTAAGATGATCATAAACTTATTATAGTATCCCACAGACTAAGAAGACCAATCCTAGTGATGGTATAGGTATGTGTCAAGAAATTATATATTTTATAAAATAATTAATGTTTTTAAATTCTCTTATGAATGATGTGAAAGAAAATTATAAAACATTTATCTATAGTTTGTAAGAAATTGTAAAACCTAAATTATTTGATATATTTTATTGTTTATTTAATGATAAATAAGTTAATATATCAGCTATTGTATAGGAAATTTAAGATGTAGTAAAAATAAATGTAGTTATTATTTTATCTTTAGAGAAGTCACCCAATCTAGAATTGAAGCCTTTAACCACTAATAACAAACTTTTATACCTCATAGAAGGGAATAAGTTCCTAGTAATCATTAATATAAACCTATCCTTAAATCAAGAATAAATATTTCTAGAAATTTCAAAGAAAAACGAACAATAAATAGGATAGAGTTTAGGATATATACATAGAATAAATCTAAAAATATGCATATATATAATTTTTATCGAATATAATGAAAAGTTTGTTAGGAATATCCAAAAAATTCTAAGTCCAACCCTCATAGAGATATTTAAAAAGTAGATAGAAAAATTGTTAGAAGTAGGAATAATATACACCATATCTTACTCACAATGGGTTACCCCATTAACAAAGTTCCTAAGAAAACATGACTGACCATAGGGATGAATATAAAAAATAAGTTAGTACCTATTAAGATTCAGAATTGTTGGTTAGTATGCATAGACTATTGGAAATTAAATCAGGTCACTATAAAGGATCATTTTATTATTCCATTTATTGATTATATTCAATAGAGATTAATATTACAAGTGAACAATTATTTTCTGGATTGATTCTTAGGTTACTTATAGCTACCCATTTCACCTAAGGTTCAAGAAAAGACCAACCTTACATATACACATCGTAAATTTAATTATATAAGGATTGCATTTAGATTATGAAATCCACTAGTTATATTTTATATATGAATGGTAAGTATATTTTTGGACCACATTAAATATTTTCTAGAGGTATTTTTGGATGGATTCTCTATTTTTGTTAATTTTTTTGATCATTGTTTAAATAATATAAGCACTAAAACAAGAATTTAAAAGTAAGTTGTCATAAACTTTAAGAAGTTTCATTTTATGTTGGAAAGACGAATAACACTTAGGAATGTGATTTCATAAAAAATAATTAAGGTAGACAAGTCTAAAGATGAAGTGTTAAATGAATTTTCTTATCTAACCCATGAAAAACATGTTAGATATTTCTTAGGACATGTAGGATCATACAAGAGATTTTTCAAGAGTTTTATTAAGATTAATATTTCTTGAACTGATGTATTTTAACTAATTCTGAATTTATATTTGATAGTAATTGAAGGAATGTTATTTACGTACTGAAGGATAAATTGATCACACTACCAGTGATGCCGCCACCCAACTGTAACTACAAATTTGAACTATGTTATGATTCTTCTTACCATGGAATTAGAGAAATACAATCACAATGTATTTAAAGGGAAATATAAATTAATTTATCACGCCTCTATAACATTTTATGCTACTTTTATTCGTTACACTACCATTGGAAAAGTGTTTTTAAAAATAGTTTTTAATTTTAAAAAATTCAGATCATACCTTTTAAGAACTAAATATACTATTTTATCTAATCATGAAACCCTTGAATATTTTATAAATAAAGTAGAGGCTATGCCGAGGATGTTTATATGGATTCTGTTATTTCAAGAGTTCAATTTAAAGATCAAATATAAGAAAGGAGTACATAACCAATGATTGATCACTTGAGAAGATTAACCAATTTAGCTGTAGTAGAGATTTAGGTCGATAAAATACCAAATGAACACATTACAAGAGAGTAGTTTTACTTGATTGATTTATAGGTACATTAGTATAGAAACTTGGTAAAGTTTTTGGTAACCTCCTAAGTCCCATCTAACTCAAAACCCCTAAAATCTCTCTAGGATCAAATTTAAAACTAAATTTTATTTCTAGGAAGATTCATATCTATAGAAAAATTTCAATAACCAAATTATCTAAAGGAATTTTCTTAAAAGTGAGATAAAATCTATTATTGAATTTCCCATAACCTATATCATGGAGGACACTTTAGAATTATTTTAAAATTATCAATTCATTGATATCATATATAAGAGATAATAAATGCACAAAAAACCCAATTTTTTTATATTTTTGATGTTTGGGGAATAGAATTCATGGGACCATTTTCAATGTGTTTTTGGAAGTCATATATTTTATTGAAATTTGATTATGTTCCAAAATGGGAATAATATAATCTACAAAACCAATGATGATAATGTTGCTTGTGATTTTATCAGGACTAAAAATTTGTTTTATAGATTTTAAGAATTATTAGTGATCTATGGATCCACTTATTTAATGGGAGTTTAAAGTACTTAATGGGAAAGTTTGAATTACATGACAATACATCAACACCATAACATCCCGCAAAAAATGGATAAGATAAAGGTTCCATAGGGAGATTAAAAGAATTATAGAGAAAAATTTCAATCCAAACATAAAATATTAGATCTAATAGTTGAATTACACCTTATGGTCTTATAGGGAAACCCAAAAAATACCCTTAGGAGTGATCTAATATAGGTTGATTTATGGAAATAGTTATAACTTTTTAATGGAGCTGAATCATATGGTATTATGATTTGGGAGAGAGAAGAATTTGTATTTGAACACATTTTGAAAAGAAAAAATATTGCAATAATAAGAGGTAGAAAAAGCTAAAAGAGAAGTTTTTAAGTACTCAATTATTTACAATGAAATTACTAAAGATTATAATTAAATTTTGATTCATTATAAATACTTCCATATAGGTTAAAAAGTGTTACGTTACAATTCCATACTCAAAGTTATGCAGATTTAACTTTTTTACATATTGGAAGGTCCATTCAAATTTACTCATGTATACCCTTTTGGTGTTATGTAAATATTTGAAGAAGATGACAAGGAAACATTTACAATAAATGGTAACATGATGAAGATATTCTATATAAATATACCACTAACACCAGAAGAGGAGATTACACTCCCATAACCTGTATTTTAATGAGAAACACCATGTTATACATTTGGTTAATACTTGATTAAATGTTGTGTTGAATTTAAAATATATGTCAATTGATAAATATATTAAGATGAATAAATTACATTGCATCATTTATCTTTAGTATAGTTAATAATTATAGTTTATTATTTTCAAATTCTTCTCCTTATTTTTTCAATTTTTTTCATTTATAAAATTTCTTTGTGTTCCCTTTTTATTTTTTGAGTGTTTTATAGCCTGATGAACTAAAAATTAAAGACTCTTGAAACTATTAAACCTATTTTAGTTATATAGAATGGATTTTAACTATTAAATAAAAATATATTAATTCTAAAATGAACTTGTTATGAAACTCTAAGTGAGGTAAATTCATTAAAATACCATTTACTTTTGAATCTTATTTCATGAAATACTACCATATATTTAAACTCATTAACATGAGAGGCATATAGAACTACTTTGACAACATCTTAAAATATCATAATTTATTGAGAGAACAAATGAATCCTTTTAAAAATAATTTTCTGATTAATATTGTCAAAAAATTATGGAATTGAGAATATATTTCTATAAATGGTTGAGGCATTATTTTGAATAAAAATAACATTTTACATAATTTCCAATTTTTTCCTACCTTGACATTTAACCGTTGTATCCCTTATCATCCATGAATGAAATTTTTGTGTAGACACATTATATTCCAAAAATATCTATCTATGTTTCTTAGGAAGTGAAAGCATGAATTATTATAAAATTCAAGTGTGGGCGTGGGAGAAGGTGAGATGGAGTAAGCTGTGGTGAAGAATATGCTTGCGTCTAGGTGAAGAAGTGGCACATCATCAGTGTTTCTATTTTGTGAGGAAAATAATATTGATAATAATGTGAGGATGTATTAGATATAATTAAAATATATTAATGGAATTATAACCATGTTTTGAAGTGAAAGATTACCCTCACTCTAAAATATCATAATTTTCACTGTATTATAGATCTAAAAAACTAGAGAGAGGTGTTGTAAATGAGAGAAGAGGGAAGAAAATTATTGATACAACTGAAGTTGTCTATGTTCCAAATATCCATGAAAATTAAAAGGATATGGGAGGAATTTTTTTGTATGATTAAAATAAGGGGAAGCTATTAGTTTTAATATAAATCAATATGAACATTAAAACCTGATAATGTAATCTCTTCTAGAAGTGCTGCTTTAATGAATCTATAATATCCCGAGTTTTTTAAAAGTAATACTATATTTGATGTCATACTTGATACACCACATTTAACTTAAATGTAAAATTTAATATTATATGACAGTTTTCATATAGAAATTAGACCGGTGAGAATGAAAAGGATTAACTAAATTATGAAAATATGGTTTACATGTGATTATATAATGATTCATTTGTTAATAAATTAATTAGAAATAGAAATAAAAAACCATTTGAATATAAATGATGCGTTTTTATGAAAAAATATTTAAATGAGAATAAATATGTTTATAAAATAATTTAATCACACTTGTTGGATTATATTAATGGAATATAAATTTTATATGATGTTTAAAATTTAACTTATATGTTTTCTAAACATGATATAAGTACAAATTCATTTTTTTACTGATAAAATGAGTGTTTTTCTAAAAATAAAGTTTTACCGTATTTTAAAGAAGAACCCATTTTAAATCTAATTTTAAACACATTAATAATTTACATTTGAAAAAAAAATCTTAGCTATAAGTATGACATCAAAATTTAATTTGGATAAAGTTTTGGAATTTTTATGATAAAATTCACACTTTAATGAATAGTGAAAAATACTGTGTTTTAATTTAAAACCACTTTTTTATTTAATTTATTTTTATTGTTAGAAGATAATTTTAATATGTTTTAAAGTATATTTAGATATTTTATTTATCATTTAATCCAATTTTGACCATTTTAATTATTTTCAAATTGATATTATATATAAAAAAATTTCAAACATTTGAATATTTCACTTTTAAAACCCTCTTTAGTTTTGTCTGTGAAATTAATTTTAAGTGTAATTTTACCAATTATGTGAATTGGATTAGGTAAAATGGATTAAATATTGGGAATTATAAGTTCTAAATTAAGTTTTAAAGTCAATTTTATTTTTAGGTAAAGAAAAGTTACCATAGTTAAAATATTATTTACCGTAGTAAAAGTAAAATTTTAATAAGGGTTAAATTAAATAGTAAGCTTAACATACCAAAAAACTACAACATTTAAAGGGTGGTTTATGTTTCTATAGACCCTAAATAGCCTATAAAACATTAATTACAATCTAAAGTCGTTTAATTTAATACCACATCTATATGGTTTGCTTTTAATATAAACTAATCAATAAATTAATCACTCAAACCCACCTCTCCTCAAGTATAAATAACAACCCTCACATCCCCATTTCGAACCATAAAGATGTTTAGATCCTAAAATATATACCCAAAAATATAATACTTACTATCCCCATTTAAAAGTGCTTATTGTCTCACCAAAATACCAAATCCAAGTTCTTCAAGGCTCTTTCAAGGAGGGGATATTCAAGAAGTAATTTTCTCAAATTACCCCTCTTAATTTCTTTTATCTTTCTATTTTGGCCTCACCTAATTCAAACATTAATGCATAATAACTAAATAATAATTTAAATACTGGAGTTTTATGTTTATAATTGAATATATAATATCCATTTATTTTCTCACCTCCTCATATTCAAAGAATCGAAATTTTTATCCAAGTTATGTTAGTTAATCGCCTCAATGAATAATGTTTTTATTTATTTTACATTACCGCCTTCATGGATGGATTTATAAATATTTTTCAGGTTAAATAATATATTAATATGTATATTATGACCTATTTAATATTCTTTAAATTTTATATTAAATATACCTTCATGCTTTCCAAGTTGTTGTTATACGATAACTTCGTTTGGGGACGTGTGGACTACCACCTCATCAAAATGATGTGATTCATTCACACATCACATAAAATGTATTTAGGATTGTTTTAGAAAGAATATATGATATGAAATAAATATTAATTATAATTTATTTATATTATATATATTTATATACATTTCATTTAATTTCACTCTTTCAATACGACAGGAAAAATGAAAATAGCATTCATGCGTACGACCTACCATCTCCATGAATGATGTTTTTAGTTTGTATTAAAAGTTTATTAAAAATAATTATTTAATAATTATATAATATAATAATATCATGTATTTTATTTTGGATATGAAGGACTTATTACCACATGGACTAGTGACATAAAACTATGTTCATTTCTGACCCAAGTATCGAATATCAATAAAACATCCGACATGAACTTAAGTAATTATGTAATTTTTTTAACATGGTAATAAGTGATATAAAATGAATAATAAACTATAAAAATGTTCTCATGAAATTATAAATTAACCTAATTTTATTATTCAGAAAGATAAAGAACATATGAGACGAGTCGGAATCAAGGTAAAGGAATTTCTTAACCCAATTTCCATTCATTAGGTTAAACATATACTTCTTGTTTATATAGTGCTATGATTTTTTGTGAAATGGATTTTGGATATATTTAATTTATTTATATTTATTGTGAACACACATAATTGATCAATATTATTTAATAAAATGAATTTTTTAAGGGTCTTCATCTCAATCTCCTTTCATTGAGGCATATTTTGATATTATACAACACCTTCTTTTATACAGTGTATAATCAACCATTTTGAATTTTAATTTCATTGAAAGGTTTTCAAAAGTATTATTTTTCTATGAAGAGTTTTATTAAATGACAAAAGGGATGTTTTTTATGTATACAGTGAAAATTACTTTTCCACTGCCGTGACCATTATTTGATATTTGGATTCCTCTACAAGCCACAATTCATTTAAAAGTAAAATAAATACCATATTCTATTTTCAGGAATTTTGGTATTTAAAATGGTTTTGAAAATTAATTTATTTTATCAATATCTTGAAATGAGATTTTACTATTGCAATACGGTAGTGTTATTTTTTCCTTTATGCATGTTTTATATGTTATGATTATGTTTTGGTTCTTAGTAATTGTTTGTGTATATGGGTAGTTCCATGATAAAACAGGGGATGGTGAGTCCATGATAACTCTACAATTCATTGGGTAATGAGACTGAGTTAAATGGTAGGTTTTCTCCTAATAGATTTAGGGAATATACTATGATGGTTATTCCAAATGTAACCATGTAGGTTAATCCCTATGTAGTAGTGAAAGCTACAATGTAACTATGTTATGGATGCCACAAGTTACCTTTATGATTTCTGATTACTAAGATGTTTTTAAAGAATATTATTATTTCATGAGGTATGCTAAAGAGTTTATGTTTTATGGGTGAAAAGTATGATTTTTTTAAAATGTTTTCACAGTCTTATATGTACTCTTAGACTAACGATTCCTTCCTTTATTTTTACATCCCTTACTAAGCTTTTTGGGCTCATCCCATGTTTTTGAAATGTTTTCCATAGGGAATATGGATGGGTAATAGAAATAAAGAAGTCCAGATAAATGAATATTTTATTCAAGAAAAATAATTATGGTTTTATTATAAAAGTTTTATATTTTGAAAAAATGTATACTATTCTGGTAGTATACTCTTGTATGATTATGGTATTTTATGTATTAATGATGACCTAATTATATAAAACTCTAAACCTTAAAAGATCCTCAATGTAAAATAAAGTAAATTATTGACTAGATCTAAATATTAAATAATATTGAAGGTTGGGGTCTTATAGACTCACTAAATATATTTGCAGAGTTTCTCAAGAAAACAAAAAATATAGTGGAATATCTCTCTAAACTAGGGTAAGGTTCTCAAGTCACCAAACCAAAAATCCGAAGTTACCCTCTCCACCTTCAAGAGTAAGAAAAAGAAGAAGAATGAAATAAATCTATTGAAGGAAATAGAGAGGGAGATATTTAATATTATTTAAGTGATTAAAGTGTGGACTATTTTTTATATATTAAAAAATGGTGGATATGATCATTGTAAGAATAAAAGGGAGTGTACCATTCTTGATGTAAACTAAAAATTATGAATTATGATTCAAAATAGAGTAGGATCTTCTAAAATTTCAATGAAGTTTATCACAATAGAACTCACCAACCCTTAACTACCAAACAACCTTGGAATGTCCTCAAGATTTGTAAAAATTATTGAATAATTGGGTAGAGATTAATAAATTAATCAGTCCTATGGTGACCAATGTATAGACATGGAATGAAAATAACTTTAATTTAAATTCATACTTGAGTTTCTAGAGAAAATAATTATGTAATGGTATTGATAAATGAGCATGGGTAAATAAAATAAGTGAAAATTAATTGAATGTAATTATTAAATAAAATGTTATCAAGTACATTAGAAGGGGCATGATAATATTGGGAAAAAAGGTATTAAAAAAGGAATCCCACATTGTTTTTTTTGATTTTTTCTTGGGTAATATCTCTGAAGTTATCTTGTTCATGAGTCCAAGTTTAAGTGTGTGAGAATTGATAGATTCATATTGTTCATTATATATTTTTACTATTAAATTCATTTTATTCCCATATATTTCTTAATTTAATGAATTTTTAGAAGATTTAGAATTTTAATTTTATTTTAATAAGTTTTGGTAACTATTTATTTAATTGATAAAATTTTGTAATTTATTATTATATATGATTTAAAAAATAATATGAATGGTATGATCTTTATTTTCTTTGTTATGATGATTTTAAGGCGGAATATTAAATTTGGAAGAGGTTTTGGGTCCCTTGGAGAAGCCCATAGTTCCTGCACTTGAATTAAAAAAAATGGTAAAGTATAATAACTCTATGTGGCCCATATAGATTTTTTATGAACTCTATGTTTCTCAAGATAGAGTTTTCCAATTACCACAAAGAATTTTTGTGAACTCTATGTTTTTTTATTTATAATTTTCATGAACTACACACTGATAAATATTGGGTTTTCATGAACTTGACAATGCATTTCACTGGGTTCAAGAGTTTATGGGAATTGATGGTGGTGGGTTTTAAAGATATGATCATGCTGTTCACTTATTCTTCAATTATAAGCTTCAAGATTTCACATAAAGATTCATCTAAGACAACCATAAGCTTCCATATAGATTATGTTGAGTAACATCTATCATAACTATGAAAAATGTAACTTATAAAATTGTGAATTTCATAGATATTTAAAGTCCAAAATAATATAATAGGATCTGAGGATGAAATAAAATTTCAAGAATTAAAATTGAAAACAATATTGTAGGATTTGATCAAGTTGATTAATAAGGCATAATTAACCTATAAAATAGGAGTTTAGTCTAAGAGAAGGGGAGTCCGATAGCTCACATTGCTACTTTTGATGACATTTTCTTCAGTTTTTCATTGTTTTATTATTATCTTTTCTCTATAAAATAATTCCATCTAATTACCCTTCCACCACTAGTATCCCTATGATGTAGTGTTAAACCTATGACGACCAAGGAAGGAAATGGAATCTAGTTGTAATAATTGAGTTCTATAGTTTAATAAGTAAATATCTCTCTTATGTTAACCGATTTCAATGTGTTGTATCAGTTTATATTTTTGAATGAAATTATATTTGAATTTCAATATGTCACTATATACTTCCTTCGTAGATGATCATTCATCTCCCTCTAGTTAGTATAGACTATACATTATGGAATAGACTAATATGATTAGTAAAATGATTAATGATTGTTGGAACATTTGTAAAAGTAATATCAAAATTTTGGGTTACTTGGGAAACACAAGATCTAATTGGAGATCACCAAAATAATAAATGACTGGTAAAATGTTTGGCATCATTGATAATATTTTACATACATATTAAGGAGTCTAGAACAAGTATTTGTCTCACTTATTAGATAATGAGAAGAAAAAATAACCATTTGAAGATTGTGCCAACATTATAAATGGATAACCAACCCTGATGGAATTACTTATTATTAACTCAATGTAAAATCATTTTTTTTAATTTTTATTTCCAATTTTTTGTTGCATTTCTTTTAATTAGTTTTCAAAAAAAACCAAAAAAACATTTTTTTTTCTAAAATTAGAAACCAATTTGAGCACCCCACTCTAGAGACAACCTTAGCTTTCCACAAACAACATTTAACCTAGGTAATTAATAGATTTTTATAACACCCTATAAGAGGTGCTCTAATAATCCAACTGGGTAAGTACTGGCAGAACAAGGTGCCCATGGATTATCTTGTATAAGGTATGGAAGAGATAACTTTCCTTAAGACTGAGGTAACCAAATCACGATGTGAGCTTTGGGTGAAACTTTTCTTGGAAACCCTTCGAGTTAGGATACTAGAGGAATATAGTTGATTTTATATCTATATAATAGATTTGGACAAGGATTTTCCCCTCAATTTTCTAAGAGTAATATATGATATTATTAACAAGTTTGGGTACCTAAATAACTAAGTGATGGGAGGAACACTTTATCAAACTCATTACTTAGTGAAATATATATCTTGGATTACTAAAGTTAATGATGTATGAGATCATGATTTTATTGGGAGTACTTTCACTAAATTTACATTTAAAAAGATATAAAACCTGATACTCACCCATATATATGTATTTTATGTAGTTTATGTCATATAAAATGTTTTTCATTTTGATATATCTTATAGGTATGACCTATAAAACTATTCTATATTAGAATCTAAGGATGTTAAGTGTTTTCAAGGAGAATCATTCTGAGCTTTTGAATGTGAATTTGATAGAAATAAATTTCTCAAACTTTGACTCATGGGTGTTATATATCTAGTGTGAACCACACATTTTTGGTGGTAAACATAGACTCAAATATAAATAGTTAATTGAAAAATGGTGAATTAAATATACATTTTAGTTATAAAGTTAGAGTTATTGCATTAAAGGTTGAAATATATAATCTATGTACGTCTAGGGGATTATTTTAGGAATTTTAAATTTTTTATTACCTTCCTTGCATAAACAATAATTTTATTTCTATATAATTTTTGAATAAGATGGGACTTTCATTAATTATAAAGAACAAGAGTTGTTCAATATATATAAATGAAATAGATTATTTCATTTGAAATATATTAAAAGATTTATATATTTTGGATATAGATAACCCTTTATACAAAATTTAGAGTAAAAATGTAAAGGTTGATTAAAGTCCCACTTTCCTTTGACATCATCACCTTAGCGATATAAATGAGAAACAAATTCATAAAATCCATAGAGATGGATTATTGAAATCATTCAATTATGAAGTGCTTGATAATTATAATTACTGTTTATTGTAAGGAAAGAGTAAAGAAAATTTTAGTGGGAAAAGTTGAGGGTTCTAATGGGACATTGGATCACATAAATAGTGATGTATTCAGACCAATAAGTACTTAATCAATTGGTGGGTTTAGGTAGTTCATAACCCCTATAGATGACTTTATTTGACATGGTTATGTTCTTTTAATGAGACACAAATATGAATATTTTTAAAAGTAAATGGAGTTTAATAATGAATTATGAAAGATCCATTCTTTTTCCAAGTATTTCCCTATTTTTGTTTTGGTTTATCCTACTATAGTTGGGTTTTCCTTCTTCTTTAAACCTTGGTGGATGAGTCCCTTTTTGGGGATGGAGATAATTTGCAGGGATAAGATAGCCTAAAGTTTTGGGATGTATATTTGTATGAATTAATGGACTTAGGGTATAAACACATCAAGGGATTATGAAGATTGTTCATGGTTTAGAGGGTTTTATAGGTTTTTAGGTTATTTTATACATAATCTAGGATGAGAGATATCTGATGGAAACTTTCACACCATGAAAATGTTACATGATTTAAAACTATTTCCAATCAGACATCAGGAACTGGTTTAGGTTATGATATGGTTAAATTCCATGAAACTATTTCATGATGTGAAATGGTAGATCAAGTTTTTTTATCCTAAGGGGACTCATTTTGCAGAATATCTCATGAATCAAGAAATTCATGTTGTAAAATGGTTTCACATCATAAATTTATTAGGATCATTGGTTTAAAACCATGATGTGCATATGGAATTTTGTTCATTAATCTTGTAGTTCCTCTCTCAAACCCAAGGGAGACTCGAGGAATTTTTGTAGTGATTTATTCACTTCTGGATGTCTTGGTATATCATTTGATTCCTAATGAGTTATTTTGCTTTGGTTTTCACAATTCATCCAATTTTTATCCATTATTGTAGTGTGATCACTTGACCACTGTTGAACCAGATTTCAATATTGTGTGATCTAGGTTTTTCCTTATGACATCCTTTGTTATCATTCATTATTGGAGTTCCCAGTTGAGAGTGTTAATTTGAATCACTATTTAAGGTAGGTGGTCTAAAATAAATCCCTGTGGTCTATTTCTTGCTGTTATGACTTGTGTTGTGATTGATACTGAAATGATTATATAAAAGGATTTTCCTAGTGATGCTAAATTGACTATATAAAGGAATTTTACTGATGGTTAAGAAATGATTATATAAAGGGATTTTACCAGTGATGTTGAAATGCTTATATAAAGGTATTTTACTGATTATACTGAAATTATTATATAAAGGGCTTGGCCTGGTTATGCTATAATTATTATAGGGTTTGGCCTATTTGTTTCATTATGCTACAGAATTGTGATTACAATTGACAAGGTTGTTTTACATGATCATAGATATTCTAGCATGACACTGAATCGTGTTAATTATTGTATCATATTTATTGATTACTTAATACTATTGTTTATTGCTTTATTGGATGTATTTATTATCAGATGATTTTATTTAGACATGGTGGTGTTGAGTTAATAAATTTTTAGGATTCCCTATTCGTGCCTCCATTTGGTACCTAAGTAAATTAAATAGATACTGGTTTAGTAAAGGGTAAGGGACCTTTTTTGTTTATTGTTGCTTACTGGATGGGTTAGATCTTGGAGACGAAATCGATGTGGGGTTTGAGACCTAGTTATTTTGAGTTTACTTGGGTCAAATTGTTTTTTTTATCCATATTACTTTCAGTTTTATACTTATATACAATTCATTTTGGAATTACATGGTTCTTTATTATTTGGTTTACTAGGTTCTTGTTTTATCTTCTAGTTGTATGATTTACTATTTTTTCTATTTTTTTTTACTCTAATATTTGTTTATTTCCACTATATCGCAACCTTGTACCTGGGGTATAGTCTCCCCACTATGCCTTTTACACCCCCACTACTAGTCAGTAGCCTCTGACATATAGGTTGGAGCATTTGAGGTCAATTAACCAAACCTCTTTTTCCATGTAAGAGAGTTTTAGGCCGGGGGATGTTACAAACTACATAATAAAATAGGAAAATGTATTATGATTCTATGATTAGATTGGGGTGGTGAATAATTAATCAAGGAATTAATTGATCATATATGAGATTGTAGAATTATTCCTCAAATAAATTCTCTTAGAACACCATAGTGGAATGGTGTGCCTAATAGGATGAATCATTCCCCATTGGACATGCTGCTGTCGATGATGAGTCAGTTTGGCCATCCTATCTCATTTTGAGGATGTGCACTGCAAACTATTACATTCCCACTTAACTATATTTAATATAAAGTATCCATAAATTCACCATTTGAGATATGGTACGTGAAATGTCTTGGTTTTTGTTTTATGAATATTTGGGGTTGTGAAGTACTCAAACATTTGTCTTCTAAAAAAATTGACCGTAAGTCTAAAAAGTGCTTATTTTTTAGCTATCCTAAGGGAATTAAGGGATATTATTTCTATAATATTATTAATTAGAATGTTTTTATGAAATGATTTTATATATTCCTTGAGAATAAATATATCTATAAAAAATTCAGTTGGAGGGAAGTTAAACTTGGAGAAGTTCAATAATAATAAATTAAAAATATTCCTAAGATAGAAGTTAAACTGGTTCCATAAAGAGTTGTAGAAGAAGAACCAACTCAGGTTACATAAGAACCTAAAAGGTTTGGTAGGATTCATTAATATCTCAATAGATATTTATTTCTTGTGGGAAATGATGATGAATTAATGTTCATAGTTGATGAACCTACTATCTAATGAGAGGAAATAGAAATTTATAATTCCAATATGTAGATAAATTCAATGAATTATGAGATAGAATCCATATACACTAACCAAGTATAGAACTTAGTGGATGAACTTGATGGTGTGAGACCTATATGGTGTAAGTGGGTTTCCATTATAAATCTGAAATGGGTGGAAGAACATATACCTATAAATCCCACCTAATGGTGAAGGGTCATAAAAACATTCTTGGTATTGATTATTAAGAAACCTTTTTACCAATTGCGATGATAAAGTCAATTCATGTATTTCTTTCCAGAACAACTCACTATGATTACACCTCAAGGAAAATGGATTTTAGAAGCTATTTTTTACATTACATGACATTTTAAACCACTGTGTAATGATTCATAGTAGATTACATAGCCATCACGATTTATTGAGTTTGATTTTAATTAGTGGTAGTTTTTTATTTAGCAGTGGTCTTGTGGAACCACTGTGAATTCACAATTTGAGTCGGTTTTAAAATTATAATGAATTAATATTTTTGATCAATTAAATTAATTATGCCTTCAATATATTGTGTATTGTGAACTGGATTAGGTTGACCTAACGCGTCACGTGATTTAGACAACTATAGGGTCCAAATCATGACTCCCCATATAGTAAAGGCTACTGACTAGTAGTGAGGGTCTAACAAATAAAATGGGGAGACTATACTTTACGGTCATATTAAAATAAAATAAATTATAAAAAAAACATCAACAAGGATAAAAATTAGAGTATTCATAATAAATAGACTAAAAAAATTTCATTAAATAATAAATGAAATGTTTAATTCAATCTTACAGACTCAAGGCATGTGAAACAAACAACAGTCAGCCACCCACTGGGCTAAACACATATACAAAATAATAAAACTGAAAATAAATACATCTGGATATACTAACAACTCTGATTCTAATGACATACCTAATATCCATGACTCTTGATCTTTACCAAACTGATCTGAAGCCTCCATACGAGTAGCACCACTCGATCAAGAAACCCTATTCCTCCACACAACCCACTGTGGAACCTGTGCTCCATCTGAAAGTAGGCATAAGTTCTACACGCACACACACACTCAGATACATGTACTGTGGGTGAGAAATAAATCTCAATATTCTACCCACAATTGTGAAACTATAATCTTCTATCATATATAGGTGAATACACATAGGATATAACCATCCTAGACAAAAACTAATAAAATATGGTATAAAATAAAAAAATGCATAAAAAAGGGGATAAAAAAAACAAATATTACAGATAATAATAGGTTCTATCATGACACATGAGGTAAATCTTCCCCTAATTTGGACCATGACAAAGTATTTATAGCATGTGGATTTCCTCACTACATGACATCAGGTGCATTATCTAGATCTACATAGGATCTAAAAGATGTCTAAATGAAAAAAAACAAAATTACAGACCCTGGGCATAACTATAGGAATCTACGTAATATCAAAAACTACTAGAATCTTTGACTACAATGGCATGATCTGAACCAGTTATATGACTCTACACCAAACCTTATATAACACGTCATGTCTGAAAATTCATGTAGGTAAATCAGGATCAAAACAGGGGCCTAATAGATAAACTATCCCGAGGGTCCCTCCATCCATGGGCTCGATTGATTCATTATCCCAAGGTCCCATACAAGTAGATGAGAGTGCTCAACATCCATGAAAGTTTACCACTACCTAGTGGGTAAATTTAAATGAGAGGGGTGAACTTATCTAGATCAACCATTAACTCCCAAATTTCATCTAAACATTGCCAGAAAATGGTGGAGAAAACCAAATCAAAACTGAAGTCCAATGAATGGTTCAAGATATCCCAAGGGTTACCACCTAAAAAAAAGTGCTAGGACAAAACTTCCTAAAACATCTCAGCCAAATTCCCCTAGAATGTTGGTCAATCTAACTCTCAACCCCATTAACCAAAAATCTGAACTAGCTACACTGATCAAATCTTAGATAAATTCCATCCAGAATATGGTTCGATCCCACTCTTAAACCCATCATTTAAAAATATAAACCAATAGTGACGATTAACTATCGACTCAAAAAACTCAGGTCTCCCATGGTCCCTAGGACCACAACATAAAGTGACTTCCTACCCAAGACTCCCCCACTGCACATAATTTCTTAGGCCATGCCCATAAAATTATTCTTAAAAAACCAAAGGCACACATAATGAGTAGGACACCCTATAATGGGTTCCTATATCTTATCCAAAAAACTTTTTCCAATCCAGGATTGAGAGACATCCTCAAGTGACCCTCAAAAGCATCCATCTAATCCTCAATCAACCATGGGCCCATAAGGGAATCCAAAAGCATGAGCACACTGACAAGGGAGTTCTCACAAGTTTTCATGACCACCTTAATAATAGGAAACCCTATAAAGGATCCTTAGAAAAATTTAAACTTGAGGGAAAATCCCACTTTAGGAAAACCTCATCTAACCTCCCCAGCAACCAAACCATACTTGGGTACAATATAATCCATAAGGGCATCCAAATGGATCACTCAGACCCATATCAACCTGAAAATAATGCTTGGATGTAACAGTAATCCCACAATGTCAACATAGTAAGATGTTTTAGAAAACTATGATCCTCAAACACATGATCTAAATCACAACTTATTTAACCTTGAGAAACTAGTCTAAAAATATAGGAGAAATCCAAGATTTCCTCTGAGATATTGCTCGATCCCACCTTCCTGTATATGTTTGAAAGAACCCCAAACAAAACTAACCTGGAATCTACAAGGTAAGGAAACTAACGATATCATGACTATCAATCGGGTATCAAATCACACAACCCAACCCAATGGAGGATTCTTAATCAAAACTTCAAAGAAATACTTTTAAAAATGATCACAAAAACCAAAACACATTCTATAAGGCCTATAAACACAAAAATTATAGCAACATCACGATATATATGGGGAAATGCTCATAACAGACTACTCATAAGTCTAATTCTGACTTTAGGGTAAATACAAATAAAAATGCACCATGGAAAAGTAAAAAATCACTTCAAGAACATGATGTGTACCCCCAAAGGACATCCCTAGCCATGTGCCACAACCCACTTGACTTGTACTTCTATTATGTACATGTAATGTTTGTATCATACACAACGTAGATTCCAGCCATATACCTGGCCATGTACCCCCATACCAGTCCGGACCAACTATGATACATGGCCACCATCCGTATACCTCACACGAGCTTTGGATGTGTGCCCTACATGGACGTGTTCCCTGAAACAAGGTGTCTAGTCACGCCCTAACCACAACCTGAGTCACCCCAACATGATGTTTCCTAAACAAACATGATGTGTACCATTTTATTCCTCATCTACCTCGAATGTATGAAGACAGTGTGTGTTCTCTGACCTATATAATGTGTAAATTGGATTCCAAAATGAAAATCCCTTAAGATCTTCCTAAACACACCATTAGCCCAAAAGGAACATAGATAGATCCAAAAAGGGTCCCCAACAACCCATAAAAGTATTTCAGACTTAAAAAAACTATTAAATGGGGTTTTTTAGCAAAATATAAAATGAATGGGTCGACCTCTGAATGAAAACCTCTGAAGCTTCACACTGGATCCACA
This sequence comes from Viscum album, assembly GCA_963277665.1. Taxonomy (NCBI): domain Eukaryota; kingdom Viridiplantae; phylum Streptophyta; class Magnoliopsida; order Santalales; family Viscaceae; genus Viscum; species Viscum album. Next base: position 219,904,630 of record OY728163.1, read on the forward strand.
CCATACACCAACCAATGGTTGATCTACCTCTTGGCAAGCTCACTAGGTGATGCCTCCTTTAACCTTCACTTCATCTCTACCTCTATTGGATGCACGATATAAGAGTTAAAAGGGGGTGTATGAAAGAACCCAATGGTATAAAGGAAATGAAAAATGAAAGAAGAAAAGGAATAATAAAGAAAAAGAAAACAAAAGGGGTCCCAACCTCAACCCCGATGCTCACAATAGGTTTATGCCTCACATAAGAAATCCCCCCATTCCAGACTCAACCATGAAGATGAAATACAAATCCAATTATCTATTTAAAAGATATCAATAAATGAAGATGGGTGAATAAAGTAATATTTCATTAATTACATATTAAATATTCTACAAAATTCAAACAATTTATATTTACACAAAACTCTGATCCTTGGGTAAATAACCTTTTCTGGGAGAAAAAAGGTGGTTAAAATTTTTTCCAAGATCATATAATAGGATAATTGTTTTTAACCTAAAAAAGTTTTTGGAACATAAATTTAAAATTCCTATGATTTTCTACAACCCATGAAAATACAGTTCTTCACAAACTCTCTACCATAAATTCTTCTCTCCCATAATAATATTTAGTCCCTAACCAATAGTCAATCTCTCACTATAAGAAATAGAATATATGACACTACCTCGACCATAAAATTTCTAGACTTACAACATCTAAAACTCTCTCCCAACATGGGAGACATTACACCATGACCGATCTGATGATTCCCACCAAAATATTATTCTTATCATCACCCTTATTCCAAAATAGAAAAACCACATATCCCATGCTACATCTATCATTTAATGAAATGGATAGGCATTACTAGAATAATTACACTTGAGTGCTATAATAAAGACCGCAATAACCAACACTCATTCTCAGCTCACCTAGAACAGAAACTTCCATACCAAACAAAACACTTAAAATGAGGTTCTCTACCACTAATGGATTATGTTTCACTCCCCAATATAATTATTTCTTAAACCAATATTGAACATGTAGTAGGACTCATACTCACATAGGATAAGTCTTAACAAAGCTATTCCAATCCGCCTAAAATCACTGACTATGCTCCTAACATAGGTAAGTTCAAAAAAACTAGAGCACCCTCAACACTCATCTTCAAAATTGAGGAATCTACCTAATTATACAATCAAATACATAAATTACCACCACTTGATCATTGATACAAATACATGATCATCTGATCATGTTCTCACCACGCAACCCAAAGGACAACCAAAATGAATAGGTCCATGTGTCCAACCAAACCATACCTCCTAAGCTAGCTATGAGACTTGAAGAACTACCAGTGCTCCACTTATTTAACACCATGAATACTCATACCTAACTAAAACCTGAATATAATAGACCTCAATGGACCCACCACGAAATAACAACCACACCCACCCTTTCCATCAGTTATAGTAGAAACAGGAACCCCACCACATGTTTTGATAGACAAAACATGGAAATAACAACTCCATACTAGGAAACTAGAACCTAGGACTTAGAAGAACCACTACCTATAGGAAACTTGAGATTGATCCAAATATCTCTCAAGCATTTTTTTTCCTAATTGAGACACTAAAAGGGAACTCAGATCCCACATCAACCCATGAGGGTCTCTATACATCCCTCAATAAATGGGATACATCTCCATCACCATCGAACATCTCACTAAAATATTCATGTGGGTTTTCATGAGAATAAAATATATACATGAGGTTTAAGTGACTAAAATTCCACCAAGAAGCTATATGTGAAACACAATATATTTCATTACAGAATCATTAAAAAAATAAACCTCCATCATAGGTGAAATCACACATATACATGCATATGTCAGGTAAATCCAATGTGCTTGGAATAATTCATAATCATTTTATGTTTCCCAAAAACCAAGAGCTAAAAATAAAAATCAACTATTAATACAAAAACGTAATTTCATCACACTAGGTTGAATCACACTACCATAAAATTAGGAAAAAAACAATCCCATGCCTTGGGATCTTGGAATTATTATCAACAAAGTTTTTTTAAACACACCTATCTAATTTCCATCACATGTTTTGACACATTCCCAGATCACCTGTATACAAACTCCCTAAATCATAAAACCAAACACCTATGATACAATTTATAGTGAATCAATCTGGGTCTACCTAATAGGTCATCTAATCCATCCTGTCATATGGCCTCAACCATGCCTTACCATTCCCCCGAGGCTTCCAACTAGTGGTGAGGTTCTAAAAACTATAGAATGGGATAATATACCTTTTTTTAGAGTAAAATAAAAGGAAAATTACTAAAACATACACAAGTATAAACATCAATATGTGCACAATAAATAAAATAAAATAAAAAAATACTATTAAAAATTAAATGTGGCATATAGATATACAATCTCAAAGAATGTGAAACAAACAATAGGCAGTCACCAATTGGGATGACCACATATACAAAATAAAAAAACTCAAAATTAATACATCAAGATCTACTACCAACTCTTATCCAAACCACATACCAAGTTTCCATGAATCCTGAGTTGCACTATCCAATTTATGAGACTTCACATGAGTATCCCTACTCGATCAAGAAACATAGGGCCTATTCTTGATACATTGCACAACCTGTTCTATATATTAATGTAGACAAAATGTTTTCATGTACCCCAAGTTGAATATATAGAGGGTGAGAAATAAATCTCATTAGTCAACCCCCAACATTGAACTTATAATCTATTTTCATATACAAGATCATGCACACATGATATGCCCATCCTAACTGTAGTTGGGGTTTGGATTAGTGGTAATCACCCCCTAATACTACATGGAAAATGGGGGTTCAAAACCCGTGGGGTGCATGTACTGTAGCAGCAGCGACACTGTTCATCAGCGGGTACTGCAGCAACCGCATGACACTATAGCGGCGAAGATACTGTGCGGTACTGTAGTAGCAGGTTACTATTCATAGAATGTGAATTGGCCTTAGAATTTGGGCCTACGGGATATGTAATGGGCTACAAGCCCACTGGGCCTTCGGGCTATGTAATGGGTTTCCCTCTACCCAGTTAAAAGAGGTCTTTGCTTTGATTTAATAATAAAAATGAGGCTTTGGCCCCAAACTTTAAAAAAAATATGCCCATCCTAACTAAATAATAATAACAAATTACATAAAATAAACAACTTCATACAAATAATGGGGATAGAAACATAAAGAAAACCACTAACCATGGGTTTTGGCATGAAACCTAAGGTAAATCTACCCCACTCTGGCCCACACTAGAAGATATATAGAAAATGGATCACTCTAACACATGACATCAGACACATTCACTAGATATACACAGAATATCAAAGTCATCTAAATGAAAAGTCATTAATGGTGGACCCTAGAGCATATCCTTATTCATCCACATGACTGCACACAAATACTGAGATCATAGAGTCAAATAACAGGATCCTAACTGGAAACATGAATCTACATTGAATCCTAGAGAACCTATCATGTCTCCAAAGTCCTATTAAACAAATCAGGATCTAAAGGAGGGATCAACAAATACACTATCCCAAGGGTCCCTCCATAAATGGTCCCAATACATACACTATTCCAAGGGTGCTATTCATTTATCTGGGAAGGGTTAAGATCTATGATAGGTAACCTCTAGCCAACACGTAACTCTCAACTTGATGGGTATACTCATCAAAGTCACCCATTTCTCCCTAATCCTTTTTAACCACATCCAACCAACATAAGAGAGAACCATATAAAAAATTAGGGCTAATTCCCTATCCAATATATCCCAAGGGTCTCCTCCTCAAATGAGGTCCTGAGAAGAAACTGCCTCCAACATCTCAGTCAATGGCCTCTAAAATGTGGGTTGATCCAAGTATCGAACCAATTACCAAAAAATATGAACTAGAAGTTATTATAAACTATCAGTTAAAGGCCATCCAAGAGTTGGTTCAATCCAAATCTGAAAACCATCTTTCAGAAACTTGAACTAGAAGCACTGATAAACTCCCAGCTCACAAAATTTAAGGCTCTGGTGGTCCCCAGAGTTATAATATAAAGCGACATCCTACTAGGGACTCACCTACTACACTAAAGATCTCAAAACACACACAAAATGATTCTAAAATGGGAAAATGTCAAAATATGTGTTGGAAACCCTATGGAGGGTTCCTTTATCTCATCAAAAAACTCATTCCAAGCCTCACATGTGAAACATCCTTAAGAATTCCTCAGGGGCCTCCAACTGATCCTTAATTAAAAATCTTCTTGAAAGGGAATCCAAAAGCATGATCACCCTATAAGGGAATTATAAATGTTCCTTGTGACTTCATAAAAATTTGTAAGCCCTTTAAGGGATCCTTAACATAAGAAAAACCCCAAGGAAAATCCCATTGTAAGATAACCACTGCCATCTTCCACAACAAACAATCCATCCTTGGGTAATATCTCACTTATAATGGAATTAAAACAGGCCCCCAAGACCCATATGAGCATCAAAATGTAACCCAAGAATAAACTCCATTCCAAAAATCAACCCATACTATAGAATTCAACATATTTAATCCTTAAACACAGGATCCAAACCACAACTTCTGTAATATCGAGCAATCGGTCATGATATCTAGGGACTATCCAGTGTCTCTTCATAGATACTACCCAATCCCACCTTCTAGGATCCATATGAAATAACCTAAAAAACTAACTTGGAATCTAAAATATAATACAACTAATTATATCATGCCTCTCAGTCGATGCTTGTATCGCACTACCCGACCCATTGGAGGGTTCTGAATCCAAACCACAAAGAAATATTATTTAAAATTCTTGCCCAACCTAGAACACCATCCATATGGTATTTAAAGACCAAAATGAAACCACTATAATAATATATATTGTGTGATAATCAGAACTAACCAATCACAAGTTCAATTCTGACTGTAGGGTGAAAAATATGCAAAACACACAAAGGGAAATTATATGGAATTCACTTCACAAACACGATGTGTACCCCCAATGGTCCTCCCTGTCCATGTTTCAAAACCCACTCAACATTTACTTATCTTAAATAAACAGTGTTTCAACCTCTTATATGGTTTATACCTCCTATGTGGTGTTAATCTATGTACCTGTACAATTACCCCAAAAAAGGGCCGGACCAACTACAGTACACATACATCATCCATGTACACCATACATGCTCTTTCCTTATTTCATACATGGATATGTTCCCCAACATGGGGTGTTTTTTCATCCCTGAACACATCATAAGTTACCCCTATACAATGTGTCTTAAACACAAACGTTTTGTAACCTATTATTTCACAACTCTCCCAAAAGGAAGAACATACAACATGTTTTCTTTGAACTATATTCTATGTAAATGGGTTTTGAAAATGGAAATCACTTGAGATATCCTTAAAACCAACAATTAGCCCAAAATTACCATAGATAGACCACAAGGGATCCCAAAAAACTCATAAAAGGATATAAAAACTAAAAAAAAATTGCTATAGTTATTTTTAGAGAAAACAAAAAAAATATAACGGGCTGACCTATGGGAAGAAACCATCAAATATTTTCACCAGATTCACACCACTCACCCCCCGATGCCCGATCTACCTCTGGAGGAAGTCCTTAGTCAACACCTCCTCCTACCTCTCACTCTTTTATCCCCATACCTCTCTCATACACATGAAATAGAATCCCCAATAGGACATACATGAGAGGATAAAGGTAGAATGGAAAAGGAAAAAATAAAAATAAAAAATGAATTAAAAAGTAAAATAAATGAAAAGGGGGCCTAGGTCCAACCCTGGATCCTGTGGTGGGTTTATGAATTATGTAGGAAAATCACCACATTTAAGACTCAATCACGGAGTCATAATCTAAATATGATGCTCAATTTAATATATATCACCTAATGACCATTCATGACAATATTTTTGTAAATAAATAAATTTTAAATATTATGAAAAAATTGAATGGCTCAGAATTTCACCAAACTCTTATACTAGGGTAAACACGTATTCTGAGATAAATGAAGTGGTAAACAAAATATTTAAAATAAAATCACTAGAGAAATTTTCATTTTCTCAGTAAAAATTATAGGAATATGATGTTCAAATTTCTTTATATTTTATATAACCTATAATGATGTGGGTTGATCATTAGCTAAAGGCAGGGGGTCTAAAACTTAACCCTATGGTTTGATATTTATCAATTACACACAATATTTCAACTGCATCAATATACATGTGCCAAAAATTATTAAATTATGAATTATACTATTTCTTGGAGTCCCTTTGGATCCAACTGGTTTTTTTACTTGGCTTGTGGATACCATTTGGGTGGGAGAACCTTTGATTAAATGAATTGATAAATGTCTTAAAGTGTGTTTATAATGAAATGAGATTTGGGTGTTTTATTGTTTTAGATTAACCTTGGATTGGATAGTTTATTATGATAGTAGTAATGTTATTGGTTATGACCAATTGATAATTGAAATGTGCAATTGAAAGATAAATGATAATGTTCATAATTAACCATTGAGCCAGATGATGTGGTATTGTGGTATCCTTGTTGTTATGAAATGTGTTGTGATTTATTATGATGTAAAGGTTATATGGGGTTTTGGCCTAATTTTATTGTTTTAATGATTACATGGGGTGTTATTATAGTTTACATGTTTAAATTCTTATATATGGAGATATAACCATAGATATGCTGAAATGCTTATATACTGGGCTATACCCTGAGAACATGCTAAAATTATTATATACCAGTCTTGGCCTTGGAACATACTAAAATTATTATATATTGGGATTGTCCCTAAGAAATAATGAAATGATTATATATTGGGATTGACCTTGATTGATTGTTTAAATTCATATATATTTCCAGATTTTTGTAATTTACACCTTGGTTATAAGGTTATGGTTGGCATGATAGTGAGACATTGTCAGAGATATTCACGCATGGAATCAAGGAAGGTTATTTTATTACATGGTTATATGGTTATAGTTGGAATGATAATGATACATGCTTAGATACATTTCTATATGGTTCTAAAGGAGGTTGATGTGGTATTGATTTAATTGTTTAATTAATAAATACACCTATTTATTGAATTATTTCATACACTTATTATCATACTGGTTATGTTTAGAGATGGTTGTATCGAACTACTGAGTTATACTCACACCCTATTCAATATTTCTTTTGTTACATGAGTAGATTACATGGATACAAGATTGGATAAGGGAAAGGGATCGTACTATTGAGTGTTTGATTACTGGATGGGCTGGAGTTTGGAGATGAACCGACATGGGGTTTAGGACCAGGGAATTTTGAGTATTTTATTGAGTGTAATAGTATTTTATTTTATATTACTTATAGCATGATGTTTTTTTACATTCCATCACATCATTACATTATTCATTTACTATTTATTGGATTGTTCAATTGGATTCTATTATTAGTTTTCGACTATATTGTATTATTTCTTTTATTTACACACTGTGATATTTATTCATTATTTTCATATGTTTATTTATGCTATGATGTAACTCTATAACTAGGTGGTATAGTCTACCCACTATACTTACCACACTCGCGCAACTATTCGAAAACATCTGGCATAGGTGGAGGCATGCTTGAGGTCTTGTAACCAACTCTTTCTGGCCACGTGATAGTGTGACAAATCCGGGGATGTTACAAAGTGATATTAGAGCACCTAGTTTTTTTCCTATTTCTTTACTATTTGGAAAAGGTACAAATGGGAATAGTATGTGTAGGGACTTGTTATTGAGCTAGTGTCTGGGAATTTATAACCCTTGTTTGAGGGAAAATCTGAGTACCTAGTAGCGGATTACCGCTATTACTGTTTTCTTATTACAATTGATGTTATTTAACCATAAGTGATTTACATGTTGTATAAGATTATTATTTCATGATTTTTTTGGTTCTTGAGATTTATACGCATGGCCTAGTATGGAACATAATGAGTATTCATGCATAGTTATTGGAATATAGGGATATATATTGGCATGAATTGTTCATTATAGGGACATATTTTTTGTGTCTGAAATATAATTTCCTATTTAACTATTATCTGATACACTTTTTATATGTGATAAATGATATAAATGAACTATTATGTAATGCTAAAACACTTTTAATCCATGTTTAGAGATACCAGGATTCAGTGGATATCTGTTGTTATCACCTATTGAGGTTGACTTTGTTGTATATTGTGTTCTAAAGAGTGTGTTTTTGTTATAGAGAAAATGAATCATTTTCATCTTCTTGTCGAGTGTCAGGAGAGTGGAAATCAACACACTTCTGATGCAGCTAAATTAGTGATTCCTATAGTTCATGGGGATTAAATGGATTTTTAGATCTCTGAAAACTTCTTGGGGGTCATGAGATCTATGGAAAGGGTGACTATTCACACCGTGCCTTCAATGTATGAGCTGAAGAGAGAGTTTCAGATACAGTACCCACCTATGTTCACTTGAGAGGGAGTCCACTAGGTAGCTGAGATCTAAATCAAATCAGTCTTGATGATCTTTAAGCATCTTGAGACACCCTTAGATTGCAGGGTGAGGCTTGCTGCCTATGTGTTTCGTAGACCAAAAAAACATGGGTGAGACATTATAGAGTAGGCAAAGAAGTAGGAGGATTTAAGTTGGAAGAAATAAAAGGAGATATTTATCTGTCTCTTAGGTTTCCACCGAATAGTTGGCTTCATTTGGTGGTAGTGACATCCTTAAAAAGCGGCATATGCGGTTGTATGGATTTGGCTGTAGTGGGTTATAGTGGTATAGTGGACTCATTTCGACAGTCTCACTATGTTGTCACTGGTTATCTGGTGATAAAGGTAGGTGGGATGTTCATTTAGTCTTGAGCATCATTGCTAGATGGCATTCCTTATCATGCAATGGAGGTGGAATCATTTCTCAATGAAATTGGCATATCCTCTGGATGCGAGCTTATGTGGCATACTTCTTGCTATTGGATTATTCAGCAGTGACCCCATGGTGTGTCTCTTATGGTAATATTTTAAAGATGACGACAATGACGTGGGATAGCTTCGGGCTTGGATTTGACTGTGGGATGAATGCGGTGTTCTATTCTATCTTTGACGATGGTCCGTGCCTCGATTGATCTAGCTACGATTGTGGTGGTCAATGGAATTTTTAGTGGATCCTGTCTTTGGATTCCTTGTCCCAATGGGTTTTCTGTTAGTATTTGGGCCTTTGGGGTTTTTGTTTTGGCCTTTGGGATACTAGGATTTGGGTTATGATGAATAATTTTGTTTTTTGGTTTTGGATATCTACCACATAATGGGTTCCCCATCAGTTAAAAGGGGTTTTATTTTTTCTCTTCTAAGTAAATAGGTCTCTTCACAAACCTTTATAGTATTGAAAGAAATATGAGATAAAGTTTCTGAGCCATTTCTATCTCGTGACATCTTGGGTTGAGAAGGATCACAAGTTCATGAATTTGGCATAAGAGGGATTTCTTATTCTAGAATACACTACACGTTTCACCAAATTACAGTGCATTGAACCATATTTGGTAGTGTTTGAGATCTCTAGGTCAATAAATTTTCTAGATGGTACTTTCTATGAGATCAAGTCACATGTGATCTTGTTAATTCTGAGTATTTTTTCAGATATGATGAATCAGACACTCATCACAAAACGTAATCTTAGAGAGGGCCAGAGTAGTGGCTAGGCTATTTTAGAAGGGAAAACTATAAACTCTTCATTTAGTGGAAAGAAGCATCGTGATAAATTTTTTCTCCAAGTACATAGTGGTCAGAGCAGTTAGGGTAGTGGGAATCCATCTCAAAACTGTATTCTGTTGCAATGCTATCAGTGCAACAATATGGGACAAAAATAGTCTCATTATCTTTAACCCACTTTGGAGTGTGATTCTTGCAGTAGATTGGTACACCTATAGAGGTTTTGTAGTGTAATATATCATTATAGAAGTGGAAAGGTTTCCAAAAAGGTACTAGAGATTATGATGGACTAAACTACTCCTCCGTAGACAGGTAGCTGGAGTTCCATGAGATGTTTTGGTCGAGGAAGGGGATGTGGTACCCTAGTGTAGGAACAATAGTAATAGGCAGAGGGTATAACTCATGGGAGTTAGGCTGAAGCCTAGGGAAGATGGTCTGGTCAGATGAAAGTTATGTAGACTACTTTGGATAGTGTGGATGTAAGACCATCTACTGTCATAGGTACAATTATTCTATCATCTACCCTTGCTTCTGTTCTGTTTGATATAGGAGCATCACTATCTTTTTTGTATTCTCTTTTTGTAAATGGGTTGGGATTGGATATGGAAATATTTGATAGTTTTTTGACCATTGAAACATTTTTGGGAGCGTGATCTAGTGCAAAAAATGTTTTTTACGTAGGTTATTTTTTATTTATTACGCCGGATTTTGGCCGACGTTATTATAGGAGACATTATAAACATTGTTTTTTACATTGTTTATATTAAACCGACATAAAAAACACAAATCCAAAGTGTTTTTCTCGTCGGTTGATCATAAATTGACGTAGAAGACGCTTCAAAGTCGTGGTTTATTACGTCGGTTATTTAATAACCGATGTGGTATATACTCTTTCACGTCGGTTATTATATAACCGACATCATAAATCACTCCTCCGAAGTGTTTATCACGTCAGTTATGAAAATAACCGATGTGATAAACCTGTCTGCCAAGCAGTTTCCCAAGTCGGTTAAATAATAATTGACGTGAAAAAAATTTCTACTACATCGGTTATAAAATAACCAGTGTAAAAAAAATATTCTTTTCCATTTATTACGCCGGTTATGAAATAGCCGACGTAAAATCCATTTCCCATTAATTTATTACATTGGTTTTCAAATAACTGACTTTAAAACCAATCCCCATGTATTTTTTACATCATTTATAAAATAACCAACGTAAAAAACAATTTTGTTTTAATAAAACCAAACAACCACTACTATGCCTTGCCAAAAGAAGACCTGAAATAGACCAAAAACAAACTAAAAATAGACCAAAACCCAACCAAAACTAGACCAGAACCCCCCACCCCACTAGACAACCCCCACCACACCCCTAGACACACCCACCCCACTGGACACCCCCATACCCAAAACAGACCAAAACCCAAAACTAGACCAGAACCCCCCCACCCCACTAGATAGCTCCCACCACACCCCTGGACACCCCCAACCCCACTAGGAACCCCCACCCATGGACTTCCCCCACCCCCTGGACAGCCCCCACCCTTGGCCAACACTTCTACCCCACTGGACAACCCTCCTACACCCCTGGAAATCCCCACCCCACTGGACACCCCCCACACCCCTAGAAACCCCCTGGAAAACCCCCCTGGACAGCCCTCCCACCATTATGGACACCCCCACCCCATGGACCCCCACACCCCTGAACCCCCCCCCCCCCCACTCCACTGGACAACCCCCCACATCCCTGGATTTCCCCCACCCTCCTGGACACCCCACCCCCTAAAAAGAACTCCCACACCCCTAGACATCCCTCCCACACCCCTAGAACCCCAACCCCACCCCCTAGACAACCCTCCCATACCCTGGAAACCTCCACCCCACTGGACACCCCCCATACCCCTGGAAACCCCCTGTACATCCCCCCACTCGTCTGGATAACCCTCCCACCCTCCTAGACACGCTCCCACCCTCATGGAATACCCCCACCCCCATGGACACCCAGGACACCCCCACCCCACTGGGCAACCCTCCCACACCCCACAGGAAACCCCCCTCACCCCACAGAACACCCCCACCCTCATGGACACCATGGACACCCCCACACCCCTGAACAGCCCTCCCACAGCCCTGGAAAGCCCTCCCACCCCCTGGACACCCGCAGCCCTGGACACCCCTGGAAATCCCCCCACTCACCTGAACAACCCTCCCACCCTCCTAGACACTCTCCCAACCCTAGACTTCCCCCACCCCCATAGACACCCTGGACACCCCCACCCCAATGGACAACCCTCCCACACTCCTAAAATCCTCCCTCACCCCACAGGACACCCCCCACACCCCTAGACACCCCCTAGATAGCCCCCACTCCCCTGAATAGCCCTCATACCCTCCCAAAAACACTCCCACCCCTGGATTTCCCCCCATCTCCATGGATAACTTGGACACCCCACCCATTAGACAACCCTCCCATAGCCCTGGAAACCCCCCTCACCCCACAGGACACCCACACACCCCTGGACACCCCCAGGACAACCCCCCACTCCCCTGGATGGCCATCCCACCCTCCTAGAAACGCTCCCACACCCTTAGAACCCCCAGTCCACTAGACACCCCCACACCCTTGGAACCCCCTAGACCATAATCCATACCAGAAAAACCATCATAAGTAGACCAAAATAAGAAGTAGATCAAAATTAAACATTCACATATACAACATTCAAAACTTACAATGTCAACTTAAAAAAAACTAAATCCAACCTAAATGACTACCAAATACACAATTACAATGAATATATTCAATATTATATTTTACACTACAAACAAACTAAAATCCAATCAAACCTATAAAATAATTTGACCATTCCACTTGTAAGTGTTTGACCTCTTGAGACCTATAGGGTTGAGGGTCATCAAATAGCTACAAATTAAAAGGATAGTAGTTAACATGTATAATGAATAAATAAAATGAAATATAATATCAAAGTTTAAAAGGAAATATTACCAGATCAAAGTTCACAACTGTTCCAGTTTTAATTATTTCATACATAAATCTTAACATATAATATCCGCATTCTATGACGTCATGTAGTTCATGAAAATTATGTTTGAATGAGTTTAAATTCAATATATTATTTTTATGTAATAAATCAAAAGGTAAAAATTATAAATGGATATTTACCTTTACATTTACATATTTTATCTTCTCACTCATTTTGTGTTTTTTCGAAAGTAGACCCATCCCCTGTTAGAAAATAATACGAATGGGATAAATTTAAAATTCATTATAATATATAAAACTATTGAGAAATTAAAACTTAATTTTCCAACATATTCTTAAAACTTTTTTACACATCACCATGGACAAAGAATATCCAATAAAGTGTATTCTCCCTTGGAAAAAAAACAATGAACATCTAATGATCACTGATAAAAGAAAATTTAAGGTTAGTGATTTTTTAGGTTAAAAGATAATGAACTCTTTTCCAGAGATGTGTTTCATACCACTCACAAAAAGGCATCATCCGACATTGTGTGACTACATTCTGTTCAAATCTTTCAGCAATATAAAGTTTTATTTGTTCCTCATCCAATGAATGTGCTTAAAGAGAAATCAAATGCAGGTCCATGAATCCATATAAATATGTATACTCGTTCTTCTCATGAATTTTATAAAGACACCTAATACAAAATAGACAAAAGTATATATTTTTAATAAATATAACGTAGGGAAAATATGTTAATACTTACATGGAAAAACTTTGCATCACGTTTATGCCCAACTTATCTCCTGTAACAAGCTCCATGATATCAGTTTTCACAATCCCCATAGTTATTGCACATCCACAAACATGAGCTTCCATTGGAAACTCATAATGATCTGCCAATAAATTTGAATATCTTGAAAATATGTCAAGACTACTAGAATTTGTATCTGATGTCATAGAAATTTGTCTTTGTTGTTGTTTATACAATATTTATTTACCTTTGAAGTATTCCAGTAAAAATAAATAGAAAAATATATTAGTTTTCAAATGATAAAACAACTTTAAAAATAAAATAAAATAGAAGATACGAAATACATACCTCTATGGTAATGAGTAGTATAAGTATGGATGGCCAAATTAAAAAATTGCCGATACTATGTCCAACTATCTTCACCTCATCTGTAGGTAATGGTACTCGAGCTAATCTATCTATAATATCTTGTACAGTGAACCTATGATTCTCTACCTCTAACTATTGATGATGAACTGTATCTCCTATACAATATACCAGCCCATATGCAACTATATGATGTTGAGGATCATCAGAATACAACTCATAATAAGTAGGAAGCTGTGGCGGAGGAGGTGGATAAAAAATGGGGTCCGCAGGATAAGGTGGGGGAGTGGGAGCTACTGGCGGAGGTGAAGGATAAATAATGTGGTCTGTAGGGGGAGGTGGAGGAGTGGGAGCTGCAGTCTAAAATTTTCTTTGCATATCTTCAAACATAGAATGTACCAACGCTCTAATATTTTCCTCCATTGTTGCAATAATATTATAAACTCCAGACTCCAAGGATTCTATTTTTTTTATAAACACCCTCAATGGAAGAAGTTGAAGAACGTGGCACCACTTTTCTTACTGATACACCTGTCGGATAACCTCATACATGACGAGGATTTTTGAGCTTTTCCAATGCTGCAGATAAAATATCTTACCTCCCAGCAGCTGTAAATACCACCTGTGATCTCTGCTCCTCAAGATAATCTTGTATTAATTAATTGAACATTTTTGCAATGATTGAAATTATATGAAGAATATAATTAACTTAAATAAATAAAATAGATATCTTACAATCCTCTCAACTACGATTCTCGAATCTTCTGAAAGATATTTTCCTTTTTTCCCATCCGAGACGTCTTCCATTTTCATGTCTAGTTGGAGGGGATGGAGGGGCCACCTCTCCAGATCTTGAAGAATCATCTCTCAGTTTTTTGTAATTTTTCTGCTATCATTTGTTCTTCCAATAATGTATACCCTCCCCGAGATAAACTAAGAGGGTATACATTTTTAGATTGGATATTCTAATGATATTTCCTTGTTTACTATAATTTAATAATAAGAAATAATTAAAAAACATTAATAATATTATTTATATTGGAAAGCTTATAAAAGTTTACATTGCCTTTATCAAAAATGAATCTTTTCTTCTAATTTCAAAAAACTGTCTCCATGTGCCTTCATCTATGAAAGGATATACATGACATAGATTGTCATGACTCCTATGAACAAAAATGAAATCAGATGAGATGGTTGATTTGAAATCCCTCCATCTCCTAGCAGCCATCGATAAGCATTTTTTCCTGACTCCTCTATTTTCACGAATATCAAATGTCATCTGATAAAGAAGAGGTTAAACATATTATATATACTAGAAAAATTTAAAGAATAGGAATACAATAGAAAAATATCTTACCAAAAGCGTCTCCCACAATTGAGATATTATCGCTTTATCCACACTTCTCCAGTCATCATACAAAATGCTTACTTTTCTCTTCCCTGAGTTGATACAAAACACTTAAAATATTTTGCATTTGGACCTCTAGGAATATCATTCTCATCAAACTCAACGAGTATACTCTGGTCTTGTGTACATGAAAGGTATAATTTTGGTAAAAATGTGCACCCATGTTTACCAACTCTTGAACTCTTTGTCATCATGGGAGCACATGAGGAAGATTGGGGAACATCAAGAGGAGCATGTGAATGTTCCTCCCCAGAGGTATGACCAATATGATCATCTCCAGAACCATGTGGTTGATCAAATGATTGATTTTTCATTATCTTTCAAATCAAAAAAACAAACATTAGTTCACAAATATACAAATTCAAATATTACAACACAAATGTAAACAGAAAATAGAACATTTTACTAAGTTACGTAATATTAAACAAGGTTAATATGGTAAGAATGTTAAACAATGGTAAAGATGGTAAATATGGTAAACAAGGTAAACATGGTAAACATGGTAAACATGGTAAAGTAATTTTCATTCAAACAAAAATAGATATATAATTTATGTAACAGTAAACATGATAAAGTAAACTAAACAAAATTAAAATAAACAAAAACTTATACTTATTTATTTTAATATGTGTTTTAATAAAGAAAAAACTTAGAATATCTAACATTTTATAAAAATAATAAATGTAAACAAGAAATAAACACATGTTACCTGTAATTTTAGGAATGTACAAATGGATTGTTTTTTCAAATTCCTTCATCATGATCACTCCTTATGGCACAAACCATGTCTTAAACATGTTCATCATTATGTTCTTCTAATCTTTCCATGGAAGTAGTGATATCACATAAATCAACATCTTCATAAAGTTGATCCTCACCAACATATTGATTTTTCCCTTGTAAAACAACATCTCACTGCATATCTGATTGATTTACTACATAGAAAATTTGTTTTTTATGTGTTTCCATTATAAAAGAATCAGCTGTGTCTTCTAATCTATTCATATTAACAACGTGTTGAGTCAATAAGGTTTTCTTTATGACTTTTCCATTGCTTCATACTTGGGGAGATTGTTGAGTCCTTAAGGTTTCCTTATGACTACCATTTCTCTTGTTTTGAAAATCACAAACACCTTATCTCAAGGCACATCTATTTTTAACCTGTGTTTTACTTCCATAAGGAATAATTTCCTTCCCTAAGGAAATTTATCCTTACCATGTTTCATTGTCCGAATAATAATTTTTTCTAAGTTTAAAATTCGGTTTGAAAATAAAACCTTGGATTTATATAAATTTTTAGATATGAAGCATTCTGTTTTAGGATCCGAATTCTGATTACGAATTCTAGATACAAACTTTTCTAAGTTCTGACTCTGAATTCTAATTACGAATTCTGCATACAAACTCTTCTAAGTTTTGACTCCGAATTCTAATTAAAAATTCTGGATACGAACTCTTCTGAGCTCTGACTCCGAATTCTGATTACGTATTATGGATACGAACTTTATGAGTTTTGACTACGAATTCTGATTATTAATTTTGGATACAAAATTTCTGAGTTCTGACTCCTAATTCCGAATACGAATTCTGGTTACAAACATTTGTAAGTTCTGACTCTGAGTTCTCTGAATTCAGACTCTGAACTCTTATGAGTTCTGACTTCGAATTCTCATGAACTCTAACTCTGAACTTTGTAAGTTCTAGTTCCGAATTCTTGTGAATCCAGATTCCGAATTTTCTTGAAATTCGGACTCCGTAATTCTATAGAATTCAAGTTCCAAATTCCTAGAAAATAGAATCTGAATATTTTTGTATTATAGACTCCGAATTCATTTTTGGTTAGACTCCGAACATTCAAATTTTCATATATTCCAAGTATCAGATTTTAGTTATGCTTACACCTATTTTGTTATAAAATGATTTCTTTCTTTCATTTACTAACTAAACATTTTTTGAGTGACACGTGTATAGGTCCGTCCGAAATTCAAGGAAAAATATGACCATTGGAGGGGGGAGCTGACCATTGAAGCTGTGCCTATAAATAGGAACTCATTTGAAAGAACCCACAACAAGTTGATCAATTTAGAGATTACATGCTGTTGAAGTGATTTCTAGAGAGATAATTTCATTGCTTAGTGCGTACTGAACTTCTAGTTCAGTTTTGATTTGTGTGACTCTGATTGTTGATGAGTAAAATTGAGGGCTTCTGGGGATAGGAAGAAAGAGGTGCCGACTACCTTGAAGTTGAGGGCTTCCTTACTGAGGAAGACAGAGGTGCCGACTACCTTGAAGTTGAGGGCTTCCTTGCTGAGGAAGACAGAGGTGCCGTCTACCTTAAAGTTGAGGGCTTGAGGGGATAATAAGACAGACTCTGATCTTCATATCGAGGTCTTATCCTGGTGTGGGTAAGATAGAATTTCTTGAAAGTATAAACCAAGGGACCTTTATCAAAGGTTGTTGGATACCTTTCTCTTTAGGTTAAAAGACTTTATACTGTAACCTATTTTGTTACATGTTTTCCGCTGAATTTGTATTTTTTAGGAAAGTATAACTATATTATACTTCTTTATACCTTTACTATGATTTAGTTAGATTATATACGCCTTAAGGTAGAATCTTCATCTTTGTAAACTTTCATTAAGTTTCACTTTCCAGAACCATATTTCCAGATTCACTTTCTCGGAATCATATTTCCTGATTCACGCAAGTGTGTAGAACTAGAGGTTTTGTGAATTACCTTGTTTAAACTTGTTAAACATAACCATCTTTAAAAGTTCCAAAGGAATTTTTAAAAGTATACAATTAAACCCCTCTTGTATTTTGAGCATCATTAGATACTCCATACAATATCTCTATTATTTCAATCCTATATTTGGTATTATAGAGTATATCATACTCACATAGCATCCCAACAATTGGTATCAAAGTTGGTGACCTTCAATACTGAACCAATATAACAATTGGATTCAGAATTTTGGTTCAATCTGAATTAATCTCATGATTAGATTCATAAGAGAAGTCATCTTCTTCTTATATTTTTCAGAATCATATTTTTTGGAATCTATTTTTCAGATTCATATAGTTCGGATTCATATTTTTTCTTAGAGATACTTTCATTCTTTATTATCCTTTCTTAGGAATATTTTCATTGTTTAAAAACTTTTTCTATTAACAAGTTTTGTGTGGAAAGAAATTTTTCTTTAAGATGGCAGGAATCAATGTTGGTTCTATAGAAAATCTCAATCCAACAATACCACCTATGTTTTATGGAAATGGCTATGAGTATTAGAGAAATCGAATGAAGAATTTCATTATCAATACTGGTATTGATAATTTTTTTATGCTTATTGGAGGATATAAAATCCCTGAAAAGGAAGTTAGTACCTTTACTAATCAAGAAAAACATGAATATCAACTGAATTATAAGGTATGCAATACTTTAATTTGTTCAATGACTAGATATATATATATATATATATATATATATATATATATATATATCCAAATTTCATCTTGTGAAGCATCAAATTATATATGGAAGAAAATTGAAGTTACTCACTTTGGAACTTCCAAAGTTATTGAAACAAGAAGAGCCATGCTCAGAGCTGAATATCATGGTTTTAATTTTCTTTATGGAGAACCCATTTGTAAGGTGAAACAAATGTTCATGACTATTGTAAATAGTTTACAATCAATGGGTGAGAAAGTATTAGATGATAAAGCACTTATTGATAAGATAATAGACATCATGTCCAATGAGTGGGAATCTAAGAGGACTGCTATTGATGATAACATAAGGGTTACTTAGATTTCCTTAGATGAGCGGTTTGGAACTCTTCTTCAGCATGAGACTAGAATGAAGAGAGATGCTGACAACATAAAGAATAATAATGGGAGTGGAAGTGTTTCTTTTACTACAAACTCTAATCATATGAAAGATAAGACTCTTGAGAGAGTTACCAGATCCAAATCTAAGAATGTTGTTATCCAATCCGAATCCAGTGGAAGTGATTCTTTAGAGAATGAATTATCAAATCTTGCTCCAAGGATGAACAAGATAGCTGGACATAGGAACTTTCAATCCATATATAAAAAGAAGGAAAAGAAAGATAAGAAAGATTAAAAAGTCACATGTTATGAATGCAAGAGAGATGGACATATTAGGCCTCATTGTCCTATGCTTAAGAGAAAAGAAATAAAGGAAAAGCATTCTGAGAGAAATAGAAAGAATTATTACAAGGATAAATCTAAGAAATTATTGAAAGCTAATGACACATGGAGTGTCAGTGGTGGTGAATCTTCAAATGAATCTTCAGATTATGAATCTTCTGGAGAGAAGAATCTTGGTATAATAGCCAGACTACCTATTGACAATCATTGTTTAATGGATAAGGTACACAATTCTGAATCTATGACCAATATATCTTTGAATGATAATGATAGTAAATATTATGACTCTTTTTATAAAGAATCCTATTCTGATGAAGATAATACTTTACCTACATATGAAGAAGTTTCTAGGTTTTCCAAACTCCTTGAGATTGAGAACTCAAAACTCATGAAAAAAGTTGATAAGGAAAATTATAGGAATACTATTATTACTAAGAAGATATCAGATCTTTCTAAAGATCTTGATAAAAAAAATTCTGATTTGGAAAGTATTTCAAAAAATATTGAGGAAGTAAATTCTGAGAAGAATAAACTTTCTAAAGATCTAGAAAACGTAATTTTTAAGAAAAATGTTTTCGAGCCTAGCTCTAGTTCAAAATCAAATGTTTTATAAGAAAAGAACTTTGTTATCAAAATCAAATCCAAAATCTTTTCCTTGAGGAAGTGTTTATCAAACATTACCATAGGTAAAGAAAATTTTGATAAAATGTATTCCGAAATCCAACCTCTAAGGAATATTTCTATTTTTGGTTATACTAGTTCTAAACCAGTTTTTAGTAACAATTATTTTGTTCCACAAGTGATCCTTTTTTACTAAGTGTCAATATGGTGGACACTGGGCAAAAAATTGTTCCTTAAACAAAACCCAATCTCTAGGATTTCATAAAGCCTATTTTTCTAAGAAGATATGGGTGCCGAAAATTTTGTTTTCTAAAAATTTCAGATCCAAGAATGTTTCGATTCAGAAAATATAACTTTTTCTTATTTTCAGGAAAATAGAGAAGGTACCAACAACAATACATGGTACATGGATAGTGTATGTTCCCGACATATGACTAGTAACAAAAAATATTTTGAAAATATTTTCAAGATGAAAGGAGGAAAAGTATCTTTCAGAGATAATGCTCATGGAGAAATTATTGGTATAGGTAACATTGTTCATCTTGGAAAAACTTTGATTTCAAATGTTTTATTCATTAAGGGTCTTAAGCACAACCTCATTAGCATAATCCAATTATGTGATGAAAGTTACCTTGTGAATTTTAGGAATGACAAGTGCTTAGTACACAATTCCAAGGAAGAATTTATTCTTTCTGCCCATAGGCAAGAGAATGTTTACACACTAAACTTAGAAGACCTTAAGATCCAAGATCTACCTTGCCTTAGTGCAATGGAAGATCATTCTTGGTTTTGGAATAGAAGGTTATGACACTGTAACTTTAGGAACTTATGAAAATTTCTACGAAAATATTTGTTAAGGATATACCAGAGCTTAGATTTGATTATACTAAAGTTTGTGACCCTTGTCAATATGGAAAGCAACATAAATCAAGTTTTAAATCATTTGGTAAAGTCTCAACTACTGATTCATTACAGTTAGTGCATATGGATCTCTTTGGTCCTACACAAACTGAAAGTATTGGGGAAAAGTATTATATATTTGTCTTAGTTGATGATTACACTAGATTTACGTGGTTCTATTTTCTAGAAAATAAATATGAAGCTTTGTCATATTTCAAAAGTTTTAGAGCCCCAGTTAATAATGAGAAAAACCTTCCATTAAAAACAATTCATAGTGATCAGGGAGGAAAATTTCAAAATTCTGATTCTGAAACTTTTTGTAGTAAAAATGGAGTTACTCACAATTTCTTAGCACCGAGAACACCTCAACAGAATGGTGTTATTGAAAGAATAAATATAATTTTTCAAGAGATAACCAGAACCATGTTGAGTGAATATTCTATAGCCAAACATTTTTGGGCTGAAGATTTAAGTACTACTTGTTATACTATAAATTGAGTTTTTATTAGACCTTTTCTTAATAAAACTCATTATAAGTTAAGGAATGGGAGAAAACCTAGACTTTCCTATTTCAAAGTTTTTGGTTTCAAGGTATTCATTCTAAATACTAAAGATAATCTTCATAAATTCGCACCAAAATCTGATGAAAGAATTTTCTTAGGCTACTCCACAACTTCTAAGGCTTATAGAGTTCTCAATAAAAAAACTTTTACTGTTGAAGAGACAGTGCATGTGAAATTTGTTGAAACTGATCCTTTTGTTTTTAAACAACCCCTACCTACATCTTCAGATGTGTTTTCAAAAACTAATTATCAACCTTTGTTAGAAAATATTTCTGATAAGGAACATGCCCAAGAAGATACTTTTGAAACATTTACCCCAGAATATTTTCTACCCTATGTTGATGAATAGGTTTTAAAAAACCCAAATCATTCGTTTCTAAAGAATAATCCTAGTGATAGCATCATTGGTGATGTAAATCAACCTGTGAGGACTAGAAGTTTCTTAAGAAATTAAGTGGAACATCTAGCATTCCTTTCCCAATTAGAACCAAAAAGCATTGATGAGGCTTTAGGTGATGATGATTTGATTAAGGCTATGCAAGATGAACTAAATGAATTCAAAAGGAATAAAGTCTGGACCTTGGTTAAAAGATCTAAGGAAACTTCAATTATTGGAGTAAAATGGGCCTTCAGAAATAAGTGTGATGAAAATATAATCATTGTAAGAAATAAATCTAGATTAGTTGCTAAAGGCTATAATCAACAATAAGGAATAGACTATGAAGAAACCTATGCTCTAGTAGCTAGACTTGAATCTATTCGTATTTTACTTGCCTTTGCAGCATTCTTCAAATTCAAACTTTTTCAAATGGATGTGAAATGTCCTTTTCTTAACAGTTATGTTCAATAGAAAGTTTTTGTTGAACAACCTCCTGGTTTTGAAGATACAAAACATCCTGATCATGTTTTTAAACTTACCAAGGATTTTTATGGACTTAAACAAGCCCCTCGAGCTTGGTATGATAGACTTACAAGATTTTTGCATCAAAATAATTATGTTAATGGAAATGTAAATGCAACCCTTTTTATAAATAAAGATAAGAATTTTTTTTATTGTTTAAATTTATGTTGATGAAATTATATTTGGTTCAACTCAGAAATCTTTAACTGATTATTTTGCAGATCTAATGAAATCTAAGTTTGAAATGAGTATGATGGGTGAGTTAACATTTTTCCTTGGTTTTCAATTTTCTCAAAAACCATAAGGAATCTATATATCCCAACATAAGTATATTAAAGATCTTCTTAAAAAGTATGGATTTGACAATACTAAGAGTATAATAACTCCCATTGTTACCTCAAATACACTTGATCTTGATGAAGCTGGGAAACCAGTAGATCAAACAACTTTTAGAGGTATGATAGGAAGTTTAATTTACTTGACAGCTAGTCATCCAGACTTATTTTTTTCAGTATGATTATGTATAAGATATCAATCCAATCCTAAGGAATCTCATTTAAAGGCAGTGAAAAGAATTTTTTGCTACTTAAAGGGAACCATGGATTTAGGACTCATTTATACTTTTGGAAATGATTTTGTTTTAAAAAGTTTTTAAAATGCTGACTTTGGTGGATGTAGAATGGATAGAAAGATTATATATGGAACTTTCCATTTATTAGAAGATTCATTAGTTTCTTGGCCATGCAAGAAGCAACACTCAGTAGCACTTTCCACTGCTGAAGCTGAATATGTAGCGGCTGGAAGTTGTTGTGCTCAAGTGTTGTGGATGCAACACACACTCACAGACTATGGTATGAGTTTTACCAAAATAATAATTTTGTGTGATAATATAAGTTCCATTTCCCTTAGTAAAAACCCTGTAAATCACTCTCATTCAAAGCACATATATATTAGGCATCACTTTCTTAGGGATCACACACAAAAGGAGACATCATTCTTCAATTCATCAGAACGCAGGACCAACTTGATGATATTTTCACAAAATATTTACCCTCCGATAGATTTGAATACATTAAAAAGAAGTTAGGACTGATAACCATAAGGTAATCCTCCTTGTTAACTTTATGTTGAAATCAATCTCCTTACAGTAATAAACTCCTTTTCATAGGGGGATTAAATTCGTAATGAAGTTTTTCATATTTTTTGTAATGAAGTTTTTTTTCGTAATGATGTTTTCCATATTTTTCATAATCAAGTTTTTCATATTTTTCATAATAAAGTTTTTCATATTTTTCGTAATAAAGATTTCATATTTTTTCGTAATGAAGTTTTTCATATTTTTCGTAATGGAAATTTTCGTACGTGAAATTTTCATAATGAAAATTTTTGTACATGAAATTTTCATAGTGAAGTTTTTAATACTAAAGATTTTTATAATAAAGATTTTCGTAATGACAATTTTTGTTATGAAGATTTGTGTACTCAATTTCTTTTTCTTACTCAAGTTTTTTTCTGGAATTTAAAGTCCTTTAAGAAGAATTTTCCTCAATATGAATAATTCTTCTTACAATCCAAAAGGTATGATTATTTCTTGAGTTTTCATAGTCACTTTTTACTTGCTGTTAGTTTCTTTTGTTTTTAAAATTTCTCGGATTCTAGTTTCCTTAAATCCAAATGTTTTCCTTTAAAAACCTCAAAAGATCAGATTCAACCAAAATTTTCCTTGCGGCTATCATTTCAACTGTCAGATCAGTTTAGAATATTTCTTAGCCATTGGATTTAGATGGGAAGATGAATCATCATTTCAACACCTATAAAAAGGGGACCCCCGATGGTTGTCCCACATTGGTTTTCAAAGTTTTTACATGTCTAAGCTCTACCCCTATACAAAATCCCATTCCAAATTTTTCAGAAGTGCTGAATTCTGAATTTTTGGTGAAGTACCTTCTCAAGAAATTTCTACTGTCAAGCCAATTGCGGAGTGGAAGATATACATGGATAGGTTGGTACATCTGAACTTTTTCAATAATTCTGACTCTATTATCTCCAAGAATATCAAGCTTAATTGATGGGAGAGTGTATCCATTTTAATGATAGGATATCAGGATGTTGTGTATCCGGATTTGCTTATAGAATTTTATAAATTAGTTTGTTTCATTTAGGAAGAAGGTAGAGAAAATTTTTCCATCAAGAGTTATGGAAAGACATATAAACTTTCCTACACTAAGGCTGCTAGCTTGGTTGGGTTATCTTATGAAGGAGAGGCAAAAAAAATTTCTCACAAGTTACCAGATGTCCAAGGAAGTTTCATCAAGGTAAAGGATATGGAGTGTCTTGGACTTACTGTTGTCAAGACCACAAAGATTGCTCATCTGTCTACCAACAATTGGATCCTAGAGTTATGGGTTAAGTGATTTATTGTACCGAGAAAGGGTGACAAGGACACTCTTAAGAAAATTGATATGTATTTCTTGGATTTTTTGGTAAATCTAAGGAAGATAAATTTGATAAGGCATATTCTCATTACAATAGAAAATATCAAGAATGGGAATTTGAGAGCACACATTATCATGAATCCTGCTCTACTCTCCAAGTTGATAGTTAGGTGTCTTGAATCATTCAAGATTCCTTGCATTTACATGCCGAGGAATTGAAAAGTGATGTTAGTCAGCGATGAAACCTTGGAAAGAATGAATGCTGGATTTTCTAAGGAGTCAGGAGAGTTTTATGATTTTCCAGTGGAAGAGACAGAAGCCATTACAGAGAATGTTGAAGAGTCAGAACTGTCTAAGAAATATGAGAAGAGAAGGAAAGTGAAGGAAGTAGTAGCTGAAGGTGAAACCCCTATAGCTAAGGAAGCTCAAACTGCACCTCCAAAGCCCAAGAATCAAAAATAATATCTGGATGAGGTAGTATCCAAATGGAGGGAGGATAAAAAGAATAGGAAGGAAGGAGAGCCACAGTTTGGCCTAGACCCTGCAGAGGCCAAAGCATTGAAAGAGAAAGCAGCTGGAGATCTTGAAAATAAATACTCAGAGAAGAAGCTCAAGAAGAAGATGTCGGAGGTAGAGATTGTGCAATCTCTTTTGAAGGCTACTACGGTAGCATCCGAAAACATTCCCGTACTGAAAAACTTCTTAGTAGAACAATTACCTGAGACTCTGGGAAAGAATTTCATGACTCTGCAAAAAGACCAAGAGAAGGATGTTGAAAAGGAAGCTGTGGAAGAAGTTCAGGAAGATCAAAGCACTAAAGAGACAACTTATCTGATAAAGCAAGTAGAAGAATTTCATGAAAAGGAAAGTGCTTCCGAAAGTTGTCAATCCGGACTTCTCAAGCCAGATCTTACAAACTTTCTACCCCTGGTGTTGATGAGAAGGCTGAAGAGGAAGTGAAAAAGTTGCCTGAATAAGAGAGTTATAATCATCACTTCATTCATCTTAAGGATATTTAAGTAGGATCTGAGAAGGAAAAAATTGATGAAGATAATATTGTACAGTTGTCTCAAAGTGAGCATGAATATCTTGATGAAGAAGCTATTCCGAGAACCAATAAGGGTAAAAAGTGGTTGTTGATACCCCCAAAAAATATATTTTGAGGAAGAAGGATTCTAGAGGATCATCTAAGAGGAAGATGGTAGAGCTAGAGGAAGAACCATCTCCAAGAAAAATGTCAAATTTGGAGTCCTCAGCTTTAGGACATGATTTTGTCATTCAGTCCCCAGAGAAGCTAGTGAACACCATTCCCATCTTTCCAACAATTGATTCCAGATTCCAGATTCTCTAGTATAGAATGAATCAGAAATCAGAATCCATATCCATGGTGATGGATAGGTGTGTAAAGGTTGAGGCCGAACACAAAAATTTCCTTATCAACTATGAAGCCCACATAAAACCCTGCAAGAAAATGACCAGCTGGACGAAGAAAATTGTTGAAGATATGAGAGAGCTTGATAAATTTCAAGAATATGTCAAGGAATATTTGATACCGAAGACACCAAAATCAAGGATCTTACAAATATCTTTCAGGAAAAGCTAAATCTTGAACAAAATTCTCAGATGCAGGATGTCAAAGATCTGAATGGGAAGTTGAATTTTGTTGTACAAAGTTGGAAAACAGAGAGGGATCTCCGGATCGAGATGGAAGAAAAGCTTGTGAAGTAAGATGACTTGCTGAAGGCTCAGGCAGAGGCCCTGAAGGCACAAGATTATAAGATCACAGTCTTAGAAAAGCAAGCATAGGAGGATCACAAAGAGTTAAAGAAGCTAAAAACCATCATGAAGAAGCTGATTCCTAAGGAAGAAGAAAAATAGATCCAAATCTGAACTTTTGTTGTATCTATTTTTCCTTGTACAACTTATTCCAATATTAATGAAATTCTGGATTCATTTTTTGTTTGGATGTTTTTACTAATATTTTAGGTACCATATTTTTTACATTCCCTCAAACTCTTTTTGAAAATCACAAAGGGGGACAAGGAAAAATAATTTCAAGTAAAGAAGAAATATCCCTAAGTAAGGGGGAGTTTATCTAAGGGGGAGTTCCCATTACGAAGATTTCCATACTCAATATAATGAAAATTATCATTCCGAAAATCTAGAATATGATCCTTAGTGTTCCAAATCCTAAGGGGAAGTTAGTCGTATTCATCCTTTCCATGATTAAAGGGATATAAAATTTATTTTCAAAGTATAGAAAAATATTTTCTAAGTCCTTTTATTCATTTTCGTAAAAATGTTTGGACTTTCCAAAAATGGGGATATTATTGAGTCTATAAGGTTTTCCTTATGAATCTTCCATTATTTCATACCTGGGGAGATTGTTGAGTCATTAAGGTTTCCTTATGACTTTACCATTTCTCTTGTTTTGAAAATCACAAACACCTTATCTCAAGGAAAATCTATTTTTACCCTGTGTTTTACTTCCATAAGGTAGAATTTCCTTCCACAAGGAAATTTATCCTTACTATGTTTCATTTTCCATATCATAATTTTATCTAATTGTAAAATTCGATTTGAAACAAAAACCTTAGATTTATATAAATATTTAGATATGAAGCATTCTATTTTAGGATCCGAATTCTGATTACGAATTCTGGATACGAAATCTTCTGAGTTCTGACTCCGAATTCTAATTACGAATTATGGATACAAACTCTTCTGAGCCTTGACTCCAAATTCTGATTACGAATTCTGGATATGAACTTTATATGTTTTGACTATGAATTCTGATTACAAATTCTGGAAATGAACTTTCTGAGCTCTGACTCCGAATTCTGAATACGAATTCTGGTTACGAACTTTTGTAAGTTCTCACTCCGAGTTCTCTGAATTCAGACTCCGAACTCTTATGTGTTCTAACTCCGAATTCTCATGAACTCTGACTCCGAACTGTGTAAGTTCTGGTTCCGAATTCTTGTGAATCTAGATTCCGAATTTCCTTGAAATTCAGACTCCATAATTCTATATAATTCAGGTTCCGAATTCCTAGAAAATAAAATCTGAATATTTTTGTATTATAGATTCTTAATTCATTTTTGTTTAGAATTAGAACGTTCATATTTTCTTACATTTTGAATATCAGATTTTAGTTATGATTACACCTGTTTTGTTATAAAACGATGTCTTACTTTCAGTTACTTACTAACTATTGTTTGAGTGACACGTGTACAGGTCCCTCTAAAATTCAAGGAAAAATATGACTGTTGGAGGAGGGAGCCGACCGTTGAAGCCATGCCTATAAATAGGATCTCATTTGAAAGAGACCACAACAATTTGATCAATCTAGAGATTATATGATGTTGAAGTGATTTCTAGAGAGAGACTTTCATTGCTTAGTGCATACTGAACTTCTGCTTCAGTTTTTCTGTTTGTGACTCCGATTATTGCTCAGTACAATCAAGGGATTATAGGGATAGGAAGACAGAGGTGCTAACTACCTTGAAGTTTAGGGCTTCCTTTCTGAGGAAGATAGATGTGCCAACTACCTTGAAGTTAAGG
This sequence comes from Viscum album, assembly GCA_963277665.1. Taxonomy (NCBI): domain Eukaryota; kingdom Viridiplantae; phylum Streptophyta; class Magnoliopsida; order Santalales; family Viscaceae; genus Viscum; species Viscum album. The sequence continues at coordinate 219,933,086 of OY728163.1, forward strand.
GCTTCCTTGCTAAGGAAGACAGAGGTACCGACTACCTTAAAGTTGAGGGCTTGTGGGGATTGCAAGACAAACTTTGATCATTGTATCTAGGGCTTACCCTAGTGTGGGTAAGACAAACTTTCTTGAAAGTATAAATCAAGGGACCTTTATCCAAGGTTGTTGGGTACCCTTCTCTTTGGGTTAAAAGAGTTTCTACTATAACTTGTTTTGTTACAAGTTTTCTGTTGAATTTGTATTTTTGAGGAAAGTATAACTATATTATACTTCCTTATACCTGTACTCTGATTTAGTTAGATTATATATGATTTAAGGTAGAATCTTCATCTTTGTAAACTTTCATAAAGTTTCACTTTTCGGAACCATATTTCAAGATTCACTTTCTCAGAATCATATTTCCTGATTCAAGCAAGTGTGTAGAACTATAGGTTTTGTGAATTACCTTGTTTAACCTTGTTAAACATAACCATCTTTAAAATTTCCAAAGGAATTTTTAAAAGTATAAAATTCACCCCCCTTTTTTATGTTGAGCATCATTAGATACTCAAAATAATATCTCTATTATTTTAATACTACATTTGGCATTATAGAGTATATCAAACTCACATACCATCTCAATACTATGGTCAGTCCAAATTCATTGTGTGTGAAACTTTTTTTTACAGATAAACCATTTACAGTTAAAAATAGGAACTTTAATTTTAAAGTAATCAACCTCCCATATTTCTTCAATAACTCCATAATATTCACTTGATGCAGAAATTGGGTTTTTGTTTTTAGCACTCAAAAAATGCATTACTTCTGCAAACAACAATACACCACTATTCTGAACCACACTTCTTTTGTCCTGGGATTTTGTAAGAAATTTATATCCATTAATGTCATAACTGGACCATGTTATCACATTTAATCATAGACCACCCTCTACCCATTTTAATGTCTCTGATACATCTGATCTACCAAGCAAGGTCTTTTTAAACCATGAAAAAAATGTTTTGTTGTGCTCATTCAAAATCCACGTTTCTTTATTATTTGGATGAAATTATTTCAACTCATTAATATGCAATGTGATATATGGTTTAGCATCAGCTATTTTATTCAAGATGTATAATTCTAACTTCTTCATCTGTTCAGCTAACAATGATTTGACTTTCAAGCCACGAATCCCCTTTACCTCAATATTAATTCATTCATGGAGATATAGAGGCAAACCTATGTGCTGCACCACATCCAAGTAGCTCATAAAAAAATTTGCAAACTCCTCAGAAATATACTTTTCAATAATGGAGGCTTCAGGTCGATATGGATTCTTAACATACCCCTTCAATATTTTCATAAACCTTTCAAAAGGATACATCCAGAAAAGATATACATGTCCACAAAGCTTTATTTCTTGAACCAGATGAATCATTAAATACACCATTATATCAAAAAAATATGTAGGAAAATACATTTCCAATTGAAAATGTATAAAAATTGCATCCTTTTCCAAAATGTTCAAAGCAGTCACACTAATCACCTTATTACAAATTGAATTGAAAAAATAACACAACTTCATTATAGTCTTTCTGACACGAATGGGCAATATTCCATGCAATGCAACTGGTATAAGTTGTTGCATCATGATGTGAAAATCATGAGATTTCATACCTATCAACTTCAAATCCTTCAATGAGATAAATTTTTTTACATTTGAAGAATAACCTTGAGGCACTTTGATTTCATGAAGACACTGAAAAAAGCTAATTTTCTCCCTCTTGGACAATGTATGAAAATACGGGGGAAGAAATGTTCGTTTTCAATTAGGAGTGGGAGCTAACTCCTAACGTATTCCCATTGATAGTAAGTCTAATATTGCATTCAAACCATCTTTTTTCTTTCCTTCAATATCTAACAACGTTCCAATCAAACTGTCACATATATTCTTCTCCACGTGCATGGCATCAATATTATGTTTAACTTCATGTTATCTCCAATATGGTAGCTCAAAAAATATTAAACTATTCTTCCAAATATGTCCATCATTTCCAGATTTCTATTTCTTTCCCAATGTCACATCAAGGTTTTCCACCGTCTCAAAATACAGATCAGGATATAAAGTTTTTGGAGCAATATAAAATTCTTGTGATCCATTTAATGCCTTTTTTAGTCTTTTATAGTAGTGATCCATAGGCAAAAACTTTCGATGACCCATGTACCTTGTTTTCCTCTCATGATGAAATTGAAAATATGAAATCTATTATTCACAAATTGGACATGATTATATCCAGAAAAATTTCCATATGATGGGAGGTCATTTATAGTGAACATAAGCACTGCATGCAGTTAAAAACATTCCATTTTATAAGAATCATACACCATAAAACCATCCTCCCATAAAAGTTTCTAATCATCAATAAATGGTGATAAGAAAACATCAATATCATTTCCGGATTGCTTCGGACCAGAGATCATTATACTCAACATGAAATATTTGTGCTTCATACAAACATTAGGAGAGAGGTTGTAAATTTCCAATAAAATAGGTCATAAAATATGTGTGCTATTGGGGGTTTGGTATGGATTCATTCCATCTGTGCATAACCCTAGTCTGAGATTTCTAATTTCATTTCCAAATGAAGGATACTGCTCATCAATTTTCTTCCATTGTGTATAATCAGCTGGATGACGTATTTTTTCCATCACATATACACTCATTAGAATGCCATCTTAATGTTTTTGCATCATGTGAATTAGCAAATAAACATTTCAAATGATGAATTATTATAAGATACCAAAATACATTGGATGGGATCTTTGTAATCTCTGTATCAGCCTGTGATTGTTCTTTCACCTTATACCGTGATGTCCAAAATTTAGGATACTATAACAGATATTCATATTCCTTCCTATACAGTCATTTGAATAGGCATGTATTTTCTTGTATCCCAATCCCATCGGCCATAATATTTTCTTATCCTTATAATGTGAATATAGGAGATCATTATCTTTTGGAAGAATGACTTTCATCAATTATAGCATCTCTGTAAAACTTCTGTCACTCCACCATGTTTTTCCTTTAGGTTAATCAATCTTAACTCCGCCAAAAATACCATAAAATCCCTACAACCAGGATACAATGGTTTTTCAGCATCACCATATAGACGCGCAACTTTCGGTTCTATATCAATTTGTTCTGCTGCAATATCATGAATCATTTCTTCAATTCCATCGGAGTTACCATCTTGCGAATCATCATCATCAGTAGATCTGACATTCTATCTAGCTTTACCATGAAAAATCCAAGGGATATAACTCATATTAAAACCATGAGAAATCATATGATCTTTGATCTCTCTACTTTTCAACTTATTCATATTCAAACATTTCAGGCATGGACAAAAAAAGTCACTGCTTGGAACATTTCGTTTAGAAATTCCAAAAAGTCATCAACACCTTCCTCATATTCATTACTCATTCGATATGTCGTAATACAACTTCGTATAATTATTACCTATAAAAAATATCAACATTATACATCTTTTTAAGACAAGACAAATATATGTTTATATGAAAAATATCATAATTTGAATGTAAAACAATTTTGAAATATAAAACCAATCTATTCATATTTAAAAAAAATATGATTGAAAATGATTTTAAAAAGAAAATATAGTTAGATATAATAGTTTTAAATTCATCTTGGATCCTTTCTTCTTCAGGTACACAAAGAATACATCTTGGTGAAACTGGATACAAAATTCACCCTTCTGTAAAAAAGAAATATGAGGTACAAATATTAAAATATGTATACATTCACTACTGAAAATTACACAGATCCCAATGATTTGAAACCTCCGGATAGCCCCCACACCCCTCTGGACATCCCCCACCCCCTTGGACACCAACCCAACCCCCTGGAAACCACCCCCACCCCCTAGACACCCCTACCCCCTTGGAAACCACCCCCACCCCCTTGGACAACCCCCACCCCTTGGACACCCCCTAGACACCACCACCCCTTGGTCATCCCCCACCACCTGGACACCACCCCCACCCCCTTGGACACCCCCTGTACACCACTACCAACATGGACATATCCCACCCCTCTGGAAAGCCCCCCACACCCTAGACAGTCCTCCGAACCCTCTGGATATCCCCCACCCCTCTAGACAGCCCCCACCCCCTTGACAGCCCCCACCCCTCTAGACATCCCCCACCCCGAAAACACTCCACCCCTCCTGGACACCACCCCCACCCCCTACCCCCTTGAACACCCCTAGACACTCCAACCCTCTGGACATCCCCCACCCCCTGAACAGCCCCCAAACCCTCTGGAAAGGCCCCACCCCCTTGGACAGCCCCCACCCCCTTAACAGCCCCCAACCCTCTGTACAGCCCCCACCCCCTAGACAAACCCACCCCTGGATAGCCCCCAACCCTTGGACAGACCAACCCCCTTCGACACCCCCACCCCCTTAGACCCCCACACCCCTGGACTACCCCCACCCCATGGACACCATGGACACCCCCAACCCTCTAGAAATCCCCCCAACCCCTGGAAAACCCCCACCCCCTTGGACTACCCCCACCCCCTGTACATCCCCCAACCCTCTGTATAACCCCCACCCCCTGGACAGCCCCCACCCCTCTAGACAACCCCCACCCATCTGGACAGCCCCCCCGGACAGCCCCCAACCCTTTAGACATCCCCACCCCCAGGACACCCCCACCCCCATGGACACCCTAGACACCCCCAAAACTCAAGACAACCCCCACCCCTGGATAGCCCCAACCCTCTAGATATCCCCCACCCCCTTGGACATCCCCCACCCCCTGTACAACCCCCCAACCCTCTGTACAACCCCCGCCCCCTGAACAACCCCCACCCCTCTGGACAGCCCCCGCCCCTCTAGACATCCCCCACCCATATGGACAACCCCCCACCCCTGGACATCCCCTAACCCTCTAGATAGCCCCCACCTTCTAGGAAACCCCACCCCCTAGACACCCCCACCCCCTGGACACCCCCACCCCCTGGACCGCCCCCTAACCCCCCTCGACACCACCCCCACCCCTGGACACCCATACCCCCTTGGAAATCCCCCTCAACCCCTGGACACCACCCCCACCCCATTGGACACACCATAAACCCTAGCACCCCCTTGTATAGTAACCCCCCTTTGGAAATCCCCCACCCCTTGGAAAGCCCCCCGAACCCTCTAGACAACCGCCACCCCTCTGGCCAACCCCCACCCCCTGGACAACCCCCACCCCTCTAGACACCCCCACCCCTGGACACCCCCTACCCACTTGGACAACCTACTCACCCCCTGGACACCCCTATCCCCTTGGACAACCCCCTCACCCCCTGGACTCCCCACCCCCTTGGACAACCCCCACACCCCCTGGACACCACCCCCACCCCCATTGATAGCCCCCACACCCCCTTGGACACCCCAACCCCCTTTGACATCCCCCACACCCCCATAGACACCAACCCCACCCCCTTTGACACCCCACCACCCTGGACAGCCCCCACCCCCTGGACACCCCCACCCACTTAGACAGCCCCCACCCCCTTGGACACCCCCTGTACGTGCACACACACAAACAAACAAAAATCATAAACTTGCATGATATCACTTCCATGGTTTCTTTTACCAGAAAATAATTTAGCATCATATAAATGAACACTATGAAACTTACCATGATAGCAAGAACAAAGATAGAAAAATAAAATCTCAAAAAAATAGATTAAAACATCTCGAAAAATAATAACTGAAATCGAGCCGTGTGCGGCTTAATTGATTGTTGTGAGTCAACCTGATAGATCTGGTGACAATAAATATAATGAATGATGTTGGAAAAACGAGGCTTGAGGGAACGACTTCGAAGAATCCTTTATATGTTTTCCATGTGGGAGAGACGAGTCGCAGGTCGCCCGATCTAAGAAAACAAAATGACTGAATACAGGGCACAATAAATAATTTAAAAGCTTTATAACGTCGGTTATTTAATAACCGACATGATAAACTATTTTTTTCTATGTTTATAATGTTGGTTATTTAATATCCAATGTAGAAAATAATTTATAACATTTGTTTTTTTATAACTGATGTCATAAATGGAGCTTTATCACATCAGTTTTTTTATAACCGACGTGATAAAGTGTAGAGATTTTCTTTATCACATCAGTTATAAAAAAACCGAAGTGATAAAGCGTGATAGATTAGATTTTCACATCGGTTATAACATAACTGACGTAAAAAATCTAATCTCAGTATTTATCACGTCGGTTATAAAATAATCGACGTAAAAAATAGATCCTAATCGATATATCACATCGGTTATTTTATAACCGACGTGATAAATCAATTTTTACAGCTTTGCACATCAGTTATATAGAACCGATGTGAAAAAGGCCAACGTGTTAAACGTTTTTTCCACTAGTGGTGGTCAGAGAATATCCAAGATTGTGAGGCGTGTTCTCTAGATATTGGTGGTTACTATTTCCTTTGGGAACCGTTTGTTCTAGAAATGACAGGATTATATTTGATTATTGGTATGGATTGGTTAGTTCTATAATAGGATCATATTGACCGCTACCAAAGGAGAGTTACCTTTTTATCTCTTTAAGGTCGCAGATATTCTCACTAGGGTGAGTGACATCTTTAGGTCAGTCATGTAGGACCAATTTAGTACAAATTGTATTGTATCACAACTCGGATATCCAGTCTTGGTCTATATAGTGATGGAATGTAGTATGATAATTTTCCTCCAGTTTTAGACCACTTTCAATATATATTTACTGATGATTTCTATGTTTTAGCACCCAAGTGAGATATCAAATTTATTATCAAGTTTGTTTCGAGAGAAGAGATAGTTTCTATCCCCCCATATAGAATGAAAGAAATAGAGCTCCTGGAGTTGAAAGTTCAGTTGGAATATTTATAAACTAAAAGTTTCATATGTCCTAGTACATCTCCTCAGGGTTATTCATCTCTCTTCTCTAAGAAGGTTGACGTGACTTTGAGCTTCTGTGTGTATTATTAGAGATTGAACCAGATGAATGTTAAGAACTGGTATCCTCTTCCCTGCATTGATGATCTATTCAATCATCTGAGAGGGGATAATATTTTTTTCCAGATCAAACAGAGACAATGATACTATTAGTTAAGGGTGAGACCATCATACATACCTTAGAATACTTTTTTGGAGAGGGTATGGATTGTCTAGGATTACCCATGACAACCCGTAAGAATGACTCTATATGGTTGATTTTGGATCGACTGTAGAAGGTAGACAACTTATTGCCTATTATGGAGGCCTTAAAAATTGATAATCTAAGTATTATTTATGTGCACAAGCTAGTTCATCTGTACAGTGCTCCAAGGTGTATCATTTTAGACAAATATCCATATTTCACATCATAGTTCTAGGAGGGATTTTAGAAGGCTCTGGGATCACTGGTTCTTTTGAGTACAACCTATCATCCTTAGACTCACAGTCAATTTGAGAAGGATATTCAGATTATGGTGGATAAGTTATGGGCCTATGTTCAAGATTTTGGTAGTTTATGGGGTCATCATATGGAACTTGAGGATTTTTCATTTAATAATAGTTTCTAGGATTCGATCCATATAGAACCTTTTGTGGATTTTTATGGAAGGTCATGTCATTAACCTCTTTGTTGGTTGGAGGGAAGTGAGTCAATGTTTGTTGATTCTAGTCTCATCCTTGAGATGTTTGAGCAGGTTTAGTTGAACTGATAGGGGTTGGTGACCATTTATAGAAGACATAAATCATATGCTAACCATCAGAGACGACCCCTAGAGTTTGAGGTTGTCCATCGTGTTTTCCTTCGGGTGTCACCTAGGTTGGGGCGATGCTGTATTATGAAATAGAGAAATTTAGAACCCATGTTTTTGGGCTGTTTGAGTACAGTGGAAGAATGGGTGAGTTCAAGAGAATTCCTAGGAGAGGGATTCTGATATACAAGTACAATGTCGACAATTTTTCACTGATACCCCACAGTGATTCTAGGAGCAGCTCGAGGATGAGCTTTTATATAGTGGGGAGGTAGTAAGATCCCATATTTTTTCAGGTATACATGAATCATTGTTTTTCATTAAACTTGTTTTAGTTGAGTTTTTCCCAATATTTAAAGATTAGTGGTCATGTTTTACTGTGTATTTATATAATTTTTGAATAAATATAGACTTGGGTTGCGAGGAAACTTGAGAAAACCAAAGAGGATCCATGTAGGGAGTGGTCCAAGGTTTCTGTTTGAATTAATGGATTCTAGTTATAAGTGGATCAAGTTTTAATAAGGGTTCTTATTAAGTTGAGAATCCTTAAAAGAATATCTAGGTTTTTATAAGGAAATTGGGCCTAAAACTATCTTTAGAACATTTATATATCGTGTAAATGGGTTACACGATAGGTAAAATCTACCAGACTCATGTCGCAAACCGATTCCTGATGTGAAGTGGTTACATGGCGTGAACCAATTATATGTCGTATAGTGTTTCAGTGAGTTTAATATAAATTTGAGGTGGTGATTTTTTCATTTTATTCATTTAAAACTAAATACATGATGAGTAACTGAATTACACTTCGTGTAATTTCCCAAGAAGGATTTTAAAATTTATGTGAAACTAATTTTTATTCTCCCTTGTGTGTGGATTTCCTCTTCTCGACATAGGGAGATCATCTAGGCAATTTTGGGCCCCTTCCCTATGTTTCAGATGTCTTGTTTGTGTGTTCAATCCCCAATATTTTTTATTAGATTCCCTATTCTCTTCCATCATTCTCCAATAATTTTGGTGAAATCTCCTGACCGTGTGCGTTATTTATTTTCATCTTGATTGGTTTTGATTTAGGTACCTTATTTCAATCATCTGCGCCTTTTTTTCTTGTTGTATATTCCTATTGGAAGTGTTGGTTGATTTTTAGTTAAAGGTAGGGGGTTTAAACATTAACCCTATTGTTTGATATATATTAAGTAGATGCAATATTTTAATTACGCAAACATATGTGCACCTCAAGTGATTAAATAATGAATTGAATTATTCATTGGAGTCCCTTTGGATCTATTTTTTTACATGAATTATGGCAACCATTCAGGTGAGTGAACCTTTTATTAAATGAATTGATAAATTTCTTAAAGTGTGTTTATAATGACATGGGACTTTGACATTTTTTTGATATATTTTCATCATTGATTTCATTGTTTATTGAGATAACTATCATTCTATTGGTTATAACCAATTGATAAATGAAATGTGTAATTAAAAGATAGTTGGTAATTTTCATAATTAACCTTTGATCTTAATGATGTGATTTTGTGATTTCCTCATTGTTATGACATGTTATGTGATTTCGTATTCTATAGTGGTAATATGGGGTGTTATCCCAGTTTGATTATTATGATGCTTATATAGGGCATTGGATTAGTTTACATGATTAAATGATTATATACTGAGCTATTCCCTGAAACATAACGAAATTCTTATATATCGGGACATGTCATGAGACATGCTAAAATGATTATATACCAAGCTTGGTCCTAACACATGCTAAATTGATTATATATCAGGATTGTCCTTAAGACATGCTGAAATAGTTATATACTTGGTTCGACCCTAATTGATTTCTGAAATTCCTTTTAGCGGGTTTCGACATAGATTTTTGTAATTATACTTTGCTTATAAGGTTGTGGTTGGCATGGTAGTGAGAAAGGCTCAAAGATATTTAGGAATGAAACTGAGGGAGGTTATGTTATTCCAGGTTTATATGGTTATGGTTGGTATGGTCACGAGGCATGTTCAAAGACATTCCAACATGGTTCTGAAGTAGGTGGATGTGGTATTAATTTAATTATTTAATTAATTAACACACCTATTTATTGAATTATTTCATACACTTATTATCATACTGGTTAGGTTTAGACATAGTTGTTTTGACCTATTGAGTTATACTCACACCCTATTCAGGCTTCTATTTGGTACCCAAGAATATTATATGAGTAAAGGATTGGAAAAAGAAAATGGACCTTATTGTTGAGTGTTTTCTTACTGGATGGGATGGAGGTTGAAGATGTACCATCATGGGGTTTAATACTTGAGAATTTTTAGTATTTTGTTGAGTCATATAATATTTTTATTTTTTATTACTTTTAGAATCACATTTAGTTACTTTCCAATGTGTCATTACATTATTCCTTTCTTATTTATTGGATTTTCCAGTTGGATTCTATTATTGGTTTTCTGCTATATTATATTGTTTCCTTTATTTACAAACTTTGATATTTATTTGTAGTTATTATATGTTTATTTTGGTTGTATTGTAACTCTGTAACCATGGGGTATCATATCCCACCATACTTATCACACCCCCACTACTAGTTGGTTGCCTTTGGCATACAGTGAGGTATTCATGAGGTCTCATAACCAAGCCTTTCTGGCAACGTGAGGGAGTACTGAATTGAAGGATGTTACACAGGGGGATCCAACATCAACTAGACCCATTTAAGTCATTCTAACTACCCCTAGATGATCCAAAATCTTGATTTCCTTATCAAATAAAAACCTATGATCCATTCAATGCCTATGTTAAATATAATTTTCAATATAAATTAGTTTTAACTATATGTTGTGAATAAAAAATATATTCAAAAAATTATGAAAATAATATTAACATATTAAAATAAATGTTCCTGATTTAGTACCACTCATTTTAGTTTTAAAATATCTAGAGTAATTCTCCCATTCATACCATTAAATAGCATATCTACTGTACTTACCATCATTGCAAAATTCTCATCTCAGGATATCTATCATGATTTATACTCTTGTATTATATTCTCAAGCATAACTACTCTTTTTGTGATATTAATTTCTTGATACTAGTAATATTACTTAGACATGTTATAAGAGTTTTCACTGTAAATAAAGATGATCTACTCTCAAGTACTCATGTTGGGGAGGGCCCAATACTCAACCCTCACAAATTAATGACACGATCCTTTCTCACTACTCGGAAAAAATCATTATCATGGGAGATTGATGAATATTATGGGGGATTTTCATCCCATGCCATTGAATTTTTTTTCTACAAATAGAATAAAATTTAGTCACATGTAAAACTAATAATAACACATTTCAAAAATAATAATTTTCTTGTAACCCATATTATAATAAATCTCTTTTTTTTCTTTTCTTTCTTAAACGGGAATTCCTAGGAGTGGCCTTTTCGAACCCTCCACACCGAGGACCCCCCTTCCCACGAAGAGATCATTCGGAGAATCCTCAGCTGAGAAGGAGTCGTTTTCAGCTAAGATGATAGAGCGTCCCACAAGGTTACACCTCAATCAGCGATGGTTCGTCACAAAAATCTGTTAGCTAGGTGAAGTACACCCTTCTTCCCACCCAGTGAGACACTGGGTGACCCGAAAAGATGAGTGGTACATGGGAAGCCGAAATTCACCTAAGAGCAGGCTCCCAGAATCGAACCCCAGACCTCACTGAACACCATTATTATGGAACTTGACCACCCACCCCTACGCCACCACCTAAGCGGCAACCCATAATATAAACAAACATTTTCATAATAATATAGTGAATGTAAATATTAAAATAACTCATCAAAGATGATCATTAACAATCAATATAAAATTTATGTTTCTTTATAAATACCCATTTTTATTTACTTTATATGTCTAATATAAATTTGAATATAAAATTAGAACATAAATAAAAATTACCAACCAAGTGAAATATATGTCTAACCCTGATATCAAGTTCACTCAAGAAATATGGGATATCCCATTATTTTAATTTTTATTCATATCTTTGAAGCTATTCAATTTTTCATGAAATATCATTATAATTATTATATGTAAATATTAAAACAAATCATCAAATATAAAAATTAACCAAATTCATATTTATAAAAATATTCCTTTTAGAATTATTTTTATTCTTAACCTCTCACTTAATCAATCGTGAAATGTAATTTAGATTTTTTATCCCAAAGTCTGTAGTGGGTTTATTTACAAATTTACCATCTACTTTCCTATGCACATAGAACCATATATGTGTGGCTAGTGGATTAACTATAAATATTTATAAACTAAAGATGAAATAAAATAATATGTTATCATGGAAAGTAGATTGACTTGTATGATCTTATCCTTGAAAAAATTCTGGAACCAGATATGTGTGGGATGACTTTTTCCCTCAGTTTGATGACTTTTTTGAGAAGATTCCTATAAATAAAATGTTTAATAATAAAAATTGAATTATTTCTAATAAATTATTATCAATGTAACAATATAGTATCAGAAAAATCATTTGAATTAGAACAATGAATATTCATAAATGAATTCTATTGATCCCATGGTATCCCTTTGGTCACCTTTATCAGACACTTAAAGGAGGAGTTATTAAGCCCACACTACAACCTATACTTATCATTGTTCCACTCCCCCAAAATTTTAATTTTTATTGATGCGTTGCCATTATATTCGCCTAAAAATGAAAAATAATCTATATATCATATTTTAAAAAATAATTTAAATGAAATTTACTTGGAATATGAAATAAAATAAACTAAAAATATTTATTTTGGAATATACTTGTTTGTAAAAAATCTCATTCTTCCAAGCGATGGGAATGTGCATAAAATCATGATATGTGATGGGATGGGTTGTTGTCTCACATGATAAATACCACAATATCTTCCTGTATAAGCCTCCAACATCATCTATAGACACCCTTTAAATATCAAATGGCACACCAACTTTAAAATTTTTCAACCTCCAAACATATGATGTATTCATGTTGTTTTTTTCCTATTATTATCTGAATATTTTTAATAAATATATTCAAAAATTACTCTACAGATATAATAATATTTTTCAATATTAAATATTACATAAAAATTATATTCACCCTTAAGTATACCTAGAATGGTAACTGTGACACCATATACTCAGTTAATGAGTTCTCTTCAGCTACTCTATCTGATCTACTTGACATCCTTGAAGTAGAAGGTGATGAACTAATATCAGGGAGAATACCTAATGAATATGTGAGAAAATCATATTGAATTGAATTTTATAAATGGAGGATAATGTAAATAAAGAGTTTTCTTTATAAAAGTTGGATAATATCAGATAGTCCTAATAAAAAAATGAGTTATAAAAGACCTACTCAAATATTTAAATAATTTCTTTTTCAACATTCCTCTATCCAAGAAGAAAAAAGAAAACATTTCTTAATGAAATTTTATAGAAAATAATTTTAATAAATCAACAAGAAAGGTAAAAGAAAACAAATCATAGTTTATATGTATATATATCATTGGTTATCATTTATATAAGATATATGAATGTTTTATAAAAAAATAAAAAAAATATCAATTTAAAGTAAAAAAATCTGAGTCATACATTCCTTAATAAATAATGTCATATAGTTTTCTTTATAATCTCTATGTGTTCCCAGGTTTCCTCATTAAATTAAAGGTTATTGTTTTTCAAATTCAATTTTTATATTCCCAATTTGATAATAACTACTCCATTTGGTAAGTTATTAGGGAGAAATTTATCAATATGATTTGGAATGATGTAATCAAACCCTTATAATATTTAGTACATGTGTGAGATCTATGTGAAATTTTATTAAATTTAAGTCAAATAATATATTTCCCACATGATATTTTATGGGTGGTAAAACAAATTGCCAATGAATTATTTCATTATAATAAATTATTTCAAATGAATTATTTCATTTTTGGAATAAATTTTCACTATTTTATATTCTAAACACACTCTTCCACTATTTTTTTATAAATACACGATCACCTAAATTTAAATACCATGTTTTAATATTGATATTCATTTTAACTATTCTATATATTTGGTTTTGTTTTGATAAAATGATGTATTAAATAGAAAATTTATAATGTTTTATAAAATATCTAGTGTCCCAAAACATATTACACCCAAACAATAACCAAATTGGTTAGTGAAAAACATATATTCCATATAAGGATATACATATATCTGTAAAATTCTTGAGAGATATATATTTCTTAATAATAATTAAACCAATAGTAGGTTTTTATCCCAAATATATTGAAAACCATGTAATGTTGCTCCATGTTTTTATATTAATTTACAAATGGTATATTTAATATTTATATCAATTTACAAATGAATTCATATTATAATATTTAATTATATCATCATATTATATTTTGAAAAATATTTTAGAAAATATTTGTAAAAATTGTATCACATTTTGACAAAATAATTTTTTTTTCAAGGAAGTCTTAAAATCCAACTTATATACATTTTATTCATTTTTTTATAAAACTATGTGATAATTAAAATATTTATAATAGGTAAAAAATAAAAATTTATTAAAAATTCAATATTAATTCACCAAATCTAAACCCATATTATGATTGACCTCCAACATATTTCAAAATAACCAATGGTTTATGGATAACATAATGGGATTGAAATATTTATTATGGAATTATTTCCCCTATCAAACCAAATCAGAGCATATATTGGTTTTAGTTTTCATATTTCAATATGATATATACATACATTGATCATTTACAACTACTCAAAGTCAAATAAAGTCTCACAATTTAGTTCCCTATAATTTTAGTATATTAATCAAAATAAACATAACATATATATAAAATATAGGTTATTGTAAAGGGGAATATGTTCAAAGGGTGAATTGATGTTATAAAATAATCAATAGATGATTGGACTAGAGCTTTTAAGAATATAGCTTGTACTAAGAACCAAGAGAAAAAGAAGGGGAAGAGGTTTATGCATCAGAAGATGAAGATATATATTGGAAAAGAGAATGAGAAGTATTTTTACATGAAGATATGGTGAGATTGTGATGGAGGATAGATGTTTATATAATATAGGAAGAAAGTAAATGGAAAGGGAGGTTCATGTAGAGGATAAAGGAGGAGAAGGGAAGGGTGAACATGATTGAGGAAGAAGGATAATGAAGGGTAGGTTCGTGTGATAAAGGGAAGAGGAAAGGGGAGGCATTTGATAAATTGGGTTTAAATACTAGTATCAATTCAAAAACTAATGCAAAAACTACTACTAATAAACCACCACAAAGCATGATTTTTTATTATAGTATCATGAGATATATCAAATGTATGTCAAACCCATTTTTCTTAAAGGGAATTTTACTTAAGGGAATATATCTATTACAACCCATTATTTTGAAGTTCCAAATTAGTCTACTAAGGTTTGAAATTTGTGATGGTACAATTATGTATTGAAGTAATCCTCTTAGAGTTGGAATATATTTTTCGATGAGGTAATTAAATAGTGTAGTTTTATTAGAAACATTTATGATTCCTGTGTAGAAAAAAATATTAGCATGAGTGTGGTGTTATATCTAATATTTCATATAGATGATAACTTATCATAAATTATAACCTAAGATTACATTATGTAATTATGTGGTTGGGAAAATTATTTTTGATGAAATAAATGGGAAAACAAACTTACATACTAGGTATTAATATCTATAGAGATAGATCTAAGAGGTTGATTGGACTTAGTCAGGACACATATATTAGTAAAGTGTGTTAACTTGGATAACTCCATGAAGGGGTTATTAGTAGTGTTGGATTGAAATAATCATATGAATATTCAAAATACTTATAAAGAGATAGAAATGATGTATATGATCCCTTTTACATTGGCCATAGGATCTATCATGTATTCCATGTTGTGAAGTGGACCTAATGTTTCTTATACATTCAACATAACTAGTTGATGATAATTCTTTTTGAGTTGGGCATATCAAGAGAGGGCGCTCTTGGGAGATCCGCTCTCAGGAGCGCCCTAGGGTTTTGGATTCCTTCCTGACGGTGGCAAAGGTCATCAGAGTGAGGAGGGATTTGGCATAGATCCAAGGAGGAAGGCAACGGTGGGTTTATCTTCTACTGTAGATCTCTTTTCCGAGTGTCAGTTTGTTACTTGGCTTGGCTCTGGTCTTCAGGCTTGGATCTCGGCTCGGCTTGCGGTTTTCCGCTGTGGCGAAGGCGGTCACAGCTTTGACGGTTCTGGAAGACAGCTCTTTCTTCTCAGCCATCCATGTGTGGCGATGTCCTGGTCTCGTCTCGGCTTGGGTCTTCAAGAATCCGACTCAATCCTGGCGGCGGATCTCCTTTCCTTAGCCCTGCCCTCTCTAAACTCTGCTATGGCCTTCCGTTCCATATTGCCTAGCCAGGTCGGCCCAGTGTGTTGGTTCTTGGTGAGGCTTTGGGATGGTGCTTTAGAGATATGGTGGGATTTTCATGAGTTGCAACCTGGATGTTTGTTCATTTTGGTCCCGATTTGGTGAATCTGGTCTCCACTCTCACAATCAGTTTCGTTTTTTGTTGTTGGTTGCTCTCTATTGGTGATCTTGGATGGAAGGGGTATTTCGTGGCTAGTTTGTTTCTCAATATTTTCCGGTGAACGTGTTTCCAGTAGGTTTGTGAATCCTTTCAGTGATGCCGTCGATGTTTCTCGGGTCTTCGCCGGTGATAGGGTTTGGGATGATCATGATGGTGACCGGTGTGTAGGGTGCACTGCTCAAGGGTGGTGCCTCCTATTTTTTTGTATTGTGTAATGTGTGTTTTGGATGGTGTAATGTGTTTTGTATGTTTTTGGAATTGTTGAATTTTTAAGGTTCCCACTTAGCCAAAAAAGTGGTTCTTTATTCTAAAAATGAAAAAAATGATTTGGAGGTTGATGATAATCCAATACTAGTGAGAGTCACTAGATTATTGTCAAGAACATA
The DNA here is from genome assembly GCA_963277665.1 of Viscum album. Classification (NCBI taxonomy): domain Eukaryota; kingdom Viridiplantae; phylum Streptophyta; class Magnoliopsida; order Santalales; family Viscaceae; genus Viscum; species Viscum album. The sequence continues at coordinate 219,949,906 of OY728163.1, forward strand.
CTTAAGTACTTAATAAGAAGGAAGAATATGTTTTTTTGTCTTTGTATGGGAGGATTAGATCATTTTATGGGGTTATACTAATGCAAGTTTCGAATTCGATAAATTATATAAGATCTTAATCTGGTTTTGTGTTTTTTCATAAATAGTGGTGCTATCAGTTGAAAGAGTTCGAAACAAGTCACTATTACTGACTCAACAATATAGGTATATTACATCACTACATCAGATGTTGAGGAGGAACTTTATAGGATTTTTAAGTTCATTTCTGAACTTGGGGTGGTTTTATGCATTGATATATTAATAGAGTAGGCTTATAAGAGTTTGATATACTTTTGGTTGTCGCTCAATGATCTCTATCCAGTAACCTTATAAGAGTTTGAGAGAGTTGAAATTTTCAATAGTAAATGTATGAATATTTTATTTTATATTCTTAATTATGCTTATTATTTTTTTAATGACAGATCATACACTTTAATGGGATTCTTCCGCAATTTTGATCATGTAATGATCCACTAAAATGTATTAGTCACGCCACTGACTAGGATTGTTTGTTTTCAAAGTGGTAAGGGATGGGGGTGTCTAAGTGGAAGAAAGTCGCATGGGATAAGCCATTATAGTATGATATCATGTCATATTATGGTATTGGATGATCTTTTGGAAGCATATTACATGGGGTGGTGTGATTTCTACATGGTCCATGCCACCTTAGCATAGGGTCGTTCCAAATGCAGTAGAGGTAATGTAAACTATTGGACATTATAATGCATTAAAAGTAGTATTGGAACTTGAATCTAGTAAAACAATCCTAGAGTAACCTTTATAAAACTTATATATATAGGTTTGAATGTGGAATATTAGGGTAAATGATGTAGTTTTATCTATGAGATGAGGTTGTAGGGCTAGTGAATTCCTAGGATATGAGGAATGTTAGTGGTATATGATGTGATAATATTCCATGGGATTTGAATTGTGGTAGATCTAGAAAGGGGAATGGTATATATATGTTGTGTTAATATATTACCTATGACCTTTATATGTATATTGGTCCATGAGAAAGAGTAAATGGTGGGTGAATCAAACCATTTATGAAAAACGTCAATCATTTGAAAGTTATGACTAGTTATGTGATAGTGGTTTGTGAGGATGATGATGGCGAATAAGATGATTTTAATGATATTATGGATGATATGGATTGAAATAATGGAAGTATGATGTGTGGTGGTGATCAAAAATGTTGAGTAGGGGATAATCCCAAAGGATTGATAATCGATAATACACTGAGAGTCTCCGAGGGTGGACAACTGCCTTATTGGAAAAACATTATCACATATTTTCCATAAATTTTGAGTTTAATTTATTGGATTTCATAAAAAAAATCCCATGTATTATATTTAATTTACATATTTTTTGGTTTTATATACACATTTCTGAAAAAATTTACTGAATTTCTTAGTTCAAATCATTTTTGGAACATATTTGAAAAATTATTTTTGAACCTATATTTCTATACACATACACACATATTTTTGGTAAATGTGGAGGATTGTAAATTATGTTTCAAAATTTAATATATATTTTCATAAATATTTCCCAATCATTTTGATTAGTTTTATATAATTCTTAATTCCATGAATATAAGTTTTATAATTAAATAAAAATCTATTAATTTGAATATAATAACATTTTAATTATTGATATTATTTATATTAATGTATATATTATCATAAAATTATATATAATTATCTAATGTGTAAATAATTAGTTATTAATTTTACAATTTATTATTTTAATTAAATTTAGGTTATATACTAATTATACATGTGTTTTTTAATAGATTAACTTATATATATAATGTAACTATTCTAATGTAATATTTTATCATCTAATTTTGAAATTATATTTTTTAGAATTGTTAATATTAAATAAATATTAATTAAAAGTAAAAATTATTTAATTCATTATAATTCATATGGATTTTAAGTAGTGTATGAATATTATATCTTAGATATATATTTTTATTAATACATTAGTTTATTTATTTATTATTTCTTATATAAATAATTATAAAATAGTACATCTAATATGGTTTATTTAATTTGTTTAAAAATTTAATTTGATTATGTATTGATAATTATAACACCAATTCATATTTAATGTTTGATTACTATGATATTAACTTTAAAAATTAAGTCATATGAAAATGTATTTTGTAATATATATATAGGCACATTTTTCAAATGATTTTATTTTTATTATTTGATTTATTATTTACTAATATATTTGATCTTGTTCTAAATGGTTTCAATGAAAATATAGTTTTTAAAAGAGTTTATTAGTGAAGTTTTATCCATTTCACCAACCCCATTTAATTGGGTTTAAGGAATGATTATTATTGATATTTTTATTCGTTATTTAAAAAAACATTTTATATATGTATTTATTTATTCACACCTCACCATATTCAAAACATGAAACATATCACACTATAGTCAATCCACCTTGATGCATGAATAAAAACTTCACCTGAGCTGTCAAACAAGCCATGACACAAGTATACACAACTCCATTTGATATTTGTAAAAATACCCAAAACATGAAACTTAGTAGTTCAGCATAACAATGGCACTATATAAAGTTTTTAATCTCCACTATGCCTCACTTTAGTCTGGCCAAGAAGTAGTTGCAGTGCTATACTACAAAACACAAGCTTGAATCCAACAAAACATATTTTAGCTACACCAACAGTCCACAAGCTTGAACAATGACTCCAACATGCATCATTCCAGCCTCCTCATACAACTATCCACATATAGCTAAGTAGACCAAAACTCACATAGTACCTTATAAAACATTATACAGAAACTTTAGTTTTCTTGAATGAAAGGATGAAGGTAATGCATGTAATTGATTAAGAAGGATATACTACTAAATTTTTGGAAATTATATGTGTTTGAAATCACTATTATCTACATTAATAATGTATTGATTTTGTATACAGATTTAAAATATAGGAACTTTTATCAGTGCTAGAAATCACTAATAAAATAAACCTTCATTAACACTGATAAAGGAGATCAATTTTTAGTTATTTTTTAGCACCGATGAAGACTAATATTATCAGCACCATTAATATTATTGATAAAATATCATGGTTTTAGTTATTTACTAATACATTTAGAGTACATTGCTAAAACCTATTAAAAACTATAATTTAATTACAAATAAATTTACATAAAATTAAATTAAAATTATAAAAAACCTGTCTTACAAAAATTTTAGAACCCAATAATCACATTGGTTTTTATAATTTATTACAAAAATTACATTTTTTAATAAAATAAAAAACACCTTGGGGAGAATTATATCCCACTATCTTTAGGAAAACATTTCAAAATATCCAAATTATACTATCAGTTTCCTAACACAACACCCCATCTTGAACAAAAGAACAGAGTACCTATTATAGATAACAATTCTTTTATTTGAAATATTTTAAATAATTAAATGAAACATAAATACGATATAATGCAGTAATAAAAGGCCACTTTTATGATTTTATGTATGGTTCCCACTCCCCCAACAAGTGGTTTTGTCTTTAAAATCTTAAAAAAGGGATGTAGAGGTAAAAAAATGCCACTTTTAAACTAAAAACACATACTTTGAGTCTCATCGGATGAACTGTGTATCATATTAATATGAAATGGATCCCTATACTTTAAAAATGTTTTATAGATCATTTTACTAATGTATAAAGACAATACATGCATGTTTTCTCAATTTGGAGCCTGTGATGTGTGTTTTAAACTAAAATGAAATTTTTAAATTGAAAACATATACTTTTACTCATACAGACCAAAAAGTTTGTCAGATTGACATGAAGTTGATTCCTATATGTCAAAAATTTCTTATAGATCATTTTATTAAAGAATCAAGTTAATAATTTTGTATTTTATTGGTTTTTAGTGAGTGGCATGTGTTTTTGACAAAAATGTTACTTTGAAATTGAAAACATACACATTCAGTCATACATGGTGTACCATTTATCATATTAATGGGAGGATAATTTTACAAATAAAAAATGACTTATGGAACATTTTCATAAAGTATTAAGGAATTCCAAGTGAAATTTATTTGTTTTCATTAAGTGGCATGATTTTAACTAAAATGTCACTTTTAAACTTAGAACATGTACCACGAGTCATATGAAGCATACCTTGTGTTGGATAAAAGTGAGGTAAAATACCAAACATCAATAGTGAAATATGTATCATTTTACTAAAGTATCAAGTCATTCAGAGTGTTTTTTCTTGTTTTCTAATCTGTTATGGGTGTTTTGAAATAAATGTAACTTTTAAACTGAAAAACATGAACTCTACGTTATACCGGAAACATCGCGTGTCATATTTATGTGTGATTGATTCCTATATGTCAAAAATGATGTATTGAATATTTTGATAAAGTATAAAGGAAATCATAGAATTTTTTCTTAATTTTAAGTATTTGGCACATGTTTTGAATTAAAATGTCAATTTTAAATAAATGCATGCACTTTTAGTCATACAGGGAAAACCGTGTGTTGGATTGATATGAAATTAATTTATACACATGAAAATAACTTATAGATATTTTCCTAATTTATAAATATAATCTAAGTGTGTTCCTATGATTTTTTAGGTAGTGATTCTTGTTTTTAATTAAAATGTCAATTTTAAAATGAAAACCCACACTTTGATCCATACTAGGAACAACATGTGTCACATTGATGTCCAATTTATTCCTACATGTCACAAATTATTTATATATTATTTAATAAATTATCAAGATAATATTTGTGTGTTCACATGGATTTGAATATGTGACACAAGTTTTGAACTAAATTTTTTAATTTAAAAAAACACACATTTTAGTCCTACTAGGAACACTAAGTGGAAGATTGACATGTAGTTAATTTATACACATAGAAAATTAATTATAGAAAATTTTAATAAATTATTACATAATTATGAGTGTGTTTTATTTGTTTAGTGATTCACACATAATTTTAACGAAAAATGTTGTTTTTTAACTAAAGACATGCATTTTGAGTCAATTCAATCACACTATGTATGAGATTAATCTATGATTGATTACTACATATAAAAAATTACTTATATATTATTTTACTAAATTATTAATACATCCAAGTTTTCTTGTTTGGTTTTTAATGAGTTGAACATATTTTTAACAAAAAATTATCTTTTAAACTAAAAACCCACACTTTGATACATACGAATTACACATTTTATAAAATTTGAATGAATCTAATTCCTTCACATAAAAAATTTCTAAAATATCATTTTCCTAAATTATCAAAGAAATATAAATGTGTTTTATCAGTTTTTAGTGAGTGATGTTTGTGTTTAACCTAATTTCCATTTTTAAAATGAAAACACACACATTAATCCTTACTAATCACACCATATATCAGATTGATGTAAGGTTGATTCCAATATGTCACAAATGATTTATGAAACATTTTTCTAAATAATTAATTCAATCTTAACATGTTTACTTGGTTTTTTGTATGTCATGTGTGTTTTGATTAAAGATGTAAATTCTAAATAGAAAAAAACATTTTCCATTATATGGGGAACACTACGTGTCTAATTGACTTGATTTTGATTTATATAAATAAAAAACGGTATATAGAGTAGTTTTATAAAGTACAAAACAATATGTGTGTGTTGACTTTGATTGTATATTGTGATAATCTTTTTGAATTAAAATGTCACTTTTAAACTGAAAACACACACATTGAGTCATACCAGACATACTGTGTTCCAGATTAGCCTGAAATTGGTTCCTAAATGTATAAAATAATTTTTTTTATATTGGAAAAAAATAAAATTATCTCAAAATCAACTTATTAAAAAGTATTGGACTTAAAATGGAATTCATCACATCAGTACTGAATATAAAATAATCAAGTAAAAAACAAATTGATCCATGGAGTGAATAAATGGTACCTGAGTGCATCATCCTTATTGAATCCATCATTGAAAAATGATTTTTTACTAATATTTTTTGACTCTTTAGAGGAAAAAAGCCTCTATACAACATTTAGGGTGATTCATGATGGCTGATATTGTTCCCCCTATAGAAACCCACTTCATGTAAACTAACCATTTCACCCTTCATAATTTAGGGTTCTTCTCCATGGAAATGATTTTATTTTTCAAGAAGGATCCTAAAATCTATATTGAGGCCTTTTTCACTCTTCATAGGCTGAAAATTTTAGAAAAAAATATGTAGGAATTCACCTCATCATGATATCTTTAAAAATTAACTAAATACACAGTAGATAAAAATGATAGTAAAATTAACTAGACAAGAATAAGATAAAATGGTTAGAAAATTAACAAAAAAATCATTAATAAATCACCTATTCATGATGAATACATACTTTTTGACACAATTAATTCTTTCCACTCATTCCTAAACAAATATACTTTCTCTTTTTAATAAATGGGCTAACAATAGTTCTGTTAGTACCAGAAAAGTATAAATTAAAAAATTATTAATAGATATTTTAAATTAAATTTAAATTATTCATAGAAATACTTAATTGGGGAGGTTATTTTATTGATGTAATACGATATATTTCAAAAATTTACAAATATAATAACCAAAGATATTGTCCTTAAGTTGTTTCCAATACTACAAAAATATTGAGAAAAATAAGAAATCTATTTTGAAATATGTTTTGATAGTGAAATATTATTATATATACCCTATTAATTATCCATTTTTATAAATACATAGGATTATTGTGCTAACTAGTTTTCCTCATAACATGATTTTTATGATATTTAAACCATAATCCCCTCATACTAAAATTCTCATTAAAATGTAATCTAAAATGGATATCTTGATGTTTATTTGTAAAATATTATATAGTTTATTAAAAATAAATTAATTCCATCATGTGTGGTGGATTGTTTTGACATACATTATTTGAATTTAAAAAATAATGCTTTTGAGTATCTAAATATATTGAAATGATCAACTAATTCTCACTAGAGAAAAAATTAATAAGTAATAAAATAACTCAAAATATATTTTATATGATTAGATCATAGAGTTTACCCTTGTATTGTGGGTATTAAGGAGTGTCTTTCATATGTAATTTTCTTTTAAAAAACCATGAAAAATTGATCCAATATTATTGAAATTTCATTTTATTCCCATGAGTCTTTTTGTAAAAGTGATGTGAGGACTAATGGGGCCTAATTTTATTCACAAGGTTTTCCATTTATATAGTACTTATATATATACCGGTAAAAAATTAATAGTATTTATTAGTAATTAACATAGTGGATCAAGTATTGGATAAACAAATTATGAAAATATACATCGTATATTCATTCACAACTGGGGCTCCCAACTATCCGTTCTTGATAATTTTATTTACAATCTGAAGACCTATCATGTTTTGAATAGACTCTTTGTAAATTTGTTTTTCTAATTTAATTATAGTCATATTATTATCTTTTTACTTTGATTCCAAAATAACATTTAATTTTAGTGAATTCAGTATTTAAATTAGAAATGAAAATATACTCTAAGATGGTCTTTTTTAATTATTATTTGATCCTTTATATTATTTTGATTTAACCTTACATTTCCACTTCCTTTTCTCTATCTTTAATAAAATTACTTTTTTTAAGAATTTTTAATTCATTTTGAATATTTTTGAATAAATAATTAATTATATTGGACATACCTGGTTATCATAATGTATTTTTAAAAGATTAAATAACCATGAAATGAATGTTTCTATAGTAATTTTGACCATGTAAACATCCAAATTATCAAGAGAAATATATAGATCAAAAATTGGATCTTGAGAAATGTGAATCCCCACTCTCATAAGATCTTTAGAAAGTTTTTTATTATATAAAAAATATTCTTTAATATTATACTTTGTACACATCAAAATAGGGTGATGGGTGTATGATGAGAGATATAAATGAAAATCACTTCCACCTTGTATAGTTTTATTACAGGAAAGGTATTAGTTGTTGTTTTATTCACATTTATTATAAACTATATTTCAAAAATCTATTACCTTAGGAAAGAGAGGCCTTTGAGTGGAATGACTAGACCCAAAGTTGGGGGAGAGTGTCTCTTCATGTAGTGGTTGTTGAGATATTTTGTATTCTTCTTGATTCATTAACATGAATTTTTCAATAAAATTATATATCTAACTGAATTTTGCATTTTAAGGTTCTATCTGTTCCTACATGATTTTATTTCTCTCATTGGTTTCCCCTGGTACATTTTTTCTCAAAATATATTCTAGAAAATAGTTGAAAACCAAAACCTCTGAGACAACCATATTATTTTTCCCACTTCAAGGTGACTAAAATTATTTATTTATCAGGTATATATATTGATGAATCTTGTATATAAACTTGGTAACAAATATTGGAAACTATATAGTCATTTTTATATAATGATGATTTAATGTAGAATAAATTTTTATCATGTCATACTTGCACATGATTCCCATACTCTTTGTGTATTTTTATCTACTAATTTTCCATATTTTTTATATGATTATTTTTCTATAGAAAATTATGTGGGATAAAAGTGTATTTGTATTTTAGTTCATCAATATGCATATAAAAAACTAACATAATTATGTTTTGGTTTTGACGCCACATAGAAATATTATAGCAGATTTAGAATACTTATTTTTTAAGTAAATCAAACCCCATCATTGCTTTATGGTATAGGTACATTGTTTTTCATGCATGATTCTTATTTTAAGCACTCAGTTACTATTTTATAAATTAACAATTTTCAATCAAAGTGATTAAGACATGTATTTCAAAGTAAAATATTACCAATACCAATGTACTTGAAATGATTCACCCTAATGATGTCCAATAAATTAGTTCCATGTTTCTTAGTTTATCATATCTATATATATCTTCATTTCGTGGGGTTTTAATTTCCCTTCAGCATCCCAAAGATAATTCTTTGTAATAATTGTTTGAAAGACTCAATGATCCTTTACAATGAATATGAATAAAAATTTTATTCAATATTCATCTAATAAAAATTCACTTTAAAAGGGATAAGGAAGATTAGATAATCATTTCATCATTTTATTTTTCTATAAAATAGGGAAATTATATCATAATTTTAATCTAATATCTTTCCAAATTAGAATCTTTAATGCCGGGAAAACCTTATGCCATGAATCTTAATCAATTTACATATGCTCTCAAATTGTGAACCCATTGTAGCTAATTAAAATAGACTTGTTGGGTCAACATGATAGCTACGTGCATTCCATATAACCTCAAATTTTATACCTTTTATTCTCACCTTAATAATTTCTATTGATACTATAACAATATAATGCTCTTATTTTTTCCCACACTTGTATGTTTCTTAACTTATAACATTTCCTCAGTTTCAAAATTGTCAATATGTTGTTCCTGAAGATTTGTATCATTGGCATGGGAAGAAAATTATTGTTCCTAAAAATTGGGTGCATCGGTATGTGGAGAATCCATTATTTATAGAACTTGTTGAACATTTAATTTAGATTATATTAAAATAATATTGTCCCATAGTATTATAAGGAAAAAAAATATCTATAAAAAAAATATTATGTGAAAAAGGAAACTAATGAACTCCCTTGGAGGAATTCAGCCTAAGCAGCATCAACTTCTTCTCCCTCTTTGCCTAGGGTTCCCCTTGATAGTGAGCTCAAGGGGGAGGTTTCTTCACAAGTTCCTTCCTTTACCCATTCATCTTTCCCTCTATCTACTCCTATACTATCAATCTTCTTTTATATCTGTCTTAGTTTAGGTAGAGGTGTTCTTCTTAGTGAAATATACAACATATGTTTTTATGGTTCTGATGATGGTTTTTTCTGCTATTCCCCTGGCCGATACAACCATGATCTAACCTAGGGTTCCACCACACATCTCTAGGGATGATCTGGAGTGAGGGTATCAAAGGGGTTTTGGGTTTGTGGTTTGGCGGCCTGTGGTACAAAGCCCTTATCCACTCAAATACTTGCTCTGACCCCAATTTCCACTGCTCCTCTCCTATTTGGATAGAGAGAGGTCGTAACAATGGGGTTTTGGGCTATAGAATTTTGTGGCTGAAAGTTTTCCTGACATGAACTGAGTCATTTTTATCCTTTGTTGAAGATCCATATCTCCTCCTCTCCGATGATCCTAGCCTCAATCCTAGCTATGGTGGTCCTTGTTCAATGAATATCTTCAATGCAGATAGCTCTAGTTTGGCATTATAAAGGTTTTTTCATCTTTGTAGAGTATTCTACGATGTTCTGGTTTGGTGTTGGTCGATGAGGATGATGGCAGTGATTGGATGATGTTGATGATAGGTGTGACCCTTGAGTATGTAGGAAGGTGTCCTACTGGATGACATGGGTTCCTCTCAGTTCAAGGTTCTCAATCAAAGGTGTTGATTTTTTTATTTAGTGATGATGATGTTGGTGGGATGGTATGTGGGATTTCTTCCTTCATCAATTTTCTAGTGTTTCATTTCTTATGGTACCGATTCAGGACAACGATTCCTCTAGCCAACGACCAGTGATGTTCATGATGACAACACTTGGAAAGGAAAATATGGTGAGGAGATAATGACTACGATCATGTGATGATGGTGGTGACAATGTGGATGAAACTCAACATGCCTGTACATGGTCCAGGTAGTAGATCTCATGACCTTCGAGGTGCCAAATTGGTTGGAATTAAGGATATCTTTATTTTGTTCACATGGATCTTTTTTTTGGTTTATATTTTGTATCTGAAAATTTGAATTATGTAATCCTGATGTATTTTATTCTTAATTGTATGGTTACCACTTACCATAAAGTGTCTTTTAGAAAATTTTAAAAAAAGAGATTTGAGGTTAAAAAAAATCGACCAAATCATTATACTCTATTTTTCCCTGAAAGGTTTTAGATATTTTGTGTAAATATCCAAATTAAACCACTGTACTCAATCCAAAATTCCACACGATATCATGTGCCCCTCGCAATATGAAAGAGGTTGTTGACTAGTGATGAGGGTCAAAGAGGCATCCCAGTATGACTATTTCCTTAGTATCTGGTGAACATCATAGTATGGTAAGGGAAGAAGCAATAAATAAATTAATAATAATGAATAAATAAATAATCATTAGAGAAACACATACTCCAAAGTGCTAACCCATGTAACAACAATATGGCATGTCAGACACATAAACGAAACTAGAAAAAAGGACCCCATAAGTAGTGGACCAAGTACAAGGTATGAAACTATAAAATAAAAATAACACACATAAAGCCTAATGTCCATCCAGTAATTCCCACTTGCCATATATAAAACCACCCAACCATCCACCATCGGTCCCTTTCCCTTCACCAAATACCTGGTCATGAAATCTACAAGTGCATTGAAATAAAATGATAGGATGTGATAATAAGACATAGAAGGTCATCACAAAAAACCCTTAACATAATCCAATAATATATAATGGTGAATTATTTTAAAGTACATAGAACTGGTATAAGTAAAAATTATATAAAAAATGCCCAATATATATGTTGATTCCTCAGAGATTGACTTTATGTTCTTCATCTCCATGTTGGAAGGAATATAAACTATCCTCCTAGAACATTTCACTTTATGGGATACTATAAATACATGTTTTACACATCCCCATTGAAGGGATAACCCAACTGTATATTGACCAAATGTCTGACACATTCCCCTTAGGGGAAAGTCTACATGGATCAACCTAGATGTTAAACAATAGAAGATAGATGAAAACACATCCGACGCAAGATACAAATGATAAATCAAACATTACATCGTAATAAGAAAGAATTATAAGTCATAACAAATTCAAATTAAAGAAAACATCAAGCATAATTCTCATAGGGTTACACACACGCACATTATGTGATCAAGCATAAAACATTGGCCTCACAAGGTTGCACACACATTCCAAAAATCATACTAATAACTAGTATAAAAAATGTTCTAAAGTCCAGGGATTCTTACCTTAGGTACAATGATTAATGATATAAAGGGACTCCATCCAATTCCAACTACAACACCAAATCCCAGAACCATTCCTGATTCAATATGATTTAGAATAATAGGGTCAAATTTAATGGGAAAGACAACTCTAAAGGTAAATAATGACCAAATATACGTAAGAAGATATGCTACCAATGACGATCTAGGTTCTATTGATGCATAGATTCTAAAACCTTGAATCCATGTGCCGATTCTGTCAATGCTTTAGACCATGTACAATCCCTTAAATCAAATCAATACATCAAGGATATTATTGATTTTGATCGAAGATAAAATAAGTGGATTTCTATAGATCATTAGAGAAGTTACCATATTATAATCATTGTATCAAACCGTTGTTCAGGCATCAAATAGAGTAGACAAAAGGGAAAGAGAGCACCCAAATATAGGATCAAAAGAGAACGTGTTTATCTATAAGAGGGTAACAATGGGTGAATTTTAGTTTATAAAATAAAAATTACAATTATCAAAACTCTTATAATAAAGTAATCTAATGTAGAAACATACTAATATACCTTATAACCAGAGTTTTAAAAAGTATATGGCAAACTATATAAAACTTTTCTTGAAAAATAAACAACATAAATAATACACTCGTAAAAAAAAGTTTTAAAAGTATTATAAAAAGTAAGATAAACTTTTAAAAAATTTTATAATAAGATGAAAAATTTATCCTTAATTGTTTAGGAATTCTTAAAAAGACACAAGTTATCCACATATTTGACCTAGAAAAAAATTCTATCTTTCTTAAACCAAGAAATACCTAGATACAAAGATCATAATATATTTTTCCCCTAGACTTGGGAACCCTCAATCAGAAGATAAAAAAACTTAAATGTTCTTAAAACATGGAATCCTTAGATCGATCATGATCAAAAAAAATTATTACAACCACAAAATATTTTATGGTACTTGCAATAATCCTCACAATGAATTTCTTAATAAAAAGTCTCACTAAAAGATCACAATTATTCTCTCTAAAAATAATAACATATTTTTAAAAAATTTAAAGAAAATTTAAATCAAATATTTTTTTAAAATATTACTCCTCCTAAAATGTATCATTATTTATAGGAATACTTCCAATTATCACATTACATATATCTTTGGGCTGATTATAGCAACTTCATATAAAATCTTTCTTTACTTCAATGGTTCACTATAATATCTACATCTAATGGTTGTCTTAATAAAGAACCATTATAATGCTTTCATATTCTATCAGGTAGAATGAGAAATGTTCATATCATGGAATTTATAAATTTACTATGTATGATAGGGTTTATAAGAATTTATCTGGAAACCATATCTTCTTCCATTCGATGAAGTTTTTCTAGTATAATTTGTATAACTTCCTTTGGACATACTTTATTATACTCCATATTCTGGAATTTATAAATCTTCATCTGATAATATTTATATCCATCCATATAATGTGAAATGTAAATTTCTATCCTATAAAAAAATTTCATCTAATGGATAATTAATTCTTCATCTGATAAAAAAACTTTCCTACAAATAAATTCTTAACAACCAGGGAAGTATAAAAGTTAGAAGAGTATAAAATTTTAAAGAAGTGGTTTTGGATTTTTAGAAGTTATGTAAGAAAGTGTAGAAATTTATAATTTTAACTAAAAACATGGGATGGGGGGGTGTCAAGAGTGTACTAATCAAATGAGAAAAAGGGAGGAAGTTTGGGTTAAGAATTTTTTTTATCTTGATAACCTCACAGGGCTTTAGAAGACACTACTTATGAGCCAGTGGCTACTGAGAGGAATAAATTATGACCATGAACTCCACTGGTAGGTATATGGATTCCCAATAGCTGGATAACAGGTTCTTTAGCATTGTTGTATATTATACATACCCCATTGGATGGCCAGTGGAGTGCACTGGCTAGCCAGTGGAGTTTTTGTTTCTTTTCAAGCCACATAATTCCCATCCTACAAACTCATTTTCATTTTCATCCTCTTAGATGCCTTTAACTTATATGAAAACACTAAGGATATATATCAAACAATATTTAGGTACTAAAATATAGTGTAACTAAAAAATGAGTTGTCACATTTAAACCCTCTATGGAGCATCCAAGTCCCCTAGGATTCCTTCTATATTTGGACCACTAGGAATTGACTATAAAAACCATTTTAAATGTACATCCTTAATGGAATTTTCATTTTACCGTGATGTGGTTTTAGTCGATAAAAAAATAATTGACCTTTTTCTGTTTATAGGATCCATGACATAAAATACTTATACCACCTGTGATGCTATTATGAATGGGTTATCCTTACACCCTTCCTTATACTTTCAAGAATTCCAATTCATCACTTTTAACTACAATACTATTATAAATCCATTTGCATAGACAAATAAGTACTTGGAATGTTGTATAATCAAACTACCATATATATTTGATGACTCAAATGTATGAAATATTCATATAAATTGGATTTGTGTCCTCAGAACCAGATACATGCATTTATTTCACCACAAGAGTAACTCCACAATTTTTCATGGTAATATTTTCATCATATTCGTTTATATTTAATATATTACCATTAATTACACAACTATTATAAGATAATACATGCACACTTGGCCCCTTGTCTACCCATCCAAGTCATTCTGAAATTGAATTCAAATTTTTAGATGACTCTTTAAAAGTATATTCTCAAAACCATCTTATAAACTACCAATTATATGTATTTGATATCCATTTTTTAGCACTTGATGAATTTAAGTTCCTAAAAATTAATTTATGGGTTTCAACATATGGAGAAAAATTTAAACTATTTTATAAATCATAACAGTGTGAAGACTCCCAATCATTAATGGTAATTGTAAAAAAATCTTCTAAATAAATCCCTCCACTCATAAGGCCCCTTATATGATTAGATTTTGGGATACCAATGATATCCACATCGGATAGGCGGTCAGTACACAATTCAATAGTTTCTTTAATAATATATCACTCTAGAATAGGATCTTCTGATCTACTTCGATTTTTGACACACCCTTTTATAATATTCATATACCATTTAATGGGTTACATATATATATATAATATATAAGACCAAATAGTTACATCTCTCTAACTAAGTGAACCATCAAATAATCCATCATATCAATGAACAATGGAAAGGAAAAAATCTCTAATTCACATAATAAGATAGAAAATTTATTTTCCAAAGTTGAAAACTTTTTTGGGTATATAACTTTACTACACACTTCTTTGAAAAATAAATAAATCTTGGTTAATGTGTGATTGATATTATTAGAAAGAATGTAATGTAAAGAAGAAATAATTTAATCTTGCATCCGGACATGACAATCATGTGATTTTATTCACTTCAATATCAAATCAGTTATCAAAATGATATTCTTTAAATTTTATGAATACCCTTTTCTAACCATTAAATTATTTAGGAAGTTAGAAATTTGATATTTCTCTTTCTTGGAAAAAGTGTAAGTTATAGGAGGAAGAAAAGTACCCCTTTAAACATTCATTAGATCCACTTTTTCTATTATCCCTATATCAATCATGTACATGCTAGACTTAATTCCATCATTTTTTTCTAGGTATAATTAATAATGTGTCAATGGAACTATCACATAAATTTTTTTCTACATGCATGAAATAAATTAAATCTCTGATGTAAAAACAATTCCATTATAATAATTCAAAAAACTAATCCCTTTGTCCAACTAATTTTCATAATGTTTTTTAATTTTTTTCAAAAAAATAGTGGCAATATCATTTACTTTGTCAAATTGTTGACCACATATTAATTGTGGTAGTGTTGTACCGTCTTCTAAATTACTATTTAATGATATAGTACTTGATTGGTATTTATGTTTCCGAGGTAAATATTTGTGATGTCCTATAAACATAGTCTTATAGGAATGTTTCAACCTAACTAAATGTGTACCTTCTTCACAAATGGGATACCCTATCATTGCATTAATTCTATATCCTAGAAAATTTCCATAATAATGATATAAATTTATAAGCCTATAGAACCTTGATGTCAATGTGAAATACTTATTTCTATTAGAATAATATAATGTAACACCTGAATCCCACGTTAATTTCAGATATTCGATCAATGAATCCAAATAAACATCAATATCATTTCTCGATGGTTTTGGTCATGATATTAGAATAGACAAAACAATTTTTTGTCACTTCATACATAACCATGGTGGAGTGTTATAATTTAATAATATAATTATCCATATACTATGAGTGATACATTGTATACTAAAAGGATTTATTTCATCTATAGATAATGCATTATTGAGGTTTCTTGGCTTATTTCCAAATTTAAGAATTCTACGATCATTTTTCTTCAACCAAGGTTAGTTTGTTGGGTTTTGATGTTTCCTACCCTAAATTATTTTATCTATATTCCATGTCAATTACCTTATAGTCTCCTCACATCCATATAGTAACATAAACCTTGAAATTATTAGAAAGTACCATACACATTTTAAGGATTTCATTTGTTTTTCATGTGTTGAGACACCCCACACTTATGGTATTTTTAGGAAATTCACACTCCTTAAGAAATAATATACAGTCATTTGGACATTCATGTATTCTTTTCGAGGTCATACACCTTGAACATGAGATTTTTTTAGTGTCATATGTTCAAGGAATCTCATTATCTTCTGAAATCATATCATTCAGAAGAGAAAGTAATTATATAAAGCCGGTTCCACTCCATTAATTGGAAGATTTAAAATTATATATCTTCAGTATGGCTGATAATATTTCATATTTATTATAACCTACATTAAATGGTTTCTTTTTATAAATATTTAAAATATCCAACATCTTTAGAGAATCACAAAGTTCATATTTAACTTCAATTTTCATTTCCTCAACATGATCTCCATTATCATTTACACTTGTAATCATATCCTTAGTACAATACTCGTCATTTTTTATAATTGTAATAATATTAGATGATTTATAAATAGTAGTGTTATCCTAGTCATTTTATATATTAATTAATCCTCTATGTTTAGTCCATCATTTATAACTTCAATCTATTTTATGACAGCTTGAGTGTTCATACAACTCCTATGAATTAGTCATTTTAGAAGAAAAATAAAATAAACTTGAAGAACGAATTTGAGAAGGGTTATATATCAATTTTTACCGACTTGATGAAATCTTTAACCCCATCCTCATACTTTTTTTCATACAATTGGAATCCATCAATTTTTGATCCATATCCAACCTATTTTATTTAATAACATTCATATTTAACAGACATTAAATACATAGAATTTATGACCATTGAATAATTTAAGATGATGAATTATATGAATAAAACGTATAATAAAACTTATTTTTTCATTCTAAGAAGTTACATATCATAAATAATTATAGTTTTTGGAATATATTCATCAAGGGATATAATTCACTTCTTGTCACTATTAATGTGCACAAGAAACCTTTTGATTTCTACATCTGGATACGAATCATGGTATATATAATAAGATTTTACTATGAAAACATACATAAAAATTTAATTATTTTATTACTATTTTTATTGTTTTGAAACAATTTATCACTTTTATTGTTGTTATTATATTTTTGAATTTTTAAAATATATCATTTTTTATCCACAAACTAGCATCCCAAAAAGGTAATTTTTAGATTTATATTTTTAACTCATCCTTGAGATGTGTAAGATTTTTTTAATATAATGTTTTAAATATTTTTTAATTTCTAAAATTTTATATATTTCTTAGATATGAACATAAGTAAAATTTTAAGAAAAAATAATATTATATCCTTGGTTTTTTAATTAAATATTTAAACAGACACATTATGGTATCTAAATATAGTATCACACCCTGCTTTCGATTTTGAGAAAAAATAGCGATGACTCTTGGGACATTTAAAAGTGGAAAGAAATTAAACATAATGAAATCATTCTTTTAAAAATATTGTATAAATCATGAAGAATATTTTTCCATAAACATACATGGAATACATGTCTTAAAATAAACGGTTACATTGATGATAAATTAAAATTGAGAGAATCAATATTGAAATATTAATATAGAGAGGATCAATAGTAGTATAAGAGATAATATATTGGGAGTTTTTTATAAGTTATTGGCTATCAAAAATTATGTTAAAAAATATGAAATTTTTGTAACTATTAAGAGGCCATTCCTAATATAGAAGAAGAACATCATTATTATCATGAAATGTTTCATTTGCAACAATGCATAAAATGATGGAAATATTACTATCCCTATCATAATGGTGTAATATTTTATATCTCTATGATTATATTGATTGATTGAAATTCGTAGTGCATCAATATTTTGATGTAAAATATCGAAATTTTGATAAAAGGGTTATAAAACCTGATTGATAGTTCTTCCATTAGAAGTATTAAAGAACAAACATAAATCAACCGAGCAAGGACTGAAAACATTGAGGAGATGAGAAGCAACCAAAAATCATGAAAACAAGTTCGAAAACATTGAGGGGACTAGAAGAATATACAAAATCATGAAAAAATATATAATATTGATTTAAAAGGAGTAATTAATATCATACCTTCTGTTTTGAGGGTCAATTTAATCAAAATATTCAAAGGAGGTGACATTAGAGTTTAGCTTCCACGAGGGCTTGAATGGAGTGAGTGATGTGTGGTCTCAGATTGGGTTTTTTAAGAGAGGGGAATGGGTTTTATCAGTGCTAGTAAAAAGTGTTGATAAAGGATACCTTTACCTGCACTTAAATAAAAATCACTAATAAATGTAAGATTTTTCATAACTTTTTTAGTTATGATAAAGAATTGAATTTATTATCACTAAAAAGGCATTGATAAATTTTAACTTTATTAGCGCCAACTTAAAAGTGCTGATAAAGTGTGATGGATTGCATAAAGGTAATCACTGAGTCACCTCTGTGTAATTTTCCTACATTAAGATAAAGGGTTTTACCTTTATAGAGGTAAAAAATTAAATTTAAAAATTATAATAAATTATTTATTATATAGAATTTAAAAATTTCTTTGTAATAAAAAAATATTAAAAATAAATAAATTAAAAAAATACTAAAAATTAATTATCAATATATTTAATATAAATATACAAGATTAATTATATCATATATATTAATAAATGTGACAATATAATAGTAATATATTATATTATAATAAAATTTTAATATTACGATAAATTTATTAATATTATAAAAAATCTGTTAATAGATTTATCAATATCATAATAAATTTTCTATTAGTAAATGATATTAATATCTTAACAAATATTGTTATACAAAATATTAATATTATAATAAATAAAAAACCACAAAATTACTTAATAATAAGAATGAATATGTTTTAAAAATGAAGAAATATAATAAATAATTAAATGCATTTTCAAATTTTAAATATCATTAGAAATATAATACATGATACAAATGAATAAATATTTTTTAAAAGATATCAATAATAAATGTATAAATATTAATGTCATGTATCAATGTTTTCTACGATATATAATTAATTATTAAACTAAAAAATTATAAGTAATAATTCTAATATTTATATCTAAATATATTTACATTTTATAATATATATATATATATTATAAATACTTATTAATTATATAAATGTATATATTTTATTGATTATATTTATAGTATAATTATTTTTAAAATATTGGGCCTGAAGCCCCATTTTATTATTAAAGCAAAGAAAAGACCTCTTTTGACTGGGTAAAGGGAGACCCATTATGTAGCCTGAAGGCTCAATGGGAATGTAGTCCATTACATGGCCTGTAGGCCTAATATTGTTTTTTCCCAAGGCCCATTTTGTGAATATTACTTCTACAGTACTTGCCTGTTGTAGTGCCACATAGTACCCGCTACAGTTACAGTGTCCGCCGCCGCTACAGTATCTGTTGTTGCTACAGTACCTCCACTGCTACAATATCATTCATAAACTTATGGTAATATCCCTTGCCAATTCATTACCTTGAGAAGAGACAAAGTGCCACTCAGCTTTGGTGACATCTGAAAGACACCAAAGGTCGGTAATAAATGAAAAGAGTTTAGTGAGACATCTAGGGGATGATTTCCCCTTTTGAAATTCTTCAACTAGAGAAAAAAAAATGTAAACATCCAAAATTTCAATATGGTCCATGAGTATAAGAAATAAAACTAAATTGTAAAACCAAGAAAATAACAATTTCAGAGTAACAAAGGAATAAGGAACATCAACTAATAACACTAAATGAAAACATTACCCAAAGACACCAAAGTGGCTTGATCCCAAGCACCATCTAAACTAGCTCCAAGATCTAACACCACCTACCATTCCCATAGTATAAATATATGTCACTAGAGAAATAAAATGACTTTCTATTTTCCTATTTCTTGGTATATAACATCTACAAAATCACCAAAGTTCCCATGTACTATGTGATTATAAACTTAGTTGGTAATCCTTAAGAATTCCCAACACATTCCACTTGGAGAATAACTAGTTAACACATTTCATAAGAGATAGTTTAAAAGTATCTAAATAGTTTACATAAATGCATAAGTGAAACCCATGTGAGAAAAAACATAAATAATATTATCACTATTTCTTAATACTTGGAGTAACCTTCCACATGTCCACACACACACATACCCAGACAAACACTCAAGATAAGTTTTACCATTGATAGTTGTACTCTATAAATATAATCCATCCTACTTTGATGTTGGAACTTCCTGATCATAATCCATCCACTTTTAATGTAACATCCCAGGTAAGTAAACAATAATACATTTTCATATTTATTAATATTTGCGAATTAAATATTAATTTTACATTAAAGGGGTTGCTATGTTCGATAGCATACCCGATACGCAACAAAGAGTTTCTTTGAAATCTTACGTTGCACTCTAGTAATATAATAATAATATTTCTAAATGGTAGTTAACACGTAGCCGTTGTATTGGAGAGAATGAATAGAAATAACTTAAATATGACTATATATGTTTTTTAAAAGTTTTTACATTTATCCAGTAAAATATTAAGGCTTAAAATAAGAAAAGAATTCAATTTTAGGCATCAATACTCTAATATTCACTAAAGGTCGACTTATCGCCTTTTGATGGAGAACTGTCTATAAATATAGTTTTGGTAACCCTTATACATGATATTGGACCAAATAAAATTCTTCCTTAGAATCGGGACATCAAAATTTACTTTGTGTAAAATTTTGGTATTTTTCCGATAAAGTTCATTTTTTTTAATGAATAGTGAAAATGTTGTATTTTAATTCAAAAGTTCTTTTTAATCTAATTTATTTATATGATTAGATTATCTTTTTAATTGGATTTAAACTGAAATTATAATATATTTTTATCATTTAATCCAATTGTGGTCATTGGAATTAATTTCACTTTGAAATTGGACTTAAACTAGTGTCAATCTTTTGATATATATTGTTTCATAAAAACAAGAAATTTGTTTTGATAGTGGGAATTAATTATTAAATTAATTTATGAAAATTATATGTTTTTAATTTTGTAAAATATAAATCATTTTTGAATTCGGAATATCAAATATAGCTTAGGGTGATTTTTTGGTATTTTTTTGAAAAACTTCAATTTTTGATGAATAGTGAAACCACTAAGTGGCAGTTAAAAAACTGATTTTTCATTTAAATGAAACTTTACCACTTCTG
Organism: Viscum album; assembly: GCA_963277665.1. Lineage (NCBI taxonomy): Eukaryota > Viridiplantae > Streptophyta > Magnoliopsida > Santalales > Viscaceae > Viscum > Viscum album. The sequence goes on from OY728163.1 coordinate 219,971,739, forward strand.
TGATTTTATTTTCAAATTTACGAAATACATGGTTGTCATTAGGATGTAAAATGTGGTTCAATGGGATTAAAATAATTTTTTTGGGTGAATAGTAACTTTTAAGTTTATTAATCGCGATTAGAGGTAATTAGTGTAATTTAAGGTAAAAATAATGTTTTAATAATATGAAATTACCTCCAAACTTGTCCTAGACTTATTGGATATGTCATAGCTGACCGAAAAAATCCATGGGTCAACTTGGGGACCCCATGAAGCCACTTGGGTAAGAAAATGACATTAAAAACCTTTTATTTAAAGTTAAAATAAAAATGTCACAAACATTCATTGTTTTACTAAAACAATTTTTACATGGGGTTATAAAAGTCATAATTTTGACTATAAATATTAATTTGAAAGATAAAATTATTTCCTACATCATAGTATTTTTTTACAATTTTTAGACATTAAATAAATTAAATTATTTATGACACCATGATGATGCAGCGATTACCTCATTATTTAACGATTTAAATAAAATGAAATGATAATGTAAAATCTAAGACCTAAACTTGTAAAAAACCTATTGTATGGGTGGATTTAGAACTATTATCACCTTATCCTCGAAATATATAATTGCGGGACCTTTTAAAACCGAAACTCATTATATAATAAAGTAACATTTCTTAACATTCCAAGAGTGTCCCACCTCTCCTCTTATAAAAGGCCCCCACCTCTACCACCTTACCCAAACCTCTCAAGCCATTGGATCTGCCAAGATCTGATCCTTTCATCTCTAAAAATCCCTCTCCTCATCCTATAAGGCTTACCTTAGGCAGGAATCTCTTCAAGAAACCCTTTTGTTTCAAACCAAAGGGAGTTACCTGATTTAATGGTAATGTCTTCTCTTGTGTTCTTATGTTTTATTTTTATTCTCCAACCCCCTAAACTCTTTTTATTACTTTATTTTGTAACAACACCAGTATCTTCAATATACTAGGTTGTTGTTATGATATGTATTCTAGCTACACTTACACACACCTCCGTCTAATGGTTAAATAACATACTGTTTTTGTGGTTGGCGAATTTTTCCCTCACGAAACAATGATTGTTCAATATTCTTTTAACACCTTTAATGGTGGACATTAAGATGTCACTATATTTATATATGTTATATATTATGTTAATTTTATCTTTATGCTTATTTATTTTTCATTTATGGCATACCATTATGGTTTCCATTATGGGTAAACATGATAATTTCATTTTAGGAAGTGCGGACTACCGCCCCCTCAAAGTGATTTGATTCGTTAATGTCATATGTGGGATGTATAAAGGATGGAGTTAATGATATTATATATGATATTATACTGGAATTATAATATAACTATATATCATTATGATTTCACTCCATTAAATACGAAATATAAATGAAAGTAGCGTTCATGCGTACGTACGGCTTACCGTCTGCACGAATGGTGCATTTCATTTCTTACCTCTAAATGTTATATACTATTATAAATAAATGTATATGCTGGATATATATGATATATATGATATCCAAATCATGAATATCATTTTGGATATAATGAAGCTTTGACCACTTGAACAACATGTAATTGTAAGAAATCCATTTTTGACTTAAGTACCAAATATCGACAAAACAAACATTATTAACTTAAATGATTACATAATGTTTATAACATGGAAATAAGTTATATAAAAGGAATAATAAACTTGAAAAAGGTTCTTAGGCAAGTATAAATTAACTTTAGTTTATTATTCAGAAGATTAAAGAGCGATCGAGTCACATCGGACACGAGGTAAGGGTCTTCATCTCAATCTCCTTTCATTGAGGCATATTTCATTTTATACACAACTTTCTTTTATATGGTGTATAAAACCCTTTTACATTTACTTTTATTCAAAAGGAATATTTTTCTATTAGTCATTTTACTAAACGACAAAAAGGAATGTTTCTTTTAACGTACGCGGTGACAACAACCTTTTCCGCTGCCGTGAGTATTATTTGGTCTTTGGCTTCCTCAACAAGCCGCAATGTTTTTAAAATGAAATAAATACCATATAATATTTTATGTATTTTGGTATTTAAAATGGTTTTTTATAATGGATTTGTTATGTAAATATATTTAAGTGATATATTGTGATCGAAATGTGGGGATGTTTTCTTTCCATTATATTTGTTTTATGTCTTATGATTTTATAATGGTACTTGTACATTTGACGGGTGGTTACATGATATACCATATGACGAGTGGTGCTGTGAATACCAGTACGGGTGGTTATGTAATAACCCCCAATGAATTAGGTATGGAATTCGACCGTATGGCTATTCCATTAAGTGATATGTGTGGAAGTCGACCGTATGGTTATTACATTTAAGTATGTTTATGTCCCAAGTTACCTTTATATGTTATGTGATGTTTATATGGGTTTTATGGTAATAATTTGGTAAGAAAAGGGTATGTAATGATCTTTTATTCAGTGAATAGTAGTTACCACTTCATAAAGGTGAAAAGTATTACTTTGATAAAGTATTCATGGTTTACTTGTTGTTTTGAAAAACTAACAGTTTTCCTTCTTTTTGTAACCCTTAATGATATTTTTATGCTTATACTAAGTTTTTTTGAAATTTTTTTCACAGGCCATAATGTGGAATAGGGTCAAGGATGGGATCAAGGAAAAGTCATGATGTCCTAAACATGGAACTAGACATTACTATTTTTTCTCAAGAGTTCATGTTTTGTAAAAAAAAGGAAACTATGTAGAATTGTCTACATTGTAAACTTATGAGATGTAATAGTTATGTCCTAATTCTCTAAAACTCTAAACCTGAAAATATCCTCAATGTGAATTATTCATTTAATTCAATATTAAGTAATGTTTAAGGCTGGGGCCTTATAGTTGGTATCAAAGGTCGGTTTAGAAAACTTTAGGAGTTAGAAAACTGTTAAAGTTATAAATTAATTTATGGTATGATTGAAATGATATAAAATTTAAAGATTACCATGTTTCTTTGCCTAAGATATTTCTGTGTTCAGAATGGTTTCCCATATAGGAAACAAGGCAGCTATGTTGGGATGCCATCAGGAGGAAGACAACCTTCCAAATGAGCAACCTGAGATGGTCAGAATTGGAACTGAATAGTTTGTTGCAGTGATGGAACAGTTGACTCAGGCTATAAATGGTGGTGGTATCTATGCATGAGATCTGCCAGATCAACCGTAGAGGAACATGTCAGTGGTGGAACATTTCATGAGGAAACATCCCCCATCATTCAGAGGATCATCTGACCCTGTGCTAGCTGAAGGGTGGACTAAAGCACTAGAGAAGATTTTTGATGTCATGGGGTGTTCAGAACATCAAAAGGTTAGTCTTGCTGTTTACCATTTTGAAGGTGAAGCTGATCAGTGATGGTCAATGGTGAAAAATATCAGGGATAGTGATGAGATTGATGATCTTCACTGGGTCGAATTCAAAGGTATGTTTCTTGAGAAATATTTTCCTAAGGTAGTTCTTCTTAGGATGGAAAAACAATTCCTAGAATTGAGGCAGGAGGATGACTCAGTGGCTGCTTATGAAGAAAAGTTCACTCGACTAGCAAGGTATGCTCCAAATTTTATACGAGATCTTGATAGTAAAATTAACTTTTTTTACTCAGGGTTAAAGACAAATTATCAAAGGGATTTAGCTTCTCGTGAGTTCAAAAGTTATGAAAAACTTGTTTGATGTGCGGAGAAGGTGGAAATGGAGTTTTCCGATGATCAGGTGTTCTTTGACAAACAACAGAATAAGTGGTCCAGTTGGCAGGCAAAGGGGAATAATTCATCAAAGAAGCAAGGAGGTAAGAAAAACAAATATCCATCCTGTGATAAGTGTGGTAAAATGAATCCTGGAGAATGTTTATCCAAGTCTGGAAAGTGCTTCCGGTGTGGTAAGTCTGGTCATATTGCTTGTAATTGTAAGGAAGATGATCAAGCAGGCAATGAAAAGCCATCGGTAAGATGTTTTATATGTAATGAAATGGGTCATTATGAAAATGAGTGTCTAATGAAGAAATCAACTGAGGGAAGCATCCATACTACAAGCAGAAAGGGGTGGTGAAATCCTTTGCGACTACTTCAGCAGATGTTGGGCCATCGAATGAAGTAGTATCAGGTACACTGTTTGTTTGTTCAGATTATGCCAATGTTTTGTTTGATTCAGGGTCTACACATTCTTTCATTTTTAAGAAGTTTTCTAGTAAATTGGGAATTCCATCTCAAGATATTAATCCTGATCTTATGGTAAAAACACTTGGAGGAAACATTGAGACAAAAAGAAATTATAAGAACCTTCCTATCCTTGTGTGCAGAAAGAATCTACCTGCAAACCTTATTTTTTTGCCTCTAGTAGAGTTTGATGTTATTTTGGGCATGGATTGGCATTTTGTTTATCATGCTAAGATTGACTACAGAGCTAAAATGGTTTATTTTTAGAATGTTTTTCAGTTTGTGTACAAGAATTAACCCTTTCTTTTGATAACATATCAGGAAGTTGAGAAACTAGTAAAAGATGGAAATGAATATTACCTTGCACATGTTGTTGAAAATAAAGTAACTGTTCAGATTAATGATGTGCCAGTTGTAAATGAGTATCTTGATGTTTTTCCTGATGAGTTTCCTTGTATTATTCATGATCGAAAAGTTGAATTTACTGTTTACTTAATTCCTGATTCTAATCCAATTTCAAAACCCCCTTATCGAATGGCTCAAGTTGAACTTTTAGAGTTAAAGAAGCAATTGCAGGAGTTATTAGATAAAGGTTTAATTCGACCTAGAACATCACCATGGGGTGCTTCTGTCCTGTTTGTTAAAAGGAAAGATGGTTCAATGAGACTTTGCATTGATTATAGAGCCTTGAATAACATCACTATTAAGAACAAGTATCCTTTTCCTCATATCGATGATTTGTTTGATCAGCTCTAGGGAGCTCAATATTTTTCGAAGATTGACTTGAGGTCGGGGTACCATCAGTTGAAATTAAAAGAAGAAGAAATTCTGAAGACTACATTCCGTACTAGATATGGCCATTATGAATTTGTAGTTATGCCTTTTGGGTTAACCAATGCACCTACTGTATTCATGGACCTTATGAATAGAATTTTCCATGAGTTCTTGGATAAGTTTGTGGTTGTTTTCATTGATGATATTTTGGTGTTTTCTAAAAGTAAAGAGGAGCATGAAAGTCATTTAAGGGTTATCTTCCAAACCTTAAAAGAAAAGAGACTGTATGGAAAATTCAGCAAGTGTGGGTTTTGGTTACAACAAATTTATTTCCTTGGTCACATTGTTTCAAAAAATGGCATAACTATTGATCCTGCTAAAACAAAAGTTGTTAAAGAATGTCCAAGACCCACAAATTTAACCGAGATCTGTAGTTTTCTTGGTTTGGCAGGTTACTACTGAAGGTTTGTTGAAAATTTTTCATGGTTATCTAGACTAACGACTAAGCTAACTTGGAAGGGTGTTAAGTTTATCTGGACAAAAGAATGTGATGATTGTTTTCAGGAGTTGAAAAGAAGATTGGTGAATGCTCCAATTTTGGCACTTCCTTCCAGGAATGGTGAGTTTGTTATCTACAGTGATGCTTCGTTAAAGGGACTTGGTTGTGTCCTTATGCAGAATGATCAGGTAATTGCTTATGCTTCACGTCAGTTGAAAAATCCTGAGTTAAATTACCCTACACATGACTTGGAATTAGCTGCTGTTGTTTTTGCTCTAAAAATTTGGAGGAATCATTTGTATGGAGTAAAGTGTGAAATATATACTGATCAAAAAAGTTTAAAGTATATATTCACTCAGAAATAATTGAATATGAGACAGAGAAGATGGCTAGAATTAATCAAGGATTATGATTGTACAATTCATTAGCATCTGGGAAAATAAAATAGAGTGGCTTATGCTTTGAGTCGAAAAAGTAATGCTTCATTAACAATGATATGTTTGGAACGAGATCCTTTGGTTTTTGATTTGATGAACTTTTTCATAGAAGTTATTGGTGCAGGAAGTTCTTCTATTTTGTTTTAGGTGTTAGTGAGATTATCTCTATCAGACAGAATTAAGCAAGCGCAGAAGAAAGACATCCGGTTGCAGAAAAAGGTAGAGCTGGTTCAGAAGTGTAAGTTTCCTGAATTTAACATTGATAATGATTGTGTTTTGAGGTTTGGGAAGAGATTATGTGTGTCTTGTGATTCACAGTTGAAGAATGAGTTGTTATGTGAGGCTCACAGTTCCCTGTTTTCAGTTCATCCTGGCAGTACTAAGATGTACAGAGATCTGCGGGAGTATTACTGGTGGCATGGAATGAAAAGATATATTGCTGATTTTACTATGAATTGTTTGACTTGTCAGCAGGTCAAAGCAGAGCGGCAGTTACCGAAAGGGATATTGAATTCATTACCGGTTCCAGAGTGGAAATGGGAAAATATATCCATGGACTTCATTGTGGGATTACCAAAGACATATCGAGGTAATAATGCAATCTGGGTTATTGTTGATCGATTGACTAAATCTGCTCATTTCCTTCCTATTCAAGATACATTCTCTCTAGATCAACTTTCTCATTTGTATCTTAAAGAGATAGTCATGTTGTATGGAGTTCCCCTCTCCATTGTATCTGATCGTGACCCCAGGTTTACTTCTAACTTTTGGAAAGGCCTTCAGAAGTCGTTGGGTACTGAATTAAATTTTACTACAACTTTTTATCCTCAGTCAGATGGGCAGTCAGAACGAACAATTCAAACTTTGAAGGATATGCTACGTGCTTGTTCGATGGATTATCAGGGAAGTTGGGAACAACATTTTTCTTTGGTTGAATTTTCATATAATAACAGTTTTCATTCCAGTATATAGATGGATCCGTTTGAAGAATTATATGGTAAACGGTGTCGAACTCCAGATTTTTGGGATGAAGTAGGTGAAAAGAAGCTGATGGGACCAGAATTGGTAGAAGAGATGGCGGAAAAAGTTCAGTTGATTCAAAAACACATGAGAACAGCTAAGAGTAGACAAAAAAGTTATGCGGATAACCGGAAGAAGGATCTATCTTTTGAGGTAGGTGATCATGTCTTTTCTCAAAGTTTCTCCATGGAAAAGTATGATTCGATTTGGTAAGAAAGGAAAGATGAGTCCAAGGTTCATTGGACCATATGAAATTCTGGAGAGAGTTGGATCAGTTGCTTACCGAGTGGATTTACCTCCGAGTTTATCTCAGGTACACAATGTTTTTCATGTTTCGATGTTGAGAAAGTATATGCTAGATCCATATCATTTTTTGAGCCCAGAGGTAGTTCAGTTGGAGGAGAATCTCTCTTATGAAGAACAACTCGTCTAGATTCTTGACCATAGAGAGAAAGTGTTGCAAAATAAGGTATTTCACCAGGTAAAGTTTTTGTGGAAAACCCATATGGTTGATGAGGAAACATGGGAATCTGAAAATGCTATGAGGGATAAATACCCCCACTTATTTTGATAAGTGAATAAAATTGCAAGGACGCAATTCCCAAAAGAGGGGAAGGATGTAACATTCCAGGTAAATAAAGAATAATACATTTTCATATTTATTAATATTTGAGAATTAAATATTAATTTTACATTAAAGTGGTTCTTGTGTTCAATAGCATACCCGATACGCAACAAAGAGTTTCTTTGAAATATTACGTTGCACACTAGTAATATAATAATATTATTTTTAAATGGTAGTTAACACGTAGCCATTGAATTGGTAATAATGAATAGAAATAACTTAACTATGTCTATATATGTTTTTTAAAAGTTTATACATTTATCCAAAAAAATATTAAGGCTTAAAATAAGAAAAGAAATTCAATTTTAGGCATAGATACTCTAATATTCATTAAAGGTTTGACTTATCACCTTTTGATGGCGCACTGTCTATAAATATAGTTTTGGTCACTCTTATACATGCTATTGGACCAAATAAATTTCTTCCTTAGAATCGGGACATCAAAATTTACTTTGTGTAAAATTTTGGTATTTTTCCGATAAAGTTCATTTTTTAATGAATAGTGAAAAATGTTGTATTTTAATTCAAAACCTATTTTTAATCTAATTTATTTATATGATTATATTATCTTTTTAATTGGATTTAAAGTGAAATTATAATATATTTTTACCATTTAATCCAATGGAGGTCATTGGAACTAATTTCACTTTGAAATTGGACTTAAACTAGTGTCAATCTTTTGATATATATTATTTCATAAAAACACGCAATATGTTTTGACAGCGGGAATTAATTATTAAATTAATTAATTCAATTTATATGTTTTGAATTTTGTAAAATAGAAATCATTTTTGAATTCATAATATCAAATATAGCTTAGGGTGAATTTTTGGTATTTTTCTAAAAAACATCAATTTTTGATGAATAGTGAAACCACTAAGTGGCAGTTAAAAAACTGAGTTTTCATTTAAATGAAACTTTACCACTTATGTGATTTGATTTTTAAAATTCCGATATACATAGTTGTCATTATGATGTAAAATGTAGTTCAATGAGATTAAAATAATTTTTTTTGGTGAATAGTAACTTTTAATTTTATTAATCACGATTAGAGGCAATTAGTATAATTTAAGGTAAAAATAATGTTTTAATAATATGAAATTACCTTCACACTTGTCCTAACCTTATTTTATGTGTCATGGCCGACCAAAAAAATCCATGGGTCAACTTGAGGACCCCATGGAGCCACTTGGGTAAGAAAATGACATTAAAAACTTTTTATTTAAAGTTAAAATAAAAATGTCACAAACATGCATTGTTTTACTAAAACAATTCTTACATGCGGTTATACAAGTCATAATTTTGACTATAAATATTTATTGGAAAGCTAAAAATATTTCCTATATCATAGTATTTTTTTATAATTTTTAGACATTAAATAAATTAAATTATTTATGACACCATGGTGATGCAGCGATTACCTCATTATTTAACGATTTAAATAAAATGAAAAGATAATGTAAAATCTAAGACCTAAACTTTTCAAAAACCTATTGGATGGGTGGATTTATAACTCTTATCATCTTATCCTCGAATTAATTTTGGGACCTTTTAGAACCTAAACTCATTATATAATAAAGTAGAATTTCTTAACATTTCAAGAGTGCCCCTCCTCTCCTCTTATAAAAGGCCCCCACCTATACCACCTTACCAACACCTCTCAAGCCATTGTCTCGGCCAAGATCTTCTCCTTTTATCTCTCCACATACCTCTCCTCATCTTAGATTCCTTACCTTAGGCAGGAAGCTCTTCAAGAAACCCTTTTGGTTCAAACCAAATGGAGGTACCCGATATAAAGGTAATGTATTCTCTTGTGTTCTTATGTTTTATTTTGCTTCTCCAACCCCCTAAAATCTTTTTATTCCTTTATTTTGTAACAACACATATATCTTAAATATACTAGGATGTTTTTAGGATAAGTATTTGAGCTACACTTACACACACCTCCGTCTAATGGTTAAAGAACATACTGTTTCTGTGGCTGGAAAATTTCTGCCTCACAAAACGATGATTGTTCAATCTTCTTTTAACACCTTTCATGGTGGCCATTAAGATGTCACTCTATCTATATATGATATATATTATGTTTATGTGTTACTTATTATTATTTATTTTTCATTTATGGCATACCTTTATGGTTTCCATTATGGGTAAACACGATAATTTCATTTTAGGAAGTGCAGACTACCGCCCCCCTCAAAGTGATTTGATTCGTTAATGCCATATGTGGGACATATAAGGGATGGAGTTAATGATATTATATATGATATTATACTGGAATTATAATATAACTATATATCATTATGATTTCACTCCATTAAATACCAAATAGAAATGAAAGTAGTGTTAATGCGTACGTACGACTTACCGTCTCCATGAACGGTGCATTTCATTTCTTACCTCTAAATGTTATATACTATTATAAATACATTTATATTATGGATATATATTATATATATGATATCCAAATCATGAATATAATTCTGGATATAATGAAACTTTGACCACATGAACAACATGTAATGGTAAAAAGTCCATTTTTTACTTAAGTACCAAATATCGACAAAATGAACATTATTAACTTAAATGATTACATAATGTTTATAACATGGAAATAAGTTATATAAAAGGAATAATAAACATGAAAAATGTTCTTAAGAAAGTATAAATTAACTTTAGTTTATTATTCTGGAGATTAAAGAGTGATCGAGTCACGTCGGGCATGAGGTAAGGGTCTTCGTCTCAATCTCCTTTCATTGAGGCATATTTCATTTTATACACAACTTTATTTTATATGGTGTATAAACCCCTTTGAATTTTAATTTTATTCAAAATGAATCTTTTTCTATGAATCGTTTTACTAAACAAAAAGATGGAATGTTTCTTTTAACGTACGTGGTGACAATGACCTTTTCCGTCGCTGTGAGTATTATTTGGTCTTTGGCTTCCTCAACAATCCTTAATGTTTTTAAAATGAAATAAATACCATATACTCTTTTATGTATTTTGGTATTGAAAATGGTTTTTTATAATGGATTTGTTATGTCAGTATATTTAAGTGATATATTGTGATCGAAATGTGGGAATGTTTTCTTTCCATTATATTTTTTTTATGTCTTATGATTTTATAATAGTACTTAGACATTTGACAGGTGGTTCCGTGAATACCAGGATGGGTGGTTACGTTATAACCTCCAATGCATTGGGTATGGTAGTCACCCGTATGGCTATTCCATTAAGTGATATGTGTGGAAGTTGACCGTATGATTATTCCATTTAAGTATGTTTATGTTCCAAGTTACCTTTATATGTTATGTGATCTTTATATGGGTTTTATGGTAATCTTTTGGTTACAAAAGGGTATGTAATGATCTTTTATTCAGTGCAGAGTAGTTACTACTTCATAAAGGTGAAAAGTATTACTTTGATAAAGTATTCATGGTTTACTTGTTGTTTTGAAAAACTAACAGTTTTCCTTCTTTGTGTAACCCTTACTGAGCTTTTTATGCGCATCCAAAGTTTTTTTGTAATGTTTTTCAGAGGACATAATGTGGAATAGGGTCAAGGATGGGATCAAGGAAAAGTCATGATATCTTAAACAAGGAACTATACATGACTCTTTTTTCTCACGAGTTCATGTTCTGTAAAAAAAAGGAAACTATGTAAAAGTGTATAATTTGTAAACTTTTGAGATGTAATAGTTATGTCCTAATTATCTAAAACTCTAAACCTGAAAAGATCCTCAATGTGAATTATTCATTTAATTCAATATTAAGAAATTTTTAAGGCTGGGGCCTGATATTGAACACACACAAACCCAATTATTCTGAATTCCATGCTAATAACATTTATAAAAAACAACTCTTCCTTTTTAAAAAATTTCATCAAACATATTTCTTGCATAAAGGCCATTCCATAATTTTAGAATCATCATTTTAAAATTGTAAGAAATGTGTGTTTTCCAAAATCCATCTAATTTTCCGTTTTTCAAAAAATGTAAACCAAAAAATGTTCCTTAAAGATATTGCATAATGATAGAAAAGAAAATCCAAGAAGAAAACTAAGATGAGAGAGAATCCACCTACCTCTCAATGGATGGTGAAAACAAAGAATAACATAAAAATTATAGATACGATCTCACAAAAACTTCACTTCAACAGATCCTATAAGATATCAACAAGATTTATGTCATATCACATAGATCTATCCATAATATACTAGACCTATGGTTATAAGAGAGATAGAGGTGATAATAGTATATTTAAGAAGAAAAAGGAAGAATAAGGACTTATCGATGATTTGAGATCTCCAACACACTTTTATTTGACCAAAAGTCACTTTTGGATCAAAGGGGATCCCTTGGGGAGACCTGGAAGGAAAAAGAGTTTGAAAACCTAGAAGAATTGGGGAATAGTGAGGGTCATATATCCTTAATAAAAATTATTTTTTGGGGTAATTAATGAAATTTCAAATAGTTAGGTCATATATTTTTTCAAATCATGCAACAACCATCCACATTCTACTAGAAATGATACAATGATGCACATGGTTTGTGTTTCACAGTTTGGAAAACTATGCACCAACTTTTTGGTGCTACTGTCCCAAGGAAACACCCTCACATGGCCGAATCACATAGTTTGGCCAACTGTGTGCCAATAATGATTCTACCACTATCACCGTCTATATGATTCCCCCTGACATGTGCATGATTTGGATGAACCATTCTCTAATTGTGCAGTTGTCTTGTGACCCAACACATCACCTGACACAACTTTCTGGAGATAGTTCATAGATTCCAATAATTGTTTCCAAATCATGAACCTATAGATACACTTTAAAAACATCCCAAAACCTTCTAAAAAAATCATATAACTTAACCTAATCATTATATAACTTCAAATTACACCAAGTAAGGGTAATGTACCATAAACCAGGGGTGTAAAATTCTCTACACCATTGGTCTTTTTTTCATTGGATAGCCGAATACAATTTTTGCTTTGGAAGACATCCAGACACTACTCCAACATTTACTGTTAACATTCAAACATCTCTTCCTGAATCTGAACATTATATAATAAAACCCATACCAAATCGATGCTATAAAAATGTAAGAAATTATATTTCCTATCCAAAATCCTTACCGTCACATCAATCAATATAGAATCTGGTTCAAGAAAAATATAGTCCCATCGAATCACGTGGTCTAGATCCGGATGGTACTTCTTCAATTGAGATACATTAATAACATTATGAATGAAACTGAAAATATTGTAATAGTCAACCAATAATCCACATATTCAAATAATTCAAGTACATCAAAATGGACAATGTACAAAGGGGAGAACTTTACTTATCAAAATGACTATGCCCTATCCTTGGAGAGATTCTCAAGAAAACATGACCAACCACATAAAAGATTAATAGTCGTCAATGATGATATGAATATTATTTATGATGAATCTATGTCATCACCATCCTCTTTATGATCATCTAAATCATATCCATTGTCTCTTGCATAAGGATAGGTCTGATAAGTTAAGTATCGACTATTTCCACCCAACAAAGTGAAGACTAACATGGATGACTATACAATGATTCAAAATGATATATATATATATATATATATATATATAATCATGATAACTATTATTGTATAAGATCTTTACTAATGGTATATATTTCTCCCATGATCCCCAAAAATGAATTATACAAGCTATCAACATGTCTTCCAATATTTTGATAGTTCATTTAAATTGTCCATATATTTTATAATGATAAGTTTTTCTTATGGTGAATTATGTTCCAAGGGATTACTATATGGATTTCAAAAACTTAGATGTAAATCTAGAGTCTCTTTTATAAATAATTTAAATTATAAGACCTTCCATGTTATAATTTCATGAATTTAGAGTTTGGCCAAGTGTTAAACCATATTTAGTTCGCAAATAAGGATGAAGTGATCGAAATTAATGAGTTGATCTTCAATCAAACATATGGATTTGTGTTTCCTATCCATTATTTGTAGACATATGACAAAATCAATATATATCTACTCCCATTTCCATAGGTAATCAGTAAATAATACAAAATACCAGTTGACCGTTGGTGTTCCAACTTGACCTGCTAACATGTGAGGCATCTGAAGAAAAAATATGCCGCTTTTATCTTTATTCAATCACCATAAAATCATGATCTTAGTTATTTGTACATATTATAGATACTATTATGAAAAACCCATCTCAAATGGTGGTTGGAAAAAATAAGCTATTCTTGGTAGATTGGAGGAATCAAAATTGTATCTCTTTAATACTGTAAAGATATCCAATATTGCTTAATTCCCTCAGTGGTCTCCCCACCATTATGTTTTGACCTCATAGATAAACATTCATTATTATATATCTAAGAATATTTGACCTACTCAACCTACTCAAGAATAAGATAAATCAGAAATAAAACCATAACATCACCTTTCTCAATAGTAACCTGGTACATATCAGTTATAACTATCATTAGTTGACATTAATCCAAATCCTCTTTAGAAAATTGATTATATACCTTCCTATTTTGTGCTTCTTATATAGAATTTCCTTTTAAGAATTTATTCATCAAATATAAGTCAAACATATAAAAATATTCTTTGCATTTACATTGCTTTATGTCCAAATCCCTTAGTGAGAAAATGTGTTTCAAGATTTTACAATTTGTGAACACCACAAATTTCTCACCAAAAAGATAACAAAACAAAGTCTCTAAGGAATGGACTAAAAAAAATAATTACAAATCATGTGTTGGGTAGTTTTTCTCATGGATCAATAACTAGAATGAGCCATATATAATAACAAGATCTCCCTACATGAGAAACCAACCCAACCCAGATACCAATGCATCACAATAGTCTGCATACCCCTTTTCTAAATCTAGAAATGTATAGATAGGTGCTCATGTAAGATGAATCTTATGTTATTTAAAACATTTTTATCACTCATTGTTTTATTGAAAAGGAATGAATTTAATTATGAATGATTTCATTGATGTGTAAAGTTGTGAAATATCATGAAAAAAGAATTTCTAATATCCTTCCAAGACATGAAAACTTGGTATCTTGAAAACATTATTAGGTGGTACCCAAGATACATCATTTTCAACCTATTAAAAATCTACAGAAACTCCTCTTCTTCAAATGATGTGGCTAAAAAAACATACATCTTGCATCCATAGGTCACACTTTGAAATATTATCATAATGTCAATATTCCCACAAGATACCCAGAAATATATCCAATTATTCTTTATGATTGGACTTAGTCCTAAAATCTACCAGAATATCATCGAGGAAAACCACCATAAATTAAAAAATATACCTATAAAATATATTATTCATCATTTCTATAAAAACCACTAGTGAATTCATAATACCAAAAGTTAAACACACATTTTCATAGTGGATATTACCTCTCATAATGGTTGTATTTAGAATATCCTACTTTAAAAATCATAGTTTGCGATAGCTTGATAAAAATTCAATTTTTGAGAACAATTGGGATACCCTCAATTGATAAAATATATATTTAATTCATGGAAGTGATTACCAGTTCTTTTTCAAAGCCTGGATGATCTTATGATAATCCAAAAAATACTAAGAGTTCCATCTTTCTTATTTTAAAATAGAATTGGTGCTGGCCATTAGGGCATGCTTGGTCGAATGAACACTTTTCTTACCAAATTTTCAAAAAAGAATTTCAATTTCCAAAATTATTTTGGTACCATACAATATGACATAATTTAAATAAGACCAATCCTTGATAGGATATCTATCGTAAATTATAGTTCTCTTCTAGGTGGAAACCAAGAGAAATTATTAAGAAAGACATCAAGAAATTAATCATTGATAGTTTGAGAATATCTATGCCCAATTTTTTCTAAATATTCCAAAGTAACTATCTCCAACTGATAATTTATTTCTCCAACCCCCAGTACCAAAGGTCTTTGTCTACTTTTATTCACATCAAATTATCCTTTAAGGAGATGCTTATCCCTACCAAAATACGTAAAACTATCCTACATAGTATACAAGTCAATGTGGTCATTGATTTATATTAACCAATCCATTCCCAAAATTAGGTTATTGATACCCATCTCATGAATAGATAAATACCAAACCAAATCGTACCCATAAATTATTATGAGATATTATTCACACTTAAAGGTTCGACACTCAGGTTGTTCTAGAGGTGTTTGATGTTTCAAGACCGAAGTTATCATCTCAAAATGTAAACCCATATGAACCATAACACAAGAAGTGATAAAAGAGTGAGATTCACTCATATAAAAGAAGATTTTCAAGAGATTAGAATTTAAAATTTTCATATATTACAATGTCAATGGTTTAGATTGATCCTCTGTAATCATCTACTATATGACACAAAGTTTCATACTAAATCCTATCCAATACTTTCTTCATTGATGATATTATATAACTTGAGGAGTTTTTGTTTTCCTATAATCATCTTATATCACTCAGTTATTTGGGTGAGGGTTATTCTAATGAAATTTCCTTGTCAAATCATATGATTTATGAGAAACATGAGATATATCTCCAGCACTTGACTATAGAGTGCTACAAAAGTAATGCTGGAGATGTTCTATTTGATTAAATGTGTGACAAGCTCGAGGTGGTTCTATACAGTCTCTCTTATTATGATAAGTATAACCACATTTGAAATAGTTAGGATTTATACTGGATCATAGAGGGAAATTAACCAATCCAAATATTTGATTCTGAGAGGCTCTACCACTTTGGAAGTAGGTGTGCCTCTTCCAATTATTCTCAGATATTGAGTTCCCACCTATTCCCACGGTGATAAAAATACTCCCTCTAACCTTATTTATAGAGATATCTATTTCTAATATGAGAAATATATTTACCATAATTATATAACCTGCAATTCAAATAACAAATACCTTAGAGTGAATCTTTGGTTTCATTCCATACTCAAAGATGCCTGCCTTCAAGGATACACTAGCAAGAACTTTTGGGGAAAATAAGACTAGGTTCATAAACATCAATACATACTATGTCATGAAAATATTTTCCTTCCCAAGGTTTAAGACATTTATTTTTCTTACAATCTTGAATGTTTGAGTGTAGAATTGTTTTTTCAACAGTTCTTTAAAGTCTTTCCCTACAATTCCTTGGTTGACTTTAGCTTAGAAAACTAAATCACACCATTAAAATGAAAGATCCTACAACATATAATTTTGAAACATAACTTTCATATCCAAAAGTGTATCTATGTCTTCAAATATTCAATTCATACTATTTAGCCACACATATTATTTTTTAGTCTCAGAATCCCATTGAATGATTGGTGGATTATGCTTCTGAAACTACATGGAGTGATCCAATTGTTGGGGCTTATCATTATGATTTCCTCTACCCATGTCTTGAAAATACCGAATAATGTTTTGGAAAATTTGGTTCACTTATGGCTTTTTTGAAACCACATATTCAGTAGCCATTTTTTTTGATTTTTACAATTTCTAACGAGTACCATTATCTATAACCAGAAAAAAAACTCTATTTTGTTATTACTCACATGTAACTGAAGTATTAAAAACATCTAAATTACCACAATAAACAATACTTACAATCATTGTTTCCAAATATAAACCATTTTGGAAATTTTTATATTTACTACACTCAAAATGAACAATCCAATCACAGTGGGAAGTGTCACTTACAATGAATTCTACGTGACACTGATTAGATAAAACCATCATAATGAGGTTATTGGAAAACTATATGTGTCTTAGAAAATCTCTTTACCCCAACACCGTAGTTACTTGAAGATCAAGATAAAAATATTTTCTATGACATTATAAAATATACATTTAATGTTCTGAAATTTTAATCTCCTTACTAGAATAACAAGATAAAAATTAAGTGACCAATACTGATACCATTTGTGACATCCCACCCCAGTACATTGGATTGAGAAGAGATGTAATTCCAATAACCTTACGTGATATCCATAAGACATAAATGGTTGAAAACAAATTCCAATGACTTAGGGAAACATTGGGGGGAAATTTTCTATTTAAAATACCTCAACCCAAAAAAGAAAATGTAAACATCCAAACCATCTATATTATGCATGTGTATAAGAAAATTCAAATCAAAGGAAAAAATATAACAAAAATATTATAGCAACAATGCAACAATGACCATAAACTAATAATACTAAATGACAACATTACCTAAAGATGAAAAAGTGGGATGATCCAAAGCACCACCCAAACTAGCCTCATGATCCAACACCACTCTCCATGCCCACAATATCAAGATTCATCAATTGATAAATAAAATAATTTTTCCTTTTTTTTGTCTTGGTATATGACATCAAAAAATGCACTAAAGTTACTAATAAAGGGGTGACTATAAATTCTGTGGGTGATCTATAGAGGCTCCCCAACACACACCACTACAATAATAACTGGTTAGCACATTTCATATGAAATATTTGAAAAGTAGTTCAATATTTTAAATAAATCAATAACTGAAATACATGTGAGAAAAAAATAAACAAGATTATCTCCACTTATTTATACTTTGTATCACATTTTCAATATCAACATATACACATACATAGTGATCCAAAAAATAAATCTTAGTTTTACCATTTATGGTGGTACTATATAACCATGACATAATTTTAAAATTATTATATTAAAATTATAAGAAAAGAGAGTTTTAAAAAATGCATCAAATTTTCCATAATTCAAAAACGTGTACCAAAACAGTTTCCTTTAAGAAATATGACACACACTTGTCACGGGGTGTAGAAAAAGCTATTATTTATAATTTAATATTACAAAAAAGTCTCTAAATTAGGTTGTCTCATTTGAGGGTATTCACTATTAATCCACTTACGAATTCTAATTAACCTAAAAAACACTTATTCTTTTAATTTTTATTATATATAATAGAAATTATAAATTCTTAACTAACATGAAATCCAATAGAATGAGTTAGAGGAGAAAGAACTTAGCCTAATGTTTTGGCTTCAGTTTCCTTCATTATTCATGTTAGTTGTTTTTTTTTCATTTTGATATTTCAATCATGATATATCATTCATGAAAAACTATCCTTTTATTTGTAGGTTATGAAATTTTTAATGCCTAAGAAAACTAGATTCCACCTCCTCATATGATTAATGTTGATGACATAAATTAGTCAAGAGTGTGGAATATTCCAGGATCTAAATCTATTATATACCATTTAATCTATTGAATGAATCTTCTCTATCATAAAAGACCTTGTTTTTAATTGAAGGGTGGGAAAATATTTAAATAAAAGAATATAAGTGAGTTTAAGATTCGTGTTGTGGTGGAGAATCATAATACCCACACAATTCACCCTAATTCACCACCAAAAGAAATAAAACATTAAATAATTAGAGCTCATAATTTAAGAAGCACCTATCCTACCCCAAAGTTGAGCCTCATGTCAGTCACTCATTGTCGAGTGAAAGAGGTCACAGTGAAAGACTAGGGAAGAGGAGAATGATAGAGAGGGAGAGAAAAAGAGAAAGAGACATCGTGAAAGAAACAGAGGGTTCACATTGATTAATCAGATACCTGAATTACATAAAAGAATATAAAACTAAAATAAAAACCTCTATAAAATAAAATAAAATAAAATAAATCAAAGTAGCAGTAGCCTGATGTGATTTTCTTCTCATTTTTTGTGGTGCAACCCCTCTTATTTTTATAAGGAGGAATCCCCTCTATCTCTCTTGTTCAAATCCTATGTTTAATTATTTTTTCTCAGTTCAAAATTTGATTATATATTTTTATATTCACTATATTTTATGCTTCTAAAATATAAGGCTTTCCAAATTTGTAGCAAAGACCACTTTTGTGTCACATGATGCTAAACTATAGTGTAACCACTACATGGTATTTCATGTTCAGAAGGGATTGTAGTGAATCCATATTTCTCTATAGCCATAGCCCATACCCCCACTTATTTATTCAAAAAATGGATACTACTAATATGGGTATCTCTATGTAGGAGGATATTCCTACACAAAATATCCTTGATCAGGCCCTATTGTCTTAATAAAATTGCACTGCCATATTTGGCATGCCCACTGGGTAGTGTGCACACCTTGGTATAACTCTACTTATGAATACTCGAGCTATGGAATAGATAATGGTATAATTCCATGACCTAATACTTTTTTGAAATCCCTCTCCAATACCATATTTATACCCTCCATTATGTATCTCATCTTCCATGGTGTAGGTCCCCACTTCTCGTTAAGATCATGACATTGTCATCATAGCTATGGTGCATGAAATTGAATACCTCATTATCAAAATTATCTGTCCTTTACAGTGGATAGGTCAACCTCTTTGTCTATTTAGTAAAATTTTATTATTCGAATTGGGAATTATTGAGGTTTTATAAGCTTATAAAATGGATTTATTGTGGTTCTGATCTTATATGGTGAAAATTGCCACAAATTCGATCTCACCTGGTGGCTGCCATGGGGATTTAAGTGAGCTTCAAATGGTGGTGGTCATTGTCAAGCGGTGGAGGTGGTGGCATGGTGTGATAGAACATGGAGGAAAAGAATAAGAGATGAGGTGAAATCATATTTGTTAAATAATTAATAGTACTTTGTTTCTTTTTTCTGACATCGAAAATGAGCTAGATTCACCCATAGAAGATGATGGCTTAGATCTCCTACAGCATGGATGGGGTCGAACTACACCACTCACACATGACATGCTCCATGCCTACACATGTGTCCTACATAGGTCTTGTCCCACACTATTATCTATAGGACCCTCCCTGTGTGGCACACACTCCCTTACCATTGGAAAGGCTCTTTTGGTAGACTAGCTGCACCGGTCGACCCCTTGTGGGTGGGCGGTTCTACCGGTTGAGGGCCAGTTTGGTTAGCGTAGTTTTTTAGAAAAAAAATATTTAAATTATTTTTTCAATTCTACTATATTATCATAAATAAATTAAATATTAAAAATACAAATTTTTTATTCCTTTGAATCCATTTAAATTATTCAATTCTGAATCCCAAATTTTAAATAAACCAATATTTACAAGGGTATTTTCATTAAAAACCATTCAAAATCATTAAAATTTATTTAAAAATTTTCATGCCAAAAATAGTGCATCAAATACCCCCACACTTGAAATATGCTTTTCCTTATGCATAATATTTCAAAATTTAATTAAAGTGAAATACTATATTTTCTATATTAAAATTTAAAATTAATAAAATCAAATAATTATCAATTCTAAATCAAAATTTCATGTTCCACATAAAAAATAAATTTAAATTATCATTTTTTTAAAGAAACAACTGATCTAAATATTTCACTTTTTACCATTGAAAAATGATCACAGTTTTCCTTCCATTCATTCAACTTTCTTAATTTATTAATTTTAGGAACTATAAGTAATGATCTACCTATCTTTGAATCTTTTCACTCACTACTCATTATTTAAATTCATTTATTTTTTTTCTCATATCATGAGTACATGCTCATTTTCTATATGATTCCCAAGGAACCATTTTCTCCAATTTGTAAAGGAAACAGTAACATGAATTCAAGAAGAATTTTTAATTAAGGCTCTAATGAATCTATGACATATTTCTGGTAAGAATTTATTTGAAAATAATTAATGATCATAGAGAATTATTGTTTCTTAAAACATAAATCATGATATCAAAAGTAAAGTGTAATGAAAATATCCCCTTCAAATTGATAACTCCCACTTCCAAAGCCAAAAGTGGGTTCATGATCAATGATATCATAATGAATGAATATCCCCTTATGATTTTTTTTCTCTATTTTTTAAACTGCATTTTAAGATTTGTTTACATTCTAAAAAACTACAATTGGGAAAAAATTCACATCTACCACCTTACCACACATGATAAAAATAATTGGTTTAGTAATAGTGATTTTTCTTCTTCCAATCCATAAACCAATATTTTTTTTAATTTTTAATAAGGAAAAAGATAGAAAATACAGTGAATGAATCAAAAACTTTTCCCAACCACAAAATTAGCACCTCCATACTTTTTCCTTAAAATGTAGTTCTTCCTTACATTATGAATTCCATCATCTCCACACTTCAAATTTAAAATATCATGAAAAATAATAGGAGGAGGGTATAAATAAAAATAAATAGTTTGAAATATGGATCATTACTGATAGGTTCATTCATGGTCTCTATGGTATAAATAAGGATTAATACGTAACATCGTTTCAAGGAAAATGGACCATTAATAAAAATTCCTCAATCATATTTTATTTGTTTTTTTCATAGTCATATATTTGAAAGTTACAACGAAAGTTATAGTTGGTGACATGTTCCAAGATCACTCAAGAAATATGATCAAAATAATATAGAAAGTATTTGGTATATATATCCACTAATTAATGGAACATATAATCTGAGAAAATCACTCATGGTATCGATAATAATAAAACATCAATTCAGATGAATTTTAGAGATTAAAATTATGAAAAATAGTAGGGAGATTTTATTTACACGAGTCAATTAATTCCCTCAAATCATGTGTCATTATTTCAATATCCATGATTTAATATAATAAACAAATTACCCATCTTACTCATTCAATACAATTAACATTGACAAAAATTGGAATAATAGAGTTCCTAAGAAACTCATTCCAATTGGATAAGTAAAGTATAGTATAAATTCAAATCATGGTCATTACATTTCTAGTTTTTTATAGTTCTTGAAATTTCTAGATTAACATTAACTTTACAAAAAATAAAAGTAGTTTAAACATAAATTAATCTTAAAATTGAAATATATTTTATCATGAAGGTCTATTCTTCTCTTCTTCTTTCTTTTTGGGGGATGATGTATGATATCATGGTCCAAAAAATGTAAAACACTAAGTTAAAACACAAGTATCGTACCATTAAATCTCAAAATTATTAAGGGATTAATGATTCTTCCTAAAATAATCCTAAAAATGAAATATAATGTACTATAAATAATGTAAAGGGATAATTATTAGTATGGACCTGTAAGTGTGCGTTGGGGTTTTACAGCCTGCAGAGGGGAAGTACCAACTGTTATCCATAGTCTATTAGTGGGTAGAGTTTCTTAGATTTGAACCACCACATGTTGATTTTCCTAGATTATAATTATACTTTTTTGGTGAGTATTCCATGGATATAGTACACTAAATCACCCCCTTCACAATTACGTATAACTTGCATGGTAGGGGTTGGATAAAG
The DNA here is from genome assembly GCA_963277665.1 of Viscum album. Taxonomy (NCBI): domain Eukaryota; kingdom Viridiplantae; phylum Streptophyta; class Magnoliopsida; order Santalales; family Viscaceae; genus Viscum; species Viscum album. Next base: position 219,994,610 of record OY728163.1, read on the forward strand.
TATCGATTATCTTCCTTCTTTGTTTCTACTTATGCAACCTCCTATTACTTGTCTTGTGCTTTCTCAATGTAGTCTATATGAATTCAATGATCAAAAGGAGAGTGAGAATGTAATTATACTTTTAAAATATTGAAATATGAATTATCTATATTAAATTTATCCATATTAATGTGATTAACTGGTGTATTGTGTTCCTTATGTTTAGTTAATTGTATTTCCTCAAGGACTTCCTCAAATGAAATTTCAATTATTACTAGAATCTCTATGTGTTCCTCGCTAGGTGAATTTTCATATTCTTCATCCAAGGAAAAATATGAGCTAATTGAATTTGAAAATTCAAAATAGTGGGAGTTAATAATCAATTAATATTGAATAAATTCAAATGTGATGGAGTATAATATAATACCAAACCACTAAGTTGGTTTAGATTCAATATCTTCTTTAGTTGTAAGTTCCTCTTGGAGTTGGATATCAGTAGATATAGGTAGGTAGTCTGTATCCTACATAATTTCTTCGAACTCCACCACTTGGGTGGTCTATTCCTCTTTCAAGTCTAGAGTGATATGCAATGGCACTGGTTTATCCACTTTGTAAGTGATAAGTGGATCATGTTTCACTTTATAATCATTCCAAAAGCTATTAAAATCCTATTGATAGTCTACTATTATATTAGTAGGCAATTCTTCCCTATCACGAATCTACTATATCTTGTCATGGTTATTTTGAATATAAATTTTCAGATTATTGGGTTGTGGGTATTACTCAAGTGTGGCTTCATCCTTTTGGAAATATTTAGTAAAATAAGGAATTTCTAATGATGCTTCCTATTTGGTTTTTATTCTTTGAATATCAACCTTAACTTTGTCCACCATATCTACCAACTCTTTAAATGATATACCTATGTCATACCCATTCAATATATATTTTTCTAGATCAATTAGTTCCTCAATAATTCTATGTATGGGATATTTTGATGCATTTTAACCACTTTTTGTTTGTTATGAACCCGTGAGTAATTATTCTATGAAAAATAATATGAAAAGTATTTATACATCATGAAATAATGATAATAATATATATTTATTCTATAAAATATTGACAAACTGTCTATGAAGTGTGAAAAAATGTTAATATAACATCTGATTGGATCCACGAAAATGGTGCTAAGTTTTCATGAAGAACTATTGTTGTGTGTTTCAAAAGATACTATTTATAATTTTCTAGTACGGTATAATGGATTTCCATGGTCATATCACTTTTTTATCTTCATAGTTAATTCGATTAATGATTCTAATATACATAAAAAATACTTTTTATATATTTTAATATTTAATAATGCAATGATAAATTTTAAACTAACATTTAATGCAACATAATGAGTTAGGGGAGAAAGAACTTGTCCTAAACGTTTGGTTTTGGGTTCCTTCATTATTGTTATTAGTTTTTTAAATTCATTTTGATATATAAATCATGAAATATCATTCATGAACTAATATAAGTTTTTATGGGTTGTGAAATCTTGAATGACTAAGAAAACACAATCCCACCACCTCTTATAATCAAGGTTAATGACATACCGAAATCGAGAGTTTGGTATCTTCTTGAATTCAGGACGCACCAATTCTCCCCTGAGTCCAATTCATAGGTTAGTCACTAATTTCCAAGTGAAATAATTTATAGTTGAATATTAGGGAAGAAGATACTGAGAGAGAGAGATAAATAAAGAAAAATTCACAGTGAAAGAAACAGAGGGTTCATTTTGTTAAAAAAATGCATGAATTAATTTAAAGAAAAGAAAAAAATAAAATATAAACTATATTATAATAAAACAAAAGAAAATAGAAAAAATAAATAATAGCCCCGTAAAATTATTTGCTTATTTTTTGGTGGTGTACCTCTTTTTATTTATAGAGACAGAAATCCTCTATATCTCCCTCATTCAAATCTTCAGTTTATTTTTTTTTCTTGGATCAACATTTGATTTTTTTAGATTTGTTGTGTTTGAATGTTTAAAAATACCAGTCTTTCCAAAATTTTAGTGAATAAAACTTCTACAGTGTGGGAAACCAAATTATGGCATAGAAAATACATGTTAATTCATAGGACACATGGCTTGTGGCACATCCATATTTATCCACATCCAATATCCTCTCCCCTGGTTATTTATTCAAAAATTAGCTATTACTAATATGGGAATCTGTATGTTGGAAGATCTTCCTCCAAGACACAGCCTTAAGAAAGACCTTTTTATCTAAAAACTAAAACTTATATATACATCATTCCCACTATGTAGTACAGAAATAATAATACAACCCTACTTTTTAATTCTCAGGCTATGGTGTAGCTCATGGTACCATGAAATAACCACATCCTTTGGTAAAATCCATCAAAAATCCCATATTTATAACCCCCACATCACAAATCATCTTCTATATTGTAAGTCCCTTTTTCTTGGTGAGATCACTACACATTTATTATGGAATACCATAGGAAATTTTATACTTACTTATCAAAAAGGTCTTTCTTTTATAATTCCTATATCAACCTCTTCTTCTATATAGGCTAATTTTCTTCTTCGATGTGGGAATCATAGATATCATATGAATTCCTAGAAGGGATTCATGGTGGTTCTGTGGTATGAATATACTTGATCTCAATCTCATCTAGTGAATGCCATGGTGATCTCAGTGAGCTACAGATATCGATGGTCATCGTCGATCGTCAAATGTGGCAATGAGGTGTGTTTAAGCGTGAGGGAAGTAACGATTATATGGGATGGAGTTATATTTCTAAAATTATTATAAATACTATGGTTCTTCCATCCCATATTGAAAATGATTTTGGTTGACCACTAGCATAAATATCTGTCTGCGTGACAATGGCTCTGATCAACTACTGTTGGGATGGGCTCCTTCCACACCACTCACACATGACATGGGTCGTGCCAACATGCACAACACATGAAAGAATTATACCACACTATGCTCATAGATCTCCCCCCCATGTGGACCACAATCCCCTACCATTATTAAGGATCTCCTAGTAGGCTGGCTTGGCTAGCTGGTGCTTTGTGCGATGACTAGGTGGTTGGATGACATATTGGTTGAGGGCCAACATGGTTAGCCTAAATTTTTACCATAAAAATATCAGAATTATTAGGAAAATTCCAATATATTATCAAAAATAAATTAAATATTAAAATACACTTTTTTATTCATTTTAATTCATTTAAATTTCTCAATTATAAATTCCCACATTTTAAATAGATGAATATTTTCAAGTGAATTTTCATTAAAAACCCTTATTTTTTTTAAAACAATTTCATGCTAAAATGAGTGCATCAAAATCAAACAATGATATCATAGAAATTACTAGAAAAAACTTTTAATTTAACTAATAATTCAAGTTATATAAAAATTAGAGATGAAAGAGAAGACACCTACATCTCAATTGATGGTTAAAACAAAGAACGACACTAAAAACTTCTAGATTTGGGCTCACAACACCTTCCCTTAAATATATACAACAAAATTTCATCAATATTTACATCATATCACATAGATATATCCATAACATAGAATATCTATGTCTCTATAAGATAATATAAGAGTAGATATAACAATAATAATGACTTACTGATGATTCTGGATCTCCAACACACTTTGACTCGGCCAAAAGTTACTTCTCAATCAAAGGGAATCACCTATTGTGACAAAGAGGGAAAATGAGTTCAATTCCCTCGAAGAGTAGAAGAATAATGATGGTTATGTGGCCTTAATCCAAATTAAAACAAAATTTTATGGGTATCTATTTCACATTGCATGATTTTTTGAACTTCCAACTATTCACATGCTACTGGACAAGATCTAATGTTCTGTACAATTTGGAAAACCCTGCCCATTGTGTGGTGATACTATCCCAAGGACACACCCTCACATAGCATGATCATATGGGTTGGAAAAATAGGTTCCAAACATACTTCTCCTTCTATATCCATCCTTATGATTTCCCCTTGAATGTACATAGTTTTGAAAAACCATTCTCTAATAATGCACCCACACTGTGACTCCCCAAATCTCCTTACATAGTTTTCTAGAGATATTTCATGGTTTTTACTAACTATTCATGAACCATGTACCTCAAAAAACACTTACAAAACATTCCTTATGAAACATCCTGTGTCTTGAACCGAACAAAAAAAAACAAAGGAAATTAAATTCTTCCATTATCTGGGCAGACCGGTTTTAAAGGTGAGTATCAGAACTTTTTATTTCCGATAGTTGATATCACAGTGCGTCTTTTAATTTTTTTTATTAAATTAATAAGATTAAAATTAAAATAAGTATAAATTAAATAAAGGGTAAAAGTATTCTTAAGAACATTGAAGTATTCTATTAAATATTTTCAGAGTTAATCAATGAGTTAGCAAGGGGTTCTGAGACCTGTATACCTTCGACCTTGATGGGAAACAAATATTATTTTTTTATCCATACATATGTGTTTTTTTTTCTTAAAAAAAGAAATAAATCTCAAATGGTTCATCTTATGAGAAATCTAAGGTTGCCGTTCGTTTGGGAACACTTAGTTTACCCTAATAATGGTATAAATTTGTTGTGCATCGGGTGTTTGGAAAGCTCGCATGTGATAATATCCTCTTTATTTTTAAATAATATATTATTTCAATTTTATAATAATAAATAATTAATTTCCCTCAAATGGTGAATCATATTAGAAATATGAGAGCATCGTTAGGTCTAGGAAGTGGTGTTTACCTGAGGAGGGTACAACTTTTGCGCACATCAGACATTTTGTTAGATTGCACCCAAAGATAATTTATTTGGCTTATAAATATTTTTGTTGGGTAGTTAGAAATAATAATAATAATTTTATTATTAATATTATTATTTGTGTTGAAGATCAAAAAAATGAGAAGGTACTTCTACAATTAATAAATTGTGTCACGGTGTAAATAATAACTGGACAATGTAATTCCTATGATATTGTTAATTGTTCAAATTAGATAAAAATGCGCAATCAATATTAATTTAATTGCTGTTTTCTTTTTTTATGGTTGTTGTTTTAAAATTATCAATGGTTTCATTGATGAGTTATATTAAATAATAATATTTTTAATTATTGTAACGTCTCGACAAAAATATTTTTATGGACCATTAAGTTTTCATGTCCAAATCCATAAAGGAAACCAAAACATGTGCCTGCGCACTCTGTTACAGATTCCGGACTGCTATTTAAATTATTTAAAAACTTTCTCAAATCTTATCTAAAATATTACAACACACCCTAGCATAATTTTCGCGTTAAAAAAATATAATTAAAAATGATTAATAATTTTTTTAAATAAATTAAAAGAGATGGAAAAAGAATGAAAATAAAGAATAAAATTTAAAGTGGGAATTAGAAGAATATAAAAATAATTAAAAATGGAGATAACCATTATTATTATAATTATTATTATTTATTTTCCTTTCTGTCCCCCTTTTTTTATTTCCATTTCATTTTTTTATTTTTCCCTTATTATTTTTCTTTCTTTCTTTCCTTTCATTTTTCTTTATTTATTTTTTTCCCTCTCATCTCCTCCCTCTCTCCAGTGCGTGGCGCACCCCCACCCTAGGTGGTGCGCATCACCTCCTTCCCACTTTAGAAGGCCATCGTGATCTCGTATTTCATCCGTTCTTATCCTTGTATGATGTGATCTGAACCTCTAGGAAAGGCTTATCCCACACACTTAGAATCATGCAATCTCATTCCAAATCCATCGCGCGATCTTCTGTAGAGGGATTTTCTCTATGATTTTGGGTTTTTCTAAAATTTACCATTTTCTTCTATTTTAGGTCAAGTAAAAGCCTATTGTGGATCATATAATCATATACGACCATAAGTTAGGGTGTGTAATCTATTTCCCTTTGTTTCGTTGTGTCATTTAAATAGAATATTGTTACACTCATCAGTGCCTACCGATGATGTATATTTTTTACCCTTTATAAAATAAATAAACTATTTTTATAAAACTTTTTTCCTTTGTGTGAGGCAATCTAAAATATTCAAATTATTGCAACATCAATGGATACCCCTTTGGGTATACTGACATTTTTTTCTTATTTTTTGTTAGCCCTAAATTAATTTAATTAATTAATTACACAAGTTACGTGATATATTTTGTTGAGTTTTAATTAAATAAATTATTTTGTTTAATTTTGAACTATGATCTTTGGTTTTTCTGGTTAATTATTACTTAACTAATTTCTTCTTTGTTCAATTATCATATTGTAGTGCCTTTATAAATTAATATTTTCATTTTTAATTATTTTATTGATAAATTTCTTTCGCTATAGCTTCTCAGTTTAAATGATCATTGGTTGTAGTAGAGTTACCTATACTGTTTAGATGAAATTATAAATGCAACTCTATGATACATGTTTTGGGACATCTAATTAAATTTAGAGTGGTGAGAGAATGAGGATTCGTATTAAGGAATCACTTTTTAAGTCTCCATTCCTTACTGGTTACCTTTATGAATCGGGGGGGGGGGGGTGATATCTTAGGAATTTCCTGATAAGTACTTCCCCTGGCATTTAATACACTTTTGGGTGACACCAGTTCCCGAAGGGATCATCGAGGATGAACTGTTGGAAAGTGGATACGCGAAGCCTCAGGTGACACTCAACCCTATTCAGTGCAAGAACGGGACAGACTCCTGGTAAAGCCATGCCTCGAGTGATACTTGGCCTTTTGGAAGATTACCTTGGATGAGATCAGTGGTATTGGATAAATTGAAGGGTATACCATAGCGATACCTTTGGGACGGGCTCAGACTCCAACTCTAAAACTTGATCCTAATAATAATAATGATGCATGGAAGGTGTTTAATTATGAATCCTTATTCCTTCATAAATTCGGAAACCTTTCTGGTGTTTGAAGTATACTATGTTGACACATAAACTACACCCCAGACTAAAGCACAAGATTTTCATATTGTTCCTTTTGTTTTCATTTTTATTTATAGTATTTTTATATACATATATACACCTCCTACTTTATTATAGGCAACTTATTCAGATTTCAGGCTTAGGCCAAAGCAGGTGGTATGTGACGGGTGATGTTGGGAGCCCAGACCATGTTACATTTATTTTATTTTGGTTATTTAATTGCTTTAATTTATTATATATATATATATATATATATATTTGGCATGCTGATATTATTTACAACACAAAATTGAAAGGTTTAGACACTATGGGTGCTAGCTTACATGGATTTTTTCTCACTCCCTTCACGGGAACCTTTTGGTACCTGAGTAGACTTTATGATCACAATTATGGATAATAGGAAGCGTTCCACTTTTGGTGCTTCAGTGTTTCTTGATACTTAGGATGGATATTGGGGAAGAGGATCGAGACTTTGCTCAAGATGCAGTTGTTGCTTTTGCGTCATTTCCCTTTCATTTTAATTTCATGCTTGTATTTACATTTTTCATACTTTTACATTATCACAAACATCATAGCATGAAATCATTATATACATGGTTTCATTTATCATCTTATACATTTAAAATTTATTTAGTTTCCTCTACTAGAGTATTCTTGTTTATACGCTTCCGCAATTTGTTATAAATTTTTTTCCTTCCGCTATGTGTTACCTTCACTTATGAGGGAACAGTCTCCCCCATAAACATGTTAAAAAGGTCCTAACTACTAGTCATTATCCTCTGGTGTTTGAGGATATTCTCTTGAGGTTATGTAACCCACCAGTCCGGCCACCGTCTTAGAACTGAGCCGGGTCGGGGCGTTACAAAGTGGTATCAAAGGTGGTATTTTCCTTGGTCTTACTATTTTGGGTTGGTAGACAGGAGACTAGGGATGTGTCTATGCTTGGTTAATATCCATTCCTAGGACTGATCACCCCATGTATGAGAAATGACCAAGTGGTCAGGGCTAAGAATTAATGTTCATGTTTTTCGATGTTATAGTTGATAAGATTTCACCTTGAGTGATTGGTGTAAATTCCACTGCTTATGATTTAAGAACCATATAATATTTTACCGTTGTCCTATTAAGGTAAGGATAAAGCATTTATGGCATCATAATAGGAACATAGAAATTCACATTCCATGCATAGTTCCATGCCATGTAGTTTCATTTTAAGATGCCTGTTGATTCAAATTGTGTGCCTTGAATGTATGCCATGTCTTGTAATTACTTAGTATTCCCTTTTTAGATACTATGTTTTAGTGATATATTTAGCATGGCAGCCTATTTACATGATGCCTGTTTAGTACAATGTTTTCCTTGTATCTTTATTCTATGCCTATTATCATGTCTCTGTGATTAAAATTTTATTCTTCTATGATTAGAACATGTCTTTATTTATTAGATTCTTGTAGTGACCTTCTATATTTTTTTATGTAATTGGTTTCTTTGCTATAATGTATAGTTTTCCTTTAAATGGGAGCCAAATGCCAAAAACTATAAAGTGTATGGTCACTTTATAGGTTGATAGCAACCCATATATCTAGGATGATATGTTTTTGAGCATGTTATTATTTCAAATGAATTGGTTAAATACCTAAAGGTACAACTAGGACCATGTAGGATAGTTGGTGTATGTTCCTTATGAGACAACCCGATATGGGTGTTGTGACTCTCAATAATTAAACAACTATTTTTGGGTTTCATTCTGATGAACCCAGGTCTACTTAGTGGGACCCTTGTTGGTCGCCTTATCATCTTAAGAGAAATTTATATGGTAGATTTCCTAATTAAGAATGAGATGCCAATTAATGTAAAATGTTTTGAAATGGAGTTTTATAAAACTTTCCTACTTTCCCCTTGAGGTATTGGTTAAAATCAAGTACCTTGTGTTTTGTTTTGAAAAATGCTACTTGTTGTTTTGAATAATTTGTTTTGATGATTAAAGATTAAATGTGATTAAATATAAAGGGCTTGGATATGGAACCTGTAGTGATGTCCTTTGTTTAAGACCCTAATATAAGGGTATTTTGAGTTTCTCATTGAGTTGCTTTGGAATACAATAATTCGCATACCATTGTCCCCAGTCAGACCCCATTGCTTAAAATGGAACCCTTGTTCAGACAGGTAGCCATTTGTCCCGTGACTTTTGTTTCGGGATTGAGCATCAGGTAATGATTATTTCCATCAGGTTAGGAATGCCTTAGGAATGGCCAGTTGTTTCATAGGTCATTTGACCCATTGTTCTCCACAATGATGGATAAACCAGTATGTAGTCATTTTTGTTAAAATTCATCTTTCTTCTATATCCCCTTTGGGTAGTATGTGTCCATTTATGCGGTGCCATTGAGTGCCTAACGTTGTGACGAATCGATTGAGCTCTATGTAATCTTCAAGTATTGCACTGCTAAATACGTTTTGGGTCATCTATATATTATAGTGAATTCTATGTTAAAGAAATCAAGCTTGTCCCAATGCTCTGGATGACTTCAAGTGACTTGGGTGTTTTAACACACCAACCAGTTTGGTTGGGATTTCAAGCCAACTGTTTAAATGTTTTTCTTCTGGTAGTCTCCAAATCCTAATAGTGTACTCTTCCTTATGTGATGACCATGTCACCTATCTTTCCTTCATCCTTGATGAACTAAGAGAGCATCAGTCTTACACCATGATAAAGCTTTAAAAGTTGTTGGGATTGTTTAGGGTGGTTTTCTTAGTGTTGCACACCTATTCATCATTCTTATCGAGGCTTTGTTTAGTCTTGAGTGACCCTCGAATTTCAGTGTAGGCATTCTTTGGACGAAGTCTTGTACACCAGCCGTTTCTTCTGACATGACCACCAGGTGGATGTCACTATGGGCTCAGTCAATGACTAGTTTTAGACATCTTATCCTTGTACCAATGTCTCACTTGTAAACATGGTGTCTGGACTACCTTAGGTTAGTTCCTTATACTCATGTCGTGCCGATTCAAGGTTACCTCATACTTGTTATTAGGTTTGGTGATACCTAAATCAAAACACATCATCGGAATTCAGGTATGAATTTCTATGGATGTGTTCATGGTAAATTCGAGATAACTTTGAACAAGACATCACTATCTAGTTTGTAATATTCTAACTATCTAAGCCGGTCCCCTTCTGAAATGGTCGACTGAAGTGGGTCGACTAGTTCTCTCTCTGGGTCAATGAAGTGGTTAGTGAAGAAATTTTTCTGGCACATCGTCAGGTGAGAGGAGTGTGGTTTGGGTTGTTCAGGGATTTCATAAAATTATGGATTGACTTAGGCTTTTAAGTTAATTGGAATCGACTGTTTTATCCATTTCGGAAATCAAGAGAGAAGCTTTGTTAGAATGATTAAGGGTGTGTCTTGTAGGAAATTCCTATAGTGGAAGGTGTTGTGACTCAGAATTTTCCCTTTATAACATTAAAACATTAGGTGGGAAGTGACTTTGACCAGATGTTTAATGAGATGGTGACATGGTCATATCTCTAGCAAAATGATTTTGGGTAAGTACCATATCGGTGTTTCAGTTGGAAAATGAGCATTGACTCAAATATTAATAGCTTTGATGGCTCTTACATAATGAATGCCTGAATGTGCGTTGGGCATTTGGATACGCAACACGACCTTTTGTATGAGAATTCAAGAACTTTTAGATTGGGTGAATGTTATGTTGTTCCCAAAGGCTTCTCGGGGATGAGAAGTTCTAAGGTTGGAAGCTTGTAACATCCCGTGTTATGAACCGAACGAAAAAATGAAGGAAATTGAATTTCTCCATTAGTTGGGTAAGACGGTTTTAAATATGAACTTCAGAACATTTTATTTCGAATAGTTGACACTGCGATGTGTCTTTTAAATAATTTTTTTTTAAAATTAATTATATTAAAATTAAAGTGTAAATAAATTAAATAAAGTGTAATAACATTCTTTAGAACTTTGAAATATTCTACAAAATATATTCAGAGTTAGAAAACGATTGAGCGCGGGGTTTCGAGACCCGTAGACCCTCAAAGTTGATAGAATAAAAATATTAAATTTATTCTGCCCATACGCGTGTGTATTTTTTTTAAAATGTAATAACACTCAAACAATGTCTCGTATGAGAAATATGAGACCACCATTAGGTCCAAAATGTCATGTTTATCCTAAGAAGGGTATAACTTTCTTGTATATTGTGTGTTTAGCAACATCGCATGTGATAATAACCACTTTATTTTTAATCAATTTATTATTCATATTTTTTTAATAATAAATAATCAATTTCTCTCAAATGGTGCGTCTTTTCAGAAATATAAGGCAACCGTTAGGTCCTGGATGTGGGGTTTACCCTTGGAAGAATATAAATTTTGTGTGTATCAGACGTTTAGTCAGATCTCACACAAAGATAATTTATTGGGGTTATAAATTTTTCTGTTGGATAGTTAGAAATAATAATAATAATGTTATTATTAATATTATTATTTGCGTTGAAGATAAAAAAATGAAGAGGTACTTCCACAATTAATAAATTGTGTCGTGGCATAAAAAATAACTGGGTAATGTAATGAATGTGATATTATTAATTGTTCTAATTAAATAAAAACGCACAATCAATATTAATTTAATAACTGTTATATATTTTTTATTATTGTTGTTTTTAAATTATCACTGGTTTCATTGATGAGTTATATTAAATAATAATAATTTTAATTCTTGTAACATCTTGACATAGACCAAGGTATGGACCGTTAAGTTTTCATGTCCAAATCCTTAAAGGAAACCAGAACGTGTGCTTGCGAACCCTGTTGCAGATTCTAGGAAGCTATTTAAATTATTTAAATAATTTCTCTGGTTTTATTTAAAATATTACGTCATGCCCTAGCGTAACGTTCAAGTTAAAAAAATACAATTAAAAAGGAATAAAGTAAAATTTAATGTAATTAAAAGATATGGAAAAAGAATGAAAATAAATAATATAATTAAAAATGGGAATGAGAAGAATAGAAAAAAAATTAAAAAAAGGTCTAACCATGTCCAATATTTTTTTGTTTATTTTCCTTTATAACCCCTTTTATTTTTATTTTTATTATATTTTATTTTTCCTTTTTCCCTTAATATTTTTTTTCTTTCTTTCCTTTCCTTTTTCTTTCTTTCTTTATTTTTTCTTTCCTCTACTCCTCTCCTTCCCCTCTCCTGTGTGTGGCACACCCCCTCTTTTGGTGGTGCGCACCACCTCCTTCCCGCTTCGGAATGCCTCCAAGATCTCATCTCTCACCTATTTTCGTCTTCGTATGATGCACTGTGAACCTCTTGGTAAGACTTATCACATGGATTAGGAATCATGTGATATTATTCCAAATCCATCACGTGATCTTCCGCAAAAGTATTTTATCTGAGATTTGGGGGTTTTCTAAAATCTTTCATTTTCTCCTATTTTAGGTCAAGTGAAAGCCTACTGCATATCATAAGATCATCTACGACCATAAGGTAGTGCGTCTACTCTCTTTACCTTTGTTTGTTTTCATTTAAATAGTATATTGTGGCACTTGTCAGTGCTTACCAGCAATGTCTATTTTTTTACCCTTTCTAAATTAAATAAACTAATTTTCTTAATCGCCACACCTTTTTCTGAGGTAATATAACCTATTTAAATTATAGCAACATCATTGGACACTCCTTGGGTTGTGCTGATGTTCTTGGCCTATTTTCTTTTAGCTCTGAATTAATTAAATTAATTAATTTCACATGTTGTGTGATTTATTTTGTTGAGTTTTAATTAAATAAATTATTTTGGGTAATTGTGAACAATGATCTTAGGTTGTGTTTGTTAATTATTTTCTAATGAATTTATTTTTTGTTCAATTATTATCTTGTGTTGCCTTTATAAATTAATATGTGCTTTTTTTACTTTCACTAATAAATTGATTTGGATATTATTTATTTCTTTAAATGATCATCTTTTTGTGGCAGAGTTACCTATACTATTTAGTTGAAATTATCAATGCAACCCTGTGATACCTGTTCTGTGACATCTAATTAAATTCAAGGTAGTGAGAGAATGGGGTTCTGTATTAAGGACACACACTTGAACTCTCTATTCCTGATTGGCTACCTTTATGCACTGGTGGGGGCGATGTATTAGGCTTTTTGAGACAAGTACTTCCTCGATACTTCTTTATACTTTTAGGTGACACCGGTTCGCGAAGGGATCATTGAGGATGGATCATTGCCAAGTGGCTAAGCCATGCATCGAGTGATACTCCACCCATTCAGTGCGAGATCAGGACAGACTCGTAGTAAATTCATGCCGTAAGAAATACTTGGTATTTCATAAGATTACCTTAGATGAGCTTGGTGGTATTCGATAAATTGAAGGATGTACCATAGTGGTACCTTTAGAATGGGATCAGACTCTAACTCTACAACATGAACCTTACAATAATAATGATGTGTTGAAGGTGTTTAATTATGCATCCTTGTTCCTTCGTAAATTTTGATACCTTTCTGGTGCTTTAAGCACACTGTGTTGACACATAAACTAGACCCCAGGCTAAAACAAAAGCTTTGGGTATTGTTCCTTTTTTCTACCTTTTTTATTTCTAGACTTTTTATATAAATATATACACATCATGCTTTATTACAGTTAAATTCTTCAGATTTCTTTCTTAGGATGAAGCAGGTGGTATGGGATGAGTTACATTGGGAAACCAGACCAAGTTAAATTTATTTTATTCTAGTTGGTTTATTGTTTTAATTTAAATATATATATATGGTACACTGATATTGTGTACATCATGAAATGGAAAGGTTTAGACACTGTGGGTTCTGGACTACTAAGATTTTATCTCACTCCCTACTCGGGCACCGTTAGGTACCTGAGTAGAATTTATGATTGCAGGTATGGATAACGGGAAACGTGACACTTCTGGTGCTTGTGTGTTGCTTGCTACTTAGGATGGAGATTGGGGAAGAGGATCGAGCCATTTCTCGAGATACAGTTGTTGCTTTTTCATCTTTCCCTTTCAGTTTAATGGCATGCTTGTATTTCCATTTTCCATAGTTTTACGTTAGCATAGACATCATAGCATAAAATCATTGTAACCAGGTTTCATTTATCAACTTATGAATTTATATTTTTATTCAGTTTCTTTTACTGTAGATTTTTTTATACGCTTCCGCAATTTGTTATAAATTTGTTTATCCTCTTCTATGCACTACCTTCACCTATGAGGGCATAGTCTCCCCCACAGACATGTTAAAAAGTCCCTCGATGCTAGTTGATAGCCTCTGACATTCAGGGAGATGTGGTTGAGGTCATTTAACCCACCCTTCTAGACACCATCTTAGAGGTGATCTGGGTCAGGACATTACACCTAAACCTTATAGAAACTCTCGTACCTTATCCCAAACAATATATTACCTGAAAATACATAGAAAGAGTATAATACATAAAACTAAGGGTGTTACACTTAAGACACACACACACACACACACACACACATACACACACACACACACACACATACACACACACACACCTTTTATATACATAAATGTTTTAACTAGTAAATATTCAAACATGTACATAAATATAAATAAATATATACACATAAATATCTCTCTATATGTGTCAATATATATATATATATAAACACACACATAAATATAAATAATAAATAAATATATTAATTAATAATTCTATATTTTGAATATAAATATATAAAATTAAATATGAATATAAATAAGTAAATAAATAATTAAAATGAAATATTATATAATTTGAATTAAAATATATTACAAGCAAAGAATAAATGATTAAAAATATGTATAAATACCACATATATATAAATCATATTTAATATTATATAAATATGTATATATAAAATAATTTATATGTAGTTTCATTTATCCACAGCAAAAAATTCACTAATTAAGTGAATAATTTATTATGACTAAATAAATCCCTCAAAAATAATAAATTTATCACTACTTTTTGTTTTCCCAAAAAAATTCTTACCTTTTTCAGTGTTTCTTGAGCACTAATAAAGGGAAGTATTGAGTATCACCAGTTTTATAGTAGTGCTATTATACAAGTAAGTAGATCATTTAGGAAAATAGGTTGAAGGGATATTATGGATGAAGTATTAGAAGAGTCCTATGGATGAAAATTTAGAGAACTAGATAGTAAAACTGGTAGGATCTTAGATTCTAAAAGAGGGAAATATAATATTTCCATGTGATAAATTGTTAGTATTTCATTTTTATATTGAAATAAAATTAATTTCTTTGTATTTTAGAAATGATTTCATAAAATATTATGGAAATCGTGTTGGGTTTTACTATTTATTTCATTATATGTATGGTTGTGACTTTTCCCTATTTACGTGTGGCATTTAGTGGCCTTATCATATTATTGAAATTTAATTATTCATCCAATTTATTTTCTTTTCAAATTACCAAGTTGAATTGAGAGTGTTGATCATGACTGATCGGATGGCCCTGGTGTGGCTTTGAAATATTTCTTCGGTTTTTTTGTTGGATTACACATATTTGAGACGATTCGTGTCTCACCTCTAGGACTTATATTTATTCTTTATGTGTCCCTAATAAATTTTCTACCTTTTTTATAAGAATTAAAAAAATTAATCCTAGATATCTACACTTCTTTCATCTCACATAGTCTCTAACCTCCTCCCCCTCTTGTCCCAGAAATCATGATTTTACAATATCTTTTTTCTTCAATATTTATTTTTTAATTTTTATTTGTTTTGGTTTTTCATGGAAAGTGGGAGAGGGAAAAGACTGGTTTCTAGTGATATCTCTAAAAAATATGTTATAATTAGGTCTTTTATTATGATCTTTCCTTATAGTTCTTAGTATGCCAATCCCTTGAAATTGGGTCCATGTTCTGGTAGAGACTTGGTGATGACAATTACTTCTTGGGAGTATAATGATGATAGCCTTAGCTTAGAGGTTGCAGATTCGATACCTTTGATCATAACTATTTTTTTTGTAAAAATCCTAATTTTTAATTGATTTCTTATTTATTTACTTTTGTTTTATGCTATATCCTTTATCTTGTGTACGGGTGAGTCTTCCAAGGCATGTATGGTGCTATCTCATCGTGATAGAGTTGACCACTTCTACCCGGTTTAGTAAGGACGAACTCTTTAGGTAGTTTCTATGGTCTTTCTTATGTTTGAGTATGTATTTCGTTTCTATTTTATTTAATAATAAATTCTTCTTAGTGTGGTGTTCTTACCTTGAATTTAGGATTAAAATGATTGAAAACATGAAATATCTTGATCTCCTTTACTTCTTTGAATATTTTTTTTTCAAAGAATACTCTTTTGGTTCCATCGATAAAACTGACTAATGTATTTTAAATAATAAACCGATTTATCTAATCATTTCATAAGTCGTTACAAAAATAGGTGGATCCTGTTTTGATCTTGAGTATAACCATATCAAATTTTCCTCTAAAAAATGATATCCACCTAAATAATAATTTTTGTGTCTATATAATTTTATATAGATAGTTTTGATAGAGGAATTTATTTTCACCTTTGGAAGATTAAGGCTAACACTCTTTTGAATCATAAGAAACCCGTTGATGCTCTTTGTGGTCCAAAAAATATGGTTAACACTATATCCCATGAAGAATAGTTTTTTAGTAACTCTGTTGATGTTTTTGATGATGTTATTAAGGAAATATTTAACCGTATATTTTTATTTTTAGGTGGTAAAGTTCTTCGGGAAATGTCATATGAGTCTATTGATGCTGATATTTGGTCTAAATTTATCTCCCTATATATAAAAAATTATTTATTTTTGAATCTCATAGTTATTTTAATTTTAAGGTCAATAAACACTCTTATGTTTTTATAACTTGTTTAAATTATTTTTCTTGTGTTTTTTTGAGTTATAGTAATGAGGAGGAAACCAAACTAAAGAAAATTTAAAGTGGGATTAAAAGACTAAGTTCTAGTACAATACTACATTGAAGCACTGACCAATCTGTAGTAGTACACAGAATTACCAATAAGAATTCCAAAAGCTCACATAGCTAGAAGCACTACACTGACCACCCAGTGGAAGTGCACAAGCTAACAGATGGGATTTGTTGAATTTCAGAGCTACTGCATTGCACACGAGCTAGCTAATGAAATTTAGAGGATATTTCAAGGTGCAATTATAGAATCTTATGAGGTACATTTATTATGTTCAAAAAGGAACTTCTCAAATCTTTAATTCCTCATATCAACCCAAAAACTCTCAAGATACTATAAAGCCTGTAAAGATCATGGGAGTCTTGGATCTCATCTTACAACAATAACATAATTGGAACACTTAATTGATGCTGAATATTTATGTTTCTCCAAGACGTCGTCTAAAAAATCCAATATTATTTTCCCCATTATCAAAGGCTTTCACCTTTTTCTCTATCTTTATATCTCTCAAATTGTATCATCCTTCAAGATAGATAAAAGACAAAAATTGTAACGAATTTATGACAAGAAAATTGTTTCTTATCATCCTACCTTCCACATTTAGTTATTGGGTTTTCATTAAAAAAATAGAAGTTTACTACTTTTGTTTTTATTAAAACCATGGAAATTAGTTCTTGGGTTTCGATTAAAAATAAGAGAATCTATTTCATGGGTTTCTATTAAAACTATAGGAAGTTATAATATAATATATCTCTCTAATTGAGTGTTGGAGATGCATGGCACCTCATGCACCATTTCTGTACTCCTTATCAATTATGTTTTCTCTCTCTTTATATTATCACTTTTCATAATTTAATATAGATATTCACAATTACATACATTTTATATGATTTTTTACATGATTGATCTATTTTATATTAACTATTTAATAAAAATCCTTTTAATCAATTGTCACTTAATCGATTTCATTACATCATTTGATTTAACGTTTAAAAATGATTTTATTTTTAATTTATCTTTTATGTGTGTTTTATGTTTTAAAATGAAATTCACAAACTTCTAATGTTTTACTCCAACCCTAATTTAGAATTAGAGGAGTGATTTGGGTTCTTCTAAAAAACATTAGTTTTCAAAAACAATTTTTTATTTTCAAAATTTTGTTTCCAAAAATATTTTTTTAAAAAAATATATTAATTTCAAAGTATGAAATTTTTATTGTGACATATAATTGTTATTCTCATGCTACCTTTTTTATCGATTTGATTATTCCTATTAGAAAAATAAAATTTTACTTTTCTTGGTAAGATTATTTACCATACTTAGAAAATGATCATGTATGAATATGTTCCAACTAAAGAATCTGTAGATAAGTTTAATCCCAATGATATTAAATTTTTTTAACTTAATAAAAAATCTTTAACTTCATTACATTGTGTTCTAGATTAAAATGTGTATAATCATGTTTTTTCTTGTAAAAAAGATCACGAAATATTGAAATTATTTAAAGTCATAGATAAAGGCTTGGATAAAGTCAAAGATACTATATTGGATATTTTTTTGACAATATATTGAAATATTTTCAATGCATACCAATGAATCCATCACTAGTATATTTATGAGTTTTAATTAAGTTTACAATGGTATAAAATCTCTCAGTGATGATTTGTCTACAGAAACACTCATAAGGATAACCCTATGGGTTTTACCAAGTTCATGGGCTTCTAAAGTGATGATAATTTAATTATATGATAAAAAAAATATTATGGAAGTTGAAGAGATAATTTGATTCCAAATGATGTTTAAGATCACTATGAAACCCCACGTGATAAAATAAGGAACAAAATCCAAGAAAACAAAAAAGAACCTAGATTTTAAATCAATGAAAGATGATTTTTTAAAGTAACACCTATGATGAAATGAAACTTCATAAACTTTTTAAAATTGTGAAATAAATTCAAAATAATAAGAAATAATCCCAACATTTTGAAATGCAAGGTCAAGCTGAAGTACCAGTAGGGATATGTTATGAGTGTAACATGATTGGTAATATTAGACTATAATTCCATATTTATGAAAACATGTTAAAAGAAAATAAGAAATGTAAGAAGGATATGGAAGTTTCTACATGGAGTGATTGTGAAGACTCAACCTACTCGAGTAACTGAATTTTTAAATTCCTCATTGAACATATCAAGGAAGGTAATGAGGTTAGTTATCAAATGTCTCACTCTTATTATTCTTCTTATCCTTCTTCAATTCCCTTAATTTATAAATACCTTAAGTAAACTCAATATAAACTTGAAAATCTTTTTAATGAACTTTTTTCTTTATAAAAAGGTATTTATAATAACAATTAAGAATTTTTAATTAAAAAAACCAACTTTTTAATGAAAAATATATTCTTATAAAGAAAATTATGTTTTAGTTTTAAAATTAAAAAATATACTGGATATTAAAGGTTTCAAATATAAAATCATGGATCTCAAAAGATCTATTTAAAAATTTACCCATGGGGAAAACAATCTTAACATGATCCTCGGTTCCGAATGTGTTAAAATAAAAAAAATAAATGTTTTGGGTTTTCAAATAAATAAATCTCTTTCAAAAATACTAATTTTTTTGAAAGGGATTTATAAAAATATGTTTTTCAATTATTGTCATAAATTTTGGAATTGGATTTCTGAATGTGATTAAAAAAACTCTCATTATGGAGGATGAAAATCCAATCACATTTCTTCTCATATTTATAATAAAAATATATCATACCAAATTGGTTTGTGTACTTAAATCCTCATTAACAAATATTAATGGACCAATTTTTTTCAATAATTAATTCATTTAATGCTAACATTTACATACTCAAAAACCAAAATACACACACTTTTGAAATCTTATAGGGATTTCCACTAGAACTTATTGAAATATAATATGATTTCTTTAAAATATAGAAAAATACTTAGACTTGGAAATATTGAAAAATCCAAGAGGTATCTTGTTTATATATTCTATATTTATTTTATATAGGATTTTTTTAACGATCGATTCTTGTTTTTTTGCTTAACTAGTAATATTTTTAGTGTTTTAACTTTTACTAAGAATGTTATATCTATAAAATATTTTGGTAAAAGATTGTTTTAATTTCAATTTCATTACATGATATTGTTAATTCTTTTATTTTTTATAAATCATTAATTATCTCTCTATACACATCTCAATGATCCTTGTTTTCAAAAGTTTCATTTTTGAAGGATGTTTTTTCATGTATTATCGTTTCTTGAGCATGAACTTATTTATTAGTGTCCACATGGATTCTTGAGTT
Organism: Viscum album; assembly: GCA_963277665.1. Lineage (NCBI taxonomy): Eukaryota > Viridiplantae > Streptophyta > Magnoliopsida > Santalales > Viscaceae > Viscum > Viscum album. The sequence continues at coordinate 220,014,846 of OY728163.1, forward strand.
TAATTATTTTATATCTTAAACATGTTAAAGTAATAAAGTATCAATATAACATAACTTAATATGTCTTAATTTTATTAATTGGGTGTTAGTTAGTGTTATACAGGTTTCATATTCATTGTTTTGAATTTTTCAGTCATTTTATCTTATTTCACTAACCCAAATTATTTGAAACTTTCCTTTTCATAATAAAAGAGGGGGAGAGGTTTTCATAATATAAGAAAAAGATAAAATAGTTTTAAAGTTTCAAGCATCAAAAAGAGATAAATTTTCATAGTATCCTAATGGGGTAGAATTTCATTATGAATTGGGTGGCATGGTTTCAATTTTTTGGGTAACTCCTTCATTTTTTTTCAGTCTTCATTTTCATGATTTTTTATATCAAGTGTTTGTGATCTTCCAAAGGGGGGAGATATGTGAATCTCATAGTTGTTTTTTTAATGATCACAAACACTCTTAAGTTTTTTAATTTATTTAAAGTGTTTTTATTGTATTTAAATGATTTATAGTGATAGGGAGGAAACTCGATAAATAGAAGCTTTGAAATGGCACTAACTAATTATATTTAGGTCAAATAAAATAATGAATCACTGGCCAACTAGTAGGAGTCCACCGACCAGGTAGTAGGACTTATAGAAGATCCAATATCTAGAAACACTTCACCGTATACCTAGTGGAAGTGTACTATCTAGATTGTGTAGTTGTTAGAATTACCACAGTACTACTCTTCCAGAATCTTATGAGGCACATTTATAATGGTAATGAAGGATATTATCAGATATTTAATTCACTAGATCAAATCAATGCCTATCTAAATCACATGAATCCTATAAATAGTGTCTTTGGGTGGTTTAGATATCATAATAAAATAATGCTGGAATTGGAATGCTTCATCGATGACAAATATATAGATTTCTTCAATCCCTCCTCTCAAAGAGACAATCTTAATATATCCATTCTTAAGGTTATCACCATTCTATTTCTCTCTCTAAAATTATATCCATACTTTAATAGAGGAAAAATACTAAAATTTTAATTGATTTGTTCCAAATAAATCATCACTTCTTATCCCATCTTTGACCTTTGGTTATTGGATTTCTGTTAAAAGTAAGGTAAGTTTTAATCATAGGTTTCTATTAAAATGGAGAAAATTGGTTCTTGGAATTCCATTAACACTAAGGGAAGTTTGTTCTTATATTTCATTTAAAACCAAGGAAAGGTTGAATACGACATATCTCTCTAATTGAGGGGTGAATATATTGGGGAAAACTATGCACAATTTCCTCCTTATAAATCACTTTCTCTATCTTTACTATATTTCTTTTTATCATTCAATATAAATACACAGAATTTTATATATTTGATATGATCATTTATGATATTAATTTATTTTTATTTAACTAATTAATATATATAAGATTTATCAATTATCATTCCGTCGATTTAGTCTCTTCAATTGATTTATCTGTTTTAAATCCATTTATTTTGAATTTACCATTTAACTTTGATTTTATTTTTAATAGGTAAATTAAAACCTATTTCCATTATAATTTGAAAAAAATTTAGTTGGGTGTTCATATAATAAAATAATATCATATATTTATTTAATTCTTCATGAAACTATAGTCATGTCCCTTATTGATGAATTCAATAAAATATTGTTAGATCCTTAAAACATAGATGTTGAAATAGGGGTTGAGTTCCTAGTTATAATACCATTAATTTCATTGAACAAGTATTATAATTATTTTAAATATTTAATGATGTATTGTAGGGAAACTCTAAGTCTCAGACTGGCTAATTCTTATTTATTGTCCAAAAAATTAAAAGAGAAATTAATTGTTAATATCAAGGACAAGGGAATGGATATCAGGGGTAGAGATGAGTCTTGGGGTAGATGAAGATAGAGGAGTCAGTCTATAAAGTATCGGTCTAAATCCAATAATAAAATGGTTAAATATTTCTAATCTAAAAATCCTTTAATATAAAGAATTACATCCCTCATAAGAAGAGTGGTTAAAAATATAATAAAAATGATCACTATCTATTAGTTGAATAATATTTTGACACTATCTATGTGTTGAATTTTTTGTTATTGTGACATCAATGAGGAGTGGATCAAATATTTTTTGGATCCTTTAATATGTGTTTGAATAGAGAATACTTCACTGAATTATGGTAAGTCGAGTCAAGTTAAATCTTATTAGAAAGTCAAAATAGGTTTTGTGTTATGAGAATAGAATATATATCTTTATATCTTTATGATAGAATTGTTAAAACTATTAAATAGGTTTGATTAGTACCTAATATTAAGAGGAACCTCATTTACCTTTGAGTATTATATTATAATGTTCATACCATTCATATATTCTCTGGTATCCTGATAATTTCCCATGGATGCCTTACTATGATGATGGGAAATATTCTAGATGGCTTATATATGTTAGATGATTAAACTCAAAATTAGATGAAACATTTGAATTCATCTCATTTCCCAGCAATAGATAACACTACCCCTTGGTATTAAAGTCTTGGTAATCTGAGTGATAAAGGCCTCGATGAACTTAGGAATAATGGGATATTGAATGATGCTATTCCTAGTATTATTTTACTATGTGAAGATTATCAAAAAATAGTTTAGGTCTAACCCTAAACTAGGAACCCAGGCTGTATAATGATATATCCGATGGGTATTCCCGATCCCCATAGGCTAGAAAAAGTTCATGGAAATCTTGGATACACCATTTGGGAATGGTTTCTCCCAAAAAAATTAATTTCATAAGGAGTAGAACTTTTGTAGATTTTTTTACATGACCCAACCGCAAGTCAGATGTCCATGAAAAAATATATTAAGAAATTTTAAATAAAATTTAAACATATTTAAGAGAATAAAATAGATATAATACAGAAGAAAATCCCTAAAATGAAATCTAAATCCCTCCAAATAAACATCCATTAGCTTCTACACACATTACTCTACATATATAATTCACCACTAATTAAAGTAAAATAAATCTCAATGGGCCTATTTGGATGATGTGATAAGATAAACTAAATAGAAAACAACTGACATATGTCCATGTGAATACATTTTCCATAGTTCAACCTCAACCCAAACATTCTCTATGATCATACATAATATAAACCAGAACATAAAATGTTATATGCCATGATCACAAAGGATCAACAAGAATGTCATAGGAAGCCACTACCCATACTTAGTCATCCAATAAAATATCCAGTACATGATTTTTTGAAATACATTCTAAAAAGTAGGTCTTTAACACATAATCAACTAAAATCCAATATCATTTCTATTATCATTTTATTAACTTCTTTTATATTTTCTTTAAATGAAACAATTACTTTTGAAAGAATTTCTATCCCAATCAACCCTTTGTTAAAATATTCATCTGAAAAATACTTTTATGAAACTTTTCTTATGGATAATTTATTGTTCAAATGAGAATAAAAGTATATAAATCAATGAAAGTATAAATTAGGGAACAAAAAATAGAAATACATACATTAAATAATCTAAATTAGGCATCATTGGAGAACACCCAAGGGTAAATAAGGCTTAGTAACCATTATCATTACATCAATAACTAAGTCCATGCTCTAAGTTAGTGGAATTGATATAGTATCATGTCACTAGCCATTGGGGGTTTGGCTTTATTTCACTAGAACAAATAGTTTCAAAGGTATATCTTCCCATCCAAGTACACCTAACTAATTACCTATGGTTATCATGAGTTTTAAATAATAATAAAACTCACAAATTAATGTTGTATAACATCACTATTCCTTTAAAAAAAATTCAATGATCATATAAAATCAATAAACATCTAAGAGTCGGTTTAAACCAGTCATACAACTCCTTAAAGAATTAATTTTTGAACAAAACTCATGGAAATTCCATTGAATATCAATTTAAGGACTAAAAAATAATTTTAAAGGTTCCCTAAGGAATTATACTTTACTTTAGCCTAAAGGCCCATAGGATTTTACATTTTTATTGGTTTTTGATAATCAATGTTTTAAGGTTGAGGGGCAACATTTACATACTCTGTAGAACCCTATGCATAAATCCTTCATTGTGATACTCATATACATTTACACAAAAATATATCTCTTATTACACATATTCAAATATTCTAATGTTATTCTGAACACACACACACACACACACTCATTTATATCCATATATATGTTTATAATCACTTAATACACTAGAATTAATTTTTGAAACATATATTTTTATTAAAAACCAACCTCAAAACATTTCACTGATACTTGTAATTTCAAGTATTATTTGATGTGACAAGTAAAATTTAAGATCAATTTGAGAGTTAAATTTTAAAATTAAATAACCTTTTAAAACCTCAAATTTTTTGTTTATAAAGTATATTCAATAATTTTACCAAATAGTTGGTGTGTATAATTGAATAAAACCTATTTGAATAATATTTCAAAATTAATAAATCCTTTGTATTGAACTAAAAATCAAGAAAGAATTGATTTTACATTCAAAGACTCCTTAGATATATTTAATACTATTATTAGGTATCCAAACATTAATTTAAAACAAAAGAAATTAGGGTTCTTAAATTAAAAGAAAAAATTTAAGGGTCCACTTAGCTTGAATCATTGGAGAAGGTAATGAAATCATTGATTACCGAAGAGAAAAGTCCTAAAGAACCCATCACACAACATAATATAACGGATCAACATGAATTAGTTCCAAAAATACCAGCTTGTGTTAGACTAATTTCAAGACACAATAAGAGAAGAGAAAGAAAACTAAAAATAAGGAGAGGAAGGAGGAGGATAATATGGAATCATAACCTGAGGAGATACCATGAGACATCAGGGGAATATAAGCTAATAGTAAAAGTGTTGAGAAGGGGGAGGTTGTTTGAGAGGGATTCCCCCCTATTTTGGGTATTTATTAATTTGAAGAGGGAGAGGTGAAGAGGAGTGGGTATATTTTTTGGTAAAATAAGGGAGGGGTATTTTTTTATGAATTTGAAAATTTTTAGTGATGGTTCTAGGCTAAGGGAAAGAACCTATTCAGCCTATGAACAACACTTTTTTTTTCAGATTCAATAGATCCTTCACAATGTACATGACATTAATTCCATGACCAATGGAATTTTTTCCAAAGAATATTGAAAAATTATTTTTTCTAGAACCAAGATAAAGGATCTTTTTCATGTAAATTTATAGTTAATTTAAAATGAATGAAGAAATATTACCTCAGCCTTGAGATATTTCTTCGATGACGGTGTTGATAATTCTAACCCAACCATTGTATCATCATTTCATAGTGAGGACCCAAAGTAGACCCCCTATATAAGTGATCAACATTTAATCCTTTGATCTCTGAACAACATTTACGAAACTCCAGGTTCTAGTATGGATGATTGATCATCTTGTGTTTTTTTCTTTGATAGCTTCATGTTCTTTTTAGTATGAAGGAATTTATTTTTTTCTTCTTACTGTTAATAGTTAGAGATGAGGATGGTCATCTAGAGAGGAAATTTTTTCTTATAATGATTAAAATTTCTATAATTGATATAATAATATTTTTATAGTCTTAGGGTTAGCGTTTAATATTTTATTAATTGAAAATATTTCCTTAATAATATATTAAACCTGATAGGAACTCCATTACATGTAATAAAATAATAATATTTTTTTTATTTTATAGTTCTCCCTAACTTAGAGAATGACATTTATTTATTTTCAAATCTGGTAAATAATAATAATCAATAGACAAAATCTATTCCACTCTTTCTACTCAATATTTATTTAATTCTTGAATAAATATTATTCCTTCAATAAATTAAAAAGTATACTATTCAAAATCTAGAGAGTAAATATTTCTTTAATATTTTCAAAACTAAAAAATTATTTATTTAAAAAATAAATTCTTATTTATTACGATGGAAATAACAAGAGATAATAAATACTATATATTTTTATAATTAAATAGTTACCTTGTGAATAAATATATATTTAATATTTGTGGTCATTTAATAATTGTTGAATAAATATTTATTTTCAAACTATAGAATAATATTTATTCCAATTATTGAATATAAATATAATTTATCTTAGATAAAAGGAAACAAATTATGTGTGACACTCTAGGTATCTTCCTTAGTGACAATTCAGAGGATTACCCAAATTCTAATATTATTGTCTAGAAATGATTCAGGGCACCAATAGAGGAAAAAGATATTTCATAATTACAACACCCACATATGAATTCTAACTATGTAATATAATAAAATTTTCATGATATCTCACCAAGTAGGTTTCACACTTGCGTCATCAACCTATATGCTTGATACGTATTTGTTTGACTATCTAAAATAAACTCTTCATTACAGCATGGAAATTGAATTTAATGTGATAGTTTCATATCAATAAAAGAGAAGAGATATGAAATTCTATAGATTTGGAAGACAAAAATCCTTCCTTGGGTTATTTGTTAACAACATGTCATTCATGATGCACTCTACTTCATGCGAACATTTGGCATTATTGTTTTTTTCATTACATTAAAGTATGTAAATGTTTCCATATAATAATAATAATAATATTAAAGTCTAAATATCATTAAACTTTCTCGTAGACAGGAAATTCCTATGACATAAAAACATACGGAATTCCAGCTGGAGGGTTTGTTCTCATAATATCCCATCTCGAAGATTACTAATTTCAAACTTTATGAGGTTAAGTATCATCCACTTACAAGTAGTTTCAGCTCAAATTAAACATACCATGTGTCCCATCAAAGAATTTCATTAGGTCAAAGATTAATATTTAATAATGTTTTCATGTAATTTCAAGGTTATAATCATAGTAGAGAAATGATATGATTTTTTCAATGTGATAGATACTATAAGACACTATTACATTAAAATCATAGAAAAAATTAATGATATATAACAAGATATTTTTTAATATTCACTTATTTGAATATAAATCTGACATAAAGTATAAATAGTTTTTTATTAGAAACCAAATATAATATAATCCCAATTATACTAGACCCAAATTCCAATTAGTTTCAATTTACTTGATCTCACAATATGACCACGTTTCTGCTGAGTTAAGCCTGTAGTTAAGGGGTTCACCATGTTTTATTCTATAGAGACTCTACTCATTATGAAGTCACCTATATGAGAAAAATAACTTATGATATAACACTTCCAAAGTATATAAATTATCCTCTGATGTGACCATGGGTGATTTATAAATCCATTTCTATCGTATTATCACAATAAATTTTGATAAAGTATTTTTGCTAGGAATCATGTCAATATCTTGGATGAAGTTGCAAATATAAACTGCTTATTTAGCTGCCTCAAAATAAAAATTTTAATTTAAATCCACTATAGGATCCATTGAAACTTGTTTATTTGATATCATATAGCTCATGGCACCTCAATTGAGGGTGGTAATATATCTCGGTGACAATTGTAGATCATCTTGATCTACTTAGAAACTAGAATATGCATTTCCCTTGAAGAATAGTTTCTCATATCCTTCATAGAATAATAATACATTGTTAGTACACCTTAAATACTTAAGAACTATCTTCAATTACATCCAATTTGTATGACCTTTATTAACTTGATATATTTCTACAGGAATAAATCATATGCGACATTTATCCTTGTACATAGAATAAAATTCAAGACCAACATAATCTTAGATTTGTATTGAATACTTTCTATCCTATATCTTTCCTCATGTGTCTAAGTAGAAATTATTTTATAATTATTTTAACACCCAAATACTCAAAACTCATGTACTGATAAATTTATATTTTCATTTTGTTTTAATTTCATAATAACTAAACAAAACGTGTTTCTCATAAAATAATAATAATAAGGTTTATGCAACCGAGTAAAACACACAAAATGGACACAAGGATTTTCATTTAAATAAGAACACCTTAGTGTTTACAATACACTGATATCAAAATAGTAATCATTCTAACTAAATATACCTACTAAGAACCCTATCAAAGCCTCAGAAAGACCCCCAAATACAACAATGAGGCCCGGTAAATATAGAAGGTCCCTCAGGTCAGTCAAAACAAAGAACATCACCATCATGATCATGAAAACTGTACTGAGCATCAGGGGTATATGAAGCACCATCTTCTTCAATCGCCTTAAATTTAGGACACCCTAAGGCATGGTTTTATATAAGGCAACAAATTGACCATTGCCTTGGGTGACCGTTGGATTCCAATGGTTATAATTGTAGTCATTGGCCTTGTTGAAGAATTAATTGAAAACATATGAGTATATTTTAGTTCTCCAAATAATTAGGTTATCAATCGAAAAATTATAAAAACCACCCCAAAATTTTTCATGTGTAATAATAATAATTTTAGAGTTTTAATTATCATACTAACCGGTCTAGTTTTCAAAGGAAATATTATCTCACTTTGTTTAAATAATAATAACTATTCTTATCAACATAATTTATTCTTATCAAAATAATTATTTAATATAATAATACTAATATATAAATATATCCAATTTATTTAGTTCCAAAATATGATATATATATATATATATAAGTATATATACCATACTTGAATTATATGGAATTTTTATATAAAACCAATACCATTATGAAATTATAATTTTATATTAAGGTTATAAATAATATTGAAAATTATTGTTTTAACGTATTTTTACGATATTATCCTTTAAAGTGACATATTTTAATTATGTGGACAATTATTTGATCTATTATATGAGTTATGATATATACACAAGTATATATATAAAGTAATAATTGTTATATTATAAATTAACATTTTGAATTTTTTTAATAAAATTACAAATATATTAATAGAATGACTAAAATTGTACATGTGAACTTTTAACAAAAATTATTGTCGATTTGAATCATATCCTATTAACATTATTTTTAAAACTTTAAAAATTAAAAATATTTTTTACAAATTATGATAATTATTATTTTGATAATGCATTTAATTTCTAACATTATAAGTATATAACGTGATATATATAAATATATATTTTATAAAATAATTTAGTAATAATAACATTTACTTTTTAAAACTATTGATATAATAGGTATAATAGATAAATAGATTTTTACTTTTTAAAGTTATTAATAATATATGATAATAGAATAAAGATATAATAGAAATAGTAGTAACAAAATTATAATAATAAAATAGTTTGATTGTTAGACAAAGGGGGAAAATCTCGTGAAGTGGTTTGAGAATCCTGTAAGAATCATAATGAAGGCGGGGCCACACCTCAAGAGTGGGGGTATGTCGATCTTTGGGTATAGGTCACGAGTTCAGGGTGTTTCTAAGGCTGGTTTGGGGTTTCAGCAGGCCATGGTCGGGGTGCGTCATGGATGTGGGTTTCTTCAAGCAGGTCTGGAAGTATCTGTAGAGAGGAGTCGGGTTGCAGTACCCACGCCACACTGTCAGGATGCACCATTTCAGACCGGAGGAGTCGGGGTCGAGGCTGTGCACCGGTCGGTGTCCAGCTTGGGAGTCTGCCACTGTCACAGTTGGGGTCAAAATCCAGTTTTGGATCTGTAATCATTAAGAAAATCCTGTTGTTCTGCGGTCTTCGGTCTACGCGGGGTTGGTTTTGATTTGTGGTATACCCCTCCCCCTATCGAATATTCTTCCCACTTGTAAGATATGGATTATTTATTTATTTCTAGTCCAATTTGGATGGATTTAGTCTGCTTATGTGTCCTTTCCACTTCAATGATAAGATTATATATATTTTTAAAAAAACCCAACCCGCGACTTAAATCCTGGATTCCACTTCAAGTTTTCTTTCAATATGAAGTATTTATAATTTTTTATTTGATTAGAGTATTTGTTTCCTTCTGCATGAGTCTCCTCTAGAGTCATTGTTTATCATTTTTGGGTCTGTTCCATGAGTTTTATAAAATATACATAGTTTATATATACATTATATATATACTCATTTTGCACACAAACTTTTCGGGTATTTTTTTCCCTCAAGTGCTTCTCCAAATTTTTCTTGGCCCTGCCTCCACCTTGAATACTATAAAGGGTTAACTAATTGTCTCGAATATTTATTTATTTTACGATCTTATGTTTTTAAGGTATTTCATTTTTTTAATTTATAAATTTCGTTTATGATGCTAAGTTTTTTTATTTTTAACAAATTATATTTCTTTTAAGATTTTAATATATATATAAATGACCTTAGTTTTCAGAATATATATGATAAGTGTGTAATTACTTCTTAATTATGTTAATTTTAAGGGTATGATATTGTAAAGAAAATACAATTTATTATCAAACATTAATTTATTATAAAATTATTCATGAAAAGTAAATATTTTTCTTCCTTTTTTCTACATAAAATCATATAAGGTGATTATATATTTTATGGAACAGATTTAATTTATGAATATTTTATCTCAATTTTTAATTTAAGTTATGTAAGGAATAATTTTATTTACATCAGTATTTTGTGTTATGAAAATATAAGGGAAGGGATTTCAATTGCTTGAAATATAAATTACTCTTATGATGCTAAGGATTATTTTTATTACATTTATTTTAAGATGTTAATATATATATATATATAAATGTATATGACTTTTGTTTTAAGAATATATATAAATTAAGGGTGAACTAAAAATTGTTTTAGAGTTTTGGTTCATGGTTATATGTATGCACTTATAAGTTTGAACCATTATCCTAATTAACTTTTCCTAAAACAAATGTCAATGGTTAAAGTATGTTGTTGATATGCTTAATTTAATTCTCTTAAATGTATTCATTACATAGAAAAAATGTTTCACTGCAAATGAATTGACCATATATGCTATGCAACATAGGGTATGACCATTTATTAAGACATGACCATTTATCGGAACATGCTTGTGTACACATGACATATTTTATAATTTTAAATTTGTCGTTTTAAACTATAAATATTCATTTCCCTGAATCAAGGATTTTAAAAATTAAGGAACAATCATTTTATGTGGTAACCCAATTACTTGCTTGTTTCATATTAATATCACACGTGCAAAGAATGTTTACTAGTTTATGCATGTCATTGGGAAAATAATTATTTAAATAATAACAGACATATTATTATTTTGTCTAATGTCATTTCCATTTATCAGTGCATGAATTAAGCATGAATAATACCTATCCAAAGTTATATACATGCAATGTAATGCATTGAAAGTTTTTGGAAGCAGTTGTAAAGTTATTAATTTATGTGAAAAATAAAACTATTTATTATTTTTCACTTATTATAATTAATTAAGAATTTAGGTATTCAAAGTGGTATGGGAAACCCCAAATAAAAGACATGGAATTAGGTATTAAATGCGGTATGGGACACTTTGGATACATGGACTTATTACTAATATGAAGAATGGATTGGACTAGTATGTTCCGGGTTGGGGACAGGTAAAAGTAAGACCTCCTGGTTGGGGTCCGGTTACAACAGACCCTCCAGGTTGGAGTATAGTTATAGAGGCTCTCTGGGTTAGATTCCGGTTACAGATGATCTCCGGGATGGAGTCCGGTTACAGAGCCTCTCTGGGTTGGGGTCCAGTTACAGTCAGCCCCTAGGTCTTGGCACGGGGCCTTGACATAGAAACTAAAGTCTGGTATTATACATTACCTCATTATGTGTATGATAACTTATTTACCAAATGGATATTTGAATAGTATAATATCCATGGTTAAGAGCCAGTACATATGAGTATCCTAAAATTAAATTCATATGGCATGACATATGTTTAGCATTTAGTTATTTTAGTATTTAGTGTATGAAATTGAAGTTATTACCTTTACACACAATTCTGATAATTCAATACTATTAGATATTTAATTTGTTCTTACATATTCATATTTCATACATGTTTATTATTTATTTTATTCATTACTCCAAACAAACATGCCTATAATTGAACCGTGTATCCTTGTAATTCCGTTAAGAATTTTTTTTTAAATTGATCACTTTTATGATATGTATATGTGTTACAACGTTTCTATAAGAGAAATGTTTTATGTAAAGTTTTAAAGAATGTTTTCAAAATATGTATGGATTTATTTTTAAAAACCCCTTACTGGACATTCGTATGCTCACCCTAAGTTTTTTATTACTATTTTGTGAGGTATCAGTTTGAGTTAAAGAGGTATGACGGATGGTTTTTGTATGGATATGATGTGTAGTTGATCAGTGCTTACTTTTTTTAAAAAATTAATTACACATCATGATTCAAGGAATCGAATCCAGGTATTCTGGGGTCAGGTCCTCACAATTTTGAATTCCCCATGACACTAGAAGTAATACCCTCTTAGATTGTTCTATGCTGAATCTCATTGGTATCTTATCAATATATCTCCTTTGACTTAGTCCAAATAGCCTCTTATAACTATCATGATAGATATTGATCCCAATAATATATTCTCCTTCACTTATGTATTTTATGGATAAGTATGTGTTCAACTATAATTTAATCGATGATAATACTGGTATTTTGTTTCTAATAAGTATATTTTCCATTGACATTAACCATTGGGAAAATGACCTCACTCACACTAAACCGTTTATAGACACAAGGATAATATTCATTACATTTGAAATTAAATTCCATTATGGATTCATAAAAGTAAATTCTCCAGGAACCTGATTCTTACTTTAATCCATAAATGGATCTCTATAACTTTTGTACCTTGTTTCCATCTTTTGGAGTGACTAACCCTTCTTGTTGTATCATATAGATATATTTTTAGAGGTTTCTATAAATTAATTTTTTTTATATCCATATTTCAAATCTCATAGTATTGGTAAGATAACATGAAAAGTAAAATCCTGATGGATTTTAACATTAAAACTATTGAATATGTTTTTTATAGTCAATTCCTTAAAGTTGTTTGAACCATTTTGCAACCGATCCTTCTTTATAAGTATTAACTGTTCAATCCATGTCCAGTTTCTTCTTGAATACCTACTTACAACATACAAGATTTTCATCCACTAGATGATCTACTAAAACATAAACTTGGTATTGGTATATGATATCCATTTTACAATTTATAACATTTTACCATTTAATAGATTCTATGACACTTATTTCTTATTTATCAGTTTCAAGATCATTATTATCAACTAATAATGTTTCAACATCATCATTGACTATAAAACCATATATTTTATATTATTATCCCTTTCTTAGGATTACATATAATATTATTATATATAGAACATCCTATTCCATGGGTATTTGTGAAATATATTCATGTGCCAACTCTTGTATACATTGAGCCTTGACTTTATTGAAGTTAATATTGCTTCAACTATCTCCTTTAGATATTTGTTCCCTATCAAGGAATATAGTGTGTCATTCCCCTAATAACTTTTTTTTATGAGGGGTATTATCGGTAATATCCCAATATTTACAAAGGGTATTTTATAAAGGTACACTTTGTGCCTTTAGGTGAAAGTTTTTTACTTGATGAAGCCTTAACAATCACTTTATAACCCCACATATATAAATTAAACCACAAGTATTTCCTTCAACATCAAAGTTATTATGAAATACCTTTTTTCACTTTACTTGGAACTTGGTTAAGCCTATGTTCCACTATTTATAGTATATATCTGCAAAAGGATAATGGAAGGATAACATGAATCATCATTGATCACACTAGCTAAAACATGGTTTAGTTCCTTATTTCACTTATACCATTACACTATAGTGTATAAGGATGAGTGAGTTGAGATAAAAATCCAAAAATTTAATAAGTAATTAATCAATTCTTGATTAATACATTGTCTTCCATGGTATAAAGAATAGAATCATAATATCCTTACCAAGTTTGTTCTGAACTTCATTCTCATATTCCTCAAATCTATTAGAGGAATCAAACTTAAACCTCATTAAGTAGAAATATAAATATATAATAAAATAATCAGTAAAAGTTATGAATTTTGAGATCCCAACATAGCATTAATTGGAAATGGTTGACAGATATCTACATAAACCAAATAAATAATCTCAATGGACCTTTCAACTTTTCCACTATTTGAGGCTCTAGTCATTTCACATTGTAAACTTGTATGATGTACACAAAGTGGTTTTAGTTACAATGAATCCAAATATCCATCTTGGTTTAATCTGGTTAAATGTTTTTCATTTACATAAACTAGCTGGTGATTCCATAGTTGGGTGTGGTATGAATCGCATGAACTATTTTTTTATCTATTAACATTTCTTAGTTCATGTAATTCGACATGTAAATATGGCTATTTAAATAAATCTTACCCTCAAAAATGGGTTATATATAAAAGAAGATTTTTTCTTCATAATTTGAACATAAATCCATCTATATCAAGTCTATACATAGAAATAATGTTTTTGGTGATTAAAGTCACATAATAGAAATATTTTAGAACTATGATCATTAGAGTTAGAAACATGAGGTTGTAATTCTAATAACCATATCAACAAGTCTAGCTCTGTTGGCTGCTCGTAGATCTATCTCACCTCCAGAAATCTTTTGTAATCAACTTGGTTACTATATTTGAATACATATATGAGGACCACATGCTATATATGATACTCAATTTGTATAAATAAAGAAATTTAAATCGATAAAAAACATACCTGAAGATTTCCTTTTGTTATTTTTATGGTTGAAATTTTTATTCCAGTGCCCCTTATTTCTACATGAAAATAGATAAAATCTTGTTCCCTTGATTTCCACTTAATCTTTATATTCATGAAAGGGTATTGAGAATAATATTTCTATTATAGCTCTTTACCTAGGCTTTCCTGGATTTAACCATAAGAATATAATTCTTTTTATTATTTTTATCCATCTCAACTTGGTGAGGTAGATTGAGAATATTTGGGAGAGACTTCTCTAGGATGTTCATTTTAAAATTTACAAAAAAACCATAGAGTATATAAGGGGGTGATTGATGAATGACATTGGTCTATATTTCTTCAAGCAGCTTGAACCCTAGAACCTCTTGATGCTTAATCTATCAAATGTTTTTTAAATCATTTATGAGTCCAATAATTGTGAGTTTTATTTATTTTCAAGGAACAATTTATTATCAAGGAATATCATTATGATGTGAAGAAGAATCATGTTGGAAAAAGGAACTTAATAAATTGTTTCATTCCTACCAAATATTCTTGGGGGATTATGTTTTAAGGAGTTACATCCATGTTTTTATGAGACTTAAATATATACATAGATGATGATGAAATTTTTAAGTATAATAGGATCCTAAGTATAATGTCACTTAATTATATGCATGATGTTTACATGAAACATTTCTTATAGGATTGGTTTTAAGTTATTAAAATCTGGTGATCTTATCATTATAAATTTATTAACACTTATTATTGAGGTAGATTATTATTTTTTGATTTTTTAGGGTTTCTATCCAAGCTTTGGATAAAGGATAAACAAAGGATTTAGTTTGTAGTGAATGTGATTAAGAGACCAGATGGAGAAATGTGTTCACACATGGTAGGTAAAGTAACCCTGAAAAAGTTACCACATTAGGACCTTTATATTTTCATGGTAGGTCAAGTGATTGTGAAAAAGTGACTGCATGAAGGAGTATGGACATGAACGATAGGTTAAGGGACCATGGAATCCTTTTATTGACAGAAGACTAAGGTCATCTACAATTCATTTAATGCAATGTGAAGTGATATTATAGTGTTCAAATATCAGGATAAAAGTCACCATGATTCCTTCAAAGTGTTATTGAATGATGTTTAAATGAAAGAATATGACATATATGCGAGGAAGATGATGTTAAAGAAGTCTGGTGTACATTTGGGGAAGTGAAGAATGGCTACACATGTGATCCGCATAGATGAATTGTCACATAGATTATTCACATATCCAATTCAACCATATAATGGATTCATATAATAGAATAGTCATTTAGACAATTCAAATATCCAACTTATCCATGTAACCATGTTGCATAGTCGAATGGTCACAGAGTTGATTGGGTCACATAGCCATTTTATGTGATATATAAATATTTTTAGCAATGAATAATATTGATTCACATATCATTTTTCTACAACATAGCCAATTGGGTCATGTATCCATATTCAGTTACATAGCCGATTGATTCATGTAGCCATTTTTAGTGATTTCACTGATTGATTCTTTAATCCATTATTTATGATGTAGTGGATTGATTCACATAGGTGATTCCTAGAACACTTTCTATTTAACGTATCTAAATGTCTTATGAATCTTTATATACATATGTGGGATAAAATAATATCATGGAAATATAATGAATATTGAAATATTACAGTTATTACAAATCATTTGAAGAAAATAGAGTAAACATTATTGAGTCCTTAGGGTTTCTATATGATTAAGTTATGGTTGAAATAATCACGATGATACAACTAAGTCAGGCCTCCAATGATGATGATAATGTTATATGGATCATGATTCATTCCATAGTTATGATGAATAATAATGGGATATTATATAATAAATAATATCTAGAATTTATGAGAATATAATTTGGAATTTATCCTGGCTGAATTAAAGGGAATAATAACTTCTTTTGGTTATATAAAATTGTGAAGAAGAAATTATGGAGCAAAATATGGGAGAGAAGATAATGTGAAGAAGAAACTGATGCTATAGTTATTATTAGTGTTATCATATCCACACATATATATTTTATGTTTTTTAAGAATGGTTTATTGTGATATATTATTGGTGATCCTATATATATTCTCATGAAAATATTTGCTTGTATTGAAGAATAAAAGAGGGTTCCAAATCTGGTCATTCACATCTGTCCTAAATAGTTAAAGAAGTTGAAGGAGATCTTGTGTAGTTCATTATACATTGAATAAGAATAATAGATGAATAAAAAAAGAGAATAAAGTACTATGTACATTGGTTTTTACAATAAGAAGTAGTATAAAAGAAAAGATATAGAGGAAAATATATGTTTACTCTTATCTAAAGGAAGAATAGAGAATAAAAGTTTTTTGTATTTTTATCTACATATAATATAAGGAATAAAGAGTACCATATATATTCACTACTATGAAGATAATAATAAGTTGTGTGTATTGTTATGCATACTAAAAATACAATAGAATTTCTACAGTTTCGTGGAAGAAGAAAAAGTATAAACACTTAAAAAATTAGGAAACATTCTATATTGGAATCAAAATATCCTATTGTTTCCCCTATTTTATGTTTTAAAGGTACATGATATAGCTGAGTTGCAGGATTCACTAAATAAGTGAGTTGGATCTACACTCTACCCCCTCAAGATATAGTAGTGTAATGTCCATAGGGTTTTACTAGTGGTTTGTGTGACCACAGGTTTTACCAGATAACACTAAGGATTAACCTCATAAAATGAATAAGTGAACCTTCTTAATAATTGTACCGATTATGTGTTCATGCATGTTTTTCCACAAGAAAGAATAAATTCAATGAGATAGAGATAGATAATTAGAGAATCAATTCACTTTAACTAGTGAAATATGTAAAATTAAAATGATAGAAGTATAAAAGTATCAAATAGTTACTGAAATTGACTAATATTGATTCAACCCCCCTAGTATCAATCATATCCCACCTTATTTATGAAAAGTGGTATTATATAAAGGTTCACCACTTTTGGATACTCAACGTTGAAGTTGTTCTCTTTTGAATATTTGAGTTTCTTTTATGGAATTATTATAAAGTATAGGTATGGGGAATTTATTTTTATTTTATATCCGTGTATAGTTTTTACCAATACTTTAATGAACATAAAAAGTAATATTGAGAAGTTGTCCCTCTTATAAAAAGGGAAATAAGTTTCATGTTATCTAATAAATGAATTTAGATTTTTCATGAAAGGTGAAAAAATTTTGGTTTGATGTGCCATAAAAGAGTTAGAAAAAATTTCTACCTGAAAGGGATCAAGGGATACATGTAATCCTAAGGTATGTGAAAATTTATATTTAATATGTGCATAAGAATAAGAATCAGTTGACTGTGATCATATGTCAATAGATTTATGTATTTAATAAATAAAAGATATGATGCCTTCATTTCCCCAAGAAATAGTTGGTTTTGTTTGTGGAATTTTTGAATGTTAGCTAGAAGAGATCACACAACGTGAAGGTGAGGTAGATAACTTGGAGAAGGATTTAAGAGAAATATCCCTTAATTTCATTATTCACTCAAAACAAGTTACTATCAAAGATGAAGAGTATGAAGATATTATGTTGAGATTATCTAAATATTAATAATATTTTATTAGTAAAATACAATAGAAGGATTATTCCACTATAGAGATTGGAAATATAATCCATGCATTGGAAGAAAATATGAAATATAACATTGATGTTAATAATGATTAACTGGATATCAAATCCAAGATGTTTTAAGATCATTAATCACTATTATAAGAATAGGTTTCGTTGCAATAAGTTTATGTTGTGAAGATTAGGAAATAATTTAAAGATAAAATGAATTTTATTAAAAATAAAAAGAATTCCCTTAGTAGGAGCTGTCTTTTATTAAAAATCAAATTTTCCAATCTTAAAAAGAGTCATGATGAGACTTCATAATCCAAAAAGTATGAAGATGATTCCACACATTATTTTTTGGATTATTCTACAGAAAAAATACCTCCATAATATGGTAATAATATTATTACATCATTTGACGATCTCTCAAAAGAAGTTATGAAGAAAGAGGTACAATCCATATCTAAGTGTAGTAATTTAGAAAAATATTCTTATACAAAAAGTGTAGGTTTACGCAAAAATTATGTATAAATATGGATGGTGATAAATGAATAACAGCATACCACTATTTAACGGAGGATAAAAGAAGAAGAATGGAATTTGGT
The DNA here is from genome assembly GCA_963277665.1 of Viscum album. Classification (NCBI taxonomy): domain Eukaryota; kingdom Viridiplantae; phylum Streptophyta; class Magnoliopsida; order Santalales; family Viscaceae; genus Viscum; species Viscum album. The sequence goes on from OY728163.1 coordinate 220,033,796, forward strand.
TCCCTAATAAGATCCCAATAGGTATTGAAGAAGAACCAATAACTATATACTAATTATGTTTAAAATTCTAGAAAACATGATGAAGTTAAAAGATGATCAAGTTTTGTGGGTCAATGTTGGTGATGAAATATATTTTTAAATCAATCATAATCTTTTTGGTATATTATTTTAAATTTTTAATCACATATTAAGCTTATTCTAAGGGGATAAAGTGGGTGAAAATTCCATATTCATAGCTCCAAAAGAATCTATCTACATCTAACAAAATTTGATGCAATTAAAGATATATGTTATATTAAAAGAGGTAATAAACAAAAAATTAATCCATGTACATATCAATATATATAAATTATTAATTAAAAGATAATACCAAATATTATTTAAGAAGAAACCATTGGTATAAATCTTTCAGAACAAATTTCTCCCAATATGTTTCATAAGAAGTCATCCTTGGACACAATGAACAAGAAATATCATATTAAAAATAGGTCCAAGTAGATTTTTAACAGGAGTAATACATCTCAGAAGAAGGATATTAAGAAAATAACTCATGTGTATCTATGTGGGAACATTAATAAATATGAAAGTGTACCCAATGACATTCTTATAGTTTGGCCAATAGATTTGAAGATAGAATGAATGTTGTAATAATAATAAGTAAAAGATGAGAAAAAGGCAACATTAATCATGCACGTTAATAAGTCTAATTTTATGTGATTTTTTTAACATAATACAACCATTGCGTTAAATAATAAGTTCTATGTGAGAGATGCAATAAAGCTACCCACATTGAAAAAGGATGTTCAACAACCGTGCTAGCACAAGAAGAAGCCCTGAAGAAAATGAAGACAACATCAGGGGGTGCATATGCCTTGATGGGTAAAGAGTGAATAACCATCTGTCATAATAAAATATCGGGTTTGATGAGATCCTTTCCACTTAAATCCAAATAAGATTTTAAAAATAGACATATAATCACAAATACTTATGGAAAGAGAGAAACATGGTTACAAAATTTTTATCTTTACTGTTCACATTGAGGAAAAATTAGACCCACATACTTACATTAATCTTTGTGTTTTGTATTTGTGTTTATAATGTTTGGAATTTAAGGTAAATAAATTTACTAAGGGGAGAAATTGAGAAATAGTGAGGGCTATCAATCATGGATATGAACGATAAAGAAGTTATTATTCTTAAATGATTTCTAAATTGGAATTTAAATTAAATATGGCCGAGGATCATATTTGATGAAGTTAAAGAGTATGCTGTCTTATCCTAGGAAATAAAGAAAAAGTAGATACCACCTTGGTTTGATCTTATATTTGGTATGCTACAGAACAAGTATTAAATAATATATTCCTTGGTGAAGTTATGGATGTTTTCACATCTGTAAAACCACAATTTGAGACAAAGACAAATGAAGAAAGGTGAAGAAGTTGATATAAAATACTGTCTCATAAAAATATGACCATTATAGAATGTTATTAAAGATAATATCATTCACATGGTTCGTATTCTTAATTCTCACATCCTTGATAAAAAAATTATATTCAAAAATAAATGTGGATAAAATTATTTTTATCAATGTCATAAAAAATGGAAGGATGAAGAAGTGACAAGGAGATTATAAAATCTATTTGTTTGTGCTTGAATGTATTTAATCTATTTATTTAAGTGTGTGTAAGATTTTTAGGTTGATATATTTTCATTTCAATTGGTATTTATCATGTCTCAACTATGAATTTTACTTCACACTCTTGAAGACAAGATTTTTAATTCTCATTTAATTTTGTAACATTCAATTGAACAAGGGAAAAAATTATTGTATTGATCAAACCCTATTATTTTCTACACCAAACATGAATCAAGTAGACTTATAGTGGAATATTTTATTGAAATTTTGAATTTTCAAATTTATACCATTTTTTACCAAGAATAATTTATTTCTTATCAATAAGGGGAAGTGAGAGTGAAATGATTGGTTGAAAAGAAAAGTGAGTATGAAATGTATTGACATATCATTTCTACATGGGTATTAAACAAAAAGTAAAAAAATGGGGAGATTATTGAGTCCACTAATTGAAATTTGTTTTCAAGGAACCATTGATTTTCAAGGAATGTAAATATATTATGAAAAAGAATCTAGTTGAAGTATAGAAACCTAGAAGTCATTTTGTTCCAATCAAATATTCTTGGAGATTTTTATTAATGGATTTCCATCCATGTTTTTGGGAGACTTTAACATATACATGGATGATGAAGAAGTTATTAAGTAGAAGATGATCCTAAGCATTGTTTCACATTATTGGATGCATAATGTTGGCATGACACATGTATTTGGAGACACAAATTGTTGAAGGCAAAATATACTTTGAAAATTTTTAGTATTTCCATCCAGTTATTGGATGATGGATGAATAAAAAATATGTTTTGAAGTGACTAGGAGCAATTGACAGTATCAAAAAAATATAAAAATGCATTTTAGGTCAAGTAACCGTGAGAAAGTGAACTCATGAAAAAATGTGGATAATCTTGTCAAGTAAAGTTACCATGAATAGGTGATCACATGAAGGAGAATTATCACACATGGTAGGTGAAGTTATTGCGGACTCCCTCTATAGACTTAAGAATTTGGTTGTTTGGAAATCAGTTGATGCAAAGTAAAGTGCTATTATAGTGTTTAAATATCATGATAAAAGTTATCATGATTCCTTTATAGTGTTCTTGAATGAATTTTGAAATAATGAATAAGTAATACATGTGAGAAAGATGATGTTTGGAAGTCTAGTGTATATTTTAAGAAGTAAAAAATGGCCATGTAGGTGATCCATGTAACTGAATATTCAAATAGATAATTCACGTAGTTGATTCTGCCACGTAACAAAATGACATAGATGAATCGTAAAATTGATGAAGATTCAAATTTATGATTTTACGCATAACCAATTCATATATATGAATGATCATGTACTCTATTGAGACACAAAACCATTTTCAATGATGTTTGTGATTGATTCACATAGCCATTTTTAGCGACAAATATAATTGATCCACATAGCCATTTTTAGTGACATAGCTGATTGATTCAAATATCCATTTTCAATGATGTATATTATTTAGTTATATATGTATTTTTATAGATATTTATGATTGACTCAAGTTATGATTTTCAGTGATTTAGTTGATTGTTTCCCAAATCTATTTTCGGTGATAAAGAGTATTGATCCATGTAGGTGATTCAAAAAATATTTGTGATTTGTTTATTTAAATGTTAAATTAATTTATACATTCCAAACAAGGATATAGTTCTTTTTAAAGATAATGAATATGGATATATTTTGGTTTTTACAAATTAAAATATGAAATAGGATAAAGAATACCCGAGTCTTGGGGTATTTAAATGAGGAAGTTACAAGATAAATAATCACGAAAATGTAATAAATCCGATCATCCAATGAATATAATCATGATATGCAGAAAATAATTCTTGATATAGTTATGAATATTAATTCTATGATAATATATATAAAATAATATCCATAATTAATGCGAAGATAATTCGTGTTTTATTCTAACCAAATTAAAAGGAATAATAACTGATTTTTGTCATATTCAGTTATGAAGAAGAAATTATGGAAGAATAAATGGAAGAGAAGATTGTGTGAAGGGGGAACCAATGATAAAGCTATTATTATTTTCAATATATATATATATATATTGTATGTTGTCAAATAATTGTGTATTGGGAGCTATTATTATTTACCTAATAGATATTCTCATGAAAATAATTGCTGGTATCGAAGAAGAAAAGAGAGATCCAACTATTTCCATTCACATAAATCTTAAATAGTCAAATAAGTAGTAGGAGATACATTGTAGTCTATTTTCAATAAATAATAATGAGAGTTGAAGATAACAAGGGAAGAAGCAAAGAAATGAATAATGTATTATGCACATCAATTTTCGTAGGAAAAAGAAGAAGAAGAAAAGGAAGAAGAGAGAAGAAGATATCCATTCAACATTGTTTAAAGGAAGAGGAGAGAAGAAGAGAACTAAATACTTCTATCTAAAAATAATAAGATGGAGAATAAGGATTATCATATTTGTCTTCTACTATGAAGAGAAGATGATGAATTCGTGTGCAATTTTGTGTATATAAACAAAAGAAGAGACTTTCTATAATGAAAGTGAAGAAGAAGAAGGAGAGGCCCACATAAAATAAAACAACATTATATATTGGTATCATAATATCTTATTATTGACCATAAATTAGGTTATAAAGGTTTAGTATGTACCAAAGTATAGTATTCACTAAAAAAAGTGTGTAATATGAACACTCTATATTATCGATTAAAAATAGTGTAATTATCATAGGGTTTTACTAATGGATTGTGTGACCACATATTTTATTAGATCACCCAAAGGATTAGCCTTATCAAATCGATAAGTAAACCTTATTAATAATTGTTCCTCTCGTGTGTGAGTGTGTTTGTTTATGTTGCAGAAATGAAGAAAATAGTGGAGAGAGATAACTAGAGAATCAATTCACCATAACCAGGGAAAGTGGTAAAATAAAAAGGGATAAAAGGATAAATGTATCAATTGGTTATTGAGAAGAAAAAATATTGATTCAAATCTATCTTAGTATCAATAATAATCATCCTTGGTTCCTATATAGATGAGGCTGAGATAGAACACCTTCTCTGTTTTTTCTCATGAAGAGCAGCTTGGATATCTCAAACTGTTCTTGTCTGGCTATCTACTAATAATGACCATGGTGATGTTGGAGCACAATATGTACATCCATGTTCTCATTAGACTTCATGAGTTTTATATACATGTATGATAACATTAAACATTTAACATCTACCATATATTTTAGGTGTTTTTCATAGACAACGAGCTCCTCATTACTTGCCTCCTTAGTAGGCAGATATGTGATTGAGGATTATAGTACATAACACTACCATACATGGTGAAATAAAACCCATAAACACATAAAATATTCCTATAAGTTACTTAAATTATGTAAATGGTCATTATTTAAAATTGATCACAAGTATAATATGGTTGACGAACATTCCATTATTATATAATAGTATAAAAGAAGATTATTTGTACTTTACTTGATTACAAATTATGTGAGGTGTAAATTTTTTAAAATTTATTTTACCTCCCACTATTTTATCAAATCTCAACTGACCTTACCATTGAACAAAAAATACCCCACTTCTATACAGTCTAGTGACTAGGATCTATATTTTCTTTCTTATATTCCAATAAAAGGATTTGTAAGTTTTTTAAAGTTATTTAGGAAGGAAATCCTATGAACTAGAGGCTAGAAGTTACTAGGTGTGTTGATCAGACTCCCCAAGCCTTAAATCCTGACTCATATTTCCTAAAAACATGCCCCCAAGATATATCCATTCTCAAAATGGATTCTCTTATTGATTCCAACATGGTTATGTAAACCCAAAACCATAATTAGAACACTCCGATAAAAGTAAGTCTCCAGAAAAGGTTTAGTCAAACACTCAGTTCTCTAGTTTCATTATAAATCTAATAATAGAATGTGTAACTACTTAATATTAATTTTATGGATATTGTTTATTATGAGTAAATTTTCATATTTTATCTTTTACATGTCTTATTAATATTAAGTTGATTTTACTTAAGTGGTTAACAATGAACTGATAAAATATTTACGTATAACCCTTTTATTATAATTCCATATTTTTGGGTTAATATATTTATTTATGTGATCATAGTATTTCATCCATAAAATAAATCATAAAAACATAAAAAAATAAAAAAATAAAAAAAATATAGAATAGTTATGATCTTTAACAAACATTGTTTTTATTGAGCGGCCAATAAACAAACCATTGACCCTTAGGAAAAAATATCCTTAAACTGGTCTGTGATATAGTTTACAACATTCCAAAAATTTCATGTGTGTATTCTTAGTTTGATTTCATCTTGTATCCAATTTAAACTAAATACATGAACCCATGATCACTATAATTATGATTCTCTTACCTCACTCTCAGGTGCAGGGAAAAAAGAAAGGGGGTTTACAGAAACAAAATTGTAGACATAAAGACCCGTATATAATTAGGAGGGTGAGATGAATTAAATTTAATTTAATTTAATAATTAAAATACCTAGAAAATAATTAAATTAAAAAAAATCATGCACATACAAATGCTATTCTAAGATCATGATCTTCCACTAGTGAAATGAGCATTCATTTAAAATAACTGGCTATAATTCATTACGAATTTTTATTTAATTAAAAAGAACATGGAATAATTAATTAAATTAATTATATAATTTATTAATTAATTCAATTTATGTTGATATTCATCCAATATGTACTGGAGATACCCATCCACTACAATTTTAAACAAAATAAATAAATTTATTTTATTTAAAATTTAATAAAATAAGTATACAGCATGTGTTTGGAATCAAATCGGCAAGTACTTGTCTAAACTACTTAGCATGTATTGAGATTGAATACACTCTGCCCATATGGTATATCACATAAAATATTTTCTACATAATTATATGGAAATTCATGAGTCAATAAATGACACATAAAACATATATTATTTAACATCACATATAATGTATACAATGCACACAGAGTAGTCTATGATTTGTTACTATACTTGGTTAGTAGTTCAAAATTTTATGCAAAAATTAATCGAGAATTATATATATATATATATAACCTTTCACGTGGAACGTATGAGTCATTAAATGATAGACACAACAAATTATATTGAATATTAAATGAGTAATACATTAAATTTATTTTTTTTCTTAAAAAATGGTGGGTACCCGACCTGACCATCCAACCACAGACCACATATATTTTTCACCATATGTCCATGATACATGCATAGGGTTTCAACCTATATTTTTACAAGCAAATGTGTGGGGTATATTTCTTGTATATCTGATACATGTTGTTTAACTTCTTTGGTAAATGGTTGACAATCCTTATGCATCATGAAATTATTACTCGATGCATATTTGATGATTCCTTTTCTGCTATGAAAAATTGTTGCCTACAAGACATGTATTCCCACATATTATGTTCCAACCGGACATGTTTACATTTAGGGAATTTAGTTCATTACATTTTTTATTGCATGATGTGTAAAATTAATTCATGCTATGTATTGGTGCAATGAATTGGGAGACACAACGTATAAAATAACCACACATCGTGTAATACTATGTTGTTTGTCCATAATTTTTAACACCTATGTAAGGGTTATTTAAATGGTCATAGATAAAATTTAATCGAATATGGATTAAATTACCATTTAATGAAGGGAGGAAGAAGAGATATCTATGAACAAATTTAAAAATGAATAGGAATAAATGAAAACTAAGTTCAAATACATACAATGATTATTAATAATTAAATAATATTAAATTTAACATGACCACTATGATACAACTTTATGGTTCTGGACATAGTAAAAGTTCATATTTGACATATGGCTAACTTGGAATTTTTTTAGATTCAATAGACCACTCCCAATGTATGTGACATGAATTCCATGACCATTGAATTTTTTTTGATGAATATTGATAAATATTTTTTTATCAAAACACAGGGAAAGGATCTTTTTCACTTAAATTTATATTTAATTTTGTAGATAATAAGAAATATTACTTCAAACATGAGATATTTATTCATTGATGGGGTTGATCATTCTAACATGATCAGTGTATCATTGTTTTTTAGCGTGGACCCAATGCATAGCCCCTCTAGTGGTGATCCACATACACTCTTTCGATCTTCAAACAACACCGATAAAATACAGGGTGCTATCATGAATTATTGACCATATTTTTTATCCACTTTTATCACTTCACGTTCCTGTCAATTTTAATAAATTTATCTAGTTCTTCTCAGTATTGAGAGGAATATAGGTGGGGGGATATCTAGAGTGGAAATTTTTGTGTACAATGATCGACCTTTCTCTGATTAACATAGAACTCTATTTATAGACACAAGGTTAAGGTTTAATATTTAAAAAATTGTATGAAGGCCCTTAATAATATATTAAATCCAAAAGGACCCCCATTCCATGTAGTAAATTATTATTATTATTATTATATTTTATGTTGTGAACTAACCCACATAATAATAAATATTTATTTTACAATATAGTAAATAAATATGTATCACCAAAAAAATATGATCCATTCATATTCCTCAACATTTATTTATTTTTTGAATAAATATTTAAATAAATATGATTTAGTAAATAAATAAATATTCTATTTAAAATATGGAAATTGAATATTTATTTTATTTTCATGTTACTAAAAAATAATTTATTTATTTAATTAATACGTATTTATTATTGTGAGAATAACAAGATATAAATAAATATTATATATTTGACTAATTAAAAAAGTATTTTTGAAATAAATATTTATTTAATTTTTTTAATCATTTAATAAATCTTTAATAAAAATCATTTCTTGTTTTGGAGAATAATATTGATTCCAATTGTTAAATATGAATAGTATTTAGCAATGATCAATAAAAACACTTTGTATGTGATGCTCGAGATCTCTTCCTTAGTTGAATTAGATAGGCCTTATTAAAGTTAAATATTACTATCTAGAAATGGTTTAAGGCTCCCATAGAAGAGGAAAATATATTATAATGAAAACAACCATATATGAATGCTTACTATATAACATATTCCCTTTTTTATTATATCTCATCAATAATTTTTCACACTTATGTCATCGACCAATATGCTTGATAAATATTTCTTTGACTATCTAAAGTATACTCATATTTACACATAACCATGAAATTTAATGTGATAGTTATATTTCAATCAAAAATATGAGAAATTAACTTATATATATATGGAGGGGACAAATCCTTTATTGACTTATTCATTAATAACACGCCATTCATGGTGGCCTTAATACACCCTACTTCCCTTGAGCATTTGGTGTTATAGTTTAATTCAGTACTTCAATGTACATAAGTCATTTAGTATTTTAATAATAACCTTAAAGTCTATGGATCATCATACATGCTTGTAGATAGGAATTTAAAATAGAATACAAAGATATTGAATTACTCACACATGAAAGTCAATATACCATGTGTCCCATCATCTAATGTTTTACGACCATAGAAGAATATTTATGAATATCATCAGGGAATTTTAGGGTTCTTATCATAGTAGGGAATTTCTATGACCTTTTCAATGTGAAAAATACTCTAGGACAGTATTAATTTAAAATAATATACAAAAAATAACAATATGTAATAGGTAATTTTGTTAATATTCACTTATTTTTAGATAATGAAACCCTAGATTATGAAAATAAAAATTCTCAAAGAATCCATCACAAACAATAACATTAAGAAAAATAATGAATTAAGACCAAAATTGTACCCAGGGTTTCAAAACATCCGAGTCATAACAAGAAAAGATAAGGAAAATTGAGATGAATAAGGATATATTGGAGTGGTATAAGGGTGAACCCTAACATGAGAATAAACTATAATAAATAGAATGAAGGGAGGTTGAGAATAAAAGAGATGGAGATGGAGATGTTGCATGAGAGTGATTCATCCCTAGGATGGGTGGTATGTCACATGGTGAGGGAGAGGTAGAGACGAGTGTCCTTATTTTTAGGTAAAATAAGGAATGATAATATTTTTATAAATTTAAAATTTTTAATAAGCTAGACACTGTGATTAGCTTGACCACACTATTGGAAAAACCATTCCCCAACCGTGTTCCACCAACTAGAGGATCTAGTTAACCACTCCCAAATATGGTGCATAGTTAGGAAAACCCTAACCTAACCATGCAGTTTGTCTCTACTAAACTATATGCCCAAATGCATAGTTTTCTTATGGTTCTTATTAACCATGCGCCAATGATGTGCTTGTTATAAAATTCTAAAAATTTAAAAGTTTAATTTTTTGACCTGAAATTAGAGGATAAGATAAAAAATAATTATATAGATAAAATAAAAAATGAAATTCAATGTTGGGGTTTGAAAATTATCCCCACCTTACCACTTTCCTCCCCTTGAAGGTCCCAAGTAGACACGTTGTTTCAAAAAAATATTTCCAACCATCGTACTAAGGACATTATCTAGGAAATACATTGACTGTTTGAAATTTTTACCAACATATGATGATTGTATTCTCGATATTGGAATTGTACTGGCATACCCATTTAATGTTCACATTTTTAATTAAATTTCAATGGCCTCAAAATAATTTCAATGAATATTACCCATTTTTTCAATGTCTTAGTAAATTGTTGGAAATTATTAAAGTGTAATGGAAATGTTTTTGTTTGATCAAAATCTTAATGAACCATAAAATAAAAATTTTATTTATTAATCATTCTTCATATTTTATAATTTTTCTCAAATGTTTCTAAAATGTTTTTAAAATTTTATAGAAATTTTTATAAAAAAAATACATCCAGCTAAGATAGCCCTCAACCTTTACATGGAAAGCCACTTAGTGAGGCTAAAGGAGGCATAGCGGGCCAAGTCAACCGGATAGTAGGCCTGCTCAGTGGTAGGGGTGTGCATGGGGGCATAAAACTTGTGCATAGGGGACCACAAGTGGTGAAATACTATTTGTACATATCTACCTCAAGAATTATAAGAATCCAATCGGGAAACTCTGTGAAACATCGGGAGGAGGTCGTCACCCCGATAAGGATGTCCATGCTGGTAGGTGAGATTTATCGGGTTCCCACATGACTTGATTATTGTGTGGGAGTCATGCTCAAGTTTGTAAGATATCACATCATACCTCTTCAATTAGATGTGGCATAGATTTGTTTCAGTACAGTTCATGAATTTCCAAAATTTCTCACACACCACCACTCAAATGATTTCTGAACCCCACCTCATTGTCTCTACTATGGCTCTCCCAGTTAACATCAACATCCACCTCTGCAATGCCTCTTCTCAGTTAAAATCTTCCATGGCCGGATTATAAAGCCCTAAACCCTCACTTTCGGATTTAGTACCAAAACATGCTGTGTATTTTTTTTATAAAGGGTAAAAAAATACATAATATATTATACAATTGAGGCCTTTTCTATTATAGATTCTAGAGAATTAGATAACAACATACATACATTGAATCAGAGTTTACCAAAATAATTACCAAATAACTAATTGGATTCATCTACATTAGCACTTTAACTACCCCTTGAACTTTTAAGGAATCATATGAAAAACATTTTAAAAACATGGGATGATCATAAAAAATCAGTAAGGGATAAAATATGGAAATAAACTGTTAGTTTATAAGGACTTATAAAACATTTTCCTTTGAATATAAACTTAATAATAGTTCTTATAAAAATAAGAGGTTCGCATAAAATCATAAAATTCATAAATAAAACATATTGGTGACTTGAGGCATCACTTAATTAAGATTTTAACCCCCATGGATACCATATTATTTTTATCCCTCACACCTACCTTATAATGTAACCCTCACGACTATATTACAATTTAACCCTCAGGAATACCTTATGGGGTAACCATAACAGTTGCACTTGGAGTAACCATATGGTTGACCTACTACATATTTATACCCAATGAATTGGAGGGAGATATATGTCCCACCATTCATCATCAACAATTTCCAATAACCAAAACATAATCATACAATATGAATAATTTTACACAAACATTTCTTTTGAATTTTGTAAAAAAGAATCTTGAAAGAGGATTTTAAAATAAAATCTCCTTAAAAATATCATATAATTGAAGTGAGACTTAATAGAGTGTATATAATATGTATATACACAAAAAATAAACATAATTTAAAATAATATAAACAAAATTCCCCACACAACTAATTTTAATTCCATATAAATAATGAAGTATAAGGTTAGCCCAAATAATGGAAATCGGGTTAAGAATTCCTTTACCTCCGGTTTTTCTAAATTAAAATGAGTCGAAATCTAATATAAAATAGTTCAAATAATGTTATTAATATCTTACAGAAACATATTCATGTTTATAAAAACTTATATGATCATTTCATAACATCATTTCACTCTTGAATTATTAGTATTTTTTCCTTCCATTGTTTTGGGTGCATTCTTTAAACGATTTCCATGGCCGGTTTGTATTTGATTTCCTTATTCTATGGAAATAAAATTACAGAAGTGGAATGAAATGATATTAATATGTTTCCATAATATTAATTTATTATATAAATAGTTTTTTATATGGTATGAAGACGAATCATTAGTCAAATCTTTAGGGATATCCCTTTAGATCATTTTTCCAGTTCTTTGATAATCAAGAACTAGTCTCATTATATAACATAATATTATGTTTATATGTTTACACTAGAACATGAAAGATGATATATAATAAAATTAAAAATCTATTTTGACCATTAAACTTGTTTTATAACCATTTTTAAGGAATTAATGGAAATAAAAAACACATCGTCCATGATTTTGGTAAATCAGCACATCATGAATGACATTTTTATTTTTAGAATAATAGGAATACGAGAGAAAGAATGATGATGAATTTTTTCCATAAAAATGATAAAATATAGAATATATAGGGTTATGGAGATTTCATACCTCTGGGATAAGGGGAGGAAAATGAATTATATGAAAAGAAAATTAATTGAAAGGAAAAATAAGAAAATGAAGGAGGATTCTTACCTCTTGATATCTTCTCCTTGAGATCCTCCTTAAGGACTTTGGTTTTGAACTTTTAGTGAGACCAGTAGGTCTTGGATTTGGGGAAGAGATTTGGTAAGGGGATTGGTCAGAACTTAGACAATGAAAAAATCTTGAGAGGTGTGAGACGAAGAGGGGGTGTGGGTGGTATTTATAGTGGAGGAGAGGTGGGGTTTTACATCATTTTAATCATTAGTTTAATATTTTTGCTCAAGACTATGAATAGTCATGATTTCTATGACCCCAAATAATAATTCTGTATTTGAGTATGAACTAAGTGTGATTACATCATTCTTACATCACCTATGATGCAGTAAAATAAGTATTGAGCATTCATCGCAATTTATCATATTTTACTATTCATAAAAATTCAAGAATTTCATAAAAATCCCAAAAATTCACCTGAACTATTTTTTTCCATTTATAATTCAAAAAGTAAATCCATTTTTTTAAAATAAATTCCTAAATATTATTAATTTAATTTTTAAATAAAATCATTTTTTATTTCAAAAATAACTATTTTAAAACTATAACTGATTTTATAACACATTGAAAAACTAATCAAGATCTCATTATATTATAACATTAAAAAGATTAAAAAAATAATATGATTTATTATTCATAAGTACCATATTACTGTTCATATTACTATTCATAAGGGTATGTTACTATTCACAAAAAACCAAGATAGATCTATTAGATTCCAAATAACTTACTCATAGCAACCGTGTATGTCTGTTTTTTGAAATTCAAAACATAGAAGTTGAATTTTTTTAATGGTTAGGTTATAAAGGTCACATGGTATTTAGTGTTTCATTTAGGAACATAGTATTTCCTTTTATGAATTTCGGTTTGTTACATTCTCACCCGTTAAATGAATTGCGCCCTCGTAATACATTCATTGTACTTATAATTCTGAATTTACTTTTTGGGAATTATGGAAAAATATTTTATTATGTATACATAATTAAATATATGATTAAAAGTAAATTTTATCTTTAATATTTTTTCTAAAAAAATGACAACGTCTAATCTCCAATGTTGTCTTGCCCATTCCTATGATACTAACTATAAAGCCCTGAAATCACACTTCTAGATTCAGTACCAAAACATGCTGTTTATTTTTTATAAGGATAATGAAAAAATACGTAGTAAATTATATAATAAAGTACATTTTCTATTCTTGGTTCTAGATAATTAGATAACAACATACTTACATTGAATAAGAGTTTACAAAACAATTACAAAAATAACTAATTGGATTCATATGCATTATCATATTAATTATCCTTTTAACTTATAAGAAGTCCTGTGAAAAACATTTTGAAAACTTGGGATGAGCACAAAAACTTAGCATGGGATAAAATAGGGAAAAACCATTAGGTCATAAATACTTATAAGACATTTTCCATTGAACATAAACTTAATAACATTTCTTATGAAAATAATAGGTTCCCATAACCGCATCAAATGCATAAATAAAACATATTGGTAACATGGATAATAAATTACTTAATATTTTAACCCTTAGGGCTACTATAATATTTTTAACCCTCACAGCTACCATACAATGTAACCCTCACAGATACCTTACAATGTAATCCTCACAACTACCTTATGGTGTAACCATCACAGTTACATTTGGAGTAACCGTATGGTCAACCTACAATATAATCATAACAAATTCATTAGAGGTAGATATATGTACCACCCTTCATTATAAAAAATTCCCAATAACCAGAACATAATCTTATAGTATAAATAATTTCATAAAAACATTTCTTTTTAATTTTGTAAAACAGAATTTTGAAAGAGGATTTTGAAAGAAAATCCCCTTAAAAATATCATATAATTGGTGTGAGACTTAATAGAGTATATGGAATATTTATATACACTATAAATACACATAATTAAACATAATATAAAAAAATTTATCACACAAACAATTTTAATACCACAAAAATAAAAATGTATAAGGTTAACCCAAAGAATGGAAATCAGGTTAAGAATTCCCTTACCACGGATTTTTCTTACTTAAAATGTGTTTGAACCTCCTATATAATGGTTAAAAGAGTGTTATTAATATCTTAAAAAAACATATTAATTTTTATAACACCTTATATGATCATTTCATAACATCATTTCACCCTTAAATTATTAGTATTTTGTTCCTTCTGTTGTTTCAGGTGCGTTCAATACACAATTTCCATGGCCAGTTTGTATTTGATTTCCCTGTCATATGGAAATGAAATTCCAGAAGTCTAATGAAATGGTATTAATATTTTTTTCAAAATATTAAATAATACTATAAATCATTTTGGTAATTTGGTATGAGGATGAATCATTAGATAAAACTTTAGTGATATCCATTTATATCATTTTGGTGCCTCTTTGATAATCACAAACTAGTTTCATTATATAACATAATGTTATGTATATATGTTAACTAGAGAACATTAAAGAGGATATATAATACAATTATAAGTCTTTTTTGAACCATTAAAATGGTTTTATAGCTAGTTTTTAATGAACTAATGGAAATTGAAAACACATCATCCACGATTTTGGTAAATCGGTATATGACAGACAATGTTTTTATTTTTAGAATTAGAGGAAGAAGAGAGGAATAATGATGATGGGTATTTCCTTAAACATGAAAAAAATACATAATATATAATATTTTAGAGATTTATTACCACTTGGATAAGGGTATAGTAATGAAGTATATGAAAATAAAAGGAATTGAAAAGAAAACATAAGAAAATGAAAGAGGATTCTTACATCTGGATCTCTTCTCCTTGATATCCTCCGTAAGGCCTTTGGTTTTAGAATTTTGGTGAGACAAGAAGGTCTTGGATGTGTTAAAGATCCTTGGGAAGGGTATTAGGAATAACCTAGGAAATGTAAAAATATTGAGAGGTGGGAGAGGAAGAGGGGGGGGGGGTGAGTGTGCTATTTATAGTGGAGGAGAAAAGGTGTTTTACATAATTTTAATCATTAGTTTAATATTTTTCTCAAGACTATGAAAAGTCTGGATTCATTTGAACCCAAATATTAATAGGTGTATCTTATTTCAAAAAAAGTGTTCCTACATTATCCTTGAATCACCTATGATGCAGTAAAACAAGTATTCAACATTTATCCTAATTTATCATATTTTACTATTCATAAAAATTCAAGTATTTCAGAAAAATGCAAAAAATTTATTCCAACCATTGTTCGATGTGTAGAATTAAAAATTGATCTCCAATTTTTGAAAATAATTTCCTAAATATGATTAATTTATTTTTTAAGTAAAATCATATTTTATTCCAAAAATAAAAATTTTAAAACTATAATTGATTTTAAAAAACTATGAAAAATAAATCAAGATCTAATTATATTATAAAATAAAATAATAATAATAATATTATATACTATTCACAAGTTTCATATTACTATTCAAAAGGTTATGTTATTATTCATCAAAAAATAAAGTTGGTTCTATCAGACTCTATATAACTTACTGATCGCAACCGTGTATGTCCATTTTTCAAAATTCAAAACATAGAAGCAGAAAACATATCTTCAATTGTTAGGTTATAAAGGTCACATAGTATTTAGTAGTTCATTTGGGAATATAATGTTTCATTTTAAAAAATTTGGGATGTTACATAGATTCCTCGAGATCGACCTGAATTCCACTTCCTCTACTGAACACCAAATCCACCAGGGGCCATATCTATACCTTCATAAGACCCTCATGAAACAATTTTTGATGGCTACTCTGACCACTTAAAAGGCCGGAGGAGGAGGAGGGTTTGTAGATTTCATGACCATGCCACCAAGTTCCTGCTGCCCTACTTTTTCTTCTAGAACCCCACATGGAACCTCCATATCTCTATGCACCAAGCACAAGCTATGTACAAGGTGGAAGATCCCATTACCACATCTACCACTGATACACGTGGAAATAACTAAACTATAGAATGAATCATGTGTTTAAGTGATCATATTCTGTGGATCTCTTGGTATTTTTAAATGGGAGATCCATGAAGATATGGAGATCCCTTAAATTGAATAGGAGGACTAAGTTTTCCTTGTGGTAATATAAATAGAGCATGGTCCATACACATCTTATTCTCATATAACATCAATGATCCCCCTTGCATGGAGGGGTAGATGACTTTATGGTTGGATTAAGGGAAGGGGACCCCTTTTGTAATGTTTGAGTTGGGAATGTTATTGAATTCAAAAAACTCTTATACTTTTTAATTAAATGCATATAAATTTGATAAATATTTTAATTTTAATAAAATACTATTGTGTTTTATTTAATTATGAAATTTTAAATTGGGTTTATTTATGAATTTATTCTCCATATTCTTGATGTTGGATTGTATTAATTGGTTGATCAGAAATCAATTAGATGAGTTATTTAGTGATTGATAAACACATGGGGAATGAACAGTTGTCTAATTTGAATATTTAGGCAACATAAATACATGTTTTTGAATTGCCAAAATATTTTAATGTATTCCCATTATGACGTTCACACATTGATAAATATTAACTAAAGGTTAAGAAAGAGAAATGATTTGATACTCTGCTCACTTAATCATTTGAATAAAAAAAAATTAATTTTTTATTAAAAACCATGATTGCATTACAAAAAGGGAAAACCTAACCTAAATCCAATAAATTATCTCTCATATTAATTTCACAAACTCCAAGTTCACCTGAATTATAGTATTTATAATATATTTCTTTTATTTACATTTTCAAATATGAAAAATAGATCAGAACACTTCTCTTTGGAGGAAAATTTTGTTTACTAATAATACTACACCCCTAGGGGGAAATAAATTTCTTTTTCCACACCCCATGATAGGTTTGTGTCAAAACTGGAAATTCTGTTGGGGTGTTAGTATTAATCTGACTCTAAAAATTTTCAGGACTAGGACCTCTAATGGGTAACTATTTATTTGTTACCCTGAGATATAAAGAAATCTCTTAACTAGGATTAAGAGTGTTAATATTGATTTTTTAAGAAATTAATTTAGAAAACTCAAGTGTTCATTCTGAACCGCCAATCATGGAAATCAATCCAAAAAATACCTTAAGGTACCTTTATGCCCCACAATTTTCCAACCAATGAATTCTGTTAACCATGCCTGCACAAGAAAATGATTTTGAATTATGAGTCAACATGATAGCTATGCTACCTAAATTCCACATCATTACAGGTTAAGACCCAATCAACACATTCAAGAATTTGGCTTTGTTTTTTCATGTTTCAATCCACGAGGAGTTGATGAGGAGAAATTCAAGTGGAGGGAATTCCCATTTTTTTACTTGAGGGATTAAATAAGGAGTGGTTGTGTAGCTTATTTCCTAGAGAGATATATGACTGGGTTGATCTCCAAAAAAAGATTCCTGTAGAGGTTCTTATATACCTCCTGTGGTATATAAATTAAAAAGGAGATATATTCCATTTGGTAAGCTAATGGTGAGACTCTTAAAGAATAATGGAAACATTTTAAAATGATTGAAAAAACATTTACACTATAAGTGTGTGGATTATGTTCATATTCTAGTCATTAAATTGATCAATGTGTTGAGATATAGGGTACCTAGATTTGTGCAACTGCATTCCACCAAATACAATTTCTAAAAAATCAGCAATGTTGAGAAGGGAAAGACAGAAAAGAATTTGGAGTTCAAAAAAATTGGGCCATAACCCTTTTTATAATCATCCAAATTTCCATTAGAAATACCAAAAACCAACATCATTAAATAAAAATTACAAATATACCTTCTAGAAACAAAAAACGAGTCAACCACCACCTTTCCAATGGAATACTTTTGAGTATCCATCGGCCAGTGCACCATCAACAGAGAACCAACAGCTACAATTTTTTTTCGAGGGGTTAAAATAAAATTTCAAATATTTATCCAGATATTTAAGGATTTTTTTTATATTAAAACAAAGAATCCAATAAATTTTCTCGCTCAAACTATTCAAAATACCAAAGGAAATGTAAGTGCAATGATGACACAAAGCAGTAATGAGCTTCCACCACCTGAACCATGTATGTTGGATGATTCTAAACAAAATTTTAAATATTAAACCATCCTCAAAATGTAGTGGCTAGAAAATAAAGTAAAAAATTCAACCTATAGATAAAAAATAAAATAAGGCACCATTACCTCTTGTGTTAAACCGATCAACAAATGTTGAAGAAGAACAACGTTAAAGAGAGATCTAGAAGAACTTCAATAAATTTGAAATCATATTACATTATAAGTGGAAATATTCTAAATCCCAAAATATGTGAATTTTACCAAATAAATATAAACCATGTATTAAATGTGTAATGGGGATGAATGTTTTATCTTTGTAAGGAGTGTCACAGCCATGATCACAACACTCTTGCCCAAAAAATGTCAATATCTAGGGAAATTTTATATTCCCTAAACTGGGGTTTATTTGAAATTTTCTGATGCTTTGTGTAATCATTGTGATTCTATTAATTTCATGTTTGAATTTATATTTTCATCATTGAAAATAAGTGAACGGAATCCCATAAGGGTGTTTGTCCAACTAAAAAACTGATATACTATTCTTCTAGACAACGTTATTGAAGATGTGGTACTAGGAGTTTACGAAATATTTTTTCCAGTATAATTTTACATACTCACCATGGGAAAGATATTGAATTAGGTAATTTATCCATTATTTTGGAAATTAAATTCTTCAAAACAGCCAAAAAATAATTAATTTTCATAAATTAACCCTCACCATGGATCTAGGATAGAGTAGGGCGAACTTCAATTTCCTTGAATCCAAAAGGAACCATTCCAAAAATCATAACCTCTTTGAAATTTTCCATGAATAAGGTATTGATCCCATTAAATATTGAAGTATTATTAGATAATTCTTATCCTTTGGATATAATATTTCTATTTAAAACACCATGGAAGTAGAGAGTACTCAAAAATCTGATAATTCTTCCTTTAAAAATGCAAAATAAATAACCTATGATTCCTTTGATAATTTTCTAGTAGAAAAAAATATGATACTCTTTACAAAGGAAATTCAAGATTTTGAATTGGTAAATATAAATTCATCATCATCCATAGAATAACCCCTGAATATTTAACTAAATCACCTCCCATGTGACTTCAAATTTTTGAATTTTGAAAGGGGGAAAAGTTTCTAGTGATCAATTACAATAATATATATATGAAATTCAAGAGAAAAATTTGATTAAACTTCTAAATATAATTTTCTAATTTATAAGATAGAGTTTAAGAGATATACCTAGAATCAAACACAAGGTATTCTCCCAGAGAATATTTTTAGAAGAGTTCTTTCAACCTGTTAGGTAGACCGAGAGATAAATTAACCCCATTATCATGGAGGTGTAAAAAAAATAAATTGAAAACTTGTTGGAAACCAACATCATTTTCCCAATTTCTAACTACCAATGGTTTATAACCATCCATCTGGTACCCAAGAAACAATATTGAAAATTATAGAAATTAAAATAATGAATTAATTCAAATGAGTGTCCAAAATAGTTGAAGGGTATGAATTTGTTATAGAAAGATGAACCAAGTCACCCAAAAAGATCACTTCCCAATCATATTAATTTATCACATAAAAGAAAGTATAAATGGTAGGAAACATTACCTATTTTGGATGGATTTTTATAGATTTTTCCATGTACCAATTTACATATAAGACCAAGAGAATAAAATATTCACCTATGTTTTTAAGACCTCAACTTATAAGATGATTCCATTCATATTGTGCAATTCTCTAAGTAAATTTCATTATTGTACGATAAGAATTTTCTTAGATCACATTGGGGACTTACTAGAGGTATTTCTATATGAATTTACTATTTTTTGTAACAAATATTATTATTTTTTGGGTAATATCGAGAAATTTTTGAAATATGGATTGAGAAAAATCTGGTTTTGAAATTTGAAAAGTGTCACTTTATTGTTGAAAAAGTAATAGTGATAGAAAATGTCATTTCAAAAAAAATCCCTGTGGTGGATAAATATAAACATGAAGTGATTGATTATTTTCCATTTTTCAAATGTGTGAGACACATTAGATTTCTTTTGGGGAATGTGATAGTTATAGAATATTTATCAAGGACTTTAGTAAGATTTATATTCCCCTTGAAAGATTACTCTTAAAAGAATATAACGTTGTTTTTAATGATAATTATAGGGTTGAATTTGATGAGATGATATAGAAGTTGATTACCCCACTGATAATGTAGCCACTGAATGGGAAACATCCATTTTAGTTACTTTGTGATGTATCAAACCAAGATGTTGGAGATATTTTTTCCCAAATAATTGATGGAAAACCTGATGTCCTAACCTATGATTAAAAGCCTTGAAATCCACTCAAATCAATTATAAAACCATTTAAAAGGAGTTTCTTGATTTTTTTTCATTATACAAATTTTTCTCACATTTACTTGGAACTAAAGTAGTTGTATTTTATGATCATACATGAGTTATGTACTTGATGAAGAAGGATGATGCCAAACCAAGGTCGGTAATATACACACTACTCTTATAAGAGTTTAATATGGAGATTAAAGACAAACAATTAATTGAGAAACAAGTATAAGATCACCTCAGTAGGCTACACAAAATTATTGAAAGAGAAAATCTAAAACTAAGCCCACATAATGATAACATACTTTAATAGAAGATATACATCATATAAGGTAAATTACCATAGTATTCTGACATAGTAAATTATTTGGCCACACCTTAGTTACATTCTTCCCTTAATTCCCTTGAGAAAAATAAACTGAAAGTCTAATATAGATTCTATATCTTGGAGGATACATTTTTCTAGAAAATTTTTAATGACCAAGTCATAATAAAATTCTTATCGACAAGTGAAATAGAATATGATTTTAAAATTTTAAATACAATTTCTTATGGATACCACTTTAGAACAAAAGTATTGGCTAGAAATGTATCATAATATGGATTCTATGAGCCAACATTATTTAAATATTATCATGATTACTGTTCTAATGTGAAAAGTTTCAGTTTTATGGAAATATTTAAAAATATTTAAGATCTTCCCAAAAACCAATCATTTTTTTTGAGATATTTGAAGTTTGGGGCATTTATTTTTTGTGATTCTTTCCCATTTGTTTGGGGAAATATTATATTTGACTTACTATTGATTATGTATCTAAATTGGTGGAAGATAACTCCCCTAAGACTAATAATGCCAAATCTGTGCCTCATTTTGTTAGGGACATTATCCTTTTTGGGTTTGAGATTCCAAGAGACATCATTAGTGACCAAGGGACACATTTTTATTATAGAATAATGGAGGAAATGCTTTAAAAGTATGGGGTGCACCAGAAGACATCTATAATTTACCATCCCACAAGAAATAGATAACTGAAGTATGCAACTAAGATATTAAAGGAATTTTGGATAAAATAGTACAACCAAACTAAAATTATTAGAGACAAAGTCTTTAATACACCTTAAGGTCATACTAGATAACATAAAATACACCAATAAGTAAGATCCCCTACTGATTGATTTATGGAAAATAATTTCATCTATAGGTGGAATTGGAGAACCAAACATATTGGAGTGTAAAAAAAGTGAATTATGATTTAAAGAGTTTTGGAAAAGAGAAAAACATTCTTTTCCAAGAATTGGAAAAAATCAGAAGGGAATATTTTTAAATTTGAAGAATTTACAAAGAAAGAACAAGAGTGGAACATGACAAACTGATTTGACCAAATATCTTTGAACCTGGAGACCAAGTCCTGATCTATAATTCCAGACTAAATTTAATGACATATAATCTTAATTCTATATGTTAAGGACCTATTATTATTACTAATATCTATCCTTTGGTTTATATTCAGATAAGGAAAGAAGGGAAAGGAAACCCATTTACTTTAAATGGAAAAAGGCTAAACAAATCCATGTAAGTTTACCTCAAGAACCAGTGGTGAAGTTAAAAATTATCCAACCAATCTACTGATTTATTATCTTGATGTAATGTTGATACAACTACATTAACCAAAGTCACTTCTGGGATGAAACTCAAGTTTTACTATTTTCTTAGGATTTAGGATTTAGTTACCTCTATCCTCTCCCCTTTGAGCTTTAATAAAATGGTTCTTACACTGGTATGAGTTGTGTTGTTGGAATATCATGAAAGGAAACCACAATGTAGAAGAATGTAGTGGAGGAAGTAGAAAAAATAATTATTTCAAAAGTGGGTCCACATTTTTTTTATCTATTAAACTCAACATTTTTTTTCATAAAACAAGTTTTGAGATTTAAACTAGAAAATTGGATGCTCATATATAAATTCAAAGTATACATAACTTATCTAAGAGACATGAGTTTAATAGTAATCCCATTATTTCATGTTTAATATTTCAATTTCAATGATATTGAATGACTAAAATGTAGAATTTAATTATTAAATTGAAGCATCAATATTAAAATGAGGTCTCATGATTAGATGGAATTGGTTGATTCATGTAAATGAAATATCCCAAAAATGTTTCAAAGATTTTAATTTATAAAATTCATGTGAGTTGATTTTTTATTATTAATCATTCCCCGAGTGATTTTTACAAATAATATGTTCCATTCCCAAGAGGACTTCAAGATCAAGTTATTTCTATTTTATTCTTGGGCATATTTCTTTAGTAATCCTAGGACATGATACCTACCAGAACTTTAATTTGAACTTATCAAAGATATGATTATATAAAACCAAATTTAAAATTATTGAGACATATTTTAAAAAATCCTTATCCTTAAAAGACCACATTTACATCAATACTTATATATCCTTTAGAAACTATAGATGACCTTGTAAGGGATGAGCCATGTTTCAATCCATCTTTATCCATTCATACCGTCCTCTCAGTATTTAAATGATATTTTAGTGTTGAAGTGTGGGGGTGAAGGGATTCTTGGTGGATGAGATGAATTACATTATAAAGAAAATTGTGTGGGTAGTATTTTTGGGTGTTAATAGTGGTAATTAACTTATTCATTTTATTCTTCATTATTTTTACTCTCTTTATATTAAAAATTAAAATCACAAAAAGAAGAAATTTTTTTTTGAAAAAAATGGGTTGTTATTTATGAATGAAAAAAACACCATTACTAGTTCTATGATTTTTATAATATGTGGTTAGGTGGTTTATGTGAGTTTTATTATAATCATAACTTTTGAAAAATTAAAAAATGATATATTTAATTGAAGAAAATGGTTAAAAGTTGAGAAGAATTTAATAGGGTTAAAAATGATTCATAATTGAGCAAAGGTGTACGAGGAAACTCCGTGCGGAAATGAGAGGAGGGAGTCACTGGGACGAGGTAGTTTTTGCTTGTGGGTGGGAGTCCTACGGCTCCCACAAGACATCATTATAGTGTAAGATCCATTCTTAGGTTTATAAAAGATCACCTCTTTCCTCACCGATGTAATTTCAGACAATTGTTTCTTAAAAATATTCATCAATTTAAAAAATTCCATGTTTACCACCCCATAAATGATTACCATGCCCCACCTCACCATCTCTGATGAGGATTCACCACCTAACATCAATGACCACCTCTTCCATGCCATTACTCAATTGGAACCCATCATAGATGGAAACCCCAAGCTTGGACTGAGCTCCACTTCCACTACCGAACACCAGAACCACCTGGGAGCATCAATATACCCTTATAAAACCCATATAAATCAATTCTAGATGACTCCTAGGGCTACTTTGAAGGAAAGAGGAGGAGGTGAGTTTGAGGAACTCACCACCTTACCAGCAAGCTACCACTGCCACACTTTTACTGCTAGAACCCCAACCCAGAACTTTTATGTCACTATGTCACCATTCATCATGAATAATCCATGCACAAGGAGGCTGAGCACATCCCACAACTAACATTGATCCATGCACAAATAATTAAAGACTTGAATGAATTGGGTGTTTACATGTTCAAATGAAGTGGATATTAGGATATTTTTAAATGGGATATCCCCAAAGAGATAACGAACCCTTGAACTGAAGAGGAGGACCCAAGAATCTTTGTGGTTATATAAAGCGTACATGTTTCCAAGATTAGGGGGATCCAAAAGGAAAGAAGAATTGGTAGGAGAACTTGATACACACTATTTTAGAGGGGATCTACCATTGTAACCTTTAAATAAGTACAAATATTCTTTTGTGCACTAAGGAAATGACAGGAAGACTTTTTTCTTCCCCCATTCTAGATGCCTTACATTTTTTCATCACTTTCCCTCGATTTTCATGTCTTATTATCCTCTAAATTCAATTTTCTACCCTTTCATGGAGAGGTATATTACCTTTTGGTCATGTGAAGGGAAGGGGACCCATTTTTTGATGTTGTAGTTTTGAATGTTATCAAATAAAAAAAACTTTTTAATTAAATGGTTTTCAATTTGATGAATATTTTAATTTAAATTAAATAATATTGGGTTTTATTTAATTCTGAAATTTTAAATTTCTATTATTTAATAATTTATTCATTCCCTCCTTGATTTTTTATCATGTTGATTGGTTGATCAAATATTAATTATAGGAGTGATTTATTGATTACTAAAAACATGAGGAAATAATGGTGGATTGATTTTAATATTTAGGGAATGTTAATACCAGAATTGGTATTGCCTGAATAATTGAAAGAATTACCATTGTGAATTTCACTCATTGATAAATATTTATCAAAGGTGAATGAATGGAAATTAATTTTACTCCATTCACTTAATACTTCGAATAAAAACAAATGATTCATTTTTTTTAAAAACCATGATGGCATTTCAAAAGTGGAAAACCTAACCTAAATACAATCACATATCTCTTAAAAAAAATTCACATAGTCCAAGTTCCCTCAAATTAGAGTATTTATAATATTTTTATTTCATTTAATTTCTCATACATGAAAAATATTTTAAATCACTTCTCTCACATGACGAATTTTGGTTACTACTAATACTACACCCCTAGGATAAAATAAATTGCCTTTTCCACACCCCATGAAAGGCGTGCATCAAGGAAACATATTAATTATCCAATTCCCTCATCATAAATGACTATAAATGATATTAATATAAATAATCAGGGACTCGAAACAAAATATAGGAATGTCAATGAAGGCCAAAAGTAGACTCTATAATCCAAAAAATCAAATTCTAAGGAGAACCCCATCTCAAAAGGGGGATGATGGGAAAACCCAAAAAAAATTCAATAATTATTCCTATAGAGATATCCTAAATATCAACACTCCTCTTTCAGGTGGGAGTGGGTTGGAAATAACTACAAAATAGATCCCCATCCAATCACCCCAGATTACTAAAAAAATTAAAGGGTCACTCCCGATCAAAGAAGATGAGAACCCCACAGAAGGAACACCTATGGTGGCCACCTCACCATATTATAATTCCAATAATTGACAAAAAAATATGTAATAACCCACTTAGTTTTATAATAAATGAAGATAAATAATATAATAAATTATAAGAAAACTCAATTAGAGAGGTAGGTCTTATAAGGGAAACTAAAAAATTCCTCAATTACTACTAGAAAATGTTATCTAAAAAATATTATCCTCACCTTGACAAGGAAAATTAATTAAATATAGGTGAGATAAGATAAGAAACAAAAAAAATACCTCAAATAGTCTAATTCACAGAACAAGGTTAGTGTCCCATGAAACCCTCAAAATAAAATCGATCACTGATAAAATCACACCTTTAAGGAAATAAAAATTCCACCATGGGAACTCAATGAATGACCAAAATATTTCTACCAAAGAGGAAAACTTTTTAAACCCCATCCAATTTGGGAATGACAAGAACATGTGTTAATAATATAAAAACATCACTAAACTAACAGAGTTACACATAGACAGAGATAGAGAAATCCTGGCAGGTAGATACTCAACATTTTTCATCTAAACGTTTTGGACAGACTAAAGTAAAGAAACATAAGGAATAATCCAAACTAAGACATAAATTATAACTCAAATCAAACCAATATAAATTAAAAGAAAAGAACTTTCAAGAATCACAATTACTAAAACAAAACAATGTCACAAAAGTACCATTTTTATTTAAAAAACCACCAATTTGAATAAAAAAATTTAATATTGTTTTATAAAAGTGAGTACCTGAGAAATTTTTTTCCATTTTAAAAGAAAAAAACGACCCTAAAAAACTGCCTTCCTCATTTATAAAACTAAGAAAAATTTCTTTTTTATAGCTCAATTTTAATCTTAAAATCGTAATAAAATATTGTTTTTATATCACTCATGGTTATTTTAATTTTTTTCAAAAATTTTTATAAACAACACATTTGATGACAACTAAAACCATTCCAAAACCATTTATCAAAAGTAACCTTTAAAATACTAACACCAGCCTTTGAAAATTTTATGAAATTATATCCCACTTAAAATCAACATAAAATTTCACAAATTATTTCTTGATATTCCCAATAATATTTAAAAACATGATTTTATTTCAAAATATTTTATAAATTCTCATTATAGATTCCCCAAAAAACCATTTGTACATTAAAATCAATTTATTATAAATCCAATCCCCAATTTTATCTTTTAATTAACATACAAAAAAACTATTTATTATGTTTAAAACAAAAACTTTATTATTTTAAAACCATTATTTTTAAATATAAGACCAAGTTTTACCCAAACAACACAACATGAAATAATAGAAATTTAATTTTAAAAATTAGATTTGGAACAAATAATTTAAAGGGAGACTAGTTTCTATGTACATCCTAGAAACATGTATTGGGGGAACATGTTCCAAACACACAATTTGTACTTGGAGTGATGATGAACCATATACTTAGGCTCCATATAGCTGGACATGCTCTGTGATCTCACTAGGTACCACTAGTTCACTCCCCTTATAATCTCCAAAAAACGAAAACAACCAAATAAGTCACATATGAGATATAAATGATAATAACAAAAAACCAAAGAGTAAAAGAATTAATTCCCATGAAAACTTCATACTTTGAGTTCAAAAGAGATATCTTGAAAACTCTCACACCAACCTCTTGAGTCTCGACAATTCTATCTATAATCTACCATAAATATGCAAATTAAAAATGGAATTTTAAAGCCTATTCACTATTAAGAACTACGTTATGATGCCATTTATTACAAACCAACTCTAGGATAGCCATAAATTGGGAACATGGTGTAACACCATGATATTTTAGAATATTTATTTCTTTAAATAAATTGTATGTTTTTGATAACTTTTGTTACACACAACCTTGTGTCTAAATGAACCGTGATATAGTTAGCATTTATAACCTAAACATTGAATTAAAAAGTATGAATAAGAATAAACTCATTACAAATTTTTTTATAACGGTTTTTAATTTTTCTGAATTTATTTATTAATTCATAATAAATTAGTACTCAATTTTCATTAAAGTCAATTTATGATTTATAAATATGTTTTCTTCAAAAATGGTTATTATTTCATTTTATGCATGATGATTATAACTAATTTACAACATTTTCAAATTTAACAGGTAGAAATTAATATAGTTTTTAAAATAATTATGTCAATATTATCTTAGGGAAATTTTTTTATATTTTTTAAGAGGATTTATTTTTCATTAAAAAGTTAAAAATATCATTTTTATAGAAACTGTGATTTTTTTCAAGTAAATGTATTATTTTGTTTTGAATTTTATCTTATGTTAACATAGGATTTCATTAGATATAAATAATCTGATTAATTACATAATAATTATCATTATACTTTATTTTTTATACATTTATTTTTGGGCTAAGATAACATATATCAAAAAAAGGTTTTTATGAAATAATGTGTTTTTCTCTTAATAAATTTTATTAATCTTAAATTATTAATGTATTTATTGAAATTTATGTATTATATATTCAATAATATATTTTAACAATAATTTTATGGGTTTTACAAAGAAATGAATGTAAGTAAAATATGTATTATTCTCAAAGATTCTATTTTTCTAAAATGGGTTTTTTATTATGGGTTGCATGCTTATTAAAAACTAAATTATTAAAATTATAGAAAATGAATATGGTATAATATATTATATTTTTTTAATAGGAATAATTAATATTATATAATAGGTTCAACTTAATTTTTGGTCATAGTGAATAGTAAAAACAAATTTTGTTACCACAATTAAAGTTAGAATGGGTTTATCGGGGGGGGGGGGGGGGTTAAACCATGATATTAGGGTATGATTTCCAATCAATACAATATAATCACTATTTTATGAAGATATTTAATGTTTATATTATCATACCTTTTAATCCATATAAAATTGGATACACTTTCTCATAAAAGAGACCATATATAATTGAAATCTTAAAATAAATTCCACGCGTTTCCCTCCCCTCACTTTTAAAAGGGTACTAATAATCCTACCTTATTCACACATTTTTATCCTTATATATCATCTAATACATGATAATAATCCATAATATTATCCTAAAATTCATCCCAGATCTTCTTTCATTCTCTTAATACAAATCCTTCAAGGCTTAAGGTGTAAGCTAAAGGAGGTATCCCAAAGAAGAAGAATAAAACTTAACCAAACTATTTTAAATTTATTTTTTATTAAACATTATGTAAACATGTTTTATTCATAAAAATATGACTAATATAGTATCATAAATATAATTATATGTTATTTTTATAATTTAATAGCCATTCACCACCTCTTCTTAATCAAATGGGAGATGAAAGTATAGTTTGTGCGTATATGTTGACAACCACCTCCACGTAGCAATACAATTAATTTTACACCACCACATTTAATGAATTATTATTATAATGTGATTAATATTTATATATTATATTTATGATATAATTATTATTCTATAATTATATTACCATATCAACCTTTTTATATTCCAATCCATTGGTAAATGTTAACATCACATGTGTGTACGTGTGGACTTCCACCTCCATGAAGAGATGCAATTTGTTTATAATTTTATCTTTACACGGCCAGTACCAGGGATGGATTTATGAAAAAACAATATATTTATTATATAATTATATTCATGATATAATTTTATTTATGTAAGGAATAATTATCATTTACTTTTATTTATTTCCATCCATCAAAAACTAGAAACATCATTCGTGTGTGCATACGGATTGTAGTGTTCACAAAGTGATGTAACTCATTTTTAATAACTACTTAATATGAATGGTTATAAATATCTATATAATATATATATATATATGATATTTATATCATGATTAAAATTATTCATATAAATTAACCATGATAAATGTTCAAGGACCCGAACTTCCAAACTAAAACAAACATGATAAACAAAGTAGTTAAAACCCAGAATGACAACTTTAATAGAAAATTGTTAATTAATGGGATTTTAAGTGATATAAGTGGATTATATATGATTCAATATGTATGGATATTATCATATAATATAATTATAATAAATATAAATTTATTATTCTATTGGTTAGAGTGATTACGAATCAAGTTTGATATAATGTTAGGGTTTCATCCCATTTTTTCATCACTCAAACATGTTTTAATCTTATGGATGAATTTATTATCTATATAGTGTATATACTACCCAATAAATTATTTATGAATACTTATTTTATTAATTAAAGTTATTTATAGAACCTTATTATTTCCAAGCTTCCAATTCCTTTCTTAAAAAAATTACTAAAGCCATAGTTGTTTTTATCTCAATTCTATTTCATTGAGACAAAGTTTATATTTTGCATCTAATTAAATTTATAATTCATATATACTAATACATTTACTTTTTATCTCATTGATAATTAATAATTCATGTCATTTAATGTTACTACTAATATTATTTCATCTAAGGGGATTTTATTCAAAAGTTACTAAATTAGTAAGAGTTTATCATCTAAAATTTTCTTCTTTGTGACCCATGTTATGTTATACACCCGTATTATATTATGAGGTGAATATACTGAAAATTTGATAAATTTAATCATGAATATCCTTATTTTCATGGTGTTTAAACTTTCATTTGTTGTTATTTCATTCATGAGGTTCATTAATTGAAATGTACAAAAGAGGAAATGATTTTACATTATAATCTCAATTTGATCAGGACTATTTATGATTGAATTTAAAATTATACAATTATATGATATATAAGTCCAAAATTTATGTATTTTCTCATACCATAGTTATTTATATATTTTAAATGTTTTCCCTTCGTTTTAATCTCTTTATGTAATCAATATACCAAAAGAATGTTTTTATGGAAAACTGAAATTGTTTTTTTCCCTTTATTAAGAATACATTATTCCATGTCTATATTTTATTCAAGTTATTTTCAAGAATTATATTAATATTATCCAAATATTATTTAAAAATATAT
Source organism: Viscum album (assembly GCA_963277665.1). Lineage (NCBI taxonomy): Eukaryota > Viridiplantae > Streptophyta > Magnoliopsida > Santalales > Viscaceae > Viscum > Viscum album. The sequence continues at coordinate 220,065,016 of OY728163.1, forward strand.
TTAACCATATTTTAATTTTATTACCATGGTTTAAAAGAAAACTGTATATCATTTTCGAAATGTAGAATATTTTAATTTTTATCAAAATATGAAAAGCATTTTTGTTTAAGTAAACACCAGATGAATGAATTTCCTCAATATCATGAATAATATTTTCCTTTAACTTTGATCTATAAGTTTCCTTGATTATTTTAAAATAAATTTTTTTCATTAATATTGTTAAGACCTTTTGATTTGGAATAAGTTATTTAAAAATGAAAAGGGTATTTTCCTCAAGAAATGTTCTAGTGATATTTTAAAGGTATTTTTCATCTATAAAAACACAATTCAATGTTTCTTATACTTTAATTTGGATGTGATCCAATTTTAATGAATTTTTTCTTTCTCTAGATTTTTTATTTTTATGATGATCAAATTTTGATGAAACCAATTTTATTTTCCTTGGGTTATGATTTGATGTAATGATAAATGTTTTCATGATCTTATGTAATAATAATGAATAGATTATGATTACGTGGTGGGTGGTTCTCTTAGAAACCTAGGACATATGGTAGATTTTTAAATTAATTATGTTTAGTTCTATTATAAATCAAATATAGGTGGTTACATAAAAAAATAGATATAAGTGGATCCATTATATTCCTCCAAATCATTGGGAAATGATAAAATATTAAAGAAACTACTAAGAGAAAAAAAGTTAATAAACTCATAATAGATAAAGATGTTTAATATATGGAAGTTATTCCTAAGTGAATTTTGGAAATGAATGGGTATGAATTTTCATTATTGTACTTTTTCTACAATGTTAGTCTTGGGATTGAACCTTGACCAAGGAAGATATTTTCTTTGCTTATGTGAATGCCACATAACTATGTATTGTGGTTATGATTTTTCTCATGGATCATGGTTGATTAATTATGGATCCGCACTATTATGTCTTATATATTTTGATCAATAAAACTATATTTCACATTTCAAGATTATGATCTATGAATTTATGGGTATGATTTTCTAATGTTAAGATCATGTTATTATTCCATTATTTTTATATTATGATAAATTATAATCATTGATTAATATATATTGTGTTTACACTTACTAATAATTTAGTCTCTACATTTATTGTGTTTCCATACCCTAGTTTATGGAGAAAGGTTTTAAGCATGTTATGTCTATTAAGGCCTCTAGTTATAAAGAATATAATTAGAAATAATTTAGATAATTTATGTACCATTTTTTATAGATCTTGAACATAATTATTTTGTATAGTGAATGGGATGTTACCATACATCTGGTTTAGAAATATTATGATATATGATTAAGTTAACTCATATTTTCTTTATAAACCATTATGAAGTATTTGGATAGATAATGACCATGATTGAACTAGGTTAAACCTATGGTATCATCGGTTGAAAAGAAGGTTTCAAGGTTTATACATCCTATGAATTATTTTTCAGGATTAAATGATTACTCATTAATATTTTTTAAATAATGATTTTGGTATTGGTTAACGGATAGACCAGAAAGAACCATGTTAATGCTAAAAATAATGGATGATGTGATGATTTTCCTTATGAGAAGACAAATGAGATTGAATATGGAATGTGAAATATTATTATTCTACCCGACCATCTAGATCATTATATTATTAAAAACCTAAATTTAAGTTATTTAATGAATAAACCATATAATAGAATAATGGAGATTCAGTAAGATCATAGAGTAAAGAAGATTTAGCTTTCGATATATTGAGAATGGGTGACGAAGCCCCCGAGGAAATGACTCAATGGAAAAATGAATATGTTTTGGGTATGGAAAATAAGAACATTGAGAAAATTTATATGAAAATATGAAATGTTTAGTTAATATAATATATGATAATAATGATTTCATTAAGGTGTCCATTAATATTAAATGTTTTAAATGTGGAAAGTTTGTTTATTACAAAAATTGATGTCTTAGGGGTAAAAATAGAGAATATGATTTACAAGGTTTTTGGAGTAAAGGTTTTATTGTTGATGATGAAGAGAATATGACTGAAATATTAAAGTTATGGATTGTTTTAATAGTATTACTTATTTTAAAAGTAAGAAATATGATTAAGTTGAGGTTGATTAATATTAATAAATTATTAATATTTAATATTTTAGGAAGGAAGTATTAAGGAATAAGATGACGATTTAAGGATAATGTTTTATGAATGAAGTAGAATGATTAGAGTATTTATATATTAAGATATTAGAATTATATTATCTAAGTGTTTTATCAATGATATTATAGTTGTTAGAATAATGAAATTTCTAAGGAATTATCTGTATTAGTTTTACTTTGAAATTATATATTGAGGTGATCATATTTATTTAGGATAAATAGTTGATAGATATTGATATAGTAAATTGTATAATATTAGTGATCTTGAAATTTATTATTAAATATATAAAATAGTGATATATGTTATCATTTTTGATTTTATTATAATTATGGATTTATGGAATATATTTGATATTCTATGATTTTGTCTTAAGATTAAGGATACAATTAATTTCTAGGATGCATATATGTTTTCATTGAGGTTTTATGGTGATTCAGGTTATTAGCATGTTTTAAGAGAATATTTGATCAATGTATTCAATTAATTGATATGTGGAGTTAAAAGAAACTTTAGGTTTTATAAATATTAATATTGATTGATTTTGGAAGTTTTGTGACATTTTTTCAAATATTTTGGGTTTCAAAAATTTTCCTGACATATTTTGGAGGAGTTTTAAGGTTAACTATTTATGGAATGGTTTACATTGAAATTTGGGTGTTATTATTTAAGTTTTAGATATTAACATATTATTTCACCATATGAAGATTTATCCAAATTGAATAATTATTTTTTAACCATTTTGGTTTCGGTAAATATCTAGAGATAGATGGATTGAAATGGTGTTGTCCCAATATGATTATGAAGAAGAAACAAGATGTGGGGGGGGGGGGGGGGAATTGAATCCACTTAAAAATCATCAAAAATTTAAATCGTCTATCATTAAATAAATCAATATTTTTCTTTAATCTTAATATTTATTAATATAGAAATAATAAATTGAAAAAAAAATTAGAGATGATGAAGTATAGTTCTTTTGGGAATAGATATCCCCAAGTATGCTCCACTAGAACTCTCTCAAAGAGCTTAGTGATTATCACTCAGCAATTCCTCTTACTTGGATACCTTAAAAACTTAGTGAAGGTAGTTGAAACATTATAACAGGATAGGTTATTTTATAAGTAACCTTGTAATATTAGTCCTATATGATTAAACTCTACCATTAAAGTCTATTTGTAGTTTTAACTTCAGTAGAAATAGATAAGATATAGAAATATTGAACATCTTTAGCTCACAATTTTCTCCACAATTGGCATATGGTTGTATCATTAACCAATCTCAAAAATAGCTAATAAATCATTAACGAAAGTATGACTCCCTGAATTAGAGTTTAAATGAAAAAAGAATGTTATTTTTTTTGTTTTTATCAATAGTCTTATCATTGTGATAGAATTCCTTTAATATTATTACCATCTTCATTCTGAATTTATAATAATAATTTTCAATCCATTACAAACTACGTATCAATCTTCCATAATTTAAAAATAACCAAGTCAAAGGTATTCAATAATTTTCTCCATAATTATAACACAACTATAGAAACATTGCTAAAAAAATTCTTAAGGTAATAATATTAACTAACAAATATTTCTATTTTATAATTCTAATATTTTATTGGTGCTTCAAGAAAATCTCCAAGTTTAATCTAAACATGGCCATTTAAAAATTTAAAAAAAAATTAATTTTAATTTACATAAATATATCCTTGAGTGATTATTTTATAATTATATAATTTATCCACAATAAATCATATTGATATTAAAATTTTAAATTAGAATACAATTTCTAATAAACGTCTCTAGATGTATCTGCACTAAATTATACACATTGAATCTGGTCAAGAAATAATATCCTAAAAAATATATTTAAAATATTATAATAAATTCAAATTAAAATCTTGAATTTTAATTCAAAACATTAACTTCCCCATAAAATCTCTAATATTTTTCCTATTGAAATATTCCATAATTTCTTCAATTAATGTGCTCTTAAAAATTCAAATATTCAAATTTAAATTTTGAACATAGTCTTAAAAATTGTCTCCATAATAATCTCTATGAAAATATCGCATGAGAATAAATTGATTTATTTTTAATATTCCTATTCAGACATTGGAATTTGACATTCAAAGACCTAGTAAATTATCCCATAGTTATCTCACATGATTATTTTAAAAAATTCTCAAAAATATGATGTCACATGATTCAGTCAGTTTTTAGATCCACTAAAAACCCAATTTTACATTATGTCCAGAGGAATTATGTTTAATTTTTTTTAATAAATTTATAATGCATTAATAAAAAAAATTATTCAAAATGTTTTATCTTGAGATATCAACAAAAATTAGTATGCCAAAAGTTTTTTAAATCTTTAGAATTACAGAAAGTTTGTTGTGACTTTGATAAATATTTAAACCACCAAAATGACCGTTTCAACCATCCTTTTAGTCTAATAAAAATTTAATTAATATTCATATCTATCCATATCAATAAATATCACACAATTTTGGGGCCTTGATCTTAGGATATGAACAAAATACTGAGAGATAATAAATTTAAAACCACTTAATGAGTAAAGATAAATACCATAGGCGTAATTATATTTAAATTTTGAAATATAATTTATAATTCCCCAGTGATTTATTCCTTAAGAGATAATAAAATAATATGAATAATATAATCTTCATCAAACCTTAATAATTACTGTAGCGATGTTAGATAACATTTATATACTATAGAATTCAAATAAATATTCCCGAAAACATGAGGTATATCACCAACACGAGGATCTGAAATGTTAGGTATATTCTAAATGCATGGTTCCAAATGTGAGGTTCATCCCAAAAATGAAGTTCCAAAATTGAGGCTCATTCCAAACATGAGGTTCCCAAATGTGAGGATGATTCCAAATGTGAGGTCCCAAATGTGAGGATGGTTCCCAATGTGGGGTCGCAAATATTGGGTTTCCGACTTCTAAATGTGGGGTTCAATCCCAACATAGGGATTATTTCTTTTGGAAGAATATAATTTTTACCCAAACAAATAAATAATGGTATATTTACATTGATAATTTCTTAACATAAAAGTGAGAGTAACAACATAATAAAAATAAAATAATGAATGATCAAGAACAATAAATAATAAATATTAAAAATGAATAATTAAAAATGAATAATATTATGAAGAATAAATAGATAATAAATTTTAAAGATTGTAATTATTAAAATATAAATAATTAGTGTTTTATTAATTATAAAGATAATATAACTAATAAGGGTTTAAGTAATTTTAAAAATAATAAAAAAATAAATATGGGTTTTAGTAATTATCAAAAAAATTAAATCACATGGATCCACTAAATAATTTTCATCATTTTATTGATCTTATGATCTATTAAAAGTTAATTTTATTACTTTATTAATGAAAATTTTATTATGAACATTTATTTCTCAGAGAATGAGATAATATAAAAGTGTACATTGATCAAAGAACAACCAAAGTATGAAATTATGCTTATGAAATGGAATGAAATCAAGTTAGTATTTGTTCTCATATTCCATGGTAAAATAATTCCTCAACTTTACAAAAAAGTATATTCAAAATGGAAATGTTTTACTTTTAACATCTATTTCAAAATAGTTGATGTTCATTCTCATCCCTCACTGATTTATGATTTTATGGTCATTAATTATCTCATGCCCATTTTCAATTTCACTCCCTATTATTATTTATAAATTATCTTTCCCTTGAATGTCTATAGTTTTACTTTCGGAAAATGTTCTCCATAAATGGTAACTTGATTATGTGTTATTTAAGGCATCCTTTTTTTCCCACTTACTCTTTCAAAGGATGTTTTACTATTTATTTTCACTCTATTGATTTTTAATAAAATAAATTTCAAATATCAAACTTTTTATTACTAAGATTTGAATTTTGGGCATGTAATTTATTTAAGGGGGAGAATTTAACACCTTGGGATTTTTGAATTTTTTTTCTTTAAAGAAAATGTAATTGTTCGATAGATTTCCTAACAAAAATATCCATGTCTAAATTAACCATGATATAGTAACACTTTATAAACAAGTAATTCAGTTGAAAGGAATAAATATTAATAAAAAAACTATGAAAAATATATATAGTCATTTCAAATAATGTAAATTTAGTGATTAATGAATAATAAATAGGTAATAAATTTTCATTCGCCATTTTTATTCTTTAAAAATATGTTTTCTTGAAAAATGGTTTTTATTTAATTTTTTTCATGAACATTATAATAAATTTCTACCATTTTTAAATTGTATTTGAAAAAGTTATTATCATTTTTGAAATTATCATGTCAATATTAAATTTTGGTGTAAATTAGTGTTTTTCTAAAAATATTTATTTTTCAATGAAAAGAGAAAAATAACAAGTATAAGAATTGTTTGAGTTTAATAATAGTGTACTAATTGAATAATATAGGATGTAAGGACACCATCAATAAATTATTTTAATTATAAGATGGATATTTTTTTGAATTGTTACTGTTGAATTTTTATGTTGCAATTAAATTTATTTTTTTGAATTATATATAGGATTTCATTATTTCTTATAGGCATACTATTGGTTGATCCTATGAATTTAATTGTATTTATTGGCTTGATTTTCCTTGTTTACATGTGGAGTTTTGTGGGATTTTTATATCCAATTAATTTAATTGTTTATCTAATCTTTTTTTCTTATTTATTTGTGGGTTGAATCGATGTGTTTTAATAGTGCATATGAGACCTCCCAACACAATTTTAGTGTGTTTCCTTACAAATTTTTTTTAGCTATCCCAAATTTGAGATGATATTTTTCTTATCTATTTGGACTATCTTTGGGAACATTATGTCCCCTAGAGCTAAGTCAGTTTTGGTATGAGAACATACAATTTAATCATATCCATCCCCACATCTTATATTATTCATCCTCTCCTGCCTCATCCATCACTGCACTTTGGAGTTATGATTTCTAAACTTCTTCAACATTCGATATTCAATTTGAATTTTTCATTTGATCTGGTTTTTATTATAAAGTGATAGAGGGGGAACTAATGGTTCTCATTGAGATCTTGAGAGAAATATGAGGGAGTTAGGTCTTTCAGCTCTCCTTTTTTATAGGAAATTCATATCATCGATATACTTCTGTTAGACCCTTGTTCTAGTAGAGACAATGAGTTCATAGAAGTGTGACAAAAACAATATGAGCTAAGTTGTTTCATATGTAAAACCTTGGATCTTATTCAGATTCCAATGTAGTAATTTATCCTTGTAAGATAATTATTTTCTATTCTTGATTTCTATTTATATATCATTTAGCTTGTGTGTGTATATGATTCTTTCCAAGAGTGAATGGTGGTAACACCTCATAAAAAATTTGACCACCTACACAAGGTTTATTAAGAAAAACCTCCTCAAATAGTTTATTTGGTATTGTTTCCAATAAAGTGTGTATTCATTTTCAGGTTTTTTTGAGTAATAACGTTTTACTAGGGTAATTTTCTCACTTTGCACATAGGATCAGCCCAATTTGAAGCACATTATATATTAGTCTATATTGATTTTTTTGTTTCTAAAGAATGGCCATTTAGTTATTTTGATAAAATGAAATCACTATTTTTAAATAAAAAACTTATTTATCTAATCATTTTTTTCCATTTCATTAAATAATAGATATTTTCTATTATTAAGGACATCTATATCAATTTTATCCCCCAAAATAAGGGGTGCATTTAAATTGGAGGTGCCCTTCTATAGTTGGGAGGGGGAGTGGCTAGTGATTTCCAGGAATATCTAAGATTTCTTTTACCATATACTTAATTTCTGTATTTTCTAGTGATACATCTATAGTTGATATTTATGTTTAGTGTAGGAATTGTAGTTAATTGAATATATTAATATTAAACTACAACAAGTGTGAAATATATGATTAAGTCTTTAAAATATAATCTCTATCATATTGGTTAGTGAATAGTTAATCTATGATGTGAGAAATGCAACGAGAGTGGAATCTTATATAAAAACATTGAAAATATGTTCACTTTTACTTGAAAGTGAAATTTGAGTGTGAATTAAATTATGGGACTGAACTGACATGATATAGACAAGGAAAATCATTTATATCTTGGTATGGGTAGTTTAGGGACAAAAAAAATACACAAGTATTTTTAACAACCACCCCCATTAGGGATTGACAAAAGTAAACTGAATTCCTAAACTAAGAAAGACTATAATAGTTCTAACACCATTGGGTGCCTTTACTTCATATTCTTTAATTATGTTAGAGTAAAATTTCAAAGGGATGTAAAATCCGTTTTGGATGTCATTTTAATTTTTTATGAGAGAATTTATATGGGAATAATATGGGTTATAGATAATTTTACCGTGAATAGTTAGAAGAATTAGGTTTGTTTCATTGATTTAAAATTTCTATATAACTATTTTCCACTCTAGTGAAAATGAGTCTCTTAGTTAAAAATTTTAGGTTATGTCACTACTAGAAATATCACCTTTCCCAAGGCTTCGATACCAACGGTTTTTAAAAACCGTTGGTATAGGTCTCATTTCCCAACGGTTTGGCCAAACCATTGGGAAAGCCCACTTTGAGATCACTTTTCCCAACGGTTTTCTAAAACCGTTGGGAAAGGGTACCACTTTTCCCAACAGTTTGGCCAAAACATTGGGAAAGGGTACTTTGTGGCCACTTTTCCCAACGGTTTTGCCAAACCGTTGGGAAAGGGTACTTTGTGGCCACTTTACCCAACAGTTTGGCCAAACCGTTGGGAAAGGGTACTTTGTGGCCACTTTTCCCAATGGTTTGGCCAAACTGTTGGGAAAAGTCCCCCATCAACCAACAAATAGTCTATAATCAAATGAAAATAGATTACCTATACCAACAGTTGTTAAAACCGTTGGTATAGGTCTATACCAACGGTTTTGACAACCGTTGGTATAGGTCCTTTGATTTTTTATCCAATATTCTTACCGCGAACATTATATAAATAAAAATTTAAAATAATAATGATAATATATATACATATTGATGAAATTATATTAAAAAAAGTCATGCTAGGTTAGTGGTTAGGTCGTCGAAAGATAAACTAGAGGTCCTGGGATCAAATCTCACTGATTTTTTTTGAAATACATATACCAACGGTTTTATGGAACCGTTGTTATAGATTTTAATATTACTTACTCCTACTGTTTTCAAAACCATTGGAATAGGTCTTTACCAACAGTTTTCCCAAAACCGTTGGTATAGAACTATCCCAACGTCTTACTTCCCCACGGTTCTCCAAACCATTGGTATAGGATATACCAACAGTTTGGAGGCCTATACCAACAGTTACAAACCGTTGGTATAGGGTATTTTTCCAGTAGTGTGTGCACTTTATACTATATAACCACTTATCTCAAACACATGTTCACACCATGTTTTCATTATTTTATCATATGAAAACAACTAAAATTAAAATTATTATCTAGTATTATACATATAGAGATGACTAATATACAAATTAGTATTATGTTGTGATGATCCTGTTCACTTATTGGGGAATGGGTATATATAACTATGCTATTTCTTTAATACAATTTCCGCTATTTTTGAAGATAAGTGTTTGAGGTTACATGAGTTTTTAGGGAAATATAAAACAAAAAATATAAAATGATCATCTTTATTTTCATATTTTTTTATTAAATTTATTATTTTATTATTCATTGGTTATTATTTTATACATATAATTCTTCACACCATTCCAGTATTTCACTGTTTTTTTATTATAGGATATGGACATTCTAGGTTGGATAGAGCTATAAGATAACATTTCCAATGTATGTTATAACTTTGGAAATCCATTTTGGCACTATAATTGATCATAGATAAGGAAACCAATGAAAAAGGATGTCTAAAGTGAAGAAAAATAATGGTAAGAAGTGAAAGTGGATATAGTTGAGTTGGCTATAAGCCATGAGAAAAATGAATCAGCTGATAAGGACTCCTAAAATTCATCACCACCCTTCCTAGTCTTTCATATTATTTATATCATTAAGGAGAAGTTGGGAATTTTATATTACATGAGATATTTGGAACTCCAAGTTTCCCCTAAAATATATCAATTTTAGTTTCCAACCATTGATTCTCTTTATCATACCTATAAGATTGTATGACTTCCTTAGTCCTCTAGTTTATCATTTAGTGGTGTTAGTAGTGTTAGTGTGGATATTGTAGGTGGATTGGGGGTTAAATGTTGAGTTTTTTTATTCAATCCAAGACACTTGTTTTGAGAAGTATTGTGCCATTTTAGAGGGAGTGGTATGATTTTAGTCATGGTGGTCTATCTATTTTAGTGGTTTTGAGAAGTTGAGGTTTAGAATTCCTATTTTTCATGATGTCCATTCCATGGTGGTGGTATGCACCGTAAAGGTAGGCATTAGGGAAAGTGTGGTTCCTTGAGGTTATGAGTGAAATTCCTTTAAGAATCTATGAGAGAAGAAGTGACCCTTTAAAAGGGCATAGAGGTGTTATTTCATTCTCATGATATTTATATTCTATAGTTGGGATGTTAAGGTCTAATTGAAATTATGAGGGTGATCCTTCTACTCCATGGTGGTTCTTTTTTCAAATTGAGGTCTACATATGGAATGCATGTTTAAAAGGGAGTTACTCCAAGGTAGTGGTTGAAATCATTTTTAAAATGAAAAAAACTAGAAGATATTTTTAAATATATTTTCATTTGGAATTCAATGTAATTTAGAAGTAATTTTGATAACACTACTATTCCTCAGTGGTGTATTCATCATATTGGGGTGCAGTCAGAAAAAATTCTATTAGAAACATGGGTTTGGTTCCAAGTAATTAATCATTATTTATTTTATTAATGTACATAAAGTTATTGGGTTATTTTTTGGATGTTTTGGAAGAGTTTAAAATTTTTGGTGATTTTATAGAGGTGAAAAATTTGAGCATGGTTAGAAGAAACCATAAAACACCTCTAAGAAGCTATGTAAGGGAAAACAAGGTTAACTGGATAGGTGCACAGCTGGTGCATAGTTTGGCTAAACTGGAAAACCACCCAAGTGAAACCATGAAAAGTGAGAAAGAGGGGTTTAACATGGTTGGATCATGGCTAGGAAAAATGTGTGATCTGGACATGTGAGGGGTGGTTGTAGGTCTTAGATACTGCAAAGTTTTTGCATAGTTTTCCTAACTGTGCACCTGAACCCTGAAACATTAAAATTAGATCTGGATATTTTAGATCTAATATATTTTATCCTTGTCATGACCCTTCCCCCGAGGCCCGTTTCATTAATCCCCCAAGCCCACCTCCTGAAGGCCTAGGGTTGGCGTCTAGTGCTGAAGGCATCAACCTGCAAGTGGGAGGAATTTTCCTGAGTACTTGTACACATGCATATACAACCACAACCAAAGAAAACTAAAAAAGATAATATGCCTGACACTAAACAACCACTGAGTGTAAAGGTACAACTTAAAGTAAATGGGATATTATAAAAACCCAATAAATGAAAAATACAAAAATAGAAAGTACAAGATCGATGGAAAGACATCTACAGAAAATCCCACATGATGGGTAAGTATAGAGTATCTATTGGAAGAAGTAGAAGCATGTCCTGCCAACCTAATCTCATAGGGCACCACTTGGTCCTGGGACACCAAGTCATCTGCCAAGTCTTCAGTCATTTGTACTAGACACAACTTGTGAAGGAAAAGCTCATGCAAGGGTGAGTAACAGATTACATAGTAGGAACCTCAAAACAACAAGGAAAGAACAAAAATCAATCCATAAGAAAAAAATCAAGCATGATCATGAAGCGTGATAAAGAAGAAATACATCTCACACTAGGTATAATTTTGTGTATGGAAAGTAGGAGTATCAGTAATATCACTGAACACCTTGGGATGCTGGAGTACTCCTCCCCAAAGAGTACCATGGGTATGCTGGGTCACACAGTGCCACTCCCCATCGTGGGACTCCTAGGTCCCATAGATCCATTTCACCTTAAACTTGGACTATTGTGGTACTCATCCCTGATGATTACTATGGGTATAATGGGTTGCATAGAGCCGCTCCCCACCGTGAGCATGCTGGGTCACATAGAGCCACTTCTAACCTTGGACATCATACTGAGGTACTCCTCCCCATCGAGTACCGTGGGTTTGCTGGGTCACACAGAGCCTCTCCCAAACATGGGCTTGTCAGGTAACATAGAGCCACTTCCCACTAGGATATCATAGCTGATCCACATAGTGTCGCTTTTCATCATGCTTGACGTCTTAGTGAGTAGTAGGATCTCCTCATGTAGTGCGTTTGATTCTAGGAGAACCAATCCTCAATCCATTCATCATTTTCCAACTTCCATTAAAGACTCAATAAATTAGGAAAAATATAAGCCTTATCATTTTTGTTCCAATTCCACAAATGAATCATCAATCGGATGACCAGTTTGAAAGATATAGAAATTTTTCTAAAAAGGGGTTGGTTGGGTCCAGGTCCGGTCCGACCCAATCGGGCCGACCCAACCTGGCCTGGGTTCCACCAACCCGAACTGGATCTAGCTCAGCTTGGGTCTAGACCATGCAATACCCGGTCCACCATAGTAAAACTGGTTTCATCCTCCAACCTAGATGTTTAACACGTTTGGGGAGTGCCATTATGCGGCAAGTGAAACCCCCCCACCCGGGTTTTCTACATGCGGTCTGGGGATTTCATGCTATGAGGAACCATGACTCACAACCGTGGGCTCTTCCATCAACATGGACTAGGGACTATGTCCCTACCTTTTACTGCTGGCCTGAACACCAGCGGATCGTGCCACTTTGCTGCAACACGTGCAGGCCACGACTGCCTCCTCCAGCATGTCATCATAGCATGCCAGTGGGTTCTTCCACGAACCACCGGGTCCACTTCGGTGGTCTATTGTTTTTGTTGTCTGTGCCTCCGACCTCCGTGGGTCTCCCCCTTTCTTTGTAAGGCCTCAAAGCCACTTTACTATCATTTAGAGGTTTTTCTATGAAGAATGCACAAGGAGAAGGGGCTTGCGCCTTGTTCGAGTCAGACCACGCCCTCCACATTAGAGTTTAAATGGGTGGTGGGGGTGGGATTGAAGTTATATCAAACAAATAATTAACAGTCAGTACAAAAAGCCCAAAGAAAAGTTTACTCCAATAAGAACGAGCGATCTGTAGATCAACCTATTTGTGGGTTGATCCATGTTTGTCCTTTCAGAATAATGAATGGGGAAACTTAAAACAAAAACAAACACCTACCTCATTGGAGTTTGTCATTTAAGGGATCTATTAGCGGGGAGTCAAGTTCTTCTGGCGTTTGATGCTCTCTGGTCCTGCTCTTAGAGGTGCGTCGATGACATTGGTGAGTTTCCAGCGTTCTTCATTAATCATTTGAGATAATTATCACCATATGTTTGTCATAGAAATCCAACCCTTTGATCCTCATTTTTATAACACGTTAACCCATTACAATAAGACAGGTCACAATGTTTCTGTTATGCTACGTCATCACGTCGTTACTATTTACTTAACACATAGTGACACTACATGTTTACGAGCCAGAAATGATATTTATTTAATGAGACTCATCATTGATTTGTTGCCGCACCTCAGCACTACCGTTCCACCTCCCAACGGTTGGGAAAAAATAAAATAACTTTTTCTGTTATTTTATTTTTTTCAAAAATTCCTAAAATCAAATTTTTCAGTGGATTCCTGCCGGCTGAAGTTTTTTCCATTCTAGGTGAATCCTGCCATCATGAGTTCAACGATGCCCTCTGATTTTTGATTCGAGCACCAGTTTAAAAGTTAGAAAAACCCACTCGCAAGTTTGTTTAAATGAATTAAAAAAGTTTAAAATTTCATTTCGGGATCACGAAGACTCAGAATCAGGTGCCTTAAAGGCATCTGGTCTTGAAATAATTCTATATAGTTAAAAAAAATTACACAAAAATTCTAGGACATTAAATTACCCTTACCTTTAGGGATTTACGACCTCATAAACCAAAACCAAGCTAAATGAACAAATGGTGGTATTGAGCATGAATTTGCACCTCCCACTCTCATGTTACCTCCTTGAGATTCCTATGATTCCACTGATCATGCACCAATATAATAGACCATCCATAAAGGAACCGCTTTCATAAACCCTCTATCTCTACTGGGAACTCTTCAAACATTTCCCCATCATCAATGTCTATCTTGCTGCAGTCGATGACATGCGATAAATCATGCATGTACCTCCTTAGGTGCGACACATGGAAAACATAATCCACCCACTGCTTCTATGGGTGGAGATATAAGATGTATACCACCTTGAAAACTTCGTTAAGAATATGGAAAGGTCATATTAACCTCAGAAATAACTTTCCACCCCGACCAAATCTCTGCAATCCCTGTCGGGGTGAGACCCGAAGGAACACACGGTCTCCCTCCTAGAACTCCAAGGGCCTCCATATACTATCCTCATATGATTTATATCTTCTATTTACAGTATTCATCCACTCATGGATGATTTTCATCTTCTCAGCGGTAGACCGTACCAACTCTGGACCCATGAGTGCTGACTCTCCCGGGTCTGTCCAGCATAGAGGTGATCTTCATGGCCGCCTGTACAATGCCTCATATGGTTCCATGCTGATGAAGCTAATATTTTCACATATTTTATACTGTAATTTAATGTTTATAAACCCACCATAGTGTTATTTAATGGGAAATTGTTACATATTTTGGTTTTGGTGTTATTTTGAGCTTAAATGCAAAAATGTCCTAATTCTGCAATTCTAATAGATTTTTATCACATGGGTATTTTGGTCATTTATCATAAAATATACTTCCAAATTCTCTGATTACAATTTTTTTGAAACCTTATTTTATTTCCTTAAACTTTTTCTTCAGGACTAGGGGCTGAATCGATATTCTAGAGGCCGTAAAAAATCTATGAAGTGAAATTTTTTCTGGGCCGACTGCATGGACCCCACCTCAGTAATAGAAACATAATTCGGCCTAAACTCCTCCAAATGATGGGATTCGACTTGGATATGAAAGAGGACTCCCAGAATCATTCCCAATATTAATTTCAAGCCGTTTTCAATCCGTTTTGGTTGCAATTGAATGATAGTGTTTTGGAGGAAGCTTCCAGGAAGCTTCATCCAGAGAAAGTGATCGATAATAAAAAAATCATAACTCCTTTAAGAAGAGTCCAATAAATATGAAATTTTGAGGGTGGACGCCCAACACATTTATGAACAATATTTAGGAAGAGGACCATGCGTGAAGTGTCCAATTATTAGGTTGAAAATGTGACAGAGTTTTGATGATGAAATCTACCTATAAAAGGAGAGGAGCTCCTACCTCTCAAGGCATTCTATTCTTTCCCAAAACCATTATAGGGACGTCTGGACCAGAGGGATCTGAGTTAGAGATTGAATTATGGAGAAGATGAGTTCCATTGATAATTAAGCCATGATGGGATAAACTCCAAGTAGTTTTGGGTGGCGATGGTCCAAGGACATTTACCCCTTTTGAGTTTGTGGTTTTCATTGTAAACACTTTTCATTTAAATAATCCTAGAATTTGTTCTCAAGATTGAACAAAGTATCTTCTCTCCTGTTTTAATTTTAATCTATTTTGTTCTATGAATTTTTATCAAATTATTACTGTAAAATAGTTTTCTTGTTGTTTAAATTTATTTGGGAGAGGTCTCTCCATTGAGCACAACATGTTCAACTGGTTTCATTTTCTTGGAGGTCTTTGGGAAATTGGATCACATTAATGAGTGGATAAACACCCATATTTAAGGTCTTGATATGGTTTATGGTCAATATAGGTGTATAACATGAGGTCATTAGTTATACATTGGATAATTTAATTAGAAGCAAACTGTCGACAATGATAAAGGGAATGTCTGAAGATCTAAGCTTGTCCACCACTTCCTTCTCTAGTTTGTTTTCTCAGTTAGGTTTTCTTTGGATTTCTAATCTATAATTATTAATAAATTATTAATTTATTAGTTTAGTTTGTTTCAATACACCCCCATATATATTGTATATGTTAGTTTTATATTATTTATTTTATAATAGTGACAATAGGAAGATAGTGTGTTGCAAGCGGCCTCCTTGTGATTGACCCTAGGTTGTGCCACTATGGTACACTCTTAGGAAAATAAGAATTTAATTAATTAGGGTAAAGCAACTGAAATACCTTCCATCAATTTGGAACCGTTTCTGGGGAGGCCAATATCTTTTACACATTGTTTTAAAAAAACAAATAAAAAAACAAATAAAAAAAACGATTTCATTGCATATTATTCTTTAGGCCATGGGCTATTCTAGTAATTTTTCATATGGATGGCCTATTAATGACATGCATATCAAGGAGTAATTTTTTGAAATTAAAATTTCACAAAATTAACATTAATTGCAAGAAACTTCCTTGATAATTCAAGAGAATTCAAGAGTGCTGGAAAAGGAAAGCAAGATCGTGGCATCGCTGGTCACCCAATTTGAGGAAGTAAAAGTCTTATGGATGGAACAACAACAAAGACAAGCCGAGGAGAATGAAATGATTGTTCCACATATATTTAAAGAAGAAATCATAGAGGTTTAATAAATTCTCAAAGGTCCAGTTCCCTGTCCAAAAGATGAGTTACCATCTGCCTTGCATGAAGAAAAGGAGCCTAAAGCTGAAATTTATGAGGGAGATTTAATTTCTAAGCCTTCTATTTATAAAAATTTAGTTGATTCTGAATTTAAAACTAATTTCCCTTGTGAATATATTGTAGATTAAGCATCAATACTGCAGGATCTGGATGAAGAGGATGAAGTTCCTTGTGTTGATGATATAATGGAAGAGCCATTCGAGTTGTGGATTGGTGCATTTGAGGATGATGACACGATATAAGAAATCCATGTAGAATCAATTGAAGATATTAAACCAGAAGAGAATTCACATCCCAGTCTACTATATCTACCACCATTGGACACCACTCCTCCACATGAACAAACCAGGGAGCACCCCTACATCCTTTTCCCTCCCCCTCTTAATATCAAATTCTATTTTTCATCACTTCTAGGGGTTGGGGATATTTATCTTTTCTTTGGGGGTTCTCACTTCTAGAATCCACATATGGATGTAAGGATAAATAATGTGTGGTGGTTTCTAAGAAAGAAACCCCATTCACCTTTGGAATGTGGTTAACCTGCTGCAACTGTGTAACGAGGGGAAGTAAAAACCTAGCACCCGCTTGGGGGTCAAACCATGCATTATCCCTCATCTTTCCCCTTTCTATTTATTTTTATTTATTTTTATAAAGCTCTTCATTATTTATTTCATTGTAGGAAGAAGTGGTGCCAACTAGGATCTTAACTCAATGCTGCTGCTAAAAAAAAATAAAGTCAGGTTGTGTCTTTCCTTCTATTTAGTTTTTCTTCCCTTATTTATATTTTTTCGAGATAAAATGAAGGGTAGTGAAATTTAAGAGTGGGGGGACTGTCGACCTGCTTAGTTGTTTTTGTGTGCTTTCATTTTTTTGAAACCTATAGATTTAATGATAATTCTGATCACATTTCACACAATAATTGATTTTGATAAAATTGAAATGATTTTTGAAAAAAAGGATTTTAAATGATCATTGATGTGAATTTTTTTCCTTAAGTTGGATTTTCAATAATTTTTATGAGTTTAACTGAATTTTGAAATCCATGGCCCTGAAACACTGACTCAAAATATTTTTCTTGTCCTGTGAGGTATTGTAAAAAACTTTTACATATTATTTCTAATACCCACACTTTCTTGAGGGAAACTTGGATTTTGTGTGAGAACCAGAATTTGTGATTTTTCTCTTTTGAAGATTTGGATTTCATGGAATGTTTTTAATATGATTGAGGCACCAATTTGGCTAGACACATATTATCCTAAGACCTACCTTTACATTTATCCTTCATTATCCCTTAGATGCAATGAATTTCCTTATAGGTTTAAGCCACAGTACAAGCTAATTTATCCCTACCTACCCATTCTCTTGGTATTGTTGCATGTATATTTCAAGTTTGAGTGTGGGGGAAGGGCCTTTCGTGTGTGTTCGTTGGGATGTGTTTCATTTATTGGTGTAGTGAGGTGTACATCAACATTTTGCGCAACGAAATAATTGGGAATGATTCATAATTTAATTATTATTAATTTTTCTCATTCGGTTCTCCATAAAAAAAACAAAAAGTTGTGCCTTTCTGGAGCTTTACAAAAAGAGAACATAAAGTTGTGCCCTTTTGGAGCTTTACAAAAAAAATAAAATGGGGAGAACTTGGATGATATAATATCTTGAAATTATTTATTGGATCATGTACCATGTAAAATAATTGGGGGTGGTGTTTTGTTACACATTCTCACGGTGGATTGAGTGAGGAATTTTCTGTCTTTCTACTTGATTATTCATGTATTGTACCTAAGAGTCAAACCTTCTCTTTCTACCCTTCAACTTTTAAATCATTTACCCACCAACCCAAAGCCACAGATTCATTTGAACCTTTGATGAAATCCTTCATGATTGAATTCATTTTTAGGTTTCACGCTGTGGAGAAATGATAATAGTCACAAGCCTATGGTGATACATGAAACTTTCAAGTATGTGCATAACTCCTGAATTAATTTCTCTTGAGTAAAGAGTGACATAAAAGTCAATGTGAGGTAGGTTGTGATTGAGTCATGGATGGATTTATGAGGTTGAAAAAATTTAAATTTTTGGAATGAAAATAAAAGGAAATTGTTTTTCATAGAAGAGAAAAGATTAAATTCTGTTTCTGATAAGATCATGGATGTTTTCCCATTTTTGATTGTTGTGTGAATTTTGATTTGAATTTACGATAATTACTCAGGAGTGCAATTCTTAAGTGTGGGGGATTGATGAAGCTAATATTTTCAAATATTTTATACTTTAATTTAATGTTTATAAACCCACCATAATGTTATTTAATGGGAAATTTTTACATATTTAGTTTTTGGTGTTATTTTGATCTTAAATGAAAAAATGGCCTAATTATGCAATTTCAACAGATTTTTATCATAGGGGTATTTTGGTCATTTCTCATAAAATATATTTCCAAATTCTCTGATTCTAATTTTTTTAAACCTTATTTTATTTCCTTAAACTTTCTATTTATGACCAGGGGATGAATCGATATTCTAGAGGTCGTAAAAAATCAATGAAGTGAAAGATTTTTCCGGGCGGACTGCATGGACCCCACCTCATTAATGGAAACATAATTCGGCCTAAACTCCTCCAAATGATGGGATTCTACTTGAATATGAAATAGGACTCCCCTAATAATTACCAAAATGAATTTCATTCTGTTTGGAATCCGTTTTGGTTGCCATTGAATGATAGAGTTTTGAAGGAAGCTTCCAGGAAGTTTCATCCAGAGAAAGTAATCAACAATAAAAAAATCATAACTCCTTTAAGACGCGTCCAATGAATTTGAAATTTGGAGGCTGGTCAACCAACACATTTTGGAACAATATTTATGAAGAGGTACATGCGTGAATTGGCCATTTAATTGTTCGAAAGCATGAAAACCTTTTGATGATGAAATATTCCTATAAAAGGAGAGGATCTCCTACCTCTCAAGGCATTCCATTCTTTCCCAAAACCATTCTGGGGACATCTGGACCAGAGGGAGCTGGGTTAGAGATTCCATTATCGAGAAGAAGAGTTCAATTGATAATTAATCCATGATGGGATAAACTCCAAGCAGTGGTGGGCGGCGACGGTCCGGAGATATTTACCCCTTTTGAGTTTGTGGTTTTTATTGTAAACACTTTTCATTTAAATAATCCTAGATTTTTTTTTTGCATGATTGAACGAGGTATTTTCTCTCTTGTTTTCATTTTCTTCTATTTTGTTCTATTAATGTTTATCAACTTATGATTGTAAAATAGTTTTCTTGTTGTTTAAATTTCTTTGGGCGAGGTCTCCCCATTGAGCACAACATGTTCAACTGGTTTCAATTTCTTGGAGGTCTTTGGGCAATTGGATCAAGGTCATGAGTGGATAAAAACCCATATTTGAGGTCTTGATATGGTTTCTGGTCAATATAGATGTATAACTTGAGGTCTTGAGTTATACATTGGAAAATTTAATTAGAAGAAAATTGTCGACAATGATAAAGGGAATGTCTGAAGATCTAAGCTTGTCCACCACTTCCTTCTCTAGTTTGCTTTCTCAGTTTGGTTTTCTTTGGATTTCTAATATATAATTATTAATACATTATGAATTAATTATTTTAGTTTGTTTCAATCCACTCCCATATATGTTATATACTTTAGTTTTATATTATTTATTTTATAATAGTGACAATAGGAAGACAGTGTGTTGCAAGCGGCCTCCTTGTGATCGACCCTAGGTTGTGCCACTATGGTAAACTCTTAGGAAAATAATAATTTAATTGATTAGGGTAACGAGACTGAAATCCCATCCATCACATTCCAATTTTGTATTGATAGATATTATTTTATGAAAACTTCACCAGTGAAGGTGGTTCTCCCAAATATGACCAAAAACTAGAACACAAGCATGAATCATGTCCTCCAATGTCTGTATGGCCTGCTCTATCTGACCATTCATCTGTGGGTGAAAGGTTGTGCTCAAGTGCAGCTGATTACTGAACGCCTCCTTCAATCCCTTCCGCAAATGAGATGTAAAGCGTGCATCACGGCAGGAGATTATCGTCGAAGGCACACTGTGGAGCCGCACTATCTCCTAAACGTAGAGGCTTCCTAATCCCTCTACCGATCCCTACTCCTGGATGGATAGGAAGTGAGCTGAGTTGGTGAGTCGGTGAACGATCACCCAGATAGAATCATGGCCTCTGGATGTGCGTGGTAACCCCTTCATGAATTCCATTGAGATACCATACCATTTCCACTCTAGTACCTCAAGTGGCTGGGACAAGCCTGCTGGAACTTAATGCTCATCCTTCATTTACAGAAAAGTGAGGCATCGTGAAATGAACTCTGCCACCGATTTCTTCATCCTTGGGCACCAGTTCTGATGTCAGAGGTCCTGGTACGTCTTCACCACACAAGGATATACTTCCAATGGGTATTTATGGAACTCCCTCAACACCTCCTCCTGCAACGTCACTGGTATAACAGTGCACCCTCTAAAAAGAATTGAATGCTCCCCACCTATCAAAAATCCATCAAGAGCATGTCCTTAGAATAACTGAGGACGTTGGGCCTCACAGTCAACATACACAAGATGTGCCTCCCTAACTCACTATTAGAGTGGATGAGTGATAGTGATCATTGAAGGTAATCTAATCTGTCTTTATCACCAAAGGATATTAGCATCATGACTAAATGCTTCATCGTCTCACTCAGCATTGTAAAATAGACCTCCTACTGAGCACGTCTTCCACTACGTTCCCCTTCCCAGGAGTATAGACTATCTCAATGTCATAGTCCTGGAGGAGCTCTATCCATCACCACATTTTTTAGTTCAGGCCTTTCTGTGATAAGTAATAATTGAGACTCTTGTGGTCGGAGTAGATGGTAAACTATTCACACATCAAGTAGTGCCGCCACATCTTCAAAGAAAAGGCCAGTGCCACAAACTCTAGACCATGGGTTGCATAGTTCTTTTCATGCTACCTCAACTTCCATGAGCTGTTGGTGATCACCTCTCACTCCTGCATCAGGACAAAACCCAATCTGTTCCCCGATGATTCACACTAAACTACATACCCAACTCCCTCCTCTGGTAGTCTCAAGATTGGGGAACTCGTCAGTCTCCGCCTCATCTCCTGGAAACTATGCTGGAACTTATTCATCCACATGAAGGGTTGTCCCTTATATTTCAAGGATGATAAAGGTGCTTATACTCTGTAAAAGTCATATAAAAACCTTTATTAGTATCAATCCAATCCCAAGAAACTCCAAACCTCATTCACGCTCCTGGGTGGATCCCAAGCCAGAACTGCCTCTATATTTTTCAGATCAACATCAACTCCACCCTCTGAAATGATGTGTCCCAGAAAGTGGACATATCGAATACAAAAATGGCACTTTGAGAGATTACTGTAAATCTGGTGCTCTCGAAGTGTATTCAGGACTGTTCGCAGGTGTGTAGCATGCTTCTCCTATGACACCGAGTACACCAAGATGTCATCAATGAATACTATGACGAACTGGTCAAGGTAAGGATGGAAGATACTATTCATGAGTCCCCTGAACACTTCTGGGTAATTGATCTTGCTAAAAGGAATTACCAAAAACAGATAGTGGCCATACCGACATCTAAAGTCTGTATTCGGCACGTCCTCATCCCATATCCGAAGCTGATTATTTCTTGATCATATATCTATCTTTGAGAACCTCTTCATTCCCTTCATATGATCGAAGAGGTCATCAATCCTCGTTAGTGGATACTTGTTTTTCACAGTCACCTAGTTCAGGCAACGGAAGTCCACGCACAACCTCAAACTCCCATATTACTTCTTGGAAAACAACATTTGGCCTACCCATGGTGAAACTATAGACCTCACGAAGCCCTTCTCCTATTAGTCCTCCTACTGTACCCTCAAGTTGCAAATATCTCCAGGAGCTATATGATATGTTGGTGTTGATATCGGTGTCATCTCGGGGTACATATCGATGCCGAAGTCTACCTCTCTGTGAGTAGGTAGTCTCAGAACATCCTTAGGGAAGACATCCTCAAACTCATTCACTACTATAGGAATGTAAGGACTCTTCTCGGCTACCACACCCAGGGTGAGGCTAGCCAACTAGTGAGTGATTGGATACACCCTTATCTGAGTAAGTAAGTCCTACGCAGCTACATTTTCCTTCTTGTCAACAAAGTAAAACCTGATCCCATATATGCGGACACATCGTATTGTGCGCCTAAAATAGTCGATCTGAGCATGGACTGTGGATAACCAATCCATACCCAAGATAACATCATATGGCCTTGACGTGACAACTAGGAGATCCCAGCTGAAGCTCTCATCTCCCAATGTAATCTCAAACAGTTGACAGTAGTTTTAAATCATATAATCCCCTCCTGTATGAGTCTCTAATAGTAAGGATCGATCCAATGGCTCCACCAGAATCTCTAAGCTCTGGATTAGATCTGTGGAAAAGAAATACTGAATGACACCTAGGTCAATAAGAACTGTAGCTAAGGTGTAGAAGACACAGATCGTACCTCTAATCATCAGTGGAGTGTCGCGGTCATAAGACTCTACTTTCTAAAGCTATGCTTTCCCCTATCCATTTACTACCTACGGTTGGGGTGGACCACCTGGGGGTGGTGGCAGTATTACCTTGAACTGTTTCCCACTTCCTACGGCTCGACCTGCTCTTATGCCACATCCTCCACCCTATGGACCTCCTTGTTCAAACCTCTTCCTCTACCTTGACAGTACCTCGACCATATTCTGATCACCTATGTAGTGGGTCAGGCAGTCACGTGCCCTGTGCCCCTTCCCACATCATGTAAAGAAAAGCCTGGCTCCCTACTAACTCCCTCTTCTCTGGGAGCCTCGCACTACCAACCTTGGGTCCGGAGGTCGTACCCTAAAAGATCTGACCCTGTTAGGTCACCACATCTATTACTTTCTGATCACCACTAAAACTCTACCACCTGATGACTACTGGTGGCTTCATCCATCGATGCCTGCTCTGACAGGAAGTTCTCTACAAGTAGGTCTAACTCCAACACCCCAGCCTGGGTAGGGATGTAGAGAGACACCTTGGATGCCCTGATATCCCAGAGCAATAGCTAATCGAAGTCTTGATAACTGAAGAATGGGTCTTGCACCATGTTTTTAGAGTAGATAAAAAGCTTGGGGAACCTCCCTGAGTAATCTGCTACTATCATTCTCCCCTACTGTAGGTGTAGTAGCGCCAGTATACGCACTGAGCACAAAATCAATGGAAAGAAATACTCCTAAAAAAGGAACTCAAAGTCTATCCAAGTGAGGGTAGCCACATCATGAGTTTGGATGATAAAGATCTACTATCCCCATGCCAATCCATGAAGAAGTATCAGAGTTAAGATCACCATTTGATCAAGCAACGTCCTCACTAAATAGAAGACCCATGTCACCGCCTCTCGCTAGTCCTCAGTGGTCAGAGGATCTATCTCTCCCTTGAACCTGAGAGGTCTCTATCTCTAAAACTCATACAAGGAACTGATTATATGTAAGTCCTACACTGGTATCACCGGTAGTAACTGCAGATCAATGGGTGGTGGTAACAATAGAATACCACCTGGTGGGGCCATCTCTAGCACTGGTATCTGAACCAACACCTCTTTGCTAGGCGGTCTGTCCTCATGACTACATATCGGAATCATAAATGGCTATTTGTGTGGAGGAATCCTGAAACAGATCAATATTTCCACAATCTATAGATTATACCTAGTGAGCTGACTCTAATTCAAGGAGAACATGAGGAAACAATTAATTCCTATATGATGCATCGAATAATTGTTTTTATGTATAGAGATGAAAAGTAGAATTCAAGGTCTTGGTGTATGGATACATCGACCATCATACCAATACTGGATTCCTTGTATCTAAAAGTAAAACTTGGAACATTTTCCATTTTCACAAAAAAATAGACTCCTGATCTTTGAGGTAGAACTAACCACCTCTAATACCACTTTTTCACGAGCCATCCCCTAGGGATGATGCCGTGAATCTCCCAAGCCCGCCTTCTGAAGGACATGGGTTTGTTACTAGTACTGAAGGCGTCAACCTCCAAGTGGGATAAAGTCTCTTGAGAGCCTATACATAGGTACATACAACCACATCCCAAGAAAACTGGAAAAGAGAACATGCATGCTTCTAAACAACCACTAATTGTAATGGTAAAACTGAAATTATATGGTGAAAATAAAAACCCAACAAATGAAAAATGAAAAAATAGAAAATAAAAGATCGATGGAAATCCATCCTTTGAATATCCCACCTGATGGGTACGTATAGAGTAGCTACTAGAATTTGTTGAAGCACGTCCTGAGTGCCGGATCTCACTGTGAACCACTTGGTCCTCCACCACCAAGTCCTCCACGAAGTCTTCAGTCTTTTGCATCAGATAGAACATGTGTGGGAGAATCCATTGCAGGGGTGAGTAATAGAATACTCATTAGGGACCCAAACCAACAAGGAAATACCATAAAGAAATCCACAAGAAAAACATGAAGCATGATCACAAAGCATGACCACGAAGCAAGAAAACTCACACCAAGTATAATCTAGACTAAGGAAAGTAAAAATATCAGTCATATCACTGAACACCTTGGGCTACTGAAGTAATCCTCCATAATGATTATCATGGGTATGATGGGTCACACAGATATGGTCCGCATCATGGGCCTACTGGGTCACATAGAGTTGCTTCCCCTTAACCTTGTACTATTCTGGTACTCATACCTAATGAGTAACGTGGTTATGATCGGTCACATAGAGCCACTCCACACTGTGGGCATGCCGGGTCACACAGAGCCGCTTCCGACCTTGGACATCATATTGAGGTACTCCTCCCCATCTATTATCGTGGGTCTGCAGGTCACACAAATCCACTCCCCATTTTAGGCCTTCCAGGTCACACAGATCCGCTTCCCATATGTCCACACTAGCTGATCCACACTGGGTCTCTTGTCAGTAGTATTCAGGTCTCAATCAGCCGTAGGATCTCCACACGTTGTGCACTTGATTTTGGGAGAACCAATCCTCTATCCATTCATCATATTTCAACTTCCATGAAATTCTCCTTATAGTATTAAAAAACACTCACATTGTTTCAAGGGTTCCAACACTGCAAATGACTCATCAATCAGAGGATCTGTTTGAAAGATATAGTCATTTTTATGAAAATGAGCTGGTTGATTCCGAGTCCGGCCGGTGTCCTCCGACCTAACCAGGATACGGCCCGACTTGGGTCCGACCCATTGGAGTGGCTAGTGCCCTGACCTGTCCACCATAGGTAGATGAGTTTCCTCCTCCAACCCTGACGCGTAGCGCATCCAGGCCACACCATCACGTAGCTGGTCAAACCCAACAACCTAGGTTTTTCGTAAGAGTTCTAGGAAACGTATGCCTTGGGGAGCCATGAACCTCGATTGCCGGCTGGAAAAAAGACATGGTTGAGGGGCTGCGTCCCTACTACCATCTATCAACCCGAGTTCCAACAGCTCTTGTCGCTTCACTGCGGCCCATTCCGGTCGTTGTTTCCACCACAGGCGTGCCACCACCTACCCACAACTGCCCATGCGGGCCACCACCAGCGATCGCAGGCACTAAAACTGGGGCTGGTGCACTGGCTGGTTCTTCCATGGACCACCAGGTCTGCTCCGGTGGTCCGTTCTTCACGTCATCCGCGCTTTAGGCCTCCGTGGGTCGCCACCTTTCATGATAAAGCCTTGAAGCCCCTTTACAATCACTTGGAAGTTTGGTCATGAACAAATCAAAAGGAGGAGGGGCTCGAGCTTTGTTCAGGTTGGCTCGTGCTCTCCACATTAGTGTTTAAATAAGGTAGGTTTGGTATTGAAGTTCCATCAATCAAATAATTAATAATCCCCACGCAAAACCTTAATAAAATTACCCTCTCACAAGAACAAGTGATCTGCAGATCAACCTATTTGTGGGTTGTTATGCATTTCTTGTTTTAGAATAATGAGCAGGAAAACTTAAAACAAAAACAGACTCGTACCTCATTTGAGTTCATCATAGAAGCATTCCACCCATGGAGATTCAAGTTCTGTTGGTGTTCAACACTCTTTGATCTTGTTCTTCGAGGTGCGTCGATGTCTCTGGAAATTCACTGGCATTCTTCCTTCGTCCCTGGAGAGAATTCTAACCGTAGGTTCATCAAAGAAATTCTACCCTTTGATCCCCATTTATCAAATGCATTAACCCATTAAAATAAAACATGTCGCAACATTTATGTTATGATGCGTCATCACATTGTTATGTGGTTTCATATATGAAACAATGTATTTGTTATGCTTAATTTAATGTGTTGTTACGATGCTCATTTACAATCCATTAATGATAATCATTTAATGAGACTCATAATAACTTCATTGCCGCACCACAACGCCATCGTGCCACCTACCAACGATTGGGAAAAAACAAATAAAATAAAATTTTAATTTATTTTATTTTTTCTGAAATGTCCAAAAATTAACTTTTCCAGTCAACCCTTATCGGTTGAAGTTAGGTCCATTTTAGGCAAATCCCCCCTTCCGAGTTCAATAGTTCCCTCTGATTTTTCATCCGAGCACCGGTTTAAAATTTAGGAAAACCCACTCACATGATTATTTAAATGAACTAAATAAAGTTCAAAATTCTATTTCGGTCTCACTAGGCCTCAGAATCAGGTGTCATCAGAGCATCTAGTATAAAAATAATTCCATATAATTTTCAAAAAAATTACATAGAATTTATGGGACATTAAAATACTCAAAAAACATTTCCCTCTAAATAGATCATTACTCAACAACCTCTCCTCCCAAAGGCTATTCATACCCTTCCCATCAACTCAGGAGCGATCTGTTGGTGAATCTTGGCATGTTGGAGGACATATTGCTTGGTAAGTGCCCATTTTTGGTGGTTTTCCTTAGTTTTATTTTTCTTCCACATCTTGGATTCATTGATATAATCTATTAGGTATGGATTCTTGTTTTTTATTCCAATCATGTTGATATCTGGTTATTTTGATGATAGGGGACAAAATCTAAGGCAGATTTTGAATGTTCTAATCCAGGTTAGTTGAAGAATGTGTACTTATCTTTATTTTTTCTTATGTTTTTGAGGTAGATGGATTAAATATTGACTTATATGATTATAAATTGAATTATTTGTTTCAAATTGATTTAATTGGTTGAAATTAATTGTTAAATTGTTGTGCAAAGCATGATAGAAACCCTCATTAGTGATGGTTTGTGGAATTTTGAAAATTAGTTGTTTTTAAAAGGCGCATTTGGTTGCATAGTTTTAAAATTTTCATTTTAAAATGGTTGTTCGGTTTTGATGAATGGAGAATTAGTTGGAAAATTGTTTTCAATAAAATTATTTTTTATTGAAATGGTTTGTCATAATTGGTTTGACATGGTTTTTTTCATTAATGGTTGGGATTGAGTTGAATGGTATAAATAATGGCCATGAAATACCACCATAAAATGGATGGAGTTTGGATGTGATTTTCTACCATAAATGGTAACACAAATATTGAGTGAGTGTGTGTGTGGAAATGGTATGGGTTATACTAATTGGATTGAGAATTTTTTTTAAAGAATTATTTTTCCGGTTTCCTTGGAAAATTGTTTTTCTTAGATATTGTATGGATTTTTTATAATTTTTATAATTTTTTTGATAAATTGTTTATATAGATGTTTAAAAATTTTATATTTTAATGGAATGAGTAGAGAAGAAATTTGGAGAAATACTACTTATTTTTTTAGTCACCCCAACTGTTTATGAATCCCTTTACTCACCCCATGCTTGGGAACTTTGGTGAATTGTAACATCTACATTATAGGTTTAGACAATGAAAAGAACATGACATGAATTTATTGAAATGAATTCATACTTGGGGTTCATATTTAATTTTTAGTAATGGTTTATGATTTGGTGAAAAAGTTTTTATTTTTTAAAATAGTTGAAAATTGTTTTATTTTCAAAGAGAAATGTGTAATTTTAAAAAATGGTTTCAAGATGTGGAATTTTGGATAGCCTTATTGTGAAATGTGTGATGTGTTAAAATTTTAAATTAATAATCATTTAATTTTTATAGAGTGAGATTACATGAAATTTTTATTTTTTTTATAAAAATAACAACAGTTAGGTGTAGAAGAAACCAATGGGAAGAAGCTACTGAGAATGTGGTTTTACTAGAGCCACAGCTGAACCAAAATCTAGATCAGAGTATTTTTCAATATTTTAAAGTTGTGGATAGAGGGAATATAAGGTAATATCTAAAGAAAATTTATCATTCTATTTTTTTCCAGAAGTATAATACACCCTCTTTTCAGGATGATTCGAAAGTAGAAAAGGCATAGGTGTGGCTAGATAGAATGAATCGAATCTTCAATTTCCTAGGAAAAATTGCTGAGATAAAAGTCAAGTTGGCAATGTACATGCTACAAGATCTATCATGAAAGTGGTGTTATTTAGTAGTTTAGTCGAAATTATATTAAGGAATTTTATGTTAGTATTTTGAATAATTTTTCATCAAACAATTCTATCCCCACACATTCAAGATTTCTAGAAAGACTAGATTTTTTTAGCTTGAAGCATGATAATATCTTAATGATAAAGTATGTGCCTAAATTTATGAATTGTTTACATTTTTTGAACTGATGTTTCTCTATGTGTGTCTTTTAAGGAATATATTTTTTAATTGGGGTTGATTCCATAGATTGTCTCAGATATTTTCGTGATTTTTATAGTAGATTATTCAGAGACGACAATAGGGAAATGGTGGAAGAAAGGGAAATATCAGGAACTACAGGTAGAGGAATCATGTTGATACCTATGTGAAATGGTGGTAACTCTAATTTTTAGAATAAGAAGAATAGAGATACTTATTTCCATGTTAGTGGATTTTTATAGAGTAAGAAGAATGGATTAGTAAATATTACTCTTAAACTGAATAACAAGCTAGTCTATTTTCTATGTCATTCTTTGGACCGTATCAAGAGAGATTTTATGAAACCACCTATAGCATTCCAAAATTTCAATCCGATGGGGAATCTTCAATTCTATTTTCATAGTGCTCCATGTTCGGGTTATAGGGATATGTGTCATGTTTTGTAAAAGTTCCACACATCAACCTGACAAGGGAAGTTGAATAGTTCTCGTTAATAGAACATAGGAATCCATTATTATTACAAGAATACTATTAATACTCATCCAATGTAATATCAATAGGTAAATAAAGAACAACATACAGTGAGTAATATATTTTATAGAGTTGGGTAAGTGATTTTGGATGATAAATCTAGACCATTGACGGTGAGAGGTACTATTCATTTGAGTTTTACCCTTATGAAAGATTTTTTTCATATATTTTCATCCCATTCCTTTATTAATTACCATTATATTGATCTTATAGGTTTTCATGTTGAGATTATTCCTTTTGTTCTAAAACTTCATACTCATCTTAGCCAAAGGGAATGTCTAGCCTTTAAGTTGAATGCATGCCATATAGAAATTTATGTAGTTGACTGGATATGGTATTTTTCTGTAATTTATATGGATGTTAATGAAATAATCCTGGGTATAGATTGGTTAAAAAATTTTAAAGTTCACATTGATTTTTATACCCTAAGGGTTAGTTTTAAAAGTAATAATGGCATATAGCATATTTTTAGAGGATACTGGAATATAAAGGTAGGTGTAGAAAGTTTGTTGGAACCAGTGGTTAGATCTACCTCATACCAACAGGTTATTTTGACCTTAGAATAGATGGATGAGTTCGAGAATAGATGATTTTCAACAATAGTGAATCAGTTTCTAAATGTGTTTTTAACAATTTTTCAGGGTTTCCACCCAAAAGAGAAGTGGATTTTATGATTAATCTCTTACTGGAGACCAGTCCTATCTCACTTCTGTATTATTAGATGATACCAATAGAATTTAGGGAATTAAAATTCAAGTTGGAAGAGTTGGAATGAAAATGGTTCATTCATCCTAGTACGTCTCCCTAGGTTGCACCCGTCATGTTTGTGGAAAAGGAATATGTAACTCTAATGAGTTGTGTTGATTAGCATAAGATTAAATAAAGTTGCAATAAAGAATCAGCATCCTATTACATTCATGAATAATATTTTTGATCAATTGAGATGATTTTATTAGTTCACTAAAATTGACCTCCTTTATGTATATCACCAATTATAGGTTTGTAATGAGGATATTACAAATATAGCGTTTATAAGTAGATATGGCCATTATGAGCATGTGGTTATGCCTTTCAGTAATATGAATGTACCCGGTGTATTTAATTAATTAATGAATGAAATATTTCAAAAGTATATGTAAACTTTTTTGGTTGTGTTTTTGGATGACATATTTGTGTATTCAAAGATAAGGGTTGAGTATGATAAATTCTTGGAGGAATTTGTTTTGAATATTGAGGGATCATTATTTGTACACCAAATTTTCAAAGTGAGATTTTTGGATACAAGTGGTACCTTTACATGGACCATATTACCTCTGAAAAAGGTGTTTCTATGGATCCATAAATATATAGGCTATAATATCTTGTAAATATCTAAATAATGTATTTGATATACACAATTTTCTTATTTTAGGTTTCTACTACCGATATTTTGTTCATGATTTTTCATTAATAACTTCACCAATGGAAGTTTTAACAAGTAAAAATGTACCATTATAATGGAATGATGGATCTTATAAGACATTTCAGGGGTTTAAATATCACCTTAAACCATCATCAATCTTTATTTTTATAGAATTATTATAGGGATATGTGGTTTCTTATGATTCTTTAGGATTGGGGTTGGGAGGTGTACTCAGGAAGGGAGATCATGTTGTTGCTTATGGCTCATTGAAGTTACAATTTCATGAGAATAAATACCAATCACATGATACGGAATTATATGTATTGGTACATGTTTTAAATACTTGGAATCATTACTTCTTTGGTGATAAATTTACGGTGTTTATAAATTATAAGAGTTTAAAACACATTTTCTCACAAAGATATTTGGGCCTGAGAAAAAGAATATGGATGTGGTATCTCCAAATGAATGACTTTGACTTGATGTATATACCAGATAAAGGTAATTAATTGGTAGATTTATTACATATAAAGTGATATAGTCAGTTGGAAAAAGAGGCTTCATTCGGTGATAACTGACATGCACAATGATTTTGATGGCCGAGGTATTGTTGCAGGTTTCTTTAAGATTTATTTTGTTCTTGATTTCATTGAGATTGTAAAATAGGAACATAAATTTGATTAAGAATGTGTATATTTGAGATAAAAACATGATGTTGGGGAGACTATTGAGGGATGGAAGTTGGATGGTAGTTCAGTTTTATAGTTTTGGGATTTGATGGTTGTACCTATGTGTTTTTAGAAAGAACATCTTCTTGATTACCAAAATTTGAGTTGGGATGTTCATACTAGAATATAGAAGATTTATAAGTCATTGAAAGAATAATTTTTGTGGGTTATAATGAAAATAAAAATTGATGAGTTTGTTATGAGATCACTCACATATCAGCAGGTTAAGGTAGAGTGCCAATGGCCATCATGTATGTTGTAGTCATTACCTATTGTTATTGGGAAATGAGAGCTTATAAAAATGAATTTTTTGATAGGTCTCTAAAGGATAGTTCAAAAACATGATGTCATATGGGTGATTGTGGATCAACTCGCAAACCTAACCCATTTCAACCCTATTTGTGAATCTCATATAGTAGAGGACTTGTCTAAAGTCTATATCTGAGAATTGGTAAAAAGGCCTGGCATCCTAGTTTCAATAGTGTAAAAACGAGATCGGAGTTTTACATCTAATTTTTTGAAATCATTATAGTGATCCCTTGAAATGAGTTGACTATGAGTATGGAGTATTATTCATAGATTGATACAAAGTCAAAAAATATGATACAAATGTTGGATTAAATGCTTCAGGCTTCTGTAATGGATTCTGTAGGCTCACAATAGGATAACATACCATTAGTGGAGTTCTTATATAACAATAGTTATCAAACCTTGATACATATCACTCCTTTTGAAAATATTTATGTGAATCCATATAATTCTCTACTTTTTTGGGAGGAAACATGTAAGACATCACTGGTTGGATGAAGCCTTGTGCAAGAAATAATGAATTAGATTCAATTTATTAGAAAGCGGATGTAGATGGCTCAGTGTCACCAGAAATAGTATGTGGATCATCATAGATGACCGTTGTTATTTGAGGAAAGTGATCTTGTGTTCTTGAGAATATCTCCAATGATTGGGCATCATCCTTTTTGGAAGATGGGATAACTATGTCCTCGATACATAGGCCCTTTTTAGATACTTAAATGGGTTGGATAATTGGAATATCTATTGAAATTTATGCCAAGGTTCAGTTTAGTGGATAATATGTTTCACATTTCTCCGTTGAAAAAATATCAACATGATATTGACTATGTGATTCGATGGTATAAAGTTGACCTATAGGCAGACCCAACATTGGTTTATATGCCAATACTAATTGTGGATATGAAAGGGTTGGAATTGAGTGGGAAAATCATTAGTCTAATTCGGGCTTTATGGAAACATTATTAGATTCTGTAAGAAAATTGGGAACTTGAGGATAAAATGGTGGAGAAATGGCCTAAACACTTTTTAGGAAAATTGTGTTTTCCATATTTCCAAGGATATAAATAAAAATGATGTTGTTAATATATCACCCCCAATTTTAGGTAATTATTCATTTTGTATGTATTTTAAGTGTATAATGTAATTGGGTTAATTTTTTGAAGGTTTGGAGAAGTTTTGAAAAGTTTTTGGGGTATTTTACGAAAGTTCATGGTTTGAGAATGGTTAGTATAAACCATGAAACACCTCTATGAAATAGTTCAAGGGAAGGTAGGATTCTCTAGATAGGTGAACTGTTGGTGCATGGTTTGGCCAAACTGTGAAACCACCCAGTTGAAATCATACAAAGCATGAAAAATGGGTTTAGCATGTTTGGCACATGGTTTGAAAAACAGTTCTAAAAAACCGTGAGTGGGTTGGTTAGAGGCAATGTCCAGTTCACAATTTTTTTTATGATTTTCCTAACAGTGTTCCTAAACTATGCAAAGTTAAAAAATAGATCTAAATTTTTAAATCTAATCCATTTTATCCTATAAAACAATAATTTACCCCTAAAAAACATAACTTGAAATACTCTCCTCCTAAAGGATGTGTAGACCATTCCCTTCCATTAGGGAGTTATCCGTTAACAAATCATGGTATGTTAGAGGCTAGATTTCATAGTGAGTTCTCGTTATTGGTGGTTTGCCTTAGTTTCCTTCTTCTTTCATTTCTTGGATTTATGGATCTAATCCATTGGGGATAATTCCATGTTTTGTGATGTTAAAATGTTGATATATGGCTGTGTTGATGGTATGAAATAAGATATACTAAATCTTTTGTAAGAAATAAGTCAATTTATTGAAGAATTTGTGTCATTTTTTGTTTTCACCTAATTTTGTGAGGTAGGTGGATTCACTCTAGACTCCTATTATTATA
This sequence comes from Viscum album, assembly GCA_963277665.1. Classification (NCBI taxonomy): domain Eukaryota; kingdom Viridiplantae; phylum Streptophyta; class Magnoliopsida; order Santalales; family Viscaceae; genus Viscum; species Viscum album. The sequence goes on from OY728163.1 coordinate 220,099,474, forward strand.
ACATTAAGGTATGATTTAAAATATATTTAATTTATTGAAATTAATTGTGATATTATTGTGCAATGCTTGATGGAAACTCTCATTAGTGGTGGACTATGGAATTGTGTAAATTGGTTGTTTGTGGAAGGTGCATTTGGTTATGTGGTTTTAAAATGATGATTTTAAAATAGGTGACTGGTTTTGAAAAATGTTAAATTGGTTAAAAAAGGTATTCAACAAAGGGATTGTTTTATTGAAATGGTTTGGGATAATTGGTTTGGCTTGATTTTTGGTACTAATGGTAGCTTGTGAGTTGAATGGGATGGATGGTTATTGTAAAGTACCACCATCAAAGGGATGGAGGATGGACGTGAAGTTACACCATAAATGGTAACAACAATCTTGAATATGGTGTGTCTATTTTTTATATCGAAATGGTATGGTTTATGAAAATCTAAGTAATAAATACTTTTAAAAAATTGTTTGGTTTCTTTCTATGGAAAACTTTTTTTCCAAGAAGTTGTTTGGTTTTATTGTAAAATGGATTAAATTGTTAGGTATAAATTGTTTTTATAGATATTCTAACATGTTATATCCTAGTGGAATGAGTAAGGAATTAATTTTTGGAAATCCTATTGAGTTTTATAGTATCCCCCTAATTGGGATCTTTGGTGCGTTTGTAGATATTTTTTATCAAGACACAGGTAAAGGAAATGTATCTCATTTTTTTAGTGATTCTTTTTGATACCTTGGTCCTGGATTGTGGAGTTATATCTTATAGAATATATTGATCTATGGAGTTTATGTCGTTGGTTTTCATTTAGTTGTTGGTTTTGGTTTCTACTTTGTAGACTAATATGGTCGATTCTTGTAGTCTAGTTTTATTTTAAGATAGTAATACATTGAGTTGTATTACATTGTTCTCATGAATCATATAATGCCTTTTTGGTTATTGTATTCTCAGTTTGGTTGTTCTATTTGCAAAGGGAAAATATTCCCCCAACTATTTATGAATCCCTTAGAATTTATTTCCATCCTTTGGTGTCTTGGAGATTTCACCTAAGGCCTTGTAATGTCTCCACCTCTTCTCAAGCCAACGGGTGAGGGGAGAGATGATAATGTTTAGTTCCTTCCTTTGGTTTAATTTATCTTTATCCCCTAAAAACATATCTATCATTAGACACTCTCTTTGTTCCACTCAGTCTTCTATTTATAGGTCTATAACCATTTCTTCTTATGATTAACCTCTCTTTTATCCAAGGTGTCTTCCTCAACATTCCTTCTATATTCTTTCGTATTATTCATTTCATACTTGTTTTTAATTTTCATAATGATATAATAGTGGATATTGTCTAGTTTTAGTGATGTTTATTTGAGGTTTTATTTATATATTGATATGGACAGGTCTTGTTTTAATGACTCTAATTTCTACAATTATACCCTTTGGATATTTAAATATTATTTATGGATTTATTTATGGAGTTGGTGAAATGTTTCGGGAATCGTAATTCCCCAATGTTGGTATATTAAAAATATTAAATATATTAAGACACGTGGGCACAAAATATAATAAATAAATAATTATCTCCTGAATATATTCTCATATAAGAAAACTGAGACCTATGTTGAATCCATAACCTGAGGTTTACTTGAGGTGTGGCATAAGTCTTATTCACGTTGGACATCTATTCGATGCGTTATCATGGGTAGATCATAGATGAATATTATTACTTAATTAAATATGTTAATTTATTTTCTACTAAATTTATATAAACCTAGAGAGAATGTATATAAACCATGTTATAAATTATTTCTCATTTTTTACGAATAACCCTAGAGATTATAGTTGAACTACCCTTGGTATATATTCCATTGATGATGATCGAGAGAATAATGAAGGTAATTTGATGACAAACACATTGGCCCTCATCAACAACATCATCTTGGGATGTGTTCTTGAATGATGATCAATCCAATATTGAGGTAAGGTGTTTTTTATTCATTTTATTACTTTTATTATTGTATGATTATATATTAATTATTTTATATAATCTTCTTTCAAATTAGTATTTTCATGTTGTTATATTTTCTTTTCTTCAAGTTTCATTTAACGGTGATTGTTTGATCTTTATTAATGAAAATTAATTCTCATATATTTTAATTTCATCAATGAGTGGTGGAAAAGAATAAAAAGAATGATGTAGGTTTCTCACCTTTTTGTTTTATGTATTTTTTCTTTCTGTTCAATGAGATTTCATAACTAGTATTCATTTTGACCAGTGGTTTGACTAAATTCTATGAACCTGATTCATCGAGTGATTTATATTTTATTTCATAGATCATTTTTGGGGTTTATGCATAAAATATTTTGGAATAAAAAATGTTTGTAAATGATTTAAAAAATAGAATGCGGGATCAAGGATGGAAATTTCAATGAGATGATGAATAGTAATGATGGTTGTAACACCCTGAGTTCTAAAATTATATATTTTCTTTTAAACCTAATGTGTTCGATCGTTTTCTTCATATGAAATACGAGACCAAAAAAAACAAAAAAAATTAATATAAAAATTAAAATTTAGGCTTATATTTGTTGGTTAAAAATATATGTAATTGAATTATGAAATATATATAGAAATAAAAATAAATATCATTATTAATACTAGTGAATAAATGAAACTTCAATTAGTGTAACTATGAAACCAATAAAACTAAATTGTTATCTAAAATGTAAACTTTATAAGTTTGATTCTATAAAATTTATTTTAGGGTACTAAATTTATTATAGATAAAATAAATTATTTTTATAAATAATATTTTTACATAACACTTTATTAGTAATTTATAATAATTAATAATAAGAACAGTTAATATATTGAAGAAGTGATTTTCCTATTAAAAAAATTTTCATTATATATTTATGATTTTATTTACATGTTAAGTTATAAATTTTAGATTTTTAATTATAATTTGTTGAATTAAATTTTGTTTTTAAAATAACAAAACTAACTTACTATGATTTTTTGGAATTTTTATGAAATAGTGGATTTTTTGGTGAAGAGTGAAAAATATAATTTTTACCAAAACTACACATTTTATGTCTTTATCATTATATAATTAAGATTGATAAGTGTATAAATCCTTTTTATTGTTCAAATATATATATATAATATGTAAAAATATATATTTTAAAAATACTATGTTGAATTCATAAAACCATTGACTAAAATTTTAACGACTTACGTAATATTTCCCAATAAAATCTATTTTGGACCTATGTATTAATTAAATATTATTTTGGTAAAATATGATTTTGGATTTATTTGAAAGAATAATTAATTTTATTTATTTGATAATAAAACTAGTTATTTCATTAAATTCAAATACATTTATAATTTCTCCTTACATAAAATTTTTAATCTTAAATATACGTTTTATTTTCTTCTAAAAACTTATTTTTCAAGTTAGAAGAACTAATGTTAAAATTGAGTTTTATTACAAATAATTTATTTTGTCAATGGAATTTATATTTTAAATGAATATTTAAAAATTATATAATTTTACCCATTTTATTTTTTGGTATAAAAATTATTTACTTGGTTAAAAATCAGTTATCATAGTAAAAGAAACAATTGTAAAATTTATAATTCTAAGAGTAAAGCATGTCCAAAAATGTTTAAAAATTGTTTAAAATCAATATAAAAGTGATTAAAAAAATTATATCATTGACCCATATATTAGTTTCCATTTTTGACTCTTTTTGGAATGTGAAACATGTTCTCTCGTTATATTAATTGAAATATTTACAAAAACATCATTCTCACCACATATAAATGGTTCCTCTTAGAACCCCTTTAAAACTACTCCCAAAATTTTATTTACTATTTAAAATATACCGTTTTCTCTTCTCGTATAATCATATTCCTTTTTATTGATCCTATGGTAAATATATATTATCTTAATACCTCCATTTCTAGGGAATCCTTCAAAGAAAACCCATATATTTCAACGTGAGTTCTCATTTTTCATAACTTGTTTTCCTTGCCATCTTACTTTTTTAAAATCCAATTTGATAATTAATATATAAAAAATAAATATTTTTTTATAATTAATGTTTTAATTCCAATGGAATTACTATTTACCACCTTTCCTCTTTTCTATCAATGAAAATAAAACCTTCATTTGTGTGTTGTGTAAACTACCATCTCTATGAAGCGACGACTTCCATTTTTTAAATACCACCTCCCTTCACTATTTATACAGGTAAAATTAAGGAATAAACGTGAGGTATATTATTATTGTTATTATTAATAGTAAAATTATAATCTACCTTATTACCCTATCATTCTTCTAGAAATGGAAATATTTACCTTGCATTATGCGGGTATTGCTTTTACAAAGTATCATATCCAATTTTTTATCTAGTTTCTTTATTATTTATTCAAAGATATTAAAATATAATTAAAAACTTTAAAATTATATTAATAATTTTATTATTATTATGTAATAATGATTCTATTACAATAGAATAGACTTTCATAATCATAGTCATCCATTAATTATGGTATGTTCATGTTTGGGTCAGTCTAACTACCTAGTTGAAAATGCTATAAAATAATATCATGGATGACTATGAGAACATAATTAATGATAAAATTTTTCATTAAAAATAATAAAGAATTATTTTTTTCTTTGGATGAAAACATTAATTTTAAAGTCATGAATTAATAAACCAACTTTCGTTCATGTAAAAACACCGAAATATGATCATCACCAATTTCATCATCAAGGATCATAACCAAAATTCACATAGAATGAAATATAACCTTATAAATAATTATAAAATATAAATTATAGAATATTTTATGATATGTTAATAATTAAAATTTTGATAATAGTGAATAATAATAATTTTATAATGAAACTAGTTCAAAACAATCAAGATTACTCACACTCGATATAGAAAATTGATAATAACAAAATAATATACATATAGATAATAATTATAAATTATTTTTCTAAAAGTATATTGATATGTAAAATGTTCTTAAATAGTTTATTAATATTTTTATTTTTTTATATAGTAGGTTCAAGAACTTAAGTGGAAGATAGGAATTAAGTTAAGAGTTTCTTGTCTCAAAATTTCACTCCTCGAGACATATTTTTTTTATTATCACCATATTTTATTTGGAATAGTGTATCTAATAAACCTTAATATTACGTGTCCTAATTATCTAATTATTAATAATATTTAATTTTTCATTTGATATCATATCCTTCAATGTGTATGGCTCCACAATTTCTAACATTGCAAGGTCTCACTCTAACTCAATTTTCTTTCATTGAGTTATAAACCATCTAATTGAGGACAATTGTTCCATGTAAGTTTTTTATACATAATTAATACCATTTATTTTATTCCATCCTTATTTTTTGGGGTTATATAATTCTTTATTATTACCTCTTTATCAAATAATTCTCACCACAAATATTATGTTACTTGAAAGTGTTTCTTAGTCTCATTTTTTATTTCTTTAGATATGATTCTAATTATGCATAAATTTACTTATAATGATGAATATAATGATCATTTGTTATATTATGTAATGAATTATCTTTCATTATATTTTAATTTTTGTTTCAATCTATTTCTCCTTTGAGGTTATTTATTTCAATGATACTCAATCCATAAGGGTTTCTTGTATCAATTTTTCTAGCCCTTGAGATATATTCCATATTATACAACATATTTGATTGGAATGGTGTGTATACAAACCATATAATATTTGTTATCAAAATTACTTCTTTATTGGTGTTATTTAATGTTTAATTTTATATTTTATTTTTCAAGGGGTTTTGATTTGAATGTATTTAAGTCCGTAAGTGATATTTGTCTCTATTTTCAATTTGATGTGAGAAGTTTGATATTGCAGACCATATTTTATTTTATATGATGTACACACTAAATTATTTAAGTCAAGTTTAATATATATTTTTTATTTCATTATATTTAAGTTCATGGTATATCCATTATATTATTTTGATTCTTACATTACCATTACCGTATGGGGTTTTCATAATATAATTCCCCTTCTTTGAGTTATACTTTTTTTTATTGAACACTAATATTATAAGTCGAATTATTTTTCCTTATTATTGTATTAAATAGTATTTCAACTTTCATTCTTATGTGTTTAAACTCCGTATTTATAGGGTCCTTTTTTACAGATCATTTCTTATTGATACCCATACACCATGAAAGTACTTCTCATGACTACCTTGTTACCATTCCTTTGATAAAGGCAAACTATATTATATTTTGAATATTACTATTTATTAATATTCACCCAACTGGCCACATTATTCCATTGATTGGGGAAGTTATTGACTTAACTGTATACAATTACACCATACAATGTTAGATTGAGGGATGCATACATAGAGATATAATTCATTTATTAATTTGGGTAAATATTAGAAATCTGTGTACATATCATATAAATATGGATATTTATTTATTTCAAATAAATGTTGGTTGTGAATAATATATTTCAATCATTCCTTACTATGATTAATTCATTGGATTTAATTATCAATGTTTGGGGCTGGATATAGATATCCCCTCGATGCAATAGCTTATCGAAGTCTTGATATCTAGGAACATGATGCATTGAATTATTGTGTGAAATTAGATATCTAAACTTATGAATTTCATCACTAAGGGGACAATTATGGTTATACATGTGAACTTTTGATTTCCGTTGTTATCGATGGATATATTAGGATTTTTTTTCATTCCATCATGAAATTATTTTTAGTTATCTAGTCCGACTATATTATCTATTCTCAGATTATACACAGTTATGATCTTTGATTTCTATCGCTTATACTTAACATCACTAGGAATTTTATCTCAACCTTCTTATATTTATATTTCCCCATGTTTTGAAGAAAATCATTACACTAGATATTTCTATAATAGTAGTTTGTGTGGATATTTTTTCGAGAGATGATAAAGGTTCATTATTGATTAAGTTTTTTCTTATAAAGTCTAAAAATGTTCATTTTATGAAAAAGACATGGGATTTTTTAGTTAATTTTTTTCCTAAATCCTTAAACATATATAAAAAAGTCCCTATGAATGTATTAAACTCAATATGTTTTTAGTGATATTTTAATTATTGATGGTTTTGGTTCATTTCAATGATGGTATATTAAGAAGGTATTTATGAGAACTATATCATAGAATGCTATTTTAGAGTATCACAATTGGTATAAAATAGTGTTTATAAAACTCTTGAGGATAGGTGTAAAGTCCCAGAAATAACAAATAATTTTTTTAAATAAATTGGAATTTTATGAGTCCGCGAAAATTGACAGCGCGTGATTTCGAGGCCCGGTGTGCCTGTAATGAATTTCTGAACTATTTTCAGGTATGTTCAGTAAACGTGTGAGTGAGTTTTTGTAACTTTTTAACTAGTTCTCAGAATTTATAACTGAGGGCACCATTTAACTCACAGAGCCAGTATTCACTTAAGGGGAGCTTCAAATTGACCATGGTAGGTGAAGGGTGAAAGATAGAATTTGGGTTTTTCGTGGAAGAATAAAATAAAATAAAATTGCGTAACATTTTATTTTCTTTGGAACTCCCGTGTGGATGTTGAGAGGTGGGGACCATGAGAACTAAACCTCCCATGTGAGTTTATGGACGTGGGGACCACCAAAACTAACCTCCCATGTGGGTTATCATGGTGGGGACCACCCAAGATTAAAACCCCCTAGAACTTCCCTATTAATGGGGAGAAAAATCTTGATCTTCCCCCACTTTAATTGTGCCACCCGCCTTAGTTAATTATACCAACTCGCCAATTAATTAATTAGGACAATTTGAAATTATGCCAACAAATATAATATATAACATGTTCTATTATGTGTGATACTTTTCATTTTGGTGGAATTGAGAGGAAAGGGTTGGAAAGAGGAGAACTTGGAAGAACACATCCTACAAAGAAGAGATCCTCCAATGAATAGCACCGACACAATACTTAGACTTCTTCCTCAGGACATCCTCCAATGGTGGACATATTCCACAATGAAGAACCACCACCATCGAAGAGAATTTATCTGACGAACGAACTCGGGATCAGAGGCGTGGGGCGGGCACGATGAACGTCGAAAACTTCAACTTCTCTCTTTGATGTCAAAAAACAAACGAGGTTGGGGTGCGTTTTAATTGGATAAATGTTAAATTTCCTCTCACATTGAATCATCTTCCTTGAGCCGTATGCTACCACACTAATGCGGAGGGTATGGGCCAAAAAAACATGGACCGAACCCTCCACAAATATTTTGGATCTTTTGTGTGATCTTTGTGATGGTGTCGGCGAACAGTGTCAGTGGTTGGCACCGGTGGAACACGAGAACCGTGATGAAGGCGACGAACAAAGGGTGACCGGTCAAGCTGGCCATCGGTGAAGGCCCGATGCCCCATCGCCCCACAGCTTCCGCGCCCCACGACGCTATACCGCCCACGGACTCCACCATCCCACGACCTCCGCACCCCACAGTGCTCTGCCACCCGTGGCCTTTGCCGCCCCGCGACCTGCCGCGCCGCCCTGTGGCCTGTCGGGCTGCCCCACGGCCTCTCCGCCCCACGACCTCGCTGCCTCATGGCCACCCGCGGTCCCCTCGCATCCTTAGTGGATATCGCGGACTCCGATCCACCCCGTGCTTCCCAGGCTAGGCCATCCAACAAGGGCCGGGTCGGTCCGGCCGGGTCGGACCGAACTGGGACCCACTTCTACCAATTTATGCTCTTTTGGCCATAAATTTGGCACCAGACATCCATTTGATGAACTGCCAACTAAATTTTAAACGTTGGAGCGAGATGGTCACTTTGAGTATACCCCACTGAAGATATGGATAAAGTTGGAGTATGGTCGGGTAGGATAGAGCACGAGTCCAATCGGGCCCTCGGGACTAAAAGGCTAATAAATCACAAACCGAGTATATGATTGATGCACCATCTATTGAGTTGAGACACCTATGATGTGGCGGTCCTTTGAGATACTTCTTCAGGAGACTTCATGGCAGTTGGAGTATCAACCGGTGGATGGAGTAGCAGACCATCTGAGAGAAGAGCAAGCTTAGTGTGGGAACCCCGTAGCTGGCTGTGTTGTGAAGAATGAAGAACTGTTTTGTGTGGGTCAGCACCGAGAGATCCTTTGTGGGTCAGCACCTAGAGATCGTTTGTGGGTCAACACCGAGCGATCTTTTGTGGGTCATCACCTAGAGATCATGTGTGGGTCAGCACCGAGCGATCCTGTGTGGGTCAGCACTGAGCGATCTTGTGTGGGTGAGCAGCAGAGCCTCTTAACAGAGTAAGATGATTCAGTAGTTACATCTAATCATCTCTACTGTTGTACTTATGTTATACCGAATGTGAGCTGAGTTTTTACCTATGTGGTACTTTTCTTCATGGTAATACCTTGGTGGCTTTCTTTTGTGTGACGCACCTATGTGGTACTTACCTTTCTGGTATTCCTTCCTCTGTGAAACAGTTGAGCCATGGGATTTTGGGATGGACCCTGTACTTACTCATGATTTAGATGGGTATACTTGATAACTTAGGTGTATGAATGGGCATATTCCAAAGTAGGGCTGTCAGTTGACTTCATACTTTATGGTTTATCCTTTGTGGATTTTGTGAGACCTTGAGGGTCTCGGGGTCCCTAATTCATATCGTTGTACTCACCCCTACATAGGATATGCCCGCACTTCATTGTGTTTGGTGTAGACGATGGACAACACTGACTAGGGAAGATAGTATCGGGACTAGAGGTAGATCAGAGGTGGACCTTAGACGAGGCGTACCGCCGAGACGACTGATCGAGAGTTGTACCTACCCTTCCGGTAGAATCCTTGGTGGGTGTTCATAGGATTTTTTTGAAATTACTTATACATTCAGTTTCTTGTACTTTCCAGTTGGTCTTGTATTCTGGACCCTTTTTTACTTAATGTACTCACTCTGTTTACTTTTCAGTTTACTTGAGTTTGTATCTTGTTGTGTGCTTGGTTGTGTGTACTAACATGTTATAATGGAAATGCCTTCCCAGTTTTAGGGAATACGCCTTCGGTGCTAGTCGCCAGCCCCTAGCCTATGGAAGGCGGGCTTGGGGTAGTCATGACACGGGCCCTGGGGGATGGGTCGTGAAAAATTGGTATCAAAGGAGTTGGTTCTACCATATAAAATTGGAATCTGATCTTCTTTTTAATAGAAATAGTGTTAAGTGTAGTGAGTGTAGTTATCAGTTTAGGTAATCCAGTGTTGGTGCGGCGGCCGACGTATCCATACACCAAGACCCTACATTCTGATTTCCGAATCTGTGCCCAGAAACACTGATTGTGTCTGTGTTTTCAAGAGTCTTCCTTGTGATCTCTTTGAGTCATCTCACCAGGTATAACTTATTGACCGTGGCTCACCTATTTCTTTTCAGTATGCCTCCACACAGACAACCAGCTACGGTTCTGGATATAGTACGCATTGAGAGACCACCGAGCGACGAGGCCTCTTTGTAGGGCCCTCTTTCAGTAGAGGCACCAGTGGTACCATTACCCATTGGGCCACCGATGCCACCAGCCCCAACAGCAGAGGGTGCACACCGCTTGAGCATGTTGCATGAGTTATAGCGCCAGAGGACACCCAGGTTCAGGGGACATACGGAACCACATGCAGCTGACGATTTTATGGAGGCTGTGGTGAGAGTCTTTCGACTAGTAGGGATACCAGCTGATCTCATTATGATCCTTTCTACCAGTCTTCTACATGAAAAAATAGGCATATGATGGAGCTTGATGCTCGAGGCTCATGACGAGGTGACACTTCTCTGGGTAGACTTCGAGACCCTGTTTCAAGTAGAGTTTGTCCCAATGATGATTCGTGCAGTGCGCATTCAGTAGAAACTTCATCTACACCAGGGAAGCATGACTGTGGCTCAGTACTCAATGAGGTTCATTAACCTCTCACACTACTCCCCAGATATGGTTCAAAACCCATTCTTCAGGGCCCAGACCATTGAGAAAGGACTCAGGCGGGAGATCATGGCTTCAATGATCTCACTCAGTATCCTGATGCAGGTGGGGGTGTTAGAGCGAGCCCTTTTAGTGGAGAGTTTCCTTGCTGAGCAGTCAACAGCAACGAAACCCACTACCAGTCATCACATAGCGGTGTCTTCTATAGCTGGAAGCAGCCAAATGTCATAGAGGTATAATAGAACCAGACCAACAGGTGGATGACTGCAGGATTGAAGGTCGGTTGTGTGAGACACCCGAGGTAGATCCAGTCATGCCAAGAGAGGGCAGTGTTATGCATGCGGAGGGTAGGGTCATATGGCTCGTGACTGTCCAACCCACTGTACGGATGATCAGAAAACGGTCGAAGGACCTCCCAGGTAGAGACAAAGATTCAAATGAGGAGGTCCACAGGGAGGAGGAATACATTGAAGAGGAGCTGGCCATGTAGCTCACGGTGGGCAAAGATTCAAGATGTTACCGCCACCACCACCAGGTGATCCACCCTGACCATAGGGAGCAGGAGGATAGGGGTGAGCTCGGCTCCAGGCAGCTAAGGCCTACGATCATGGTGCTCTGGAGATGAAATGAGGTATGCTCTGTGTCTACTCCACCTTAGCTTCAGTACTTATAGACAAAAATTCTAGTCATTCTTTTATTTCCACTTCCCTTGTTCAGAGCTCGGAGATTCCGATGGAGCCGTTGGCTTGATCCTTACAGCTAGAGACTCCTACTGGAGCAGATTCGATGATTGTACACTGGTGCTGGAAGTGCGAGCTTACTCTAGGAGGAGAGAGATTCAGTTGGGATCTCCTAATAGTAGCATCGAGGCCTTATGACATCATCTTGCGTATGTAATGGTTATCTACAGTCCATGCTCAGATAGAATGTATTAGGCACAAAGTGCGGTGTGTCCGTTTAGATGGGACCAAGTTTACCTTCACGGCGAGAAGGGAGCCTTTGCAGCACATGATGGACTTACCTGGAAGAGAGTGCAGCCGATCAATCATCAGTTGGATAGACATACCCTCAGAGCAGTTGATGTGGAGTGTCCAAGTTATCCTGTATTGGTGGAATAGTACACGGATGTGTTTCCTGATGATGTTCCGGGTCTACCTCCTTATAGAGAGGTGGAACTTTACATTAACCTGTACCCTGGGACGACACTGATATCTGCACCAGCATATCCGATGGCTCCCGTGGAGCTTCGTGAGTTGCGGGTACAACTAGAGGACCTGTAAGGGAAGGGATTCATATGGCTTAGTGTTTCTCCTTGGGAAGCCCTGATTTTGTTCTCCAAGAAGGCGAATGGGAGCTTGAGACTTTGTGTTGAGTATTGGAACCTGAACCAAGTGACTGTGATGAACAAGTACCCACTTCTGAGGATTGATGACCTCTTTGATCAGCTAAAGGGAGCACGGTAGTTCACAAAGATAGACCTTAGATCAGGATATCACCAACTCAGAGTACGAGATAAGGATGTGCATAAGACAACTTTCAGATGTTGGTACATCCATTATGAGTTCTTGGTTATGCCATTAGGTGCATCCAGTGCTCTAAAAATGTTCATGGGACTTAGGAATAGGATATTTCGTCCATACCTTGATCGCTTTGTAGTAGTCTTCATCGACGACATTATGATCTACTAGGCTGTTGAGGAGGAGCATTGCAATCATTTTAAGGTAGTAATGGACACACTCTAAGAGCACCAGATTTATGGTAAGCTCTCGAAGTGATAGTTCTGGATACGAGAGGTTCAATTTTTGGGACACATCATCTCAGAGGCCGGAGTTATAGTATATCCAGTGAAGATTGAGCTGGTACTTTCTAAGGAGCCACACAGGAGTGTGACAGAGGTAAAGAGTTTCCTGGGATTAGTAGAATACTACTGGAGATTTGTTCCAGAATTATCCAGAGTTGCAACACCAATTTTAGTGTTGACAAAGAAGGGGAAACCCTTCTTGTGGTGGGAGAGATGCCATCAGAGTTTTCATGAGCTGAGGCAGAGGATGACTAGTGCCCTCATCTTAAGGCTTCTAGAGGATGATGTAGGGTAGGTAGTCTATTGTGACGCATTAGGGACCAGACTCGAATGTGTCCTGATGCAGGAGCAAGAAGTTATCACTTATGGTTCTCAACAGCTGAGACAACACAAGAAGAACTACGCTACCCATGATATGGAGTTAGCAGTAGTGGTCTTCACCTTGAAGATGTGGCGACATTACTTGATGGGAGAGACTTTTACAGTTTAATCTGATCACAAGAGTCTCAGGTATATCTTCTCTCAGAAAGACCGAAACCTGAGACAACGATGTTGGCTTTAGTTCCTCCTGGAATATGATTTTGAGATAGTCTATACACCTGGGAAAGGAAATTTTATAGAAAATGCCCTCAACAGGTGGTCTGGTATACAACTGCTATGTGAGGCGATGAAGCAGTTGGCCACTTTGCAGATATCCTTTGTGGATCAGGATGGAGCAGATTTTCTTCAGTCTCTTACAGTCACTCCGCCACTTCTTCAACGATCCAGGGAGGCACAACATGGGGATACTGATTGTGAGACTCGACGTGCTCATATATCCACAGGACAATCACCTGATGGATTTTCTGAGGTGGGGAGCACATCGTCCTTTTTAGAGGACGTACCATGGTACTAGTGTCACTTTAGGAGGAAGTGTTGAGGGAGTTCCACACATCCCCTCCAACGGTACATACAGGAGTGGAAAAGATGTACCAAGATCTTCGATTACAACACTGGTGGTCAGGAATGAAGAAAGCAGTTGAAGAGTTTGTCTCTCGGTGCCTCACTTGTCAGCAAGTTAAAGCGTATCATCAGGTACCAACAGGCTTGGTTCATCTTTTATAGGTTCCAAAGTGGAAGTGGGATGGGATATCTATAGACTTCGTGATAGTACTTCCACGTATATCCAGGGGTCATCACTTGATTGGGTGATCATCGACCGACTCACCAAGTCGGCTCAGTTCTTACCGATCAGAGAGCAGAGTTCAATAGAGAGCTTGTGACACCTCTATGTATATAAGAGTGTGTAACTATATGGGTACCCTCAATGATTGTCTTTGATCATGATGCACATTTTAATTCCCGGCTATGGAAGGGGTTGGAGGAGGCTTTTGGGATGCAGCTTCATTTAAGCACTGCCTTCCATCCATAGACGGATGGCCAGACTGAGTAGATCATTCAGAACCTCGAGGACATGATACATGCTTGTGTCCTCGACTTCGATTGAATTTGGGAGGATCAATTTCCTTTGGTGGAGTTTTAATGCAATAATAGCTATCACTCCACCATTGGGATGACACCTTTTGAGGCGTTGTACGGGCGACCTTGCAGATCCCCTTTGTGCTGGACTGACCAAGGGGAGTCAGCACTAGTGGGACCAGAGATGGTACGAGCTACCACAAAGAATGTATAGATCATCCCGGAGTAGATGAATACTGCACATAGTAGGCAGAAGTCTTATGCTGACAAGCGACAGAGATCTCTGGAGTTCGAGGATGGCGACCACATCTTTCTACGGGTCTCACCTTGACAAGGATTATAGAGATTTGGCCGAGGCAAAAAGTTATCTCCGATGTTCATCGGACCTTTTCAAGTCCTTGATAGAGTTGGCGAGGTGGCATACCACTTAGCTCTTCCACCTCAATTGCACCGGGTGCACGACGTCTTCCACATATCCCAGCTGAGGAGATACGTGCACGACCCCTCTCACATCATCGACCATAGAGATCTAGACATCGATGATGGGGTGAAATTTGTGGAGGTTTCAATAGATATTTAGGATCAACAGGACCGGGTCCTTCGTGGGCGGTCGATACCTCTGGTGTGCGTTCATTGACATCACGATAACCTCCAGGAGAGTACATGGGAGCAAGAGGCTCAAATTCATGCTCAATACCCCCACTTGTTTACCTATTTTTGAGTTGTGGATTACGGGGACGTAAATCCCTGAGGAGGGGAGAATGTAAAGACCCTTAAATTCCATGTAATTGTTTTTAATTAAATGATAATTTTATGAGTCCGTGAAAATTGACGGCGTGTGATTCTGAGGCCTAGTGTGCCCGAAATGAATTTCTAAACTTTTTTTCAGGTACTTTCAGTAAACGTGTGAGCGGGTTTTTGTAAATTTTGAACCAGTGCTCAGAATTGAAATCCCAAGGAACCGTTGAACTCGCAGCGCTGATATTAATTTATGGGGACCTTCACCTTGACCACAGTAGGTCGAGAGTAAAAGATAGAATTTGGGTTTTTTGTGAAATAATAAAATAAAATAAAATTGCGTAACATTTTATTTTATTTGGAACTCCCATGTAGATGTTGAGAGGTGGGGACCACCAAAACTAAACCTCCCATGTGAGTTTATAGAGATGGGGACCACCAAAACTAACCTCCCATGTGGGTTATGGTGGTGGGGACCACCTGAGACTAAAACTCCATTGAACTTCCCTCTTAATGGGGAGAAAAATCATGATCTTCCCCCGCTTTAATTGTGCCACCACCTTAATTAGTTATACCAACTCACCAATTAAATAATTAGGCCAATTTAAAATTATTCCAACAAACATAATAGATAAATTGTTCAATTATATGGGCTACTTTTTATTTTGGTGGAATTGATAGGAAAGGGTTGGCAAGAGGAGAACTTGGAAGAACACATCCTCTAATGAAGAGCTCCTTCAATGAATAACGTCGACGCACGACTTCAAATTCTTCCTCGGGACATCCTCCAATAGTGTACATCTTCAACAACGAAGAACCTATTGGGAAAAAATCCCTCAAGGCATCATTGAAGTATTTTTGAGGTGATTGTGTTTGTTGACAAAGTGGACATATGAGTGGTGCTTGTTGACAAAGAAAAAAAATGGAATAAAAATTTGTTGACAAATAGGATTTCATGATGGAATGTCGAGTTCAAGATCTGAGGTCAACGATCCATGTTTGATTCAAGAACGTCGACAAAAGGAATGGATGATCTGGAGGTGGTACAAATGAAGAGAAGTGTTTTTGGAAAAGGGACTTGTGCGCCGAGGACTTGGAGTATAGGAAACTTGTGCGCCATATGATTTTCAAGATTAGAAGATCAAAATATGGCTAAGGAAATAGGTCCATGCAAGTTTGGGAGTTGGTCGCGCAAGTTTCTAGGAGGACAGAAGAGTTGCGCGCCGAGACTGGGTCACGCATGTGACTTGCGCGCCGTCATGCAGGGTGGTCAATTTGCCTATAAATACTGGACTACCCATCTTCATTCTAAACCAGAGTTCAACACTTTGTGAAATCAGAGATCCCGTCGCGTAGGTGTGGTGGTCGCGCAAGTGGTGTGTGTGGTCACGCAGGTGGGACTTGCGCACCAGGATGATGGTTGTGCGCCAGTGTTTGAAGCCTGCGTGCCAGTGTGGAGTTGCACGCTAATATTGGATTGGGCGTAAAAGGAACTGAGTAGCGCATGTTTAGAGTTGAGTAATCTTGGGTCGTGCAAGTGTCTGAGGAGGACTTGCGTGCCCGTTGTGACTTGAGCGCCGATACTTGCACGCCGAGTTAGAATTGCGCGCCAAGTAATGTTTGGTTCCAGTAGTGATTTTCGGGATGCGTGGAAGCTGGAAGTTTGCCCGATACCTTCGGTGCAAAGAGAGATTCATCTGCGGGTGAAAATTGGGGTTCAAAAGAGCATATAATTACAGAGGAAGATGCATTCCTTCATGCAAATGAAGAGACCTACAGGTCTATAAACTGTGAGTGGATCCTTTCCAAAGCAGTGAGCAAAGGAAGAGGAAAAAGGTGATCCTCTGCACCGGTAGTGAGACATAGAGAGAGAAACAGGGAGTGACCCTTGGGAAAGCAGTGAGCTGACCCTAAACTTTGTAAAGGCAATGAGCCCGGGAATAGAAGTGATCTAGCCCGAACATTGTAATCCACAGCTAGTGAAGTTTAGTGGAATTGGTACGACCGACAACTTGTCGGCGTATGCTCCTTAGATGTTGCCCTTTGCGGGGAACCAAGTAAAATTGTTGTGTCCTGTGCATGATTTACTTTCTGTTTACTTTGTGCAACATGAAAGAGAGAGAAGAGTGTTTTTCTTAGCTGCGAAACAAGATCAGAACAGGCGTTGATTATAAATTAGTCATACCCGGATTCACCCCCCCCCTCTTAGGGTATTCAGCCTTGTGGACCTAACAGAACCACCTCCATCAAAGATAATTTATCCAACGAATGAACTCGGGATCAGAGGAATGGGGCGGGCACGATGAACGTCGACAACTTCGACTTCTCTCATCGATGTCAACAAACAAACAAAGTAGGGGTGTGTTTTAATTTTATCAATGTTAAATTCCCTCTCTCATTGAATCATATTCGTTGAGCCGTATGCTACCACCCTAATGTATAGGGTACGGTCCAAACAAAATGGCCCGACCCTTCTGTAAATCTCATGGATCTTTAGTGTGATATTCATGATGGTGTCAGCGACCAGTGTCAGGGGTTGGCAGTAGTGGGACTCAAGAACTGTGACGAAGACGACGAATGAAGGGATGCTGGTCAAGCCTGCCATCGGCACATGCACGACACCCTGCCGCCCCGCAGCCTCCGCGCCCCGCAACCCCTACACCTCGCGACCTCCGCGCCCTGCGGCCTCCGTGCCCCGCGGTGCTCTGCCGCTCGGGGCCTCCGCGCCCCACAGCACTCCGCCGCCTGTGGCCTCCACAACCCCGCAGCCTACTGTGCCGGTCGTGGCCTCCGCCACCCCGCGACTTGCCTTGCCACCCAGTGGCATGCCGCGCCGCACCGTGAGCCCCTCCGGCCCCTTCGCGACCTCCAAGACTCTTGTGGCCTCTACGCTGCCCCGCGCCGCCTGGAACGGGATGGACCACACATCGCAGGCTGGTCCGCCCAGCGGGGGCTAGGCTGGGCCCAACGGGTCAGGCCGAGTCAACTCAAATTAGGTCAGACCAGGCCAGGTCGCTCCGACCAGGTCCGACCAGACATAGACCCACTTCGACTCATTTACGCTCTTTTGGCCATAACTTTGGCACTGGACATCCCTTTGACGAACCGTCAGCGGCGTTGAAAATCTTAAAGCAAGATCGTTTCTTTGAGTATACCCCACTAGATATTTGGATAAAGTTGGAGTATGTTCAGGTTGGATCGAGCACGAATCCAACCGTCCCCTTGGGACTAAAAAGCTAACAACTCACAGACCGAGTGTCCGATTGACACACCGTCTATTGCGTTGAGACCTGTATGACATGGCGGTCCTTTGAGATACTTATTCATGAGACTTCGTTTCAATTGGAGTATTGACCAGTGTATTGAGGAGTGGACCCTCCTAAAGATGAGCAAGCCTAGTGCGGGAACCTAGTAGCTGGCTGTGACGTGAAGAATGAAGAGTGATCTTGTGTGGGTCAGCACCGAGCAATTCTCTCTGGGTCAGCACAGAGTGATCCTGTATGGGTCAGCACCTAAAGATCCTATGTGGGTCAGCACCAAGAGATCCTATGTGGGTCAGCACTGAGCAATCCTGTGTGGGTCATCAACTGATCCTCTTAACAGAGTAAGATGATTCAGTAGTTACATCTAATCATCTCTACTACTGTACTTAAGTTATACCTGGTGTGAGATGATTTCGTACCTGTGTGGTACTTTCCTTCATGGTAATACCTTGGTGGTATTCTTCTGTGTGACATACCTGTTTGGTACTTACTTTTTTGGTATTCCTTACTTTGTGGAACAGTTGAGCCATGGAAGTTTGGGATGGACCACGTGTTTCCTCATGATTGAGATGGGTGTACTTGATAACATATGTATATGTATTGGAATATACCTAAGTAGGGTTGTCAGTTGACTTCATACTTTATGGTTTATCCATTGTGGATTTTGTGAGACCTTGAGGGTCTCGAGGTCCCTACTGAGTATCGTTGTACTAACCCCTGCATGGGATATGCCCACACTTCGTTTTCTTTGGTGCAGAAAATGGACAATGCTAACTGAGGATGAGAGTAACAGGACTGGAGGTAGCTCGGAGGTGGACTTTAGACATGGCGTACCACATAGACAATCGATCGAGAGATGTACCTACCATTTAGGTAGTATCCTTGGCAGGCTTTCACATGAGCTATTCCAGTTTAAATGTAATTTGAGTTTCTTGTACTTTCCTGTTGGGCTTGTATTCTGGCCCTTTTTTGCTTAATATACTCACTCTGTTTACATTTCCGTTTACTTGAGTTCGTATCTTGTTGTGTACTTGGTTCCGTGTGTTTACAGGTTATAAAGGCAATGCCATCACGATTTTAGGGAATACGCCTTCGGTTCTATTTTCCAGCCCCTAGCCTATGGAAGGTTGGCTTGGGTTAGTCACAACATGGGCCCTGGGGGACGGGTTTTGATAATAGGATACTAGTTAAGGATAACTTTGGCATTTATAAGTTAAGTTTTATCATAATTCTAATGGTATAAATAACTATTTAGGTTAGTTTAGGTAATATTTAATATTATAGTGATTGGGTTAATATAAATTTAGTAAAAACCCTACAAATAAGTCTATGTATAGGATAAAATACTAATGTTTTGATAAAGTAGATGTTGTGTGGTTTTATAATAAATTATACCCCGTTTTGGATACCTGACAGTGGATGTGGTTGCACCATCGCTGCATCTAAGGGTAATCAATGTGAAAGAGTTTGGTTGAGTATCAACTTAATCGTCACTCTCATATATGATGAGTTGGCCTAAGAATGCACTATTGGATAGATACTCTTAAGGGATGTGCTTTGGTTAATCACACTATAATTACAAGACATTATGATGGATTTACTATGTTAAGGAATTAGTTTAAGGAATAAGAGTGAATCCAACTTAGAGAACCCTATATTAAACTGTTAAAGATGTTGGTTTTATTGAAAGATAATATAATAATATAAAAGAGTAAGGAATTTGAAGTTACATTTATCATGGAATTATCTTACAATAATTCTGTTATATTTTTAATCACTCTTGATAAGTACTTTTTCGTTTTAGTAATTGAATATTCACAAAGTAATCAAGTTAAAAATAGATACCATGAACAATGTAATTATTTTCCCAATGAAAAACCTAACCAGATAAGAACTAAAGTGAAAAATATTGTGATTATTCCAAAAATAGCTATCTAGAATTTGGAGTAAAAATGTGAACATCGTTTAATTCCCAAATAAATAAAAGAATAGATGGATAGAGTCTCACTAATTTTTTGGTGATAAAGATGACGAAGAAAATAATGTTGAATTTCCAACATGTCAAAAATGTGGGGAGACGAACCCCAAAAAATTTCTTAAGGGAAATGGAATTACTTCATGTGTGGAAGAGGTGGGAATAGAGCCACATGTTGTGGAGAAAAAAAATGAAGAAACCAGTTAACTTTATGAAGGTAAAATATTTTTTCATAGTCGTACCTAAGATATTAATGTAGATGAAACATAAAAAAATATATATTGAGTTATATATATCTTTTATATAGACCTATTTAATTTTACCAGTATGTTATAATAAAAATATTGAGGACACAATTTATTTAATGGTGTGAGTATGTAACACCTCGAGATCTAAAATTATATTTATCCTTTGGATATTAATATGTTCGATAGTTTACTTCAAAAAAACATCAAAATAGAAATAGATATGGAAAATTATATAATAGTTAAAATGAAGTTACAGATTTGGTAGGTAAAAATAGATGATACTGAATTAAAAAATATATATAGAAATAAAAATAAATATAATTATCAATATTAATTCATTGATAAAAATTCAATTGGTGAATCGAAATAACTAATAATTCTGTTTTATGCTTTTAAATGCAACCTTTCTAAAATTAAATTTGTTGTGATTTATTTCAGGATACTAATTATTTTTTGGACATAAGATATTATTATTATGAATAATTTTTTTAATCCAAAATTTATTAGTAATTGATAGAAAATTATAATGATAATAATTAATATATTCAAAA
Source organism: Viscum album (assembly GCA_963277665.1). Taxonomy (NCBI): domain Eukaryota; kingdom Viridiplantae; phylum Streptophyta; class Magnoliopsida; order Santalales; family Viscaceae; genus Viscum; species Viscum album. The sequence continues at coordinate 220,120,518 of OY728163.1, forward strand.
GTTATTTTCTATGGAAACAATTTTCGTTATATATTTATGTTTTTATTTAAAAGTAAAATTCTACAACTTTAGAGTTTAAATTTTACTAAATTTACATAATTTTTATATTTATTTTAACGAATTTATCTTAGTTTTTTTAAAATTCTACTAAAAATACTTGATATTTAGGTGAATAGTGAAATAATAATGTTTTTTTACCAAAATTGTAATTTTTTTGACATTATCATTTTATCGACAAGCCCTTGAAGTGTATAAAACATTTTTATAGGTAAAATATGTATTAAATATTTAAAAATATACATTTTAAAGTTATTTTTTTAATTTATAAAACCTCTGATTAAAATTTTAAGGACTTGAGTAATATTTTCAAATAATAACTATTTGGCCTTTTCTGTTAATTAAATATTATTTTGGTAAGATATTTTTTGGGATTTCTGTAAGATAGAGATATTTTTTTTAAATAAATTAACTTATATTATTAAAATTAAATACATAGATAATTTCACCATATACATAAATTTTAAGAAGAACAATACGCTTTTTCATCTATAAACCATTTTAACGCTTTACATGTGATTCTGTTAAAATTTAGTTATCTTACACAAAGAAATTTTATTTAATTACATATATTTAGTAACTCAAATCAGTAGGTACAAATTATATAATAATGTTTATTTTATTTTTAGTCATAAAAAACGTTTTACTTGGGTAAAAAACTAGTTACCAAGGTAAAACAAAAAAAAAGGTAAAATTGATAATTCTAAGAGTAAGGGACTCAATAAATTGATTAAAACATGTCTGAAAAATAATTATTGGTCTATTATTGAACTTTTATATTCCCTCACACCTTAATTTTTCTTTTTGGATGCTTCTTGACATATGAAACATATGCTCTCTTTATATTTAGTAGAAATATTGCGAAAAAAGAAATTCCGACCACTTATAAAAGGAGCATATCCCCAACCCTCCCAAACCACTCCCAACATTATGTTTCATATGGAAATTATACCAATTTTACCTTCCCATAAAATAATAATTTTTCTTTGTGCCTCTGATCACTTAATATTGTCTTAATACCTAAATTTCTGAGGAATCCTCTAAGGAAAACACAAATATTTAAAAGTGAGTACTCATTTTTTCCTAACTTGTTTTCATTTATATCTTAATTTTTATATTATAATTTTATAACTAATATATGATGAAATAATTATTTTTTATAATTAATGTTTTTATTCTAAGTTAATAACTTCTAACCACCTTTCCCCTTCTCTATTAAGAAAAACAAAACTATCATCTCTGGGTTGTGCATACTATTGCCTCCACTAAGCGACAAATTCTACTTTTTCACCACCAAATCTATTATATTATTATAAGGGTGAAATTGACGAATAAATATGACATATATAATATAATAATAATTATTAAGATATACATTATAATATAGATCTTCTCGCACTTATTATTCAAGAAATGAAAATGATAATCATGCTTTGGGTAGACTACCACCTCCATGAAGTAGCATATCTTTTTTGTCATCAAGTTTACCTAATATTTATTAATATTTATTTAAATATGATTCAAAGAATTATAATAATATAAATAATATAATTATTATTCTATAATATTGATATTATTTAAAATGTGACCACTTTAATAATCATAATTATCCTTTAGATATGGTATGTTCATGTTTAGGTCAGTCTAACCACCTACTCGAAAAATGCTATAAAATAATATTATGGATGAATATGAGAACTTAATTAATGATAATATATTATATAATTAATAAAATAAAAATTTTATTGTTTCTATAATGGTATCACTAATTTTGAACTCATGAATTAAGACACCAATGTCCATTCATGAAAAATCATCAAAATATGCTCACAACCAATTACATATTTAAGGATCCTAAGAAAAAAATACCATAGAGTGAAATTATAACATAATAAATATTTACAAAAAATTAATTCTTGTACATTTTATGATTTTGTAATGATTAAATTTGGGATAAGAATGAATAACAATATCTCTATTACAAAACTAGTTCAAAACGATCAAGACTAATCTCACCCGATATTAAAAATAGACAATAACTAACTAATAAAAATGTTTACAATAATTATAAATGAAGTTTATAAAAAATTATATATTTTAAATTTTTTTTTAAAATAGGTGATTAAGAAAAATATTTTTTCTATGCAGGAGATTTAGTAACTTTAATGGAATTCATAAATTAATTTAAGTATTTCTTATTATATGTTTTAACCCCAGGAGACATATTTCTTATTATAAACCATAATTTATTTGGAATGGTTTATCTACAAAGAATTTAATATTTTATTTCATGATCCTATTGTTATTAATGATAATTAATTTTTTATTTGAAATCATATCCTTTGAAGGCCTTTGACTCAAAAGTATTTAAGGTTGTAAGGGTTTGTGCTAACTCAATTTTATTCCATTAGTCACAAAAGTTTTATTGAACTCTATTTTTGAATGTTTTATTTATTGTAACTTATGAATAATTTTTTATTTTTTATAGTACTAAAATTATTCCTTATAATCTATTTATTGAATAATTCTTACCTCAATGATTTTGTTACTAAAAAGTGGTTTCTTGGTCAGAATTTCTATTTCTTGAGAAATGATTATTTTTATGTACAAATTTATGTTTATATGAATTATATAAAACCTTTTTATTATTTTATATCATTAATTATATTTTATGGTATTTTAATTTTTGTTTAAATATCTTTCTATTTCAAGGGTTTTGATTTAGATGCTACTCCAACCCTAAGAGTTTCTTGTCTCAAATTTTCACCCCATGAGACATATTCCTTATTATAAAAAGCATTTTTTTAATAGTGTGTATAATACCCATTTAATATTTTGTATCATGATTGTCACAATTTTAAGGAATTTATTGTTTCATTTTAAATTCTATCCTTTAATGGGTTTTGATTCGAATGTCTCAAAAATACGTAAGAGTTTTTTATCTTTATTTTTAATTACATGAGACATGTTTTTTATCACACATTATATTTACAATTATATGGAATTATAACTAACCTATTTTCTTCAAGTATGAAGAATATATTTTATTTAATTATATTTTAATTTCATGGTATCCCTCCCATGTTATTTTTATTCTTACATTACCACTACCAAAATGGATTTGCAGAACACAATTTCTATTCTTTGAGTTATTCTGATAATTATTAAACCCTATTATTATTAGATGAATTATTTTACCCTATTATTGTATGAAATAGTACTTCAAATTCCCTTAACATGGATTTATATTTCATCTTTCTGAAATCCTTTTATTGATGGATTTTTTCTGTTGATATTGTTACACCCTGGAATTACTCTTCACTACTACCATTTTGTCATTACTTTGATACATGTACCTTATATTGTACTGTAAATATTACTATTGTTGGATATTCAGTCAATTAAACACACTTTTCCATTGATTTGGGAAATTATTTACTTAATCGTATACAATTATTCTATATGGTGTTTTCTTGATTGATCCTTATATAGAAATCTATTCTATTTATTGATTGAGGAAACTTTAAAAATCTATATACTTATTATTTCATTGTGGATGTTTTTTTCACTAATTGGAATTAGTTAGTGATGAGTGTGGCCCAGTACAAATAACACCTCGATGTATCAATAGGTCTCATGAGAAAATGTAGCTTCTGTATTTTGGTGTATTCATTACCATAAAAAATATTTCTAAACAAATGGACTTTATGGTAAGATCGTGATTTATAATGTCATGATGTATTTTTCCAAGGCATGGAATTAGAAATCTAACATTATGAATTTCATTAATAAAGAACAATTTATTTTCATTTATGTGATATTTTCATTTGCATTATTATCCATAGATATTTTATTCTTTAAGTTTCATTCTATTACGATATTATTTTTTATTATTTATTCCCCCCATTTTATTTGTGCTCATCTTATTCTCAGTGATGTTCTTTGTTTTCTATCACTTACATTTACCCCTACTATGATTTTTTCTCACCCTATTATCTTTCCATTTACCAAGGTTATGAAGAAAATCATTAATCATGATATTTATAAAAGAGTAGATTATGTGGAGAATTTTGTAGGAGATATTGAAGAATAATTATGATGGTTAAAATTGGACACTTTTTTATCTCAAATATAGTATTTAAAGAATGTGTTTATGAGTATTTAATCTGATAGTGTAGTTCTAGGGAATCATAATGAGATTTCAATGAAATGTGGAGATATTTTTAATTTCTTATGAAGGATGGAAAAATTTTCTTTTTAGAAATGTGTTGATGGTGTTCAATAAGGTTTACTAATTCTTGAATGGTAATTCATGTGGAAGCAGTGCATCAAGTTATGTTTTGGGAGGAATATGGACTTCTAAAAAATTCATGACTATACAGTGTGTAGTTTAGAAGCACATACACCATGTTTCTTATTATACTATGATAAGTTTTGATCTAATATAAATATCACAGGATCATTTGGTTGTCCCTATACAACATGTGATTCTGGATGATGAACTCGATGTGTACTGGAATTATGTTCCCAAGGACCCAGGTGGCCCCAGACACCGTGTATACTGGGACACAACCTATGTACCCCTAGATTCACATAAATTTAGTTGACTAGGTACATTTACAGTACTTTTATAGACATATAACACCATTTGTACTATATACACACCATGTACTTTCTATTAGCCTAGAATAGTTCAATCGTAAAAAATGTTTCCCCTCTTTATTCCCAGGTAGTGTAAGTTTTCCACCCATTGGGGTTGGTATCCTCCAAGGGCATTGATATTTCACCTATGTAATCATGGGGAAGATATGATATATTTATATTATCATATAGAGTTATTATTTTATCCATTTTATGGGGTAGTAATCCTATATTTGTGGAGTTAATATTTTTTATATCTATAGAGCTCAGATAGGACAATGATCCTTTAATGGAGTTGATATTTAAGCCATAGTCATAGGGAAGGTATCCCCTAATATCATATGAGAGAATTTCCATGTAAGTTTATGGAGAATTCTAGATCAAAATCCAAGAACAAAAATTTAGTTTAGATAGCCGAGAGGTAATACTATACTATGGGACATGAGTTCCTATAATGAGAATATCTAGGTTCCCCTTTCATATTTATTATTAGTGATGGATTTGAGATAAATTTCTTTTTATGATTTACTTATTGATGATTCCATGGTTTCCTACTGGGTATGTATATAGTAACCCTTACTTGGGATATAATCGTACATGTCGTGTCCTGTGCAGATTACATGTTATTTGATGAATATCTTGGGGGACTCATTATAGTTGGTGCTTAGTGGTGCTTGTTAGATGTGAAAGAAAGACTATTTTTAGATTGGTGGTTGTGTGGTGATATAGTTTTTTTCTCTTTTTTTTGGTAAGACAATATTTCATGTTGTTGGGACTATATCTCTTCCCTTTTTTTGTTAATATATTTTCGTGCTTTTCTGTTGAATATTAGAGTTTGTGAATGCATTTATTACATGAATTATTCACTTACTACATTACTGTGGTGTGTATATGGTTATATGTGCATCTGTCTAGGTACATTAATCTATGGATTTCCAAATGCGTGAATAACAACTCAGTGATAGTCACTAGCGCCTGACTTATTGAATGTGGGATTTTGTTGTCACATTCATCTTACTGCCTTCCAAGAGGGCCTCAGTGGGTTGGGTCATGTTATAGTGTAATTATATCATAGGATGACCTAGGATAAATTTTAGAGAGAGATTAGTCTCGAGTATTAGTCTATGATTTAGGAAAGTTTTGTTTAAATTGTCTTAATTTTGGGTCTCAGTCCATAGAATCTAGTGATGGTGCAATAGTTGATGTATCCATCCCCCAAGACTTCAATAACCTACTTATCAAATCTGTATACTAATATAAGGACTTGGGTTTTTGTATGAAGTATTAATCTCTTATTTTTTTGGTTTTAAGGCTTAAATATAGCCTTATATGAGTGCCCAACTTGACCACGGGTGTTTTGGAGGTGTCAGGGGCTTGTTCGGAGCCTAGAACAAGTTTTTAGAGTATTTTTTTCTGGGCACATAGTTAGTATAAATATTGCGGGGCAGCCCAAACAGTTTGTACACATCTTGAAAGGCTGTACATAGGGGGTGTACATGCATCATGATTTACAGAAACCATGTGGGAAGAGGCAACCACCCATGTGACCTAGTCTTTAGTTTTTACAGACATTCATACTGGGTTATCCCATGATTTCCACATGGGTTTTAAATCATGTAGGTGCCCTTTAGCCTACAGGAAACCATGCACAGTTTCTGAATGGTTTGCAAAATATGCAGGTATTCTGTGTAGCCCCTTTATTTTTGAAATTTTATAATTTTTAATTAAATTAAAAATTATTTTCAAAACCAAATTTATGTTTTGTTTTTATAAAAAATAGGGGAGGTTTTGAGAAGATATATTCAGAGTCTAACCTAGTATTTGAGCCCGTTCCAACATTCCAAACTCTAATTTCAGTGTGGTTTGTCTCATTGAATCTATATCAGTAAGACCTACATTCTTTTTGCCCATTATATATTCTTATGGATATATATTTTTATATTTGGATTTAGGATCATATTCCCTAATTTCTTATTCTTTGTTAGTTCTCCTTATTTCTCCTAAATGGGGATTAACTAGACTTGATACTAGATGAGTACTACACTACCAAGCTAATGTAGGTGGTCTATACTTTTCTTTTGGAATTTGGTGCTTTTTAGAGATATTAGCAATTATTCCACCCTCCGCACATTCTAGCATGGCCCCGAAAATGAACTGAGAAATTTAATTAAGTGAAATATGACATATTATGGATTACCATAGGTTCCTTATGATGCATTGGTTGTATTTTCCCAAACACAAGGTTACCCACGAGGAGCACCATTCCTTTTCTTGGGTTTTGACCCTGATGAACCACCCAAGCGGCGAGTTTATGAGTTTTCATAGTTTAAGGAAGCTCAATTATTATTAAATTAGGTTGAATTACTTGATAGGAGACATAATACCTCCTTTCATTATGCTAATATGTTTTTCCATGTTTGAGATGGTTCAATGGGTTAAATGGAATTAATTGAATGGGTTGGTATACCCATGGGATACACATAATTGTGAATGGTATTAAATGGGCGGGTATACGTATGTGTAATGTTTTAGTTGAATTGATGATGAATTGGTGGGTATACCCATGAGGTTTGTTTAATAGTGATGAATTATTAATGGTTGGGTATACCCATGTGATGTGTTTAATAGAAAATGGTGATAAATGGTTGGGTATACCCATGTGACTTTGTTAGATGGAAATGGAATACATGAGCGGGTATACTCATGAGATGTGATTGGTTTGAAATTTATTAAATGAGTGGGTATACTCATTGACTGGAATTGATTGTAATTGATTATATTAGTGGATAGACTCATTCAAATTTTAATTTTTAAATGGAGTGAATTAATGAATTTTTGTATAGATTCCATGGAAAATCTCTATTGATTTTGAACACATTAGTGGATGCCTTGTATAGAGTATTCTCCAAGGGTCTTGATTAAGTGGTATGTCTTGGGATTTTGTAACCCTTGGATCCAGATTGCTTGTATTCACATAGGAAATGTTGGTACACATGGTCCTAGGACTCCAACCAGTGCCTACACCAGGTTTCCATCTAGATGCTCCTTGGCCTCGATGAGGATGTCAGGGTCTTTGACACCTTGTACTCGACCCTTTGTGGTATAAACTTCATTATACAACATGACTGTGAAATATATGACATGGTTAGTTATATAGAAAGGTCATGGGTTTATGATATGGTTTTATTATGTGGAAAAGGTATATGGATAGGGTATGTATGGGAGTATGGAAAGGCCATGTGGTTTGTTCTTTTACTTTTTTCTTCCTGGTTAGAAAGTTTTTAATGTTTTACAGGGAGCTGTGAGAGGCTTTGGGTATCACTTTCTTATAGTAGATACGTGCCGTGGGCTCATTACTTTTGTTACCTGATTACTTACACTTGTATATAATTTTCAGTTCTTCAACATAAAAATGTATAAAACCTTGGGTGAATTCCTACTGGGATGTTTATTTCATACCCTATTTGGGACTCCTTGGGGACCCAGAAAGATTGTATTGTTGTAGATGAGAATATGGGCAATCTCCCTAGCACATGTTGTTGATCATTGCTTTGTATAATGGGATCATGGAACCAGGAAGAGGCTGGAAATGATACTGAGACACTTTGGGGTCATTTTGTCTTTTGGATACTTATATTGTACTATACTTCCATGTACCTGTTTTGGATGTTTTCAAGATACATGTATCATCAGAAGCATTGTAAATGATCAATATTTTGGGTTTTTTATCTATTATTATTATGTATCTTTTGTCTTCTTATCTTTACTGCTTGCTCTTTTTTAATTATATTGACTTACACTGTGATATACTCTGGTAATGAGGTAAAAGTCTCCCCACTGACACACCTAAGCCCTCAATGCTAGTAAGCAACCTATAATGTCTGGGGAGATGTTCTAGAGGCCATTTAACCAACTGGGATTTGGGAAATATTGAGTAGATTCTAGGTCTGGGATGTTAAAAAGTGGTATTAGATGAGGTTATTTTCTAGTTTGACTTATAATTTGGATAAAATAGACATGGATAGGTAAGAAATAGAATTTGGCAATAAGTTTTTCCCAAGAGTAGTTACCCCACATAAAGGGAAAATCCAAATTACCACGAATAGAATTGTTATATTTTGTATTTTGGATATTATAGTTGATTGTATTTCACTATTAGGTGATACAAATGATTTATGATATCACTATTGATACAATTGGGGGTTCTATTTCTGTTGAAACCCTATGAGATGAGGGTATTCCATATCATACATCATATAGGAACTTGTTAGAAATGACATTCCATGCAGTATGTCGTTCCATTTATAATACATTACTAATTTCATGTTGTTGTGATATGTGTTGTGATAGATATATATGCTGTTGTGATAGATTCTTTAAGTGGATAGTGGAGTGATTCCACCATTTATTTCTCAAGGTGTATGGACCCTTATGGACTGTAAAATGATGCACCTTTTAAATCCAATTGTGAAACTGAATTTGATATGTATGGATCAAATGGGTACCAAGTTTTGGGTTTATGTGGTGTTATGGTACCTCATGGATTTTGAATTGGTGAAGCATTGGTTAAACCTACTAAATAATTCAATTATGGAAATGATATGTGAAATGAATGTGAATTCAAGTGGAAAGAGAATAGAAACCTGAAGTGATGAATATAGACATGACCTATACCCAGCTTTGGAGTGGGAAAGAGTCAGTGTTTCTAGTTTTGTTGTGACTAATATTTTATAGTCCTAGAGTTAGGAGTAAGCTATGAATAACGACTTGGTTTTAGGAATGTTTTGACTCATCTTGTGATTTTTTTTGTGGTGATATTTTAACTCTTTCTTTTTGGAGGCATGTGTTTGGAATTTTAGAGGTATGCCACAATGATGACCTTAAGCCGTACTCCGAGAGGGTGGTGACAACCACACTGTGGAGGTAGTGGGCCTTGGGCTATCGATGGATCCTCTATAAGTGCCAACTACAATGCAAATTGTTATTCTAGAAAAAGGTCTAGAGCCACAATTACATGAGGATTTCTATCACTATATAAAGACTTTCCAGGGAGCACCAAATCCTGCCTTGTCTATGGCTGAGCAGACATAGGTGTTCCAGCAATAGCATCCTCCCATGTTAAGAGGGAAGGTGGTCCATGGGATATAATGATATGGATTGTGACCATGTTAGCTATATTCAATCATTTAGAGAGCCTCTTTAGAGGAGGGTTAATTTCTCCACATATATTCTATGTGGAGTATCAAAGAGCTGGATGGATTTTTTGAACTAGGATGACATGCTGTGAGATATGGGTTGGGATGATTTACGAACTTGATTCTATGAATACATTTACTTTGTGACTATACGGGTAGAGTAGGCTAGTGAGTTTACACATCTCAAGTAGGGAACAATGATAGTTATGAATTACTCAACATGCTTTACAGAGTTGTAGTGTTTTTCTCTGATGTACTGTACTGATGAGCTATCTATATCTCGAAACTTCTAGGAAGGTCTCTGAAATGCTATTAAATATTAGGCCAACATGTTAAAATTTACCTCTATAAATAAGACTATGAATCAAGAACCGATTACAAAGCAGAAATTGAGAGAGGATTAGGGCGTAAAATAGGGAAGTTCTGTTTCTCAACCCAGTTGTTCAATGTCTTTAAGAAGGTAGCACCATTTTGAGTCTTCCCTCGAGATGAGTTCTAGTCAGGATGGGAGTACAAGAAACTCATTGTTTTGTCACCTATATGGTAGGTAAGGCCACATGAAGATTAAATGTGATCATGACTTAATTGAGTTCCTAGCTTGTAGCAATATGGGCCATGTGAAATGTTTGCGCATGACCATCAGTATAGCAATGAGAGGAAAGGTGTTAGCTCCGACATGAAGTTCAAGAGAAGGTTCCTCAGCTCGATGTCAGGCAGGGAGCTAGATTAGTGTTGGTCGATTAGGCTGAGGTAGTGGTTATCATGATAGAGGCATCTGGACAACAGTTACACCAACAAATTAGAGTCGGTCTACCTCGAGCAGTGAGGTTGTGTCACAAGTCCATGGTGCAGGCTATTTCTGTTCTATACAACCTTCCCATAAGGTGTAGGGTTCTAGATATTCTACGATGAGAGCTACTATAATTATAGCCTCTACTATTTCATCTTCTCTCTTTGATACAGGTGCATCACATAGCTTTGTATCTACACTTATGGTAAAAATCCTTGTGTTTTTTGTTTTGATTTCAGAGGGAATTTTGATTATAGTGATGCTGTTGGGAAACATAATAGAAGTTGTGCACCAGTGTAGGGAGTGTCCACTTGAGTTTGGTGGGTGTTTCTTTGTCTGGAGTTTGTATTTCCCCAAGACGATAGGGTTTAACATCATACTCAGGATGGAATACTAAGTAGATTATCAATATTACATGGACTGCTAGTACTATAGGGTGACTTTTATATCACTCTAGGGTACATTGGATACTTAAAAGTGGTAATGTGATGTCCAGGTATGATGAGATAGACGATAGCATTGTGGGATGGGTAGGAAGAAATCCCAAATCACAAGTTTTTTATCTGGATGACTAGGGAGTGTGCCGGGATAAATTTATTGAAGTGGATGAGAACTTCATGGACATGTTCCTGGATTATTTTTTTAGTTTACCACCTGAAAGAAGGTTGAATTTCTCCATCAAGATAGTTCCAGGAGCTACATCATTATCTATTCATCCTTACATGATGTCTACAACAATGTTGGAGGATCACAAGTGGTAGATATAGGATTTTTAGGTGAAGGGGTTTATTTTACCATGTACTTATCCATGGGGTTCACCAATAATTTTTTTGATAAGTTCATATGGTACCCTTAGGTTATATGTGTATTATCATAAACTAAACCATCTCATGGTTAAAAAATTATATCTCTTTCCAAGGGTAGATGATCTGTTTGATCATCTTCAAGGAGCCCGAGTGTTCTCGAAGATATACTTGATGTTAAGATATCACCTAGTGTGTTTTAGACCTATATAAATACCTCATATGACCATTTTTATAAGGTATGGTATATATGATTATCCGTTTATGTCGTTTGGTCTCACAAACACACTTTCTGGTTTCATGGATTTGATGAACCGAGTGTTCTATACTTACCTGGATTCTTTTGTGGTGGTTTTCATGGAATATATCTTGGTTTATTCTCAAAATCAAGATGACCTTGAAAACCATCATGAGATCATTTTGAATACAATGAGATAGAATCAATTATATTCTAGGATCACAAAATTTCACTTTTAGAAGGACCATATTCAATTCCTTGGTCAAATCATCTCAAAGGTAGGTGTATTAATGGACCCATAGAAGGTGAGAGCTATAGTTTAATTGGAACATCCCATGAATGTTTTTTGATATATGGAGTTTAATGGGGATATTTGGATACTAAAGGAGTTTTATACAGGACTCCTTATTCTTAGTGGAGCTATTGATATTATTTAATATGAATGGTGTGAAGTTTGTATGGGTAGATTCTTGCAAGATATCCTTTTAGGAACTGAAAGGGAGGTTGACATCAGCAACAATCTAGATAATACTAAACCTGGGAAAGAGATACACTATATATTGTGATGCATTAGGTATCAGGATGGGAGCAGTGATGATGTAGGCGAATAGAGTCATGGTGTGTAGGTCTTGGTAGCTGAGGAGACACTAGTGGAACTACCAGATGCATTATCTTGAGTTTGATGCAGTTGTTTATGATTTTTGCTGTTGCATACACTATTTACTGGGAGAGCATTTTGTGGTGTACATGGACCAAAAAATCCTCAAGAATATTTTGGCACAGTGTGATCTGATTCTGAGGCTATGAATGTGACTGGATTACCTACAGTCTTTTGTGATTGAGCATTCTCATATGCCTGGTAGTGGAAATGTTTTGGTTGATGCACTGAGTAGGTGGACTCAGATACACACAATGAAATATGAAATTAGTGAGTGGAAAATTATGGGTTTGTTCTCTAATATGCACTTTTATGTGCATGAAAGTCAATAGAATACTTATCTTTTATCCTTAGGTATAACCTCTACCATAATGAACAATGTGGTGATGGAGAAGCTATCAGATTCAGAGGGTCTAGTCCTACAGGAGTGTGTTATTGGTGGGGATCCACATTTGGGTTGGACCATAGGCGAGGAGGAGATGCTATGTATCCATAGATTCATTTGTGATCTAGTTGACATATGTGGGGACCTGATGTGGTAATTTCATGCTTCAGTATGGGAAGTGAATTCCGAAGTCACCATGATGTAGCGTGACTTGTGCCATTAGTGCTGGTGGCTAGGTATGAAGCATGAGGTAGCTGGTTTTGTTAAAAGGTGTTCCACCTATCAACAGGTGAAGTCATAACAACAATGACCAGCTAGGATTTTACAATAATTACTAATTCTAGAGTGGAAATGGGTTGATGTCGTGATGGATTTTGTGACTGGTTTACTAAGGTCACCTCGAGGCAAGGAAGTTGTGTCGGTATTTTTTGATGGATCATGAATGTTTCTTATTTCTTTATGATCAAGGAGAACATTAGTTTTGATGAGATGGGAAGTTTGTATGTTTGAGAGATAGTGATGTTTCATGGGGTCCCGTTCACCATCATTTCAGATAGGGACACCCTATTTAAATATCATTTATAGTTGAGTTTTCAAAGGGTGTTGGGTAAAGAGGGGATTATGAGAAAAACCTACCACCCTTAGACTGATGTCCAGTCAGAGCGTACAATATAGGTGTTATAGGACTTTCTGTGAGCATGCATCCTAGATTTTTGGGCTATTTTAAGAGACACATTTCCCTGGTTGAGTTTACCTACAACAATCATTATCTGGTGATTATATAGATGGAAACTGATGAGATTTGATATGGTAGGCCATTTCAACAACCCCTATGCTGGTTATTAGTAGGTGGGGTAGCTTTACTAGGACTGTATCTAATGCAGGAGAAATCTGAGCATGTCTATTTGATTTAAAAATGGATGGCTACTGCATAGTCTCGATAGAAGTTGTATAATGATCACCACATATGAACTCTAGAGTTGTAGTTTTGGGATCATGTTTTCTTGTTTGTTTCATGGTGGTTGGGAAAAAGGATAATCATGAGCCATGGTAAGATTTCACCATGATATGTCGGGATCTTCGAGATTCTTGAGATATTTGTGTTGGTAGCCTATCATTTTCAGTTACCTAAGAGGTATTGATCCATGAATGATGTCTTCCACGTATCTTAGTTGTTCACTTATAATTCGAACTCATCTCATGCATTTCATCCTAAGGAGGATGATCTTCAGATTGATGCTTATTTTGAAGAGAATCTGATTCGTGAATTTGACATGGCCACAAAGGTTCTCTGAGGATAGTCAGTTCCTCTAGTACGAGTTCTATGGAAGCACTTCCACTAGCATGATGATACTTTGGAGTGGGAGGCTGACATATGTGTTCAGTGGCTAGAATTTTTCTCATAGGATTCTTGAACAACATTTTGATGGAAATTTGTTGATGAATTTATATAAGGGAGGGTGGGGAGATATTATAAGAACCTGAGTTTTCTTATGAGGTATAGATCCATTATTTTTCAAGTTTTAATACTTTAATATGTCCTTATGTGAGTTCCCAGCTTGATCATGAGTGTTTTGGAGGTATCTGGGGCTTGTTAAGAGATCACAATCAGTTTTTGGAGTGTTTTGATCCTGAAGAACGGTTAATATCAACTATGTGGGAGAAAGTCACATGGTTTTTATAAACTTTACAATGATGGAGAGAGGGAGTGTACATGATGCACAGTTTGAGGAAACTATGAAGGGAGAGGTGCAGGCACATGCGACTTGGTTTGCAATTTTTCAGACTTTGACAGTGGGTTAGCACATAGTTTCTAGATGGTTTGTAATCCTTGTGGGGAAACAATGCGAGTGCCACTTATCCTATTGGAGATTTTGGAAATTTTCTACACAGTTTGAAAAATCATGCGGGTAAACCTTGAAACCCCTATATTTTTGGAATTTTATAAATTTTAATTAGATAAAAAATTCATTTTAAAACCAAAATTAGTTTTTTTAAAAGGACAACAAAGGAGGGTTTGACAAGCTCTCAACAGAGACTAACCTAGGATTGGAGCTCGTTCCTCCATCCCACCTTTGATTCAAGCATGGTTTGTCTCATCGAATCTACATCGATAAGATATACATTCCTTTTTATATATGATAGATTCTTCTAGATATTGATTGTGCTTTTTTAATATAGGATCTTATGACCTAATTTCTATCTCTTCGTATGTTGTTCAGATTTCTCATGAATTGGGATGAATTTGTACCTAATAATGGATGAGCACTCCAGTACTGAGCTAAAGTAGGTGGTATATAATTTTTTTTTTCTGCATTTGGTTTTTAGATCTATCCACTGTTATGTTGCCTAGCATAATTTCTAACACAACCATGAAATTGAACCAGGTAATTGAATTCAATGAAATATGACGTATTACAGATGCCCATAGGTTCCTTGTGATGTATTGGTGATTGTTTCCCGAACCTAAGGCCACCCATGAGGTGCGCCAAGATATTTCTAGGGTTTTGACCTTAATAAACCACCTAAAGGGTGATTCCTTGAGTTTTAAAAGTATAATGAATCTCAATTAATGTTTAATGGGATTGAGTTACATGATAGGATACATACTACCTCCTTTCATGGTTATAATATGTTATTCCATGATTGATATGTTTCATTATATTAAATAGAATTAATTGAATGGGTGGGTATACCCATGTGACATGCTTAATTGTGAATGATATTAAATGGGTGGGTATAAAAGTTTGTTATATTTTAATTGAATTGATGATTAATGGGTGGGTATACCCATGAGGCTTGCTTAATAGTGAGTAGTGATTAATGGGTGGGTATAACCATTGGATGTGTTTTATGGAAAATGGGGATAAATGGTTTGGTATACCCGTGTGACTTGGTTATATAGAAATGGAATACATGAGTGGGTATACTCAAGAGATGTGAATAGTTTGAAATTGATTAAATGTGTTGGTATACTCATTAAAAGTAATTTAATGTAAATGATTATATGAGTGGATAGACTCATATAAAATTGAATTATAAAATTGTATGAATGAATGGATGATTTTATAGATTCCATGGATGCATCTCCATGGATCTAGAAAATAGTAGTGGGTGCCTTGTATAGAGTATGGTCCAAGGGTCTTGATTCCATGGGATTCCTTGGTCTTTGATAACCCTTTTAGTCGGCTTGCTTGGAATCATGTAGGACATATTGGTACACATGATCCTAGAACTCCAACCAGTGCCTACACCAAGTTTCTATCAAGATGCTCTTGGGAATCAATGAGCATGACTTGGTCTTTGACACCCTGTATCCAACCCTTCATGGTCTACACTTCATTATATGACATGACCATGGGATATATGACATGTTTTGTTATACGACAAGGCCATTGGTTTTTTATATGGTTTCATTTTATAGCATGGAATCGTGGACTGGGTATGGATGGGAGTATGGAAAGGGCATGTGATTTATTCTTTTTCTTATAGCTATCAGGTTAGGATCTTAACAATATTTTATGGGGAGGCATAAGAGGCTTTTGGGTATCACTTGATTATAGTGGATACATGTCATAGGAACATTACTTTTATTACCTTCTTAATTACAATTGTATAGAATTTTTCATTGTGATACTTAGAACTATATAGACCTTTGAGTGAATGACTATGAGGATGTTTATCTCACAGCCTATTTGGGACTCCTTGGGCTTCCAAACAGATTATATAGTTACATGTGATAATAGGGGAAATAACCCTAATAGAGGTTGTGGATCATTGATTTGGATCAGGGCATCATGGGGCTAAAATGAGGCTTTTAATGCTACTGGGGCCCTTTGGGGTCTTTTTTATTTTGGATACTTGTATTGTATTGTGATACCATGAACCTATTTTGGCTATTTTCTAGATACATGTATCATCCAAATCATTTTAAATGAGCCATATTATGAGATTTTTGTCTATTATCTTCATGTATTTTTTGTCTACTTGTTTTTATTGCTTATGCTATTTGAATTTTGTTGACTTTCACTATGATATACTCTTGTAATGAGGGAATATTCTCTCCACTAACAAACCTAGGACCATGTTTCTAGTCGAAACCCGCTAAATTTTAGGGAGATGCACTTGAGACAACATTGCCAACTGGGATCGGGGCACTGTTGAGTTGAATCGCGGTCTAGGATGTTACAAATGAGACACCAATTAAAGAAAAAAATGGTACATTGATCATCTTATAATGGATTTTGGTTTCCATTTCCTTATTGAGTGAAATCCCCATATATTCCCTTTTGATGATGTTATATCTTAAACATTTTAAGCTGCCTCCACATAGAATTCCAACTAGGATTATATGATAGTATCTTAATGAGGCTTGGGTCAAAATGTTGGCCTTAGTTCAGGGGCCTATCCCAAAGGTGTTCCCTTTGGATGGACAATGAGCAATACATCCACCTATCAACAGGTGAATAGACCTAACTCTTGTAGCACATGCTAATGTTTTACCTCTTTTTTATGTATCATATCATTATTTATCTAAAGGATGATGATTTTCGTAGTTTGAGTGCTACTTAGGAGTTTTTGAGACAAAAAATGACCAGGTTCTGGTGTGATCTAGACCCATAGGTGGTATGGTACTGGTTACCGTATGTGATCTGAGTATTCTATCTCATTTGGAAGCCCTAAAATTAGATTAAAGTGCTCAAAGAAAGTCTTCTTGATGATTCAATAGGTTGATGGTGGTGTTTGGTGATGTATAATTTTGATGAGGTGACTCTACCTTAGATCGAGTTTGAGTATCTCTTTTAGGAGGAGTATTTCCTAGAGACTCTATGATTAGTGAATATTTAGGTGCTTATGGAGATTTAGTAGGGAATAATGTATTTAATTGAGTATGCATCTGGGTTTATTGACCTCATACGGTACTCTCTAAACATGTTTTATGATGTGTATTTATATGTGTGGATTTCCAATCATGGTCTAAATAGATATATCTGATCCTGGTTTGCGCCCCTTAGCATTTATACTTATGTCATGGTTCTGGAGTATGTCTTGATGGTATAGAATTTTTTTGAAAAGTATTCATAGCTAACTAGCATTGATAATATTTATCTAAGAGTAGATAATTCTGTAGTAAGTGGATAATATCTATCTTCGAGTTTGCGACACTCGAAGGGTCGACATGTTCTATCCTAAACCAGAGGTTACATAGCCCAGGATTCATACAAAGTTTTTATCATCCATGAGATATGTGATTATTTTCTTATGATAGGAATGGTTTAAAATGCACAAGATCATAGAACCCAACATGTGGTAGCAGATAGAAAGACAGTGGATGGGCCTATGGGGTAGTGGTTGTGGTCTGGGAATGGCGATCTTATAGGAGTTTGGCTTGGATGAAGAGAAATGAATGTTGTAGGTGGTGGTTATCATTATAATCCAATACTACTACCACCTTCTCCAGGTGGTAGTAGAGGTTTTTGACCCAGAAGATTTTGGTATAATATGGGGTATGATATGTTTCATCTCTCCTCAATATTAAATTTTTATAGACACATTATGACCCATTTCTTTTTGACCCTATACCTTGTTTGAGAACTGGAGATACCAGCATAGCCTCTTCCGCGACCCTTATGTCTAGAGCCACCTACGAAAGGGGATTCTATGATCACACTCTTTTGTTAGAGCTGTGACTTGGTTATTGGTGGGGAGAGTTTCACATGGGACCATTTAATATCTGTAGTAATATTGTATGATGACATTCACAGTATTGATTGGAAATCAACCATCAATGACTTGGTCCATTATTTAAATTTGGGGATGTGGTTGAATCGAGTGAACAGGTCATGATTTTCCTTCACTAGATAGAGGGAATTTATTTAGAGTATAAGGGTATCATATATGGGATAGTGGAATATATTTCTCATTAGTTAACTAGCATTAATCTTGGTGCAACACACTTTTAATATATCTGATTACCAATAGTACTATAAGAGTATGTAGATATTTATACCAAGGAAATACCTTAGTTATATCCTTATTGAGAGATTGAATTTCATCCTTCGATAGTTATGATATCATTGGTGAAATATCAAGTGGATCTCATAGATTTTTGATAGTTTGGGGTGTATTTAGATGATTGTTTGGGGAAAGGATTTATCTGATCCAGTGTCTCTCCATGGGGGTATCCAATACTATTCTCTAAGGAGGAAGATGGAAACCAAATATTGTTTGTGGACTTTTTTGAACTGAATCAAGTAAAATTTAACAATATTAATCCACCACTGAGGTTAAAAACCTCTTTAAACCATTGAAAAGGAAAAAGTATAACAACCCTACTCTTTACTACACACTTAAATATGATTTATTACATAATATTGCACTTAAGACAACTCTGAGGATCGATATGTCTAGTGTCTTGGTAAATTAAGAACATTAAATGAAAATTTGAGACAAAAAATACAACATCTTTATTGAAAACTTCTTTTTTATGACCACAACATTTCTTCGTACTTAGCATTGTATGGGATAACCTGAGGACATACATAAGAAAAGTGTGAGCTATAAAGCCCACTATGGGAGTAAACAAGGCATGACATGAAGAATACAATAAATTCTAGGAAATAGGCATATCAATGGAGCATAATAGAAACAAGAACATAAAGGCATGATATATCATGATTATCATAACATGGAAATGTGGCAACAACATTTAACATGATATTAACATGAGCTAAGGCTCATTGCACATGAAGAATGAGTAAACCATCATTTCATGAATTAGAATTATTAAACCCTAATTTCAATTGAATTAGTGCGAGTCAACACTCATTGCACATGAAGTATCATGATACAATTCCTTACCTAATGAATTGGAGTGCTATCAGGGCACACCCTTCTTAATCATTTCATTTCATGCATAAGTTTTCCACATAGACCATACAACATGGAGTCATTAAACATCATAATTTATTACATGAATAAGAGATGTGTAATAAATAAATTTAAGTCATTAGTAAACAATTACATGTGCGTAATGGTGAGTACTATTGATAGATAAATGGGTACGGTATTCACTTACCCGATGACTTTGTCATGGGTAATTTTGGTGTAACTTCAGTAACATAACAATGTCAAATAGAAATCGTAAAATGGGTTGATGAGAGAGAAATGAGCCTCTCATCATTTATACATGAAATGGATAGTAAGGGAGTCATGGAAAATAATCTCACAACATATGTAATGGAATTTATATGCATAATATAAAATAATTTCTTGAATGTAAATGAGGAGAGAGAAATCCCTTATGGAATTTCAGCATGGTAACGAGTGTACATGAGAGGAATTAATGAGAGAGAAAGGAGTATCTTATCATTAAAAAATAAAAAGTGAAGTATAAGAGATGTTATAAATCAAACACCAATACTTTTAATTGAAAATAAATGTGCATAAGAATAAAAGGAAACTTGGACATAATTAAGGATGGAAGGAAAGTGAGGACCCCTTACTTGGAAGTGTGTGACTTCAAGAGCTTGAGGAGGGGCTTCTTGAGAGCTTGTGGTACCTTGGGATGATTATATAGAGATGAGGGAAGAGTAAGGATGTTATCTAGGGGATCTTAGTGAAGCGAAGTGGGAGCTTGGTTGGTATTATATATGAAAAGAGAAGGGAATTCTTTAATATTTCACAAACTTAGGTTTTGGAATCTATATAATTAAATATTAAAAACCATAAGAAAACCCATGTTTTTTACATGTTTTTTTACACTGGGGAGTAACAAAAATTATTTTATAAGGAAAATGACCTAACTTATTAAAATATTAGGCTTTCTTGTGAAGGTGAGTCACAATCTCAAGGAAATCTTTTTAAAATGTTAAAATATTTTATAAGTCTTGGTGGGTCCACTAAGGAATCATAAAATTAATCAAAAAAAATCTAAAGTCACAATATTTTAAAGGTAAAACATATATTGTCTGAATATACCTTTTATATAATTTTATTACATCATTATTTTGTCATTATGATGTCATAAAACACATTATATATTTATAAGGTATTTAATTTTTACCCAAAAATTCAATTTTCTAAGAAAATTTTGAAAAATTCACCCTTGGATAGCTTCAACTTTCTGATTCCAAAAAATAATATTATAAATTTGTGTAGTTTTTCTTTTAAAATAAAAACCGTCATTTATTGAAAATTGAGAAATTTTGAAAAAAATAGTTTCCAAAATATAATAAAATTACATTTAGATTCTTAAAAATTATATAATAATTTATAAAAATTATCTAATAATAATATTTTATTAAAATATTATTTATTTTAAAAATTCGTTAATTCGTCAAAATAAATTCTTTAATTAAAAATACAATTTCAGTTTTATCGTATGAAAATAAAATTCTTATCAAACTGAATACTTAATCATTTCTAGAGTAAAAATAGTAAGGAATATGATAACTACTTATAATTAAAAGGTGTGTTCTTATAACACTATTATAATAACAATATTATTAAAACCACATTTTAATAAAATAATTTTTATATTTCCAAAAAGTACCATTTTACCCAAAAAATCAATATATTTAAATCATTATATTTTTAAGAAAAACTATTCTAAGAGGAATTTATGGAATAATACTTTTATTTATAAAATAGATCACAAAAAAACTAATTCCTTGTTACATAACCCCTTATAACACCCACATAAGACCTAAGGGTATGGTGTATGATGGTGATAGACTCTTGGGGTGGCTCAAATAATATTTCTTGTGTGGTAATCACTCTTATATTCCACTTATTCAATTGGAAATTCCGTTCAATATTAACGTGTCGAAGAACATATTGGGAATGGTTAAGAGAAAATCTCGATGATGCTACCTCCTTTATGAGATCGGAAAAATGAGATTCATATGGCCTGAGTCTACTAGATGAGGCCATCATCTCCTGTGTCTGTGTCGAAAGGATTCTTTTTAAAAACATTAAATTTATACTAGTCATGTTATCACTGGTCAATGGATATATTATTAAAGATAATGATACTTAACGTTAATTTAATACCAATAATAATAATAAAAAGAGTGCATGTGTTTTCTATATCCACAATACATTTGATTAAAATGGAATTTTATTCATAAATCTTCAGGTCATTATAACATTCCCTCCTTTATAAATTTTACCCTCAAAGTTTCCTTTTCCCACACTAAAATAGATGTGGGTAACTTTTCGTCATTACTTCGTATGGTTCCCATGTCGCTTCTTCAAACATGCGGTCTATCCCAAACTCTTTGAATAGAGGCATTATCTTATTTTTTAGAACTTTTTCTATATGATCTAAGATCTTAACTGGATTCTCCTTATAGAAGAAGTCATTATCTAGTGGTACCACCTCTAGATTGGGTAAAAGCGATAGGCCAGGTATGTACTTCATCAAGAGTGATACATGGAATACATCATGTACTTGATATAGGTTCGGTAGGAGTGCTAGTCAATAGGCCACTACTCTAATGTGATCAGGTATCAAAAGGGTTGATGTACCTTGGACTATGTTTTCCCTTATTCTGAAATATCACAACTCTCTTCCATGAAGATGTGCGGAGGAATACCATGTCTCCAACATCAAACTCTAGGTCACATCAAAGATTATAATCACTACTCTTTTGTTGACTTTGAGAATATTTAATATTCTATTGGATGGTCTTAACCCTCTACACCATTTCTTTTACCATTTCTAGACCTAGGAGTTTTCTCTCCCGAACTTCATCCTAACATTCATGTGTTCTTCACCTCTTCCCATAAAGGTATTCATTAGGATCCGATTGGATTATTGAGTGGAAATTGTTATTTTAAGAAAACTCAACCAAAGGAAGATGTTGATCCCATCCTTCTTTGAAGTCCATCGACCATTATTTCAACATTTCATCAAGTTCATGGATAGTCTGCTCAGATTTGGCCATTAGTTTGAGGATGTTAATCCATATAAAAGTGTAGATCAGTATTTAGAGCTAGTTGGAGAGTATTCCAAAACATAGAGGTGAGTCTTGGATCTCGGTCAGATTCAATCGATAGTGGCACACCAAGAAGCCTTAACACTTCTTTGATGTATATATGTGCTAGTTTATCCAATGATAAATCCTCCCAAATTACAATTAAATTTGCAGTCTTTGTAAGACAATCCACAGAAACCCAGATAGCATTGTTTTCATTAGATGTATTCAGATGTCTCGGGACAAAGTCTATGGTGATGTTATCCAATTTCCATGTTGGTATGGGTAATGGTTGCATCGACCCATTAGACTTTTTCCTCTCATCATTCACTTTATGACATACTAGGAATTTTGATGTATACTTAGCGATATCCTTCTTCATGTTATCCCACCAATAATTCTCTTATAGATCTCGATACATATTTGTGTTTCCGGGGTGAATGGATAAATTCAAACTATATGAATCATCCAAATGTTATTTATTTAAATTAGGATTTGATAGAACATATAGTCTTGACCCAAATCTCACAATTCCTTTGTCATTAACCTGAAACTCCAAGAATTTACCATTTCTGATAGTTTCCAATTTATTCTAAATTCCCACATCATCCTTTTGAGCATCATTTAACCTTTCCAAATGAGACAGTTGAGAAATACTTTGTTAAAGGATTGATGATGTTCTCTTATTTATGACTCTCATGTCTATATTCATCAAATATAGGTATACTGGATTCTTTTCAATTATCATCAATGATAGAATCACTGGATCCTTTCTACTTAGAGCATCCACCACTTTGTTCTTCATCTCATGGTGGTAATGGTTTGAGTGGTCATAATCCTTGATGAGATCTAACCATATTCATTGGCGCTTATTGAACTCTTTCTACGTGAATATATACTTAAGGCTTTTGTGATCTTTATATATTTTACGCTTCTCCCAAAAGATATAATGCCTCCAGATTTTTTAATGCAATGATCGCTAGCGCCATCTTCAGATCATGCATTAGATAGTTTTGCTCATGAAATTTCAACTGCCTTGAGGAATAAGAAATGGATTTTCCTTTTTCACCTAAAATTCCATCAAAGGGAGACTTATAAATTTCTCAAGATGAACATTCCCACAAACTTCAACATGTTATACAACACTTACATAAGTTTTTCCCTAATTATTTAATATCATTTTTGTTGGGGAATCAATGTTCTTAAAAAACATAAAAGATATACTAATAGGACATTAATTAAAATACATTACAACCTAAACTACTTTGAAGTAGTGGTTAATTGTGATTCATTCATCGTTATCCATATTAGCATAGAACTTCCTATGCTACCTTGATTATGCAGATTGTTGATGCTCATCATGCTTCTCAGAACTTTCCATAGAGAATTGTCTTGGGTAATTCTCGACTACTCCACATTTATAGCATTAAACTGTGTAAGATTCCTTAGATGAAACTTTTTTTCCATCCACCACATTATCCATTCTTTAATGGTAACTGGAAGCTTTATTCCATTCCTTTCCACACTTAAAAAAACTCATAATCCCTTTGTGTCATTTTCCTTGCTGACTCTTTCCACACTTGTTGCATGTAGGAAATTGGGTATTCTTTCCCTTGTCAACTTTAGCATATGGACTTTCATGAGATGTGATTTTACTCTTCCTTGATTTACTTGGGCATTCAACAAAGTTACAATTGTTAATAGTGATTTTTGATAGTTGGTTTGGAATAATCATGATATGTTCTACTTGAGCACCCATTTGATTGGCAATCTCACTGGGACATTCATCACGTTTCCCTTCACATCATTTGTCAGCCATATTCCTCATATTTTTGGCAATTGGATAGAATAAAAGGGAAATTAGGGATGGGTATCATAAAAATTTTAACACATAAAGGGGAATACAATGACATTAAAGGAATAACTTGTAAATTACATTTATCTCCTTAACTTATAAATTTCTAGGATTTAATCTATGTTATCCATGATCTACCAGCTAGAGTATATTCTTATGGACTTATTTTTTATCCATTAATAATGGTTCATACTAAGATTATGAATTTACTAAAGCATATCCCCAAGGATTGTCAAAAAAAGAGTGAAGTATGGCCTGTTGTCATTAACCACTTCCCGTATGAGGGTAGCTCAAAGCGTTGTTTTTGGGATTTACCCCTAGATACATCAGTGTTAGAGCCACCTCTACTTGTTCGTATCTAGAGTGGGATGTATTTTATTGATAAATAACTTACCCTATACCCCCAAAATTTATAAATGTTTACCTTGTACTTAGTCTTATCCATAAGGCTTTCACTAGGGTTTTCTAATCCTAATCCCAAAAAATAACTAAACCTATAATTTGATACCAACTATAACAACCCTACTCTTTATTACACACTTAAACTTGATTTATTAGAAATAATTTAACTTAAAACAACTCTAAATATTGAGAGGTTTAGAGTATTGGGAAATTAGGAACATTACATGACAACTTAAGACATAAAATTTGACATCTTTATTGAAAACTTATTTTACATGATGGCGACATTTCTTTGTACTTAGAATTGCATGGGATAACCTGGGGACATACATAAGAAAAGGGTGAGCTATAATCCCAGTAAGGAAGTAAATAAGGGATAAGTTGAAAATTAAAATACATTTTACCAAATAGAAATATTAATGGATCATAATATAAACATTAACAAAAAGGCATGATATAGTTTGATTATCATAACATGGAAATGTGGAAACAATATTTAATAAGATATTAGCATGAGAAAAGGCTCATTGCACATGGAGAATGAGTAAAACATCATTGTACATGAATTATCATGAGTAAACCATCATTGTACATGAATTACCATGATCCGAAACTCATTGCACATGACATATCAAGATACAATTCTTTAACCTATGTATTGGAGTGTTATTAGGGCACACCCTTCTTAATCATTTCATTCATGCATAAGTGTGCCACGTAGATTATACAAAATTGATTCACTAAACATCATAATTTATTCCATGAATAAATTATGTGGAATAAATAAATTTAATTCCTCATCCATCAATTACATGTTCATAAAAGTGAATTCCCTTGATAGAGAAATGGGTATGGTATTCACTTACATAATGATTTTGGAATGGGAATTTTTTGTGTAACTTCGACAACATAAAGACATAAAATAGAAATCATAAAAGGGTATTATGTGAGATAAAGGGGTATATCATCATTTATACATTAAATTAAATGTAAGAGGGTGATGGAACATAATATCCGAACATATGTAATGGAATTTAGATGCATAATATAAAAGAGTTTTTTTAATGTAAATGAAGAGAGAGAGAAATACCTTACTGAATTTTTTCTTGGGAATGTGTGTACATGGGAGTCATTAATGAATGTAAATGGGTATCTCATAATAAAAACAAAAGGAGGGAGGTTTAGGTTAGATAAAAAATCATACCCCAACATTTTTAATTGAAAATAAAAGGGCATAAGTATATAAGGAAATGTGGACATAATTAAGGATGGAAAGTGAGGATCCCTTACTTGGATGTTTGTGACTTAAAGAGATTCACGAGGAGATTAGTGAGAGATTGGGGTGCCTTGTGAGGATTATAGAGAGAGTAGGGAATAATAGGGACGTGCTCCATGGGTTTTGAGTGATGAGAAGTGGGATCTTGGGTGGATTTATACAGGAAAATAGAGGGGGACTCTTTAATATTTCACAAACATAGGTTTTGGAATCTATATAATTAAATATTCAAAACCACAAACCAACCCATGTTTTTTTCTCATGTTTTTTTCCAAAGGTGAGTGGAAATAATAATTTTATAATGCCAATGTCCTAGCTTATAAAAATATTAGGCTTTCTAATGTGGAGGCGAGTCACACTCTCTAGGAAATCATTTTAATGTTTTAAAATATTTTATAAGTCTTGGAGGGTCCACTAAGGCATCATAAAATTAATCAAAAAAAATATAAAATCACATTATTTTAAAGGTAAAACAAATATTGGCTAAATAAACCTTTTATATTATTTTTCATATCACTATTGGGGCATTATGATGTCATATAACATATTATATATTTATACGGTATTTAGTTTTTACCCACAAAATTGATTGTCTCAAAAAATTATAAAAAACCCACTGTTGGATAATTTCGATGTCCTGATTCCAAAAATAATATTTATTTTATCTATATAATTTTCTAAATATCTGAATTCTCTATTATAAAATAAAATTCTTCATTTATTGAAAATTGATGGGTTTTGAGAAAAAAAGTTTCCAAACCTTAATAAAATTACATTTATATTCATAAAAATTATATAATCATTTATAAAAATTAAATAATAATAATATTTTATTAAAATATTATTTATTATAAAAATTCATTAATTCGTTAAAATAAATTCATTAATTAAAAATATAATTCTTATCAAACTGAACACTTAATAATTTATAGAGTAAAAATAATAAGGAATACAATCACCCCTTATAATTAAAAGGAGTGATCTTATAACACTGTTATAATATCAATATTAATAAAACCTTAGTTTAATAAAATAATTTATATATTCCCAAAAAATACCATTTTACCTAAAAAATAAATTTATCTAAATCATTATATTTTTAAGAAAAACTGTTCTCATAGAGGAATTGATGTAATTATACATTTATTTATAAAATGGATAACAAAAAAAAAGAAACTAATGCATTGGTACATATCCCCTTATAACACCTGCATAATACCTAAGGGTAAGGTGTGCAATTTTGACAGACTCTTGGGGCGGCTAGGATAACATTGCTCGGGTTGTAATCTCGATTAACTTCCACTTCTCCTATAGGTGATTCCATTCAAGCTTAATGTGTTGAAGACCAACTTGGTCTTGGTCAATAATGAAGCCTTGTGAAGCTACCTCCTTTTCTAGCACTGAAAAAGGAGCTTCATACGGCCCGATTTTACTAGATGAGGCCATCCTCACCTTTGAATGTGTCAAAAGGATTATTTTTAAAAACCTTAAATTTATAATAGTCATGTGATCACTATTCAATGACTATATTATCAACAGTAATGATAATTAGCGGTCATTTAAACCCAATAATAATTAAAAAAATGTTGCATGTGTTTTTTATATCCATAAGACATTTTATTAAAAGGTATTTTTTATTAATGAATGTTCGGTTCATTACAAAAAGTGGTCCCCAAATGTTGACCTTTGGTCAGGTTATCAAAAACTGTTGGTTATTGTATTGGATATATCAATTTCAAAATTCCAGTGTTACAACGATCACTATGTGTACCTGATGATGATATTTAGCGAAGTGAACACACAATAGTGTTTATGGGACTCACGATCCAGATCTTACATCCTTTCATATTCTTGTTTGTGGCAGTGTTTATCCATGAAATTATCAATCATTCAATGTCAAAGGATGAGCATGGAGAGCATTTTAATATAGTCTTGGTCATAATTCGAGATCATCTATTGTATTTAAAACCATTTATGTGTAAGATATGGATTATAAAGTTTTAATTTCTAGGTAATTTCATATTATAGGAAAGAATAGCTATAGACCTAATGAAGATTGATGTAGTGCTAGATTGGGAGCCACATAAGAGCATGAAATAGTTACATAGATTCCACTTGTTTGATGACTATTAAAAGTTATTATTTCTATATTTCACTAGGATTGTGACTCCCTTGACTACCTTTACCCAAAGGGTAATCCATTTATTTCATTAATGAAGTTCTAGAAGGAATTTGAGGGGTTTTGGAAGAGGTATTCTACAACTTCCTCCTTGAGGTTTCTAGAATATGTTGTTGATTAAATAGTGTTCTAAGATTCCTCTAAGCCGAGCTTGGGTTTGTGTAAATGAAAACACAGGCAATGATAGCATATGGATCTAGTCAGTTGATACCCCATGATAAGAACTACACCACCCATTACACGGATCTATAATATTTTGTGTTTGCCCTTATGAATTGATAATGATACCATCTTAGTGGGAATTTTATTGTTTATTCTTACCAATAGAGTCTTTGGTATATCTTCATGAAATAGATATCAATATGAGACATAGATGGTGGATGATATTCTCATCATACTACGTCTTTAATAAAGTTTATACATATGGAAAAAGAAATGTTGTAGTAGATTATATCAATGGAAAATATATTTTCTAGTCGGTAGTCGCGGTGTTAGAGAATTTGGCCTAATTATGGGTATCCTTGGTGGGTGATGGTGGAGCAACATTCCTATAATTGATGTCCATTATCCATTTAATCCTAATGTTCATGAGGGAATCAAAACTTGGTAATGATTATTATGAGGTATTACATTAAAAAATATTGTAATGGAATTCCAGTGATGGATTTTCTAATGGTGGGAAGCATGTCATCCTTTTTCAATAAAGTTTAGTAGTACTAGACAGTATTTGAGAAGGGATGATGAGAGAGTACTATGAATAAACCTTAACGGGACATCAGTTACTAGAAGGTTATTTCCCAACCATGTTAGGTGATTGAATGGAAGTGGAACAATATATCAATAGATTTTGTGATTGTATTTCCAAATATAATGAGATATCATGATTCAACTTAGGTTATCACATATTGAATCACTATGTATCCAAACTTCCTCTCCATTAGAGAGAATAATTTAGTGGAAATATTGGGATGCTTGTATGTGTAGATAGCATTCGAAATCATGTTATACACTTGAGTATTGTCTTAGACTATTATTCAAGTTTCACATCTCCATTTTAGAGAGGATTTCATTAGGATTTTGGGACTCAATTTGGGATGAGTATTGTGTTTCACCTTGAAAAGTATGTCTAGACTGATTTGACCACTCAGGTTCTGAAGGATATATTGAAGTCTTTCATGTTGGATTAATCCTAAAGTTTGGAGTATAAACTACCCTTAGTATAATTTTAATAAAAAATAAATTTACTATCAGTATGGTACCATTATAGGACATTTTGTAGAGTTCTGGTAGGTTTAAAATGTGTTGTTTAGAGTTGGTATAATCTATCTTTGTGAGCCTAAATTTTATTTGAGAAATTACAAAAAAATTGAATTCTATCCAACAGAGGATGAGTAAAATTCATATTCATTAGATATCATATGCAAAAACTGATAATGAAGGTAATTGGAGTTTAGTTATGGAGACTATGTGTTCATTATGTTTTTATCACAATTCAATTTATAGATATTTTTTAGGGGTGATAACCTATCTATGAGGTTCCTCAGTCCATTTTAGATTCTGTGTATGATTAGCAAGGTTTCATACTACTTGGATTTACCTCTATTGTTTGAGATAGTTCATGAAAACATCCACATGTTTCTAATGGGGTGGTATATATAGGATCCATCACATGTTCATGTTCAGGGAGATCAATACATCAAACATGAAGCCAAATTTTCAATGTACCTAATTGAAATCAATGTTCAATAAGGGAAGATCCTTCATAAGCGAACGATTCCCCTTGTGTTTAATCTCTAGAATCATTTGAACCTTTATAAGATTTCAAGGGTTTGGGATAACTAAATTAGAATTTGGTACCCTCATATGTTTTATTAGTTCCTTCTTTTCAGGATGAAAATATTTAAATGTGGGGAGAGTGAAATAGATTCTATTTTCATGACTAGACCCTTGAAATATTTTATATATTATTTATGGTGCAAGTCATAGAGTTGGAATAGTGTTTTAGGAGTCATAATTTATCTTTGTTAGTATATTAAAAATATTATGTAAATTAATACATTTAAACACACAATCTTGTAAATATTTTTTTATCTCTAAAACAAAGTATCACATGGTAAAACTGAGACTTCCATTAAATATAGAGTGTGGGTTTTACCCTATGTGTGACATAAGTCTTATTCGCACCAAACCTATAGTTAAAGTACTATCATGGGTGGTTAATAGATGAAATAAATAAACATATAATTTTTCTGTTAAATTTATTTAAATTCAGATAACCAATATATAAAAACATTTATGGTTTATATCTAGGGTTATGCTTATAACCCAATATATTATAGAGCTGTTACCCATGGAAAAGATTTTTTTGGTGATAATCAAGAGGATAACGAAGGGAATTCAATGATGAACAAATAAAACCTTATCAATGGAATAATATCTAGACCCATTCTTTATTAGAATTCTATATGATATCGAGGTAGGGTTTTGTGTAGTTTTTATTCATTTTTTGATATTTTATTATTTAAAATTAATAATTTTATGGAATCTGACTTGGAATATTTATTTTGAAGTGGCTAAATTAACTTTTATTTTTGTCTGGAATAGTGATTGTTTTCCCTTTATTGTTTTAAATTCATTATCTTAACTTTTAAATATTTTAGTGAATAGTGTTGATGTTGATAAAAACTACATTTGGATTCTTACTTTTTGGTTTTATGTATTTCTCCCTCCTTTTTATAAGTGTTCGTCACCTGTATTTGTTTTGACTAGTGGTTCAACCAAATTCTGTAGACCCAATGATTTGAATAATTAATCTATGGTTATATGGATTCTTGTTGTAGGTTATACATAATGAATTATATTTTAAAATAGGGTTTTTAGTGACAAAATAAATCCTTGGAAGGATTGGGGATGGGCATTTCTATGAACCAAGTCGTTGGGATGACAAGACATCAATAGCAGGTGGTTGTGGTTCAATTTTCAAATAAAGAATGGCTGAAATCCTATTATAGAAAGATATTGATGATGTTAAATGTATTTTAATGATTATTTGGTGGTAATCATGATGATGATGACATATTGGAGAAAGATTTAGGAGAAAGTCAATCTTTTGTAAAATTCATGACTACACGATGTATATTTCATTATAACACACATCATGTGTATCACAGCACATCAGTGGGGTTTGAGCCGAGTTAAATATCACAAGATCATGTGTCTGAGTCCACACATTGTGTGATTATGTAATACTGGATCTATATGTATTAGGAGTATTCTCATACGGATCTGTGTGGGATCACATGTCGTATGTGCTCGGACACACTTCCTGTAACCCTAGAGGTATATTAATTAGAAAAGGGGGTTCATTACGAGTACATATCTATAAATGGAACACTATATATCCCTTATACATTCAATGTATCTGACCTATAACATTCTTTGTGGGATGATAAAATATAACTAGGTGGAAAATTTGGGATAACATGTCGTGCACCCTTTGGAACCACCATTCCCTTCCCCTTGGTATCAAATGGTTTTATTAGATGTAGATTTATCCATTATTATTTCCAAGTGGAATTGGTATTCCACCATTTGGCATTGCGATTCATCTAGGGAGTTTTTATTTCACACATGTAAGTACTAGATTTGATCTTCTAACTGTGAAATCAGGTAGAGTCAGTATTTCGGCCACTGCATATGGTAGGGATCTTCTATATACAGTGTTAGTGTTTTGCATATCTATGGAGATTATATGGGAAATGTGTCTTCTAATAGAGTTATTATTTATTCCATATTCATGGGGAAGGTATCCTCCAACAAAATTTGTGGGATTTACCTTTTAAGTTGCATGATAATTTTGGAATGAGGGAACAAAATGTATAGTTTTTGGGCCAGATGATAGTTAATACTATAATCTGGAGCTTGAGTTACTCTTATGTGTATATCTAGGTTATTATTTCCTTTACCCTCTTGGTTATGGTTTTTAGTTAACTACATCTTTTAATTCTTTACTTCTTAGTGATTTTGAGGGGTTTAACGGGGTATGTATATGATCACCCCCACATGGGATCTTCCAGTATGGGTTGTCTCTTATACACACAAAAGGCTATTTGACAGAGATCTTAAGAGATTTTATGTGGGTTTTGATTAGTGATTCATGGCGTTTATGGTAGAAGGATTGTTATTGGACAAGTGGTTGAACACTTAAAATTTTTTTTCCTAGGACCATGGTAGAAGGATTGTTAAGGAAGTTTTGCATATACATACAATTGATCCAATCCATATAAGAGGATTTAGTATGGAAAATGATATAGTTTTCCATAATTTTCCAAAATTTTGGTTCTAATAATCTAGGTGGAATGATGAAATTCCATGGAAATTGATTATTTATAAAGAATTGGCAGAGTTATGGGAAATTAATATTCTCAATGTTCGAAAAATTATTTTTCTCAAAGGAAGACTTTCATGAAAGTTAGTAAATTTCATGAAATTTAATAAATTTCATGAAAAAAGGTTTCTTGAAAAAGGAAGATGAAATATTGATAATGTTTAAATTCTTACAATAAATTTAGTTCTATGAACCCGAATACATTGGAGAACAGAAGGCGCTACAAAAACTGGGAGTTTTTTTGGGTAAGTAGTAGTTACATGAGAGGGTGGTAATTTATTATAAACTGGCCACCTATCATCATTTAAAGAATTAATGTTTTGGAAGAGGACCAATAAATCTAAATTCTCATAATTATTATATGAATTTATTTCTTACATAAAATAATAACTTTTTTTGCGAACATAACTTTACCAAAAGGTATAGTTGAGAAGTAAGTGATGTAAATGTATTTTAGTGAATTGAGTTTCATGAATGATTTGGGGTACACAAAAATGTAATGTTTCATGAAAATGAATATTACCAAAATCACTTATTCAAACTAATTTGCACTTCCAAAAATTTTGTGGAATTCATTGAAGTATCATATTCAGATAATCATGATGCAAACAATCATCAACATGTACCTAGATATGAATGTGACCATAAATTTGATAAATTGATGAATACTCCACCCAATGTAGTGTGCATGTGGGAGTGAATAAAAGTGGTATGAGGGAGGTAGTGTGTTGTCCCTAAAATTCTTTTAAAGGTAGTCATCGTTGAATAGAGTGAACCTGACCAAACAATTATAATCCATTAAATCCAATGAAACTTAATGTATTTTGGTATGAATGAAAATTTGTCGGTGTATGCTCCTTGTATTATCAATTAGTCATGAACAAAGTAAAATTTTTGTGTTGTGTTTCATTTTTTTTCATATGTGTGTTTGGTTATTTTATAATTTAATGATACAAATTTAAAAACATTCTTCCAATGTGATTACAATATCCATTAAACTCAAATAAAAATTTGAGACCATTACCCACCCCTCCCATATTAGTGTGTCCTATAGTTTAACATTTCACCACTTATTATTGTTTTGGATGTACCTTCTTATTTTCAGGACGTTATTTTTTTTCCTTTTTCATTTTTAATTAATTCCATACTTGGTTTTGGGATATTATATATTGTGCATGAATTTATTATACTAGTTGTTCAATTTTTTTTTCTTGACTCTTATGTGTATAGGGATGCATGTGTGTGTAGAGGTATATTAAGCTAAGGCCTCCTATATATGGAATTTTACTACTCAATTCTAATCACTATACCTTGTAATAATGTAGGTATACTTGGGTTGGAACACTTATATTATCACCATCCTGACAGGTCGCTATTGTTTGGGTCATATCACCTATGGTGGATCCTTTTGAGTTGGGCTAGTTTTGATTTCAGGTTCCTCTTTATTCCTATATTCCACTTCTTAAGAAATCAATTGGAGGTACGGGATTTGAAATATATATTCTTTAGTTAGATGTGAATATATAATTATCAATATAATTTTTTCAATAGGTGAACTATATAAATTAACCTTTAAAAAATAATTAATGAATAATTAAGTAATTAAAAGGGGAGTCCTCACTCATATGTGATTTATATGTTTTCATGTTATTGATCATATTTTATTGCTTTAATTTATTAATGATTATGTAATTATGATATCTTGATTGTTTCTAATTACTTTAACATGTTTATAATTGGATAATCACATAAAAAATACAATAAAAAGAAGTTTTTGAAATATAGAAATTAATATATTATTGTTAAGGGATTAACTAATTAAAATAAAGTGAGAAATTTTTAGGTATGATAGATAGGAATTTTTGTTGTTTTAATATAATTTATTTTATATTATAATTTATATTATTATTAGTATTATAAATGATTTCATTTATGACAATTAGATAAATTTTAGACTACTTATTTGATGAGACTATGGAAAAGGTGATGATATTTTATTGATAGGTAATGGAATGTTGTTATTATATTAGTAATTTGGTGTGGTTGATGATGGGATAATGTGGATTTTCAAACCAAGTGGTAGTTTTTAATATTTTTCAAATGTAATAATGCTGGATGTTTTTTTATTATGTTCACTATGAATCAATCTGAGAATCAAGTATTCTTAATGATATTTTTCTTGGTACAATGTTTGGAGAAATTTAGATAATGTTTCAAAATTTTAAAGATGTTTTTATAGGATTATTTCACTATTATTATTCTAGATTACAATATTCCATAGTTTAAGTGACAATTGGGAGTTTAATGATCCTGTGGAGTTTCAAAGATCATGTCATGAAGTTTAAATTTTGGTCTCAAATACTTTTTCCTTTAAACCATGATTGAATACATTTAGGATAGTGAAAATAGTGAGTGAAATTAGCAATGGAAGACAATTTAGTGTGGAAGACATTTTATTGTGATGATGGAGATCATGGTTCAAGCCTGAGATCTAGAAATAAGGATATTGTCTTGAAACAAGCATAAAATATGTCATTTTGTGCTAAGAATATTCTTACATAAAATAAGGATTAAAAAAAGGAATTTTTGGATCCATAGTTGTAAAAACATATAAATAATAAAAATAGGATGTTTGAGAACCCCTATTATATAGGTGAATCCCTTTTGAGTATTGAGTTGCACTAGTTTGAACCATAAATTGTGAGGTGATAATGGAAGCGTCCATTTTATAACGGTTTTTGGACTTGAGATAGACAGTTCCATGGTCTAAGATATACTATATAAAAACCGGTCATGACATGGTTGTTTTTTTAGTTCAAAATGCCCAAAAAATATCTGGTGAAGGAGAATGTTTCACTATATATCTCAGAGAATGTGGTTGAGATCGACACCTAGAAAGTGTTTTGTTAGAGTCACCAAGCTATAATGGACTATAATTTCTAGAATAATTTAAATATTCTCTTGATAAGGATAATTAATTTAACGGAAATTTATTAATGGATTTAATTCTCTCAAAAGGTATAATTTATTGAGCCTATAATTAGGTGAAAAGTGAAAAATAAAAAAATATCTATTTAGAATAATGGAGACTGGTTATACATAGCATAATGTATTGATATAGTGATATAGAAGCTGAATTAAGAACAATTGGAGAATATAAAGAATAATAATACCACTATTATATCTAGTTATATTAGTGAATGTAGAGGGTTATATTGGAGATCCATATTTGACCGAGAGGATTGGAGTAGTTCAATAACACCATTGATGTTTAATATTAGAAAAATTATAGATTATCTTTGGGAGTGACAATAGTATATTTTATTTATCTTTATCTCTTCCTTGAAGTAGTGATAGAATATAGGGAAAGGGAGAGTGATCCTTAATTTGATGACACATAAGTTCTCAACATGAAATACTTTACATTGAGTAGTGATATCCTCTATCAGGTCAACATATCTTCCATGTATTCTCTAGGGAGTGGAACTTAGTCATGGACTAATAAAAATATATATATTTCAACATTTATTCTTTTTTATTTAGATATTATGTGAACCTGAATTTTTAAGGTTCAAGTAATTCTTCATAATGTGAGACAATGATCCATCTGAGGATGTAAAATTCTTAACACCTTAATTCACCCCAAGAATTTGGTTTATTTGGGATTTCAGTTTCAAAATGTTATATCAAATACACAACGTTTATATTGATAAATATACTAGTGAAAGATCAATATCAGGAAGAATGCATCAAATATGAAGTCATTTTCACTATTTTGTTGATACAATTATCATATTTGGAAGAGATAAATGAAGTAATATCTATAATCTCTCATAATTGATATATTATTAGATGAAATTTAATCAATATAATCTAGTGATGATACAAAGATGTTAGTCAATGAATCAGATAGAAAATCACTATATGTATATGTAAAGGGAAAAACACCCAATCCAGAGCATCTTTGAATAATATATATTGATTGATGAGATTAATTAAATGAATTTTGTTGATATTTGATTCATTTTATTCTATGAAATTAATTAATTAATTGGGTTTTAAGGAGTTTTGGGATTAAATGTTCATTTCTTTGATTTTTTTGAATATTACATTAAAAGGAGGAAATTTTAAATTTAAATGATTTTATAATTTAATTGATTTATTTATTTTCTAGAATAAAATGAATGGCTAAGTACAGATTACCCTTTTATTTTTTTCTTTTAATGTGATGAAGAATTTGGTTGGATAAGTGAACCAATAATTTGGAAAATCCCATATATTAAATTTTCTAATGATCTTGGGGAATAATGAAGAGTTTCCAAATGATACATAAATAACATATTTTTCTATTAGGGGCTGCTATGTTTTTTTGGGAGAAGTAAGAGTTTTTTACACAAACATAAGAGATAATCTAAAATATAGGATGAATCTGGGAAGATATCTAATAGCAAGCTAAGGGATTGAAGGTGCTACTATATAAAGGTATAGGTTACAGTTATCAATACACCAAAAGTCATACATGAAGGTTACCTGGACACAAAAAGGTCTATATAATGTTTAAAATTACATGTAACACAATACATTAGGGTTACATTAGTGAATACCTAGATACATAAGTGATTAACCCTCCTCACTGAAGTGGAAATCTTGATTTGTATTGGTGAACCTGGAAGCACAACCCATATGTAGTAGTAAAAACATAATTTTAATGTATACATAATTGTTTTATAAAATTAATGAAATATTACATTGAATTAATAGATGATACATAAGTGGCGCTATAATCCAGGGTAGAGGTCAAAGGTCCTGTCCTTTGAAAAATTCAAAGGGTGATAGGTGGTGCAAGGGTAAATATTTTACAAACACTCGGAATGAAATTCAATAATAGATAACATATTGATTATATGGGATCCCATGCATTCTGAGGGGGATAGGAGAGGATCTATGAATAAGGAAAAAAAATCTCATAGGACAACTATAAGTTGAGTTATAAAGGGAATAATTTGTAGATGTGAATTTTTAGAAAGCCTATAATAATGAATGGATATTCAAAATCATATATTATATGATATCATAAATTTTTTGACTAGAATAATGAAGGGAAAGAAAAAATATATATTTTAGGCGAAGTAGAATTTGAAAAGGGGGGTCATTTAATGTTTTATGTTTTTCTTTACTGG
The DNA here is from genome assembly GCA_963277665.1 of Viscum album. Taxonomy (NCBI): domain Eukaryota; kingdom Viridiplantae; phylum Streptophyta; class Magnoliopsida; order Santalales; family Viscaceae; genus Viscum; species Viscum album. The sequence continues at coordinate 220,158,544 of OY728163.1, forward strand.
TGTATTGTTTTTATATTTTTACATTCGATGTCTGTAACCTATCACATAGAATGGTAAAAAAATTTTTGATTGGGATCAAGGGAAGGTAGACTGTTTTTTATTGCTTGAGTATATATTCCACTGAATTAATTTATCTTAAATTGATTATTTCTATATTTTGTGGTAGCATGTTTTTTTAATGCGATTGATTTTATTTATTATTCATGTGAATTTTTATAGCTTGGGTCAGTAATCACAATTCTAATTACATTTATGTTTTCTTATATATGATGAAATAGGTAAGATTTAGTGGTTAATATGTCGATATTTATGACACATGTGTGGAAGGGGTGAATTATATTTTTAATTACATGGGAGTACCTTCAATTGATTATGATGTTCTTCAGTAGTTTAGGGATATGTCATTGTTGGTATGTCATTGTGACTGACTAATATTATACCATTTACATTAGAAGGAAGAAAAAATATAAGTGCTAACTATTTTTTATCATCAAGGATTTTATTAACATTTGGTAAAGTATAAATAGAATGAGAATTATTTTACAAATTATTTAATGAGGCAAAGTGTTAACAATTTTTAGGACCAAGGTACTATTATAATTGGTAATAAAATCCTTAAACTAATTAATAAACTTTAATTTGATAAATTACACTTGTTGAAATTGTTTTCTAGTTATGCTATCCTCAAATTAACCAAGTCCTTTTTACTAGTTGTGACTAAATGGTTTTTGAACCCTCCCTGGAAGAAACATTTGGTCTCTAGTATAAAATAGTGAAACTTACTTAAAATATCATTTTCACCACATCAAGATAGGTGATTCATATATATGAATGTAATGAGATGTGAATTATAAAATCAGTTTTGGACAAACATACCAACATTTATAAAGGATACAACATAGTGAATGAGATAATGTTTCATGTTATACAGAACATGTTTAATGATTTTATGATGATCCCAGATGATAAAATTGATTCTTTTTAACCATTACATTGATGTTATAGTATCTATTTGCATTCTAAGTGATAAAATGAATGATATTCAAATTATTAATATGATTATTATAATGACACCATCTTTTAATAATCCAAAAGTATCAAATCTTGAATTAAGTAACCTTGTGGAATAATTAATTGAGAATCTTAATGGAAAGATGGTTGATATGGGTGAAATTGAAGAGGTCATAAAGCCATTAATTAATGTATATTCCTTTTAAATACACGAATAAAATTTATAAGGATTATTTTGAAATTATGGAGAAGATATACATGTTGAGTTTTTATTTATTATGGTGATTGAGTTCAAGTGAGGTATAGAAATGTTAAAAGGTAAGCTACAACTAGCATACTTTTACTATTGAAGGGTTGGTCACATTATTGAGATATATCTAAGGAATAATGATGGATACGTTGATGGGAACAATATACAAATATGGAACATAAAGTTTCCCCTAAAATAAATATTCAAATAAATAAATACATCCATAAAAAAGTTTTTTTAGAAGTGTTTTGTGATAAAGTAAGAGGATATGACGAGGAGATCAACCTAAAAAAGGTGAAACTAAATTAATTTACCATATAGAATATGAAATGATGGAAATGGTTGAGAAAAATCAACCTAAAATTGAGGAATAATGTCAATAAAAAGGTTTCATCAACATTATGATTGAACTTGTTGGAACTCTTGAGTAGTTGAACTAACAATGAAATAAGAATAAGAATATTAAAGGATTATTGAAGGAATTGTTGAATTATGTTAACCAACTCAAATTTGAGATCATTTGGTTAGAGAATGTTATGGGTAAAGAAATAGATATTTTCTTAATGAGGAATCTGACCCGAGACGTTTTTGTGGATAAATGAGTATGTTTTCACAATAATTCATGACTAGTTAACTAATTTCTCTCTAAAATAATATCCTGACGGATTCCACATATGCAATGGGTTACGAGTCTACTTTATAGAGGTAGGAAGTCTTTGGAGTTTTTTGCTATTGACACTTCGGAACTCACATTGGTTGAGAGAATCGGAGGTCAGGATCATCCCACCCTATTGGGGGAATTATTTCATAATATGAGAATCTCTTATATATTTAATACATGTTGGTTAATCTTATCCAGATACCAATACAATAGAAGTTTCCCTAACATTTTATAATTGGTTTTTGAAAACCAATGTGAGAATATATAAATCTTAGATGTATACCATCAATGTAACCATATGTTTGTATCAATGTTTCTCTATCATGTTACCCATTATTACTTGGAAATGTTAGTTTTGGGAGTTTCCCATATTTTTTAATCCATATAGCTAGGTGCACTAGAGAATATTTCTATCTAGGAGGGTGGTATTCATCTGTGGTATTAGGATCAAGGGAATTAATGGATCTTACTTTGTATCCTTGTGAAATAAATTGTCACCCATATTGTTTGGGACATGAAATTCCACTTAGATTCAAATGATAAAGATCAATTCACAAGATATAATGTCATGTGGTAAGGATTTAAAGGAGAAAGGTGCTAAGAAATGATTGTTGTGGGACTTCTTTATAAGAATCACTTTCTAGTTGACCTAAAATAGAAAATATCCCAATGAGGATGAATTGATGTCACAAGGAGTATGGTCGAGTGAAGATGATCCACTCTTGGAATAGGTCCCAATGAGTGTTCATTGGTGTCACAATGAATATGGACTCATGTAGACGATTCCCACCAAGAATATGGTGGAATATGGATTACATCATGGGTCCTAGAAAGAATATAACCCTTCAGGTGTAGGAATTGTGATATTGGGAATATGTCTTGATTGAAAATGGTCTATAGGTTATGTAACCTTGATGGAAAAGTAATATATACTCACAAGAATATAACCATGTGAGGGGAGGACGTAAATGATTTCATTGGGGATATGACTCGATGAGATAGATGATGGAAGGTTAATAATAGTGTGTTTAAACCTTAGGGATGTGTCCTGCATATCCCATCAAACCCTGAATCAAATCCAACGTAGTTCGAGTGGCAGAGTTTATGGTGTTATGACAAGACAACACCATGTAGTTTAGAATATTATGGTAACAATGTTTTAGGGGAATTTCCATATAAGATATCGAGGATAGACCTTCGTAGAGGTGTTATATGTATCATATGAGGGAATGAATTATAATCCATGTAGATATGTAATTTCATCATGTATATAACATTTTAAAGGTAAGGATTATATTGAGAAAGTACACCTTATTAGGAGGCCCTTATTGGATTCATTTGAATCGTGCTAATGGAATAATCATCTTTGATTAGTAATCCAATTTGATATATGAATTATGTGAGAAATGAGAGAAAAAAATTATTAGATTCATTTCATAAGAGAATATAATTGAATCTATGTGGGACATAAAAACTATGGCTCCGCTAAGAGGCTTTATTTGTGAATATGTCCGTTTTATGGAAAGGAAGATATGTAAATGCATATACATAATAAGGATTCCAATATCAAGGTTATATAGGTATATAGATTACACACTAAGTTCCCCCTTAGGGAAGTATGATTATGAGTCCCATGGATGATATGACACCATGGGAGAGAACACGAGATATCATAAGTAATATTTCAATGTGAAATCATGAATGAGGGTATTCTAGTCTTCATAAGGGTTATAGCCTATTGGAAAGACAGATATATATGGGTATATTAAGGGTTTGTGATTAAGACATAGAAAGGTGTTATACATATCTAGATTTATATAGGAATCATAATTGTCGAAGTTCATATAGTATGGCTGTTTGTGCCATAAAAGTAGTGAAAATCGAGTTTTAAGAAGGGATTGGGCATATAAGGATACCCCGAGTTGATTCATAAGGACTATTAATCTTTTAAGGAAAGGAATATATCATCAGGGCTTTCACCAAAGGAGGACTCCCATAATGGATTATTTTTATAATGTTAATTACATGATAATTTTAAGTATCTAATCTTATGTGATACATGCTTAGTGTTGGAAGCAAGAGATTTTAGAATCATACATGTTGCATATGGGTGCGGGGCTTTCACATTCTGGATTCCCTAAGGGATTGTGATGATAAAACTCTTGAATAATATGGATCCATGATAAAATTCATAATATTCCAGGAGGAATATTTCAAATATTGAATTTATAGGGGGAATCATGGTATTTACAAGGGATATTCTATAATAACAAAGAATTTCCTCAATGGAATTTCACTTATCATGTCATAAAACACATAAATCACATAGAGAACCCAAGAAACAAAAATTATATTTAAAAATTAATAATGATACACTAGTGAGTAAATAAACAAATCTGAATTCTAAATATTATCGTAGGAAAAAAATATTGGATAATAGGAATGAAAAAATTTGGATATACTCGATGCACTAGACTGATCACACACATGAACAAAGCGGTAGAAACGAAACATAATTCTAAAAATCTAATATTCATTTTGAAAAAGAAATTATATAACTTTAATTGAAAATATAAGTGAATGAAGAATGAATTAAATAAGAGGTATTTACCAAAATTAAGGATCATATACCTTTGGAATAGTAACATGATCGTTGGAATAGTAATATGACCTTTATGAATAGAAAAATGGCCATTTGAATAGTAACCTCACATGTAAAATTAAAAAATAAACTTTAGATATTTTATAAATGAAAACATGAAATATTTATATCATGATATAAGTAAATAAATGTTTTAAAAATGATAAATTTCGTGTTGGTATTTTTGTAAAACATAAATGCTTACTTACAATTTTATAATTAAAATAATGATTTTAAAGAAAATTTATTTTCATAAATTTTATTCATGAATTAATATTATTTTTTATAATAATTATAATATAATTCTATGTGACCTTAATTATTTTTTTAAATGGTCAGAAAATCAATTATAATATGAAAAAATATATTTTTTTGAATAAATAATGATTTTATTTAAAATTTAATTTTCCCATATTTAAAAAATTATTTTCATGAAATGGATTAAATTTTTAAAATATGAACTTCTAAAAATGGTTAGGGTGAACTTTTGATATTTTTCTAAAATAGTTGAGTTTTTGGTGAATAATTAAATATGGTAATTTACGCTATTTAACATTATAAGCTAACTACTTGAGTTTTTGAGTTATAAATGATGTAAACACCGATTTTCTCAAACCATACATCACTATTTACTATATCTATTCATAGAAATAAACAATATTGATAGTATTGATCCAAAATAATAAAATGATTAATACAATAATAAAAACACCCCTTTCCACCCACTATAAATACCACCTTCTCACCACCCCTTCTCCTCACACCTTATAAGCCTTGTATAATTTCAATATTCCACCGAATTTACTTCCCAATCCTCTTCCCCACATCCAAGTGTTTCTGGTCTCAACAAAATACCAATTACAAGTTCCTTAAGCAGTTTTTCAAGGAGGTGATATTTGAGATGTAACTTTCTCAAAACCATCTCTTTTAATCACTATTTGATGGTAATACAAATGTATTAAAGGTTTTTTCTTAATTCCTTCCAAAAAGTTGATGAAGGGGATCTTCTCTATTATATTTTCCAATTTTAAAGTACCACTCAATGAAATGTTTTAAATAATATATTATTTATAAAAATAGTATTTCTTATTTGGAAAAAGATTTTTTTACTTCTATTTTTATGTAAACTACTATCCTCTTACCACTTTTAAAGAATCTTTACCTATTATCTTAAAACCCAGATTAAGTGGCACATTTCCAAGGTTATTGAACCACTCTTTTTACATGTTTTCACTTTATTTTGACATCATTTATCACATTCTAATCTTATTAAATTTCCAAGATTGATTTAAATCCCTTCTTTTAGGGATACTGTTGTTATAAACCCTTTGGTTATTCTTTATGACCAGATTACGATACACATTTATTTCTATTAGAAACCCTTATGTTCATTCATTATGTTTGATTATTTATATGGAACACATATGCATAAAAATTTCATTATGGGTGCACCCATATAGACCATTAATTCATTTGGAAATGATTTGTCTGACTATACATCATGTATGGGATTAGAGAGTAAACCTAACCCATTATGGGACTTTTTCAACCATGTGATATAGTCTTGGCGGTTTTCCTTGATTCATGTTTATATCATATAATATGTTTTTCCACATTCTAAAATTATTATACGATTCTAAGTTCTATATTTTATTCATTAATATATGTTTTCACGATTAATTCTTATTATTTTATCAGGTTATGCAATCTAACTCACATGTTATGCTTTATTCCCATGTTTATTCCCTTATAGGGATTTTTAGCTAATCTATTTTCTCCATGTTTTCCCTAGTTAATCCTATGTAGTTATAGGATCTGAAAGGGAGTTAGGAGCTTAGTATGGACATTAAATAAAATATTATTTTTATTTTTATATTCTAGTTTTCTAACCATGTATTTAGTCTTCCAAAGACACTATACTACTAAATCATTTGTTTTTATTATTCTTAAAATCATGTAAAATTATGTTTAAAAGGATAGGGTCACTATAATTGGTATAAGAGCATGGTCTAGTTATTTCTTGGGGATTAAGACTAAAACAAATTCAGTAAGAACCCAAGGTATAATCCCATCACCATGAATAATCTATTTTGAAACTTACAGAATCATAAGTTAGGATATAGTTTTAATTTATATGTTATTATCTCTAAGTTTATAGTTTCCTATATATTTTCTCATTAGATAAGTATTAAATCACCCTGTTTTTTATTATTTTTTATTTTTTTGGTTATTGGAAGGAAATATTTGAACCCTTTCTAACAACTAATTTGATAGAAAATTTGATGATTTCCCTAATGAAATACAAAATATGTTGGGCACATAAGCTCAAAACATCATGGTAGTACAAGCTAAACCAGATCAAGTTATGAATAATTTATTGAATCATGTTGAACTACTTCCTTCTCCAAAAAAAATTGTAGTCGAATCCTTTATGGGACAAATAACTTCTGTAAATATTGAATCTTATGATCCCCTCACTACAAAACAGTATATTGACCCCAGTGAGATGATATTCTCTATTATCCAATGCTCACAAGAGGATAATGGCATACTGGTGGTTTATCATTTTGATAGGGAATATGATCCGTGGAAGAAACTTATCAAAAACACAAAGTATATGGAGGAATTTTATTTCAAGGATTGGGAAGGATTTAAGAAAATATATTTCCAAAAATATTTTCATTGAACTCTTCATATTAAGATAGAGAAGGAGTTCCTCGTAATGAAGAAAAATAAAGATGAATCTACCTGGGAACACAAGGTAAACATTAAAAGGCTTGGATGATATGCCTCTAGATCCGTCAAGAAAATTAAAAGTAATGTGGTCTCTTATTTAGTTGATTAAAGCTAAGCCTTCAAAATAGACTTTGTGATTTGATATTTTGAATGTTATATGGAGGTTTTATGATGTTTCTTAAAGGATAAGATGGAAATTTTTTACTCTCAGTAGTCTCTTTAATCATAAATAAAAATTATAAAATGTAGTATAATATGGTAGGATCAAAAGATATATCCCATGAAGGAAAGAAAACCCAACATCCCACATTTCAAATGTGTGGGAATAAGAATCCCAAGAACTATCTAAAGGTAACCAAGAGATTCTTTAAATGTGGAAGATAGGGACATCAAGTTAGTTATTTATTAAAGGGATTAGAATAATCCCACTAATGTGGAAGAAGAACGTAATTTTCAAGTAAAAACTAGTCCTATAGTGTAGTGTCTCAACTACAAGAAACATGGGAATTATACAAGACAATTCCCTAAGACAAGGGGTTTTGGATGTAATCAATAATAAAAACCTCTATGGAAGTAGGGAAGGGAATATAGTATCATCAGTGTCGAGGTGGAGGCCAACTATGATGAGGTGACATGTACGCTTGTTATACATTCATAAATATGGAATATAATATTTTATTCTCACTCTATGCACTCTTTTATATCATACAAGTTTAGTGGAACTATTAAAATACCACCTCAAAATATGAATGGAAAGTTATCTATGAGAACATTGGGTGGGGGAATTGTTGTATCTAAAGTATCGAGATCCTCCCTAGTTTATGTTTGTGAATTGAACATCCTAGAAAATCTTATCTTACTTACTTTGGTGGAGTTTAATGATATATTTGTCAGGGATTGGTTTTATTTATAAAAAGGCAACATCAACTATCGGGAAATGTAGATTACTCCTCACATCGCAAGAAATCCCCAAATTCTATACAAGTGTAAAAATGAGGATAAATCTCCTTCAGAATCTTTTTCTCAATTTGGGATATTATTTCCCTATAATAAAGCATATCTATCTCAAATTCTTGATACAAAGGAGTGTATCATGCTTGAATATATGCCCATTTTGAGGGACTGCACTGTTGTGTTCCCTAAAGAATTTCCTAATCTTTCTCCTGACCAAGAGGTTGAGTTCATAATTGAACTTATACATATATCTATTTCCATCTCAACGAATCCTAATATAATGGCCACCATTGAGTTGTAATAACTCAAGAAGAAGTTACAAGAGACTCTAGACAAGGGTTTCAGATGCCCAAGTGCTTAACTATGGGGTGAACCAATCATCTTCGTAAACAAGAAGTATGGATCAATGTGCCTCTGCATTAATTATTGTGAGCTCAAAAAAATAATGATAAATAAAAATAATCCAATACCTTGGATAGATTACTTGTTTGATCAACTATACAGGGACAACTGTATCTCTAAGGTGGAACTTCGATCAGGATATCAATAATTAAATATGCGTAAGGAATATATTATTAAGACTACATTTATAATAAGGTATATAAATTATGAGTTCATAGTGATTCCCTTTAGATTTAGTAATGTTCCTACAATATTCATGGAGTTTCACTACACTAAATTGAGAGTTTAGAGATTCTTTTTTATTGTAGGTTTCTAAAAAACCACTTGTGAACTATTAAATTTTTTCATACCAATGAAACTTTCCCCCACCCCCAACTCCCCGGACACACCCACCCCCCTCCCTCCCCCACCCCGCCAACTCCAAGAAGCCCTTCCAGTCTCCATTACTGCTCATTGCCAACCCTTTCCATCCCTCATCAGCCATCACTACACCTCTTCGTGCATTGTCTTCCTTTACTGGCCCTCGATGTGCCTCAGAATCCCGCACCGGCCCCTGCCACTAAGGTTCTTTAACTAAAAAATTATATAAGGGTTTCAAGAGAAAAAATACAGATCGTTACACTCCATGGTATGATATCTTAGGTAATTCAATTTATGATTTATGTGAACTAAATATTAATACACCATGTTTGAAATTGTGACATATATGGAAGCATGTTTGTTGAAAATGATTTTCCAAGAACTATAGACATTAGATAAAAATTGAGTTTTCTACCCTATTAACCTGATGTTTACTTTTTTGGTATTGAGTTGGCTTCCCTGTTAACATGCGTTTACTTTCTAAATTCATTTTTTTTTTGAAATTATGAATATTTCTGTTATACCAATGTTTTTTTGAAAACATTTCTTGGTGTTTTGAGGTAGGTATAAATGGGGTTTCATTCGAATACCATTTTTTCATTTTTTAAATGGAATGTTTTAGTATGCTAATATTCTTGTGAAATCTATTATTTCATTTTGAAATGGTTATCTTGTTTTGAAATGTGTTTTGACCCAGTTATCATTTTTAATGTGTGAGAATAAGGTTTTAAATAGAATTTTACTTAGAATTGATGTGTGGACCTCTAAAGGTTTTAAAACATATTTTTAAATGTATTTTAAATTGGTATTTTAAATTTATACATGGTTTAAAACTTATAAAATGTGTTAATGGACGGTTTTAATTGGTTTGATGGATATGTTTGTCCCTTTTTGCTTTTTCTTGACTTTAAAAGGGAATAAACCTTGTTTAAGTGTAGATTTGAAACATTTTAAAAGAAATGTTTGATTTTTGTGGTCCTATTAAAAGGTTTCATGTTGTGTTCATGTGATTTTTGAGGGAAGGGAAGGTAATTGGTCATGATTTTTTTTTCAAAGAAGATAATTCTTGTGTAAGGGTTATATATAAATGTGTTAAATGATTTTTTGTTTTCCATCATTTTATATATTTTTTAGGTAATTATTTTATGAAAAATGGATTTTTTTTTTCATTTCAAGATATGTTTTGGTGTCAAAGTACTGCTTAGAACATTGGTTTTAAATTGTGTAAGTGGAAGTAAACCCTTGATTCCCCCTTTCTCATTTACCACTTGTGTGGGTTTTTTGATAAATATGTGATTCTTTTTCTCCATATACTGGATAATGTGATACTTATTCCTTGAGTGTATTTTATGTATATATGGGGTACTAAATCATTGGGTGTTAGGGTTGAGTGTAGTTATGGTTATTTCTAATGTGTTAAACTTGTCTCATTTTCACTATGCCTCAGTTCCACAATTAGTCATGGGAAACTAGGTAATAATTGGATGACCAAACTTATTTCTCTAGTTGGTTTACATGACAATAATTTTAAACTAGTCATTATTGGAACATGGTCTAGGTGGGGGGGGGGGGGTTCATCATGAGGCTTGTGTGGAAAATATGGTTTTCAGTTATATACATAATATAAGACAATAGACAGATTGTTCATTTTTTTATGCCCATATATGATTAACTACTTATCACATTAGTATTCCCAGGTTAGATCCCAAGGCTCATTCTATTATATGGTTACTTAGTAATTTAGGGGATTTTTATCTAGTGTTATATTATATGGTTTCCCATGCTTTCGTCATTATTGAATCTTTCTTATTTATATTGTATTATATGGTTACTTAGTGATTTATGGGAGTTTTATCTAGTGCTATATTATATCATTTCCCATGATTTCTTAATTAGGTAAAATTTCTTATTTATATTGTAATTTAATATTCCATAAATAACTTTTTTCTTACCTTTACATAACATTTATAGTTTGTATGTTACCTTTACATATGTACATTTATACCCTTAGAAATTATTTTTATTCTTGGTTTTAACCTTACATAAGATCTACTTACATTTACACAATTTTTTATTACCTTTATGCAAGTGATTATTACCTTTACATAAGTGTTTCTTAACATTACACAAGTGTTTCTACCTTTACCCAAGTGATAAGCTACCCTTAAGTGACATGAAAAAAATGTAAGTTACCCTGGTGAAGTGAACTAGATACCTTTAAATAGTGCATTTAATTTATGTTTTTCCTTTCACGTGCTTTATAAAATTCTTATTACCCTTATGTAACTTCTGAGTTTTTTTATACATCTTTTCTAGATACCTTTACATGACCAGTTTACGTAAAAGCTTACTATTACACAACAATACTAGTAACCCTTATTCAGTGATTATAATTTGTTCTTACCCTTACATAGCATTATAATTTACCTATATAAATCATGTGTAAAACACATATTATCCCTATGAGAGCTGTATATTTTAACTGTTACCTTTACAGAAATTATAAAAACTATGAGGATCCCTTATGAAACTCGTGAAAAATTATTTTACCATTATGCGGGCTATATAGGTATATAATTTCCCTTTTATATTTAAGTAGTATAATCTCTCATATAATTTAATGTTATAAAGCCTCTGTCACTGGAAAATGATACTAAGAATGAAATACATTGAGTATTTTTTAATTTGAACATGATTCTTTAAACCGTAATATGTTCATATTTTAATTTCTTACTTTTGTGCTTAAAATGTATGATGAAGAATTAGGAAACACCCATGTGTATAAGATTCAATGTGTTTCAAAATAATGTTATCCTTTTGTGTTTTTTCTATAAATAAAAGCTAAGGAAAGAACTGGATAAAGAATAAGAAATAAATTTAGAACATCATGTATCCATTATACTGATTTGTTGAGGAATTTATAGTTACCCTATATTTCTTTGTTTTGTATAAATTAAATAAGGGTCTAATTTCACTACTCTACACAAGATTATTCATCGACATACTCTAACAGTCCAAATAGGTTTATTATTTTTCATAAGCATCTGTAATTCTTATTTCACATTTGGTTATATGTAAATTTAAAAGGTAGTGTATGTTTATTTAACATATTAATATTTTTTCAACTAGTATATATAAAACTATTTTCCTATTTAGTAATAGTTAGGTGTTTTAATATTTTTCATAATTTTTAGGCACATCGTGACACATATGGATAAAATATGGATCATATTACTGAGGAAAACACGTCGGTATGATAAGGGTTTGGAGGAGTTTTTATATTTTTTAATTTCCAATTGATCTGTTGATGGTAGAATAAGATGTCCAAGTCTAAAATGTAAATTTAGAATATATCTGAAGAGAGATGAAGTTTATTAACACTTGATATTGAAGAAACTCCCTTCTCATTATTTTTCTTGGATTTGGAACAGAGAATCGAACATTATAAAAACATTGAGAACTGATGTCAATCCATAGAATGAGCCCCTAAATTCATAAAAATGGAAAATGAAATGAAAAAACTTATAAATGATGCTTTCAGTATTGCATAAAATAAACATAAACATGAAAACATTTCAAAACAACCAGTTAAGAGTGAAACAAATAGCAGCCTGACAGGTGATGTTTTTGAAATTGTAGGACAAACAGATCAAGATTTTGATATATCAATGGATCATCCTAGTGATTCATTGGAGAATAATGAAAGAGTAAACTTCACTGAGCAGATATATGCATTTCATGGTTTATTTGATAATATAAATCAAGAGTTTTATAGTGGATATTTGGAATATTGAAAACCTTCTTTTCTACTGAAGTATTACCAAATAAAATGCCTATGTGGAATTACAAATAAGGTGGTGTCCATGATATTGGAATTGTTTTGAGATGAATTTTCATAAATAAAAAATTAATGAGTATTTTTATGATATGAAAAAATTTGTTAACAATCTTTGTATAAATTATACAAAAATACATGCGTGTTCCAATGATTGTAGGCATTATTTGGGAGAGGATTCAAGAAGAAAGGATTTCAAAAAATATTATTATTCTAGATGGTAGTTTATGGGTGACGTTGAAAGTATTAATCAACATACTACTATGAAAAAGACGAAAGGAAACACACCTTCAAATGTTTTGTGTTACATTCCTTTAAATCCTCAACTTAAAAGATTATTCATGTCATTGAAAACCACCAAAAAAAATGAAGTGACATTATGCATATGATAAACTTGATGGGTTAATGTGACATCTAAGAGATTCAAAATAATGGAAGACATTTGATTCATTATATCTAGATTTATCATCGGATACTTGAAATTTTCAATTGGGATTGGATACCGGTAGATTCAACCCAATTGGGACTTTGAGTACCATTTATAGAATTTGACCAGTTGTTTGGATCCCTTACAATCTGCCTCCATGGATGTGTATGAAAAAAATGTATTTTATCATTTCAACGCTTATTACAAAAAAATAAATTTCTAGAAATTATATTGATGTATACTTGAAGGCTTTAATTGAATAATTACTAGATTTATGGAGAAATAATGTTGAGAAGTATGATGCATCTTATATAACAATGTTCAAAATTCAAGCTTCTCTAAGGTGGAGCATTAGTGACTTCCATATACTTGGAAATTTATCTGTTTAGAACACTTACATGGGTTTTGATTATCCTGTTTTTAACTTTGATTTTGATCCCATACAGCTACCTCAGAGTAGAAAATGGTGCTTCATGTGTTATCAAATATTTCTCAAGGGATCTCGTAGATTTCAAATGAACAAGTCTAAATTCAATGGTTTCATTGATCATATACCACCTCCAAAGTTTTCAACAAGTTGTGAAATATCATAACAACTTGGAAATGTTGAAACAAAATTTGGGAAGGTGCTTCATTTGAGTGATAGTGGGACACATGTTCGAAGTGCATCATCAAGTGAAATAGAAACGTAAAATTGGAATAAATAAAGTATAGTATTCAAATTTCCATATTGTGAATTTAATTATTGCGTTATAATATTAATGTGATGAATATTGAGAGGAATGTTTGTGAAAATTTGATCTTCACATTTATTAATGATCTCGGAAAGTAGAAGGATCTTCTCAATTCTTGGAAAGACTTACAAGCAATGAACATAAAGCATGATCTCTGGACAGATGAGAATGGTGGGTACGCTTTGGTAATTTTTGAAATAAAAAATAGGGATAAAGATAAATTACTTCATATTTTAAAACATGTGAAGGTATCTTATGGGTATTAAAGTAACATCTCAAGGTGTGTTGACTTATAGAAAATTGGTTACATGGATTGAAAAGCCATTATTCGCATATTTTGTTACAACAATTACTTCCATTGGAATTGCGTACATTATTACCTAAAAAGGTTACTGCTGATGGACTATAATTATGCACAATTTTTAGGCAATTTTGTGAGAAAACTATACATCCATTTCATCTTGAAAACCTTTAGGAGATATTTGTATTGAAACTTTGTGCAATGAATATGATATTTCCTCTGTCCTTTTTTATTGTCATGATTCATTTATCTATGCATTTGGTTGAGGAAGGTAAATTAAGAGGCGTCGTACATTATTGATTGATGTATCCAGTTAAGAGGTAATTTATTTAGATGTTTTTAGTTTCAGTAAACAATTCTTGGGACTTCATTAATTATATAATTAAGTTTTTTATTTTCATTCACAAATACATTGGGAATTTTAAATTTTACGTGAAAAATAATGCTCAACTAGAAGGATCTATTTCCAAAGGCTATTTGGTAGAGGATTGTCTTACCTTTTGTTCTAGATACTTGGATTACATTGAGACAAGATTAAATTGAGTTGGACGTGTTGAAGACACATCGACTCATTTGAAAGAGACAGATGTGAGGATGAAGACGAAATGTTGAAGATATAACAGAAGGTGTTAAAAAGATCTTTTAAATGGGTTTACACGATGTGTAAGTTCATAAAAATTTCAATAATTATAAATATTAGGTTGAGACATATAGTATTTAAATCTAATAATGTATATTACTTTTTTCAAATAATGAATACTGATACTCGAGCATAATTTTCAGAACATTTGATGTTTCTTTCTCTAGGTCCTCTAAAACAAGCTAGAAAGTTCGATGCTTACAACGTGAATGGGTTTAGATTTCGTACAGTTGATCAGGAAGGGGGTTTGAATACACAAATTAGTGGCATATTTATGTTTTCTGAAGTGGAATACTAATGAATTTTTACTGATTTTATCTAATTAAACTACCAAGGGCATTTTTAGTTGTTTTATTGAAATTCAATTGAGTGGATATTATCAGCGTTGTTAAAAGAGATTCTTTTCTATTTAAATATGTGAAATTATCTCGATTGATGAATGTTGGTGACCAGGAACTACATGATCCATATATCTTATCATCACAAATGAAAATGGTACATTATGTGAATGATGCTGTAGATGAAGGGTGGAGTGTAGTTGCTCATGTAAAACAAAGAGACTTGTATGATATGAGTGATGAAGTGAATGATTTTACCTCTAACATTCAATCCCATAAAGAGCAAGAAAAAGAATTATTTTTCCATCGTGGTGTTGAAAATATTAGTCTTTCAACAGTGGATGAAGTACATGAAGTAATGATGGAGCAGGAAACTAACATGATTGAAAGAGAAAATGATTGTATGTGCAGTTATCCATTAATTTATCAACAACTTATGCAATTTGTGCAGTCATTCATTATCATCCTTATGTATATTTTGTTTGTTATTAATGTGAATATTTTATCATTTCTATTTTTTCAGGATGAATGTTTCAAAATATACGTTTTGAACATATCTGTTTTTGATAAAATAACAAGAATTCTAAGTAGGAAGCGTTATAATCACACTTTTGGGTCGATGAGTTTTTTCTAGAAGTCGATCGACTCTGGTAATCTTTTCATTAGATTAAATATTTATTAGAAAATTTTATCCATTTAATATATTAATTTTTTTATTTATCTTTGTTTAATTTAGTCATAGAGTTTAGGGAACAAAGCATCCTGAACCGAAGTGTGGTTAAAGTTTCATAAAAAATATGCTGGGAGTTTTTTAATAAATTTGCCAAAGATTTTAGGGTATGAATTCATTTCTCATTATAATAACTTATCATCAGTTTTCAATATGTTAATATGTATTGATTTTAATATGACTGATATTTAATTTATTGGTAAAAATTATAGAACTATGGGATGTCAATCCCACACAGTCCTACTCAGTCTCCTAGGATAACCTAGTTGGTAATGTCTTTGTGAAGGAGCATCCTGGTCGAGTGTGTGGGATGGGTTTGGGACCATTGCTATCTAAGGTCTTTTTTAGAAAAATGGGGATCACAAGTGATGAATGGTGGTGAGAAGGTAAATCACACAACTTAAAAATCATTTATTTCACAAACTTTTATTGATTTTAAGTTTAAATATAAATATACAAAATTATCCAATTTTAAATTTAATTGTCTTACAGGTGCTGGTAGAAGGAAGTAGAGATGAAGATGGAGAGGGTGATGAGCAGAGTTCATCATTGGGAAATGATTTGTGGAGAGGGATTGTTCATGTATTAGTACATCCATTGTGGGTATTTTTTTTATGTTTTTCTTATATTTTAGATGGGATCGGGACAACAAGTGTCGTATGTATGTGTTGTATATCCATGTGTCTATATGTTGTGTTTCAACTGGATATGGAGATTGAAATTTCTTTATGATCATATAAGATGTTTAGTTTTTTGTCTCTCTTTTACATATAAGTTGATCTGAATATTATATTCTATTATTTCCCACTTGTTTTTCATGGTGCCTTAGTAAGTATGTTTATACTCACAACTTTATGGGCTTTGCATGCATGATTTTTTTCTTATAAAGAAAACTGGTAGTTGGTGTCGTTAGTGGACCTAGTATCTATGGAACATAGATGTAAGTGGAGGTATTGACCATATATGATCATATAAAAATTTTGACATATCATCTCATCAATAACCCTTAGGGTATGACAATGTACCATATTATACCAACACCCAATAGGGTTTTACAATACCTCATATAAAAATCAATACTATATTGGGTCTTATAGTAAATCATGTACCACTATATATATTTAATAGAATATACTAGTGCACCATATTCCTTGAGTATATGTCATGTGGGTTTAGCTAGTACATCGTATACCAGTACGCTGTAAGGTTTTCTAAAAACAATAATTGGTATGGTTTGACTACATTCCCTAAGAGATCATACCAATCCTCAAACCTTAAAGGGAGAGTAGGGAAGAAAGAGAAGTCAACCATATGTTCTATCACCAACCAAGATATTGAGGTGTGAACTCGGTACATATTATGTGAGGAACTCGTTTGGTTATCCAACACAAGATGGGTATAAATATAAATAAAAGGAAATTAAATATCAAAAATACACCTTGAATCCATTACTAGAGGGTTCCCATCCAATGTATGCTCATGAGTCCCATATAACCTTTGATCATCTCTGCAATCCACCAAGCCACTACTGCCCCAGGATGTAACCTCTTGCATTAACTACCTATAACTTCCCATCATTTATAAGGTATAAATTATATTCAGTAACAAATCATGTGGAAAATAAGGGCATAGAATCAAGGCTTCAAAGCCATTTAAAAAATGGTATTACTCAATCCTAATAATTTATATTTTAAAACAACTATTTCCTTACCCTATTGAATTATCCAGTTCATTATGAAAAATTATCTTTCACAAAATAAATTACAATCAATAGTTGAAAATCACTAAGAGTAACCAAAATAGACTTCAAGAATTCATCAATATCATGAGGAATGGTAAACATATTCCATTAATATAGTATTAGTTTTCACAATATTACCATATATATGTTTTTACTCAATTTCCATGTGAAAAAAGCATTATAACAACAAAAAATAATGGATAACACACTACCTAACAAACCAGGATGCAAAATAGGGCATAAAAACATGTGATAGAATATCCCAACCTATTTCAATCTTATTTCTACATATTTTATTCCTTAGGTTGGTCTATAGCATCCAACCAATAGAAATATATGCATTATAATTTCAAAATTTACATGTAAAAATGAGACTTGTAAAATACCCTACCTAAAATAAATATTTATAAGTTTATATAAAAGAAAACTATGAGATAAGACACCCACATGAGGAAGGAACCTTAGATTAACATAGATCACTTTATCAGCTCCTAAAAAATGTATCCCAACCATACCATGATTCTAAGTCTACAATTATGGAAGGTTCATGAGAGAAGAATAAAAAGACAATAAAAGGGATAAAGGGGAGAACTCACCTATGATTGGCGATGTTGAACATGTAGAATACAATAATCAAAAAAGGAAGCAAGGATGGATGAGTTATTAAAATAACTTATGGTTTTCCTAAATACCAAGAGAAATGAGAAATCTATGTAATGATCCATATTTGAAATAAACCTATATATATCCCATTCAAAACATGATAAACAGATTCACATCATGAAAATTCATGACAACCCCCAATTCGGGGGATGTTTTCATTTCAGTTCACAAAAACCATTGAGTCAATGTACTTATAATATCCCCCAAAATTCATGTTTCCATTGGTAAACTTAATTCACGCCACGAATAATCCTTTCATGCCATGAATAAACTCAACCAAAAATATTGTCAAATCTACCTAGGAATTATTTCCAAAAAAATCCATGCCATGAAAAACATTCAGGCCATAAATCTAAATTCCATAACATTATGAAATAACTATTCACACTATGAACAACCTCTATAAATTAAATTCTAGATCTGAATCAACATCCCTCTCCTCATACCTTCCATAAACACCTCCACCCCCAAAAACGCACAATGGAATGGCCTCGAAAGTCCTTTGATTTAAACTTTTCAGTGTTACTAGTGTTTTCTTCTGGCTATAGGTTCTGGGGCTGCAGAACCTACAACTTGTTTGTTTTCATTCAAGATATAGCAGCAGTTTAAACCTCCTCTGGATTTGGTTTTTTTCATGGTGGTTTAAACCACCACTCTATTATGAAATTTTTTAGGGTGGCGGTTAAAACCACCGCTAAATATGTAAAACTTTGACATAGCAGTGGGATTATCCAGATTAGTTGCAGTTTTTTGGGTAAAAGATTTAGTTTTTAGTAGTGGTTTTAAGGGTTTCTAGATTTAAGTTATTTTTTTAAGAAAAAAATGAAACTAAAACTCAAAAAATCTCTACGTAATATGCATTCTAGGACACTTTCTAGAAACCAACTCTCAATGGAAGGAACTGCTACGTGTTAAATAAGGACACCGATTTTAGTGGTGGTTTTTTGAAACTGTCGTAGGACCATCTAGCTACGGTTTAAACTACCTCTCTATATAAAAAACCACCACTGTAATTGAATTCTTTCGTAGGGTTAATGAATATAATCCTTAGATATTAGGTCAACAACTTTTAGGTAGTATTTATTGATGATATTCTGATATGGGACAAGAGTATAGAGAAACATGTTGAGAATTTGAATTGTGTTCTAAATAATTTTCAAGGAGAGAATATATATGTAAAGTACAATAAATGTGAGTTCTAGAAGGTGGAAGTATCACTATTGATACATGTTATCACTAGAAAATTTATATCTGTAGACCATTATTAAAGAAAGGTATTTTAGGAGTGGACCGGGCCGAAATATGTAAGAGAGATATGTAGTTTCCTTGGTCTAGTTGGGTATTACCAATGATTTTTTAGGAACTTCAAGTAATTTTCAAATCTAATATCCAAGCTAAATGATAAGGGTGTAAATTTTTTCTAGAATAGTTAATGCAAAGAAAACTTCGAAGGGTTGAAAAAAGTCTTGTCAATACACCAGTACATCCACCACTGGAAAGTGGGGAAATCATTATGGTATACAGTGAGGATTCAAAGAAGGCCTTAGGATGTGTACTAAGGAAAAATTTTAAAGTGATATCCTATGCCTCAAGTAAGCTGAATTTTTAAGAGAAAAACTATGCCACTCATGATTTGGAATTAGCTTCTTTGATCTTTACATTGAAAATATAGCGGTATTATATCTCTGGGGAGAAGTGTGAGAAATATAATAATCACAAGTAACTCAAATATATATTTATAAAAAAAGGATTTTAATATGATCCAGTGAACATGGTTAGATCTCATTAAGTATTATGGCTTCTCAATCTAATTCCATCCAGGTAATGAAAATAATGTGGAATATGCTCTATGTAGAAAGGATCGTGTATCTTTATTAATGATTAAAATTGAGAAGTATTCTATCTTATTATAATTTTTATGGATGGATATTGGAATCATAAAGGAAGCTATATCAAAATTCTTTTAACTAATTATTTCTCAACCATACCTTATGGGGAAGATAAAATATGCTCAAAGAAATTATATGGAAATTCATAAGAAGGTGGAAGCTATAAGAATGGGGAAGTCATCAAATTTAAAATTTAATAATGAAGGAGGAATAATATTTGAATCTTGAATATGTATACAATAAAATTCAGAGATAAAGAAAGATCCCTCAAATGATTCACATAGATCAACATTCATTATCCACCTAGGGAACACAAAGATGTATCGAGACCTCTGAGAGAACTATTGGTGGGACAATATGAAGAAGGATATCACTGGATATAAATCAGGGTGTTTAGTATATCTGCAGGTGAATTATGAAAGGAAATAACCTAGGGGAATGATGTAACAATTACCCATACTTATATATAAATGGGAAAAAAATAACCATGGTCTTTCTCACTGGACTTCCAAAGAAATATTGAGGAAATAATGCTATATGGTTCATTGTGGACCATTTTAAAAATACTTCTCACTTCAGTGTAATTCAATAGGCCTTCTTACTCGACCAAATTTCATATATATACATCAAAGAATTAGTGAGGCTGTATATAGTACCATTATCAATAATATATGATTAGGATTTGAGATTTACCTACATGTTATAGAAAAGTAGCCAACATGCTCTAAATACAGATTAGAACATCAGTGCAACTTATCACCCCCAAACTATTAGAAAATCTAAGCAGACTATTCAGACACTGAAGGACATGTTTAGATGTTTCTTATTAATCATTAAAGGAGAATGGTATCAAAATTTTCCAATAGTCAAGTTTTTTTACAACAATAGTTTCCACTCAGGCATCCAAATGGATTTATATGAATCTATTTATGGGAAAGTATATAGAACACCAACATGTTGGGATGATGTTGGTGAATGTAAGCTTCTGGGACCTAAAATGGACGAGGAAATGATAGAATATGTGAAGACCATCAAACAATACATTCGAGCTTCCCAAAGTTGAAAGAATATATATATATATATAGATAATCATGGATTATACATATATTTTGAGGTTGGTGACAAGTTATTCCACAACATATCTCCATGGGAGAGGGTTATGATATTAGAGATGAAAGGAAAGCTAAGTCCCAAGTGCGTTGGCCCCTTCGATATTTTTGATTGTCTTGGAGCTGTGATCTATCGACTAGAACTTCTACCAAACATGTCACAAGTACATTATGTGTTCCATGTATCCCTCTTGAGGAATTACATACTAGATCCTTCACATGTATTGAACTCAAAGGTTTTATAATTAGAAAATGATCTCTCTTATGTGGAGGAGTCAGTTATGATTTTTGAACTTAGAGACAAGGTTCTACATAACAAGACCACTCACTTGGTCAAGTTACCATGGTGAAACCAGTAGTGCAAATATGAAACCTTGGAATCATTGGAATAAATGAAGAAGAAAAACACTCATTGGTTTTTACCTTCTTATTTAAAAAGATATTTCAAGGTTGAAATTTCATAAGGGTGGATGAATGAAATGAATCAGAATTTTATAAAAAACTTTTCCTTATTATGTCATAAAACACATGAATCACATATAGAAACCATTAAAACATTATTCTTACAAATTAAGAATGATACATTAATTATTAAATATACTAATAATATTTCTAAATATTATAGTGATAAAATAAATAGAAAATAAAATATCAAGAATGGGAAAATTTGGATATTCTCAATCCACTAGAATGACTGCACACATGAACAAACCTATAAAAATTAAACATAATGTTAATAATATAATATTCATTTTTAAGATTCAAATATATAACCTTAAGATAAAATATATGTGAATGAAGAATAAATAAAATAAGTTGTATTTATTGAAATTGAGGAATCTATACCATTAGAATAGTAACTTGACCATTGGAATCGTAATCTAATAGCTAGGAATAGTAATATAGAAATTAAAATAGTAAACTCACCTTTTAAAATATAAAATAAACTCTATGTATTTTATAAATGAAAATATGATATATTTATATGATGGTATAAGTAAATAAATGTTTTTAATATAATAAATTGTGTGCTAGTATTTTTGGAAAACAAATTTTTTTATATGCAATTTTATAATTGATATAATGATTTAAAATAAAATTTATTTTCAATAAATTGATTCATAAATTAATATCATGTTTCATTATAATTATAATATAATTTTATGAGACCTTAATTAATTTTTAAAATGGTCATAAAATTGATTATAATATTAAAATCAGTATTTTTTTAATGAATGATGATTTTTTTTAAAAATTAAATTTATCATATTTATAAAATTATTTCCCAAAAATTAATTTCATTTTTTAAATATACACATTGAAAATATTTTATGGTTAAATTCTTGTTTTTTTTCTAATATAATTGAATTTTTGGAGAATTTGTAATACAACAATTTACGGAATTTAAAATTATATTTCAAATATATGATTTTTTGAGACATGGATGATGTAAGAAACTATTTTGTCAGACCCTACTTCATTAATTACTATATTTAGTGATAATAATAATAAATATCTATATTCATGATACAAAATTATAAATTAATGAATATAATATTAAAACAACCTCACTCCTCCCATGATAAACACCACCCTTCACCACCCTTTCCATTTACACATTATAAGACTTGTATGTTTTCAATATTCTACCTAATTACCTTAACAATCCTATTTACCATGCCAAAGAGAATTTTTTTCATTAAAATACCAATTCTAATTTCTTTAATGGGTCCTTGAAGGAAGTGATATTCACGAGGTAAATTCTTCTAAACCATCTCTCTTAATCTCATTTATTTTTCAACCTTCTCCTCACCTAATTGACCCATGAAATTATAATAAATATAGTATAATTTATATACTATAATTTTATATTAATAGTGGAAGATCTTCGGTCATCCTCTTTTCTAATCTCCTCTTATTCAACAAAACAAAACTGTTGTCCAAATTAGTGGGATTAATCGTCTCTATGGATAATAATTTTTTTTTCATTACCACCGTCAAATTTTGTTATAAAACATTTACTAAGGTTAAAATAGATTTTAATATTTTTATTATAACTTTTTTCATGTTCTTAAATTAATATATAAATATAACATTAAATTATATAAAACAAGTTCGTGATCGTCGGAAAAACTGCCAAAAATAAACTCAACAATTATCCTCAACATTTTATCAAATGAATCATCCTCATACCAAAAAATGAAATGATATATGGGAAAATTTAAACTCAATTAAGTGAATTAATCCTATATAATTTCATTTATATATAATTAATTCTATTTTACAAGAACTTCCAAAATTTTACATAAGATAACCAACCATGAAACCATGAAACAAACGCTCCTAGAACGATGAAATTGAACACTATAACTAATTTACATTGTCACAAATTAACATAATAAAATTATAATAAATAAAATAAATATATAATAGTTTATAAATTTATGTAATTAATGGATCTAATTTTATTATCTAGGACATTAATTGTTAGTGTAGAACTTATTCAGACATAAGGTGATGGATTATTCCGAACCTCCATATTTCCTTTAAGTTACATTATCTCTCTATTAGACTCAATTTATCACTTCATTATTCTTAAATAATTATTTTTTATTCTATATATATTTCTCACACATATATACCATGTTTATTTAGTCTTTCATTGATGGGGATGTACATGTATTAAAATTTTCGTTCCTAATTCCTTTCAAAAAGCCAATTAAAGGGAACTTCTCTGTTTTCTTTTCCTCTTTTAATGTACCACTAAATGAAATATATTAAAACATATATTATTTACAAAAAAACTAATTATTTGGAAAACTTTTTTAGTTCACTTCTAGTTTTATGTAAATTATTATCCTTTTACCCCTTTTAAATACACTTGACCACTTCTCTTAAAACCCCTATTATGAGGCACATTTCCAATGTTACTTAAAAACTCTTTTTATCTGTTTTCACTTTATTTTGACACCATTTATCAGGATCTATGATTATTCAATGTCTATGTATAATTTAAATCACTTATTTCATGGACACCGTTGTCATATTCTCTTTGGTAATATCTTATTTCATGATTATGATGCCCATTTCTTCCCATGGGTACCACATATGTTTATTCCTTATGTTTGATTATTTATGTGGAACACATATGCATGAACATATTATGATGGGTGCATCCAAATAGTGATCTAATGCAATGGGTAATGTCTAGTCTCATGAGATACCATGTATGGGATTAGTGAGTAAACCTAATCCATTTTGGTACTTTTTCCAGCACGTGACATCATCTTGGTAGTTATCCTTGACTCATGTTTATGTCATGTTATATGTTATTTCCACATCAAAATATTTCAATAATCATAAAACTTTATGCTCTATATTTTATACCATCATATTTTTAGTTATGAGATATTTCTTTCAGGTTATCATGTTATGCCTTCTAACTCTCATGCTATTCATTATTCCCATATTTATTCACTTACCAAGAATTTTAGCTCATCTCTTTTCTTTATATATTACATAGGTTATCCTATGTAGTTATATGAACTCAAAGGGTGTTAGGATATCATTATGAAGATTAAATATTTTTTTTGTTTTCATGTTTACTAATCATGTTCCCAGTCTTCCAAAGACACTAGACTATTTGATCCTTAGTTTTTATTTAGATTAACACCTAACTGATATTTTATTTTATTACACTAAAAAGACAAGGAGAAATATCACTACAAAAGATCCCAAGTCAGGGTGGTCTGTAACAATGAAGTCCAAGAGAATATTCTATAAAAAAATTAACCACATTGGAAGGGAAGGACCCAAGGCTAGTGAAGTAGAAAATACACTCATTTTTCATCTCCTTAGAATCCAATAAGTTATCTATTATATTAACTTCACACCACGTATGAAGAATTGTTGTGTGTTTGTTCAAAAACACATTGCAATTTCTGATCAAGTAATCAATGGACCAGGGGGTGGTGTCTATGCCAAACAAAACCTTATGGGTATTCAAGGAGTCTTTCTTGGCAATATTTAGGTATAAATTCCTCCAATTTAGTAACCTAAGGTCTGTGATCATTTCCTGAGCTTCCTCTTAGATCTATGTAGTTGGTATCAGAGCATGGTTGAGTTATTTTTGGTGATTATTAATAGAAACTTATTTAATAACACTATTGATAATCAAATTACCATGAATAACCTATTTTGAAACTTATGGAATCATATGTTAGGATATAATTTTCATATATATGTTATTCCATCCATGTTTTTTGTTTCCATTTTATATTCTCATTAGATCATTATTAAAGAACCCTGATTATATTTTATGTATTTTTTTCAGTTAATGGAGGGAAATAAGGGAACCCATGCTAACAACCATTGTTATAGGAAATGTGATGATTTACCAAAAAAAATTCCAAATTTTGTGGGTATAGGAGCTCAAAACTTCATGACAGTACTAACTTAATTGGTTCATGATTTGAATAATAACTTGAATCATGTGGAACTCCCTCATTCTCCTATGAAATATCAAGTTGTGGTTTAATCCTTTATGTGACAATGAACTCTTATCTTTTGAAAATTTTATGATACCCTCATCGTGGAACAACAAATTAACTCCATTAAGAATATATTATCTATTTTCCAATGTTCAGAAGAATATAACATCTTACTCATAGGCTATCATATCGATAGGGAAGCTGATCAATGGTCGACACTGATAAAAAATACAAATTATAAAGAGTAAATTTATTCCATGGGATGAGAAGGATTCAAGAAAATATTTTTCAATAAATATTTTCCCCAGACTCTGTACCTTAAGATGGAGAGGGATGTCATCATACTGAAGTAAAAGGAAGATAAATTCACTTGAGTGAATGAGGAAAAATTTATAAAGATTTCATGATATGCCTATGGATTTTTCATGGTCACTAAAATTAAGGCGGATTGCTTCTTTAGTGGAATAAATCTATGTTTACAAAAAATCATGGCAATTCGAGACTTTGGAAGTTGCGAGGAGATTGTACGATGATACCTAAATGTTGGGATGGATATTGGTGAATCTTAGTGGTATCATGGCATGAAGATATAAAGAGGAAAATAAAGTTTAATATGGTAGGATCAATAGATAAATCCCATGAAGGAATGAAAACCCAACATCGCACATGTCAAATGAGTGGGAAGAAGCATATCGAGAACCTTCTAATGGGAAACATGAGATGATTCAATTGTGTAAGAGAGGGGAATCAGGCTAATCATTATTGAAAGGATTGGAATAATTCGACAAATGTAGAAATATGAAGGAAGGTTCAAATCAAAACACAGTCGGTTGTGCAATGTTTGATCTGTAAGAAATAAGGGAACTATGCAATCCAGTTCCCTAAGCCATGGGTTGTCAGAGGAAATCAACAAAGACAACATCCAAGTCATAAATAAAGGGTATATTCTATCACTAATACTCATGTGGATTCCTACAATGGTGTTGTGAAAGATGAAACTGTTTTTCATTCATGAATAAAAAATGTACTATTTGGTTCTTGTTCTACACATTCTTTCATATCTTGTAAGCTCTATAGAACTATTCAAACACCACATCAAAATATGAAGGTTGAGATATCTATGAGAAAATGATTGGGGAAATTATCACATCTAAATTATAAAGCTCCTCCCAGTTATGTTTTTTGGACTAAGCCTCCCAGAAAATCTTTTCTTTCTTCCTTTGGTGGATTTTGATGCTATAATGGGCATGGATTATTTATCTTTATACAAATCCAGCATTAACTATCTAGAAAGGGATTTCACTATTTACATTTGGAGGCATCCTCAAATTATGT
Organism: Viscum album; assembly: GCA_963277665.1. Lineage (NCBI taxonomy): Eukaryota > Viridiplantae > Streptophyta > Magnoliopsida > Santalales > Viscaceae > Viscum > Viscum album. The sequence continues at coordinate 220,185,791 of OY728163.1, forward strand.
ACAAGTGTAAGGAGGATGATGAATCTCATTCTGAATCATCATATCAATTGTGGATATTATTAACTCATGATCAATAATATCTTGCTTAAATGATTTAGAGGATGGAGAGGATCATGCTTGAATGCATTCCTAAGGTGGGAGACTATAGTGATGTATTCCCTATAGAATATCCTGCTCTTCCCCTTGGATGATAGTTTGAGATCTAAATTGAACTTATACCGGGATCTATTCCCATATCAATGAATCCCTATAGAATGACCACTATTGAGTGATAAGAAGTGAAGAAGTAGTTACAAAAAATTTTGGACATGAGTTTCATATAACCAAGTGTGTCACAGTGGGGTGTTCGAGTCCTATTTTTCATGAAGGATTGATCAATGTGGCTCTGTATTGATTATCGTGAGCTCAAAAAAATCACGATAAATAACAAGTATCCCCTAAAATGGATAGATGAATTGTTCAATTAACTACATGGGGACAAGTATTTTATAATGTATACCGTCAATTGAGATATCACCAATTAAAGGTAATGAAGGAATATATTCCTGAGATTTCATTTCCAACAAGGTATAGAATCTTTGAGTTCATTACGATGACCTTCGGATACACTAATTCTCTATAAATTTTCATGGAAGTAATGAATAGAATATTGAGAGATTACCTTGACAAGATTGTGGTAGTCTGTATAGATTATATTTTGATATACTCCAAGAGTAAGGAGGAGCATGAGGAGAATTTGAATATTATGCTAAATATTTTACAAAGGTAGAATCTATTTTCAATGTACATGAAATGTGAGTTATATATGGAGTAATTATTATTATTTTTGTACATTATAAGTAGAAAAGGAATATATCTTGACCCTTTTAAAACAGAGGCAATTGAATATTGGACTAGACTGGGTTCTTTAATGGAGATCCAAAGTTTCCTTGGTCTAGCTAGGTATTACCAACAATTATTGAGGAACATATCATGGTTATCAAACCTACTAACTAATATTACTTGGATGGGAGTAATGTTTTGTTGGACTAGTGAATTCAGAGACTACTTCAAAGAGTTAAAAAATAGGCTCATAACTACACTAATACGTACACTACCGATAGGAGGGGAACTCTTTATGGTATATAATGATGATTCAAAAAAGGGATTAGGATTTTTATTGATGAAAAATGATAATGTGATAGTCTACACATCAAAGAATCTAAAATTTCATGGGAAAATCAATCCCATATATGATCTAGAATTGGATGCTCAAATATTTCCATTGAAAATCCTGAGGCATTATTTCTATGTGGAGAAGTGTGAGTTATATACATATCACAAGAAAAAATATATATATTCACATATAAGGATCTTAATATTCACCAACACATACCATTAGAGTTCATCTATGATTATTATTCCTTAATCCATTATCATACTGGTTAAACAGATAAAGAGGATATTTCTCTAAGTAGAAAGGTTCTTATAAATTTATCAATGATGTGAATTGAAAAGGATCTAATATTATTATACTTGAGATATATGTATATGGGAATTGTAAAGTAAGGTAAATACTTATCCCTTCCACAAATTATTGTTGAACCATCACTTATAGAGAAGATAAAGGATTCTCAAATAAATGATGTGGAAATTTATAAGAAGTTGGAAGCTACACGAAATGGGAAATCCTCAGACAAAAAAATTTATGAGGAATGATTTATACATTTTGGAATGAAAATTTGTAACATCTAATTTAGAGATAAAGAAATTTCTTCTGAATGATGCACATAGCTCAAACTTTTTTATTCACCTAGGGAGTACAAAGATGTACCGAGATCTCCGAGAGAGTATTGGTGGGACATTTTGAAGAAGAAGACCACAAAATATAAATTAAAGTGTATGGTATGTTAAAAAGTGAAGGATGAAAGAAAAAGTATAAAGGAATGATGGAACCATTACCCATACCTACATACTGGAATTAACTCTTTATTCAGAAAGGTAAGAAACCATACAATAAAAAGAGCCCCTCCAATTCTTGGAGGGAAGAAATAATCAAGTCCTAGATAATAACTACTAACAATAATATTAAAGTCACTCAGAAGAGACCCAAAACTAGAGTATAAGATCAGAACCTCCCCTTTCCTCCCCTTACTAGCTAGCACATCAGCAACAAAATTCCCTTCCATCCAAGTATGACATATGTGAAATTCCTGGTCGATAATTTTTCTACCTATCCTAAAAATATATTTCAACTCCTAGGATTCAATATTCCTCTATTTATGAAACTAGACCCACATAGCTGAGTCTGATTAGATTTCTATAATCTAAATATTGAAACTCTTTCATAATAAAAGTTCTGAAACCATGGATCTTGTCTCTTATCCTTTAGAGTTACCAAAGCCACAATATGTGCTGAATGGAGGACTAATATAACCCAATTTGCTTCCTACCAAGGATCTGACTCTCTTTTCCACATAAATACATGACCCTTAAACATTTAACTTCAACCTGAAATAGGGAGGATTCCATCAGACCCACCTACCATAAAAGCCTCACCGACCCTTAATTTTTCTAAACAGACCTGGAAGAATCCTTCTAGGTGCAGTAGAGTGCATCCCACACCTGATGTTTAGACCTATATCCACCACAAGTGACTTCAAAATCACCTATAAAAATAAATATAAATTATTTTTTTCTTTCCCTCTCTTGATTTACAGCTTTCCAAAGAACCCAACGCAAAGTCACGAATATCATACCCCACACCGTGACCTCTGATCCTTGTGGGACAAATCTTATGAACCACATATCAATAGTCCCCTACATAGTTTCCCCGAAACAGTTTATTTTCATTCCCTATTATAAGAATTACAAATCTCCATTTTCCCATTCCCCTTGAAAAAAAATCCACATAGTTTCCGGGTGAGGTCATTTACAGAATTAACAACGGGATGATAAAACCACACCTTTTCTTTGAACATTTTCTTATATTGGAAACACATGATTCCTTATTCTATAGACTAATATATTTAAATTATCTATAATTTCCTTTCACAACAACATTTCTTCCCAGTAATCCATTCCAGTTTGAGTATGCACAATTTTTTTAAAAATCATTTCTAGAGAATTTTCTGGAGGTCGAGGAAGAAAACATGAACCTATCTAGTTCATCAAATAGTATAAAGCTATTATAAAACATATTCTATTCATGGTTCATTATAGCTTCAATATTGGCGGGGTATACAATACCCTCCTTGAAGGATATATTTGAACTATAACCACAAGATAGTATAGGCTCTCTTCCACCCAGTTCATCTACCTTATATAGATGTCCCTGTGACCCACAATCCAACGGTCCTTCCCCTACAAGTCTATCAGATGTTCAATTATGCATCACATTAAAATAGAAATTATTCTAGATTGGCATTTCAATTCACTTCAGTATTCACCATTCCTTCCCCATATGAACTTTTCTAATAGTGTATTTCTTTTTATGACTTCCAACGCCAGTCACACTTGCATGGACGACACAGAATCTTCCACAATCCTTAGCCCAATTCCAACTTCATCAATTTTTATTTCCAACCAATTCAATCATTCCCAATGACAATGACCTGATTGATTAACATCCCAAAGAAAGGAAGTCATAACCTTCTCAATTCTAGAAATGGTCCCCTTTATAGACTTTATTATAGAGAAAACATGCATTGTTATGGAGGTTAGGACAATACTAATCATAGTAATTATTCATCCAAAGGAGAAAATTTTATTTTTCTAGTTACATATTCTTACTACGATCCTATTGATGGTATTATAAAACTTTAAATTTTGGATACTACCATTGGATATTGGGGAACCAAGATACATCATTGGTAAATGTCACCATCAAATACCCCGCTTATCCGGAATTTCATTACTGTTACTTTCTGAACATTTTTTTGATATAAAGAAACTAATTTTCCTTTGGTTCACTATTTGACCACTGATCTTACCATAATTAATCAATATTTTTGTAAACCCAATGATTTCTTTTTTTCTTATCATTAATAAAAAAACATATCATTAGTGAACATCAGATATGACACAAGACTTATTCCAAATTTGTTTCGGTAATTCCTTATCCCACCATCCTCCAAACCATGATGAATATTTTTTTAGGATTACCTCATAATTCATGATAAATAATATAAGAGATAGTAGATCCCATTTACATACTCCATGAAATCATTTAAAAAAACCCATCCTCTTCCTATAATAGAGATGGTATTCCATGGTGACTCATAACATCTGAAATAGAAATCAAAATTCTGATAATGGAAACAAAATTTACTCATAAACCTAAAAATGAATCTCAATTTAAGTCTATGATAATATTTTTCTATATCCACCTTGATCATAACTATATATACAACTACCTTTTAATTTATATCCACCACCATCTCTTTGGAAATACCAATTTCCCCTTATACGCTTCTCCTGTGGATGAACACATGATACTCTTTATAAATGAGCCATAGTATGAAAATATTAAGGAAAGTGGTCTATACTGATTAAGAGCAATATGATCTTTCACCTTGGGTTTCTAAACAATTTTAGATGCACAAGAATATTGATTCAACACACCTCCACTAAATAAATATTACAAAGCCTCCCCCACGTGATCTTTAATGAAATCCCTAGACTAAAAAAAGAAGGCTCATAGAAATCCATCAGGACTTGGTGCACTCTCCTTCTTTATGTTGAACATAGTATCCTTGATCTCTTCTTCCTCTAGGATATCCATCTAGAAATTATTTTCCTTGTCTTCAACCATTCTCTTTAAAAAACCCATGAAATCATCTTCTCTATCATTCCCATTTTGTCCACCCATACTAATGGTACATGACATAGTCCCCTCAATGTATTCCACCACCCTATTCCCAACCTCCTCCACCACCAAAATGAATTAACCATCCTCATGCTTCTGTTTAACGCTCATAATGAATCTTTTTTTCTTTCAGAAAATGTTTGAAAATAAGAAGTATTACTATCCCCATCCTTCATTCAAAATTCCCTTGTTTTTTTCCTAAAACCCCTCTAAATATCTATAATTTTATTGGACAATTCCCTTTTTCTTTTCCACAAAAAAGAAAAACTATCATCATCCCACTAATTTTGTATACTACCCTCAAACCTTTTGATGTAATCATTTATGCCTTCCATACTGAATTCACCAACTAGTTGATTTGTCGCCTAATTCTATATATGAATTCTCAAAAGTTGTAGATTCTTCATGAGTCCAACCCATTCATCACCCTCTTCTGTCTTGTCCTAATAATCCTTAAACATCTTAAGGAATCTGTTTGTCCTGTGCCAGCTCAAGGAATTAAAAAAACTCTTACCTATCCATTCCGTATTCCTCTAAATCACCAGGAGTAGTGAGTGATCAAAAAGGCCATTTTAAGGTGATTCACCAAATAATGTGCACAGTAATCCACTTCTTTGAGATTTTATAGGCACTGGTTAAGCCAGAACCAAATACTTCTAAGTCATTTATAATTATTGCACCAGGTATATTTTTTTTCTTCAATGTTCCATATTTATAAAATCTATGAAATCATGCATTGTAATGATAGATAATCCAAAAACCCCTCTCTTTTTTAATGCGTCCATAATTGTGTCGAATTCCACCCCAAAAAACTATGAGAAGCTTCGTACATGAAGCTATTAAAGCTCTTGCTAAACAACCCTTCACTCTGAAATCCTCACAATTAGCGTAAACAAAGGAGAATAAAAAATCTTTACCCCATACATCAATTTTCACCATAATAATTTATGAGGAGGCCTCCATAAGGTCAATTGAAACACCTTATTTCCAAAATCTCTAAATATACATGTTCATAGTATCCATATTCATGCACTCTACAAAGCCCATCCCATTAGCACAGGAAGATATTCAAGCCACACCTTGCTTCTTGTTGAAGAATAATGAAAATAGTATAATGATAGTGTCATAAATTTTTATCCAAGAAGGAAAACTTTGCATGTGATCTCATTAAATGAGAATTACATATGATAATAGGGATCATAAAACAATGGTATCAATATCCTTTTGGATGGAAGAAACTGACTTCGTAGTCGATTTAGAGAAGGGTATCTCCATTGGTCTGGCCAGGGTGATACTCCCACTGTCAGACACTAGAAGTCCATCTTCAATAGTTCCTCCATCCATCAAACCTAAAACTCTACTACCCACCACTGAAACTTTTGGGTTTCCCTTGAAGGAAATCCTGGATGGAGATTAAACTAATGGGGTCTGAGGTGGTGATGACACCCCCTTCGGGAATAAGTAACCAACCATTAACTTCTATGGAGATTCCTAGGAAGAAGAAATCTCCTCAATAAATCCCTACAGAACAACCATAGAATCAATAATACCCATAAACCGGGTGAGATTTTCATAATAAAACTATGAAAACTATGTAAATAAACAAGAGACAACAAAGAAGTATATGTAAAAAATGTTGAGGGAAGATAACGATTTAATGAATTCGAAATCAATAAAGTAGGACCAAGAAGAATAGGGATGTCAGGAATCACAGTCAGATCAATGGATAGGAGGGGAGAAGTTATAGGTTTGTGATTCTCAACCTCTAAATTTGAAAATCTCACCGCTATAGAGACCACATCACCTCCTCCTAGACAATTTGAGTCCACTGGATCCAACTCTGGTGGTTGTCTCACTTCAAACTTAGAACCCTCTATATTGGTAAATCATGGAGAACCATTAAAAATAAAAAAATATGGACCAATAAGAGTAGGGTTTATTTGAGTCATAGATAGATCAATGTATTAAAATTAAGAAGAAGTAGAGGTGTGATTCTCAACCTCCAAATTTGAAAATCATGCTACTGCACAAGCCACATTGCCTCCTCCTAGAGAATCCAAGTCTACTGGGTTGAGCTCTACTAGCTTTCACACTTCCAAATGAGCACCATCAACCCTATTAACTCATGTATCATCAATAGAATGAAAACCAACCATTGGGTTAGTCACCTTGAATCCCATTGTTCTTTCACTGAAAACTTCCACTGAATGCCCATGGAACCTGCACTCAATACAGAACCTCAGTAGAAACTTATAGAATAAAGGTTTCCACCAAGAGAAACCCTCTCCATCTCTAATGAAAACTCAATATGGAATATTATACTCCCGATCTAGTTCCACATAGATGTGAGTACTCAAAGATGATAGGAGGTAGCAGGTATCTTTGTCTGAACATAATAAACTCCTTACACATTAAAAACTGATTGTAAAATGGGGAGATTTTGGAGTGTGATAGTAAGAAAAGGAAGATTGATCCACATTGAGACCAAGATAGATTATTCACTATAGTGAGAAACATGGTACCAATAGGAAAGTGAAATGTTCCATGTAGTGAAACACCATTCCACACGGGAATAAGCTTTTAAAAAATCATTCATGTTGAAAAAAATGAAAAAAATCACGTCCCTAGAAATGGTTAAGACAATTAACAGCTGAAAAGACCCCATGAATTCAAAAAGATCCTAAATAAATCTAGGTATGTTTTCTCATGACCAAACCATGCAACCAGCAACAACTTATGATAATCGGCTTCCTTGATTAGCCCCTTCGACGATAGATTCACCAAAAAACTACTTTCCACCCTATCCAAACACCTAGGAGTCAGTTGAATGGATGAAATATTAGGAATACCTGCCTTAATATCAAGATCCACCAGCCATTTTAGTTTCTAATTAAAGGACTTAGCTTCTGAGTACCTAGGTAGAGGACAAGCATCAACCAAAACCATCAAATAAGGCTTCTCCAATGCACAATAATATACAGAACTTGTAACCGATTGAAGTGAAGCTCCAAGCATGTGAGGCACATTTTGCTTGAGAGAATCCAACAACTGAGACATAGGTCCATAAAAGGTACCAATACCTACATGAAAATGGAAAAAATAACTATAGACTTTATCACTATACTTTTAAAGACATCTAAAGTAAATAATTCTATATGAGTCTTTATGGATCATCTTAAAAAGACTTCTCACTTTATTGTGATTCGAGTGGACTCTTCACTCAAAATAATTGCAAGGATATACATCATAGAAGTGGTGAGGATGCACCAATTACCATTATTGATTATATCTGATCATGATCCTAGATTTATCTCCTTGTTTTTTCAAGTCTCTAACATTCTCTCAATATTGAGTTTAACTTCATCACAACTTATCACCCTAAACTAATGGACAATCTAAGTGAACTATTTAGAAATGGAATGAGATGTAGAGTGAATTATCAATGGACTTAAAAGGATGATGTGATCAATATCTTCCACTAGTTGAGTTCTGCTACAATAATAATTTCTACTCAATTGTTCAACTGGATCCATATGAAACCCTTTATGGGAAAAAATATAGAACACCTGCATGTTAAGGTGACATTGGTGAATGTAAACTGCTAGAACCTAAAATGGTCAAGGATATGGATAAAAAGGTGAAGACCATATAAGAGAATATTTGGCTTCCTAAAATAAAAAATAGAGCTATTATGATAATCATCAATGGGACCTAGAGTTTGAGGATGATGATAAGGAATTTATATGAATATATCCATGTAAGAGGTTCATGAGATTTGGGAAGAAAGGAAAAATAATCCCCAAGTATATTGGCCCCTTTAAGATGATTGATCACGTAAGAGCTATGGCCTATGAAATAGTACTTACACACACCATGTCTCATGTAAATCATGGGTTTCATGTATCCATATTGAGGAAGTACATACCATATCCTACACATATATTGAACTTCTAGGAGGAAAAAATAGAAAATGATATCTCTTACAAGGAGTAGTCGGTGAATATTCAGGATCGTAGAGACATGGCTTTACATGAAAATACCACTCATCTGGTCAAGGTATTATAGAGAATCCATAAGTACGAAGAGTCAACATCGAAATCAGAGGTGGAAATCTGGGAGAAAGAACAACATCGGCTTTCACCTTAGTATGTAAAATGAATTTTTTTGGGATAAATTTAATAAGGGGGAAGAATGTAACGACCCGAAAATTATCAATGTAGTTTCGCTTCTTATATCATAGAACACATACATCAGTTAGAGATCCCAATAAAGAAATTATTATCATAAATTTTTAATTTTTAATTATTTAGTAAACAGCACTAGTAGAAATGATAGATTTAACGTCGAGTTTTTAGGTCGATTCTATAAAACCGACGTAAAATAGTGAATAAAAACGTTTTGGGCATTGGTTTTCATCAAAATCAATACTGAAAACTAAAATTGTAAGGTTTTAGATGCTAGTTATCCAAAAAATCGACGTTGGAAAATAAAAAAAATATTGTTTCTGTGTCAGTTTTTTCAATTAACTGATTGAGAAAATCCCCCCAAAAAATTATTTTGATGTCGGTTTTACAGTAAACGGACATTGAAAATGTGAAAAAAAATTCGGTGTTGCTTTATGTAAGAACCTATGTCAAAAATGTATATAAATAAATGTTTCAGCATCAAATTCTAGAGAAACTGAAACTGAAAAATCTTTTAAAATTTTTACATGCAAGTTCAACCTTTTGAAACCCTAAACATCTTTCATTCTCTCAACTCTCCCAACATGAAACGGCTCTAGATGATTTTGAACCAACACCGATGCCTCATTTTGGTTTATTTTTAGCATTTTAATTGTCATTACCCAGTCAAAGGTTCTCATTATTTCATCCTTTATCTTTGGTTTTTCATATATGTTTGTATTTCTTGATCTAAATCATCTTCACAGCCACACCTAAACAGGTTTGAGTTTTTTGTTCATTAATGTTTATCTATCATATATGATACTTATTTTGTTAGATATTATAGTTTTTACTTTTCCAAATAATTTTAAAGAGAAAATTGTGATTTCTTCTCAATTTATAATATTCAAATCTGAATAGTGTAAGATTTTTTTAATTTTACAAATAAGTTAGTTATTATCTAATTCATTCATATCAATTTCTTTTACTCAATTGTTGAATATTTTTTATTATATTATTATCTAATTAATTTTTATCATTCTAGTTTGGTGAAATTATTGTTTTTTATCAATTTAGGAGTAAATTTATGACAACTCCTATCATAGATTTTTAATTGTTTGAATGGTTGGTGATGCCAATCATATACATTAGAATTATTTGAATTCTTTTTTTTTTCAAGTAATATGCATGTTATGTGTGATTATGACATTGAGTTTTATAAATTAATTTATATTTAAATGAATTCAAATGTGAAATTAATTTTCATTTTTTGAGTGATTCTAACACTGAGTTTTAATGGTGAATTATTGTTGATTCAGTGAATCTTTTGCATCTTTGTTCTGAACAATAACATTACAGTAAAAAATTAACTTGATATAACATAAAGGTAGTATTAGTTTATTTTATGAATTTATGTTTAAAATTTATCTATATTTATATATATATATTTAAATGTTTATATGTTTTAATATATCACTGATTATATTAATTTTTTAGGTATTGAATGGATCATAATTGGATTAATTTATGAAGAACCACTAATGAATATTAAAATGGAGTTTATCATTTCTTATAATTTTATAATTTTTTTTCTCAAAACACATATATGATATTTTGTCCATGTGTGAAGTGTTGGAATATGAGAAAGTTAAATTCGAGATAAATAAAGGATCATCTCATTTTCTATAGTTTTATCCATACTTATACACATTGGATCTGGCATGGTGAAAGAACCTTAAATTCCACAGATAATTTTTATTAAAATATTCATAATGTGACAGAGGATCATACTGTATATTTAATTCATGATTTTGGTGTTGAAACTATTAAAAAAAACAAGTGTTGAACTACTATATTGAGATTCTAAAAAACCATTATTCCTAGGTTATGGTAAATATACTTTGTTATCAACCATATTGATATTGGTTAACTTGAAAGTAAGTAATGGTTGGAGTGATAAAATTTTATCTAACTTACTTGAGATTTTAAAATAGATACATCTAGAATACAATGTGATTTTAGATTCCAATTATGAGGTGAAGAAAATATTATGCCCAGTGGGATTGGTGTATGAAAATATACATTATTACTCCAATGATTGTGTGTTTTATAAGATAGAATATGAATTTTTATCAAACAACACTATATGGAGAACATCACTCTATAAGAAAAATGAAAAATTCAATTCAGATTTATTCTTAGGTACTGACATCTGACCTCATTCTAAATCAAATAATTTATTCCAATATCCCCTTTGTATAATTCTGAAAAATTAACTCTGATTCATTATAAGGTATTGAAATCAAATGTACTGGTAAAGAAATTTGGTACCCAATATTTCCTCGTCTGAAGAGTCTATTTTCAAATTAAAATGATGCAAAAATGTTAAGATGACATTCAGATAAACACATCTCTGATGGTAAATTATGCCACATTGATGACTCATCACAATGTAATAGATTGGATAAAAAATTTACTGATTTTTGAATTGAAGTTAGAAATGTGAGAATCAGATTACATACAGATATAATGAATCTATATCAGAGCCTAAGTAGTCAGCATAGTTTGTAACCTGTTTTTTTGGAAGTTTACAACTTATCCCCATAGATATGTATAAAGAAAAAATAAGTTATGATGAGCTTGATGATTTATAGACCAAAAAAAACCTTGAAATGATATTAATGTGTATCTTTCACCATTGATTGATGAATTGAAATGCCTATGGGTTGTAGGTTTTAATTTTTTTTATGCATACAAGAAGGAGTATTTTCTTTTATGTGCTATGATAATGTTCAGCATAAATAAATTTCTAGCATATGGAAATTTATCTATATACAGTGTTAAGGGACCTAAAACATGTAAAATTTGTGAAGAAGATACTTCATATTATCTATTTTAGAATGGAAGAAATATAGTGTACATGGGAAATCAAATATTTTTTCAAATTTATCATCCTTATAATAGATTGAAAATGGAATTTAACAGTTTTTTGGAATAAAATATTCCCCCTACCATTTCCTGTAAAATATTATTACTACAGGGTGAAAAATATTGATTCAATGTTTGGAAAGAAAAGAAGTTATGGTCTTTAAAAAAATATCTGGAAGAAACAGTCAATTTTTTTGAACTACCTTATTAAAGATTTTTAGAGATAAAACATAACATTGATGTTATGCATGTTGAGAAAAATATATGTGACATTTTGAATGGAACATTATTAGACATAAAAAAAATATGGGATGAATTATAGATTGGACTTGATATTAATGGAAATACGTTTGGATTTAGATCCCACTATAAAAGGAAATAGAACACATTTACCTCCGGCTTGTCACACGTTAAGCAAGAGTGGGAAGTTAATTTTTTGTTAGTGTTTGTATGGTATAAAAGTACCCAATGGATATTATTCAAATATTAAGAATTTTAGGATATTGAAGGATTGAAAATAAATAGGTATGAAATCTTGTGACTGTCATGTATTGATGCAATAACTGCTACTGGTTTCACTGTGTGGTATATTGCCTTCAATTGTCAGAAAGACAATCAATGGGTTATGTAATTTTTTCAAATCCATTTGTATAAAATTTATTGATCCAAAATTCTTAGATGAGTTGGATAATTAAGTTTCTCTTATAATTTATCAAATAGAAATTTATTTTCAACCTACATTTTTAGATATAATGATTCATCTGGTGATTCATTTTGTGCGTGAAATAAGAATATGCATTCCTGTTTATTTATGATGGATGTATCCTTTTGAAATGTATATGAAAATTTTAAAGGGAAATGTTCAAAATCCTTATTTACTGGTGGCATCTATTATTCCAAAATATGTATCATAAGAAGTAATTGAGTATTGTACTAGTTATTTGTATGAACTGAAGCATATTGGTCACCCTATATCTCTACATTTGACAGTTGATAGTCAAGTTAGGTGGATTCAAGGCTTAATAGTAATGTTCATTCCACTTGATGAAGTGATGTAGGAGCATTTATATATTTTGAACAACAAAGATGACGTTCAATGATATAAATCATCGCATATTTTTCAATTAAAGAGATGATATCCAAAAATAAATGAAAAGTAGTTGATTATTGAGAATAAAAGACATCTGTTTCATATTTTAAAGAGAAAGTAAGAACATATATTTCTAAATCAGAAATGTTTAAATGGTTGGAATGGGGACTATCTCTTAATGTTAAAACATGGACTGGTTTTCATATTAATTGGTACAAATTTTAAACAAAAAAATAGGATAACAAGAGTACCATTCAAAATTGTGGTGTGATGGTTATTGCTGAAGCAATGAATTTTTCAAGTGATAAAGATAAAAACTAAATTTCTGCTTTGTCATCATATTTTGGAGTTCTTGAGGATAAATGGGAAATTTATCATACAAAATTTCAATTCACTTTGTTTTAGTGTAATTTGGTTGACAACAATAGTGGTGTGAAACATGATTATTGTTGATTTACACTGGTTGATTTGAAAATATTTAATGACAATGAGAAACCATTTATCATGGTGATACATGAAAATTATATATTTTATGTCTTTGATCAATATTATAATAAGAAGTCCTTTATTTTTCAAGGAAAAAATACCATTTGGTTGATGAGAATGATGCTGATAATGTTATTGATTTACATGAGTCTTATTCATCTATTACGTGATTTCTAGATAATTAAAATTGTTACAAGGAAGACATAGTGCATTCAGTATAGAATTATCATGATGAAGGTATATGGGAAAACACTAAATAAGTCTTATAATTGTTTTGGTAATTATTTATATTTTGTTTATTTTTTAAAAAATACAAATATCTTCCTCTTTTTGTAAATATTTTGTCACCCTTATTTCTAAATATTTTGTTTTCTAATGATATGTAGGTACACAAAATTTCATTATAGTTGCTTGTTTCAATGTCAGATATAGGGATAGAAGATCAGTTACCAAGGTATATTTATTTTTTCACATTGTTAATTATTCAGTAATATAATTCTTAATGAAAGCATACTTTTAATTTATAATTTTTTTACAGGACTACTAATGCATCCTCAACGAAGGGTACTTCTCCAGTTACTATAGAGGAATATAGTTCTCATGTTGGTAAACGTGGAATTACACATTTACCAAAACTATCACTTCCTCATGGAGATTAAAGATTACATATTTTTTTGATGATAATAATACTATAAATATCCAAAATGCAGTTCAGTTTATCAGTTATTTATCAATTCCGAGCCATTATAAGATCATTATTTTATATCTTGATTGGAAGTCTATATAAAAGATGAAGAAACAATATCTTAGGGAGGCCGTGATGGTAAAATATATCAATTGATATATTTTATCTCATTTTTTTGAATATTAAATATTCTAAATGACATATTTTATTCATTCAATTACAGATGACATTCAATTTTGAAGAAAAAAAGAAATTAAGAGAAGACATCTCTCTTTAGCAGTGGTTTGATGGCGATATTTTAAATCAAAACTGAAAAAATTATGTTTTTGGAAAGAAATAGTTTGAAAACCCATGCCTTAATTATCCATATATAGATGCAGATACATGGAAGTAATTTATAGATAACCATCATGAAGAAAAATTTCAGGTATGATAATTATTTTATATTGTAAAATTTATCATATATTTATATAATTTCTTATTGTTTTTTTATGTAATAGGTCTTCAGGAGATCTCATCAAGACATCCAGTTTAAAAATGCATACCCTCATACTTTATCATGTGGAGGGTATCTGTTATTGGAGAAGAAATAGATTGACGAAAAATTTGAAGCATTAAGAGCTCTAACAGTAGTGGTTCAGAAGTGGTCTGATTTGGTCCTAAATCTCCTCCCAATCACCATGAAAAAAGTAAATGAGGGAGAATAAGGAAAAATGAAAAGTATCTTACAGATCAAACTAAGTGATTAGGTGAAAAAATTGTAATTAAATATTATTTATTTTTTATGAATTTTTATATTTTATAAATTATAAAAAATAATATAAAATTTTAATTTATCATTTTAGGATGAACATCATGATTAAGAGACACATAGATATTTTATCACCGGGGGTAGGATGGAAATCCTAACCACTACTTTATGAAAGGGAAAACACCCTAACCCTGTTAAAGGATATTAGGTGGGTGTTACTATTCAGACTGTTTTTGGTCACAATAAACAATCAAAAGACCCAGACATAGAATCCTTAAAAGATGAGATGAAAGAGACAAAATGGTCTATTGGTGATAAAATTCAAGTTTCCGTGCAAAATTCTTTGTTAGAACACATTGAAGGATAGTTAGAATCTTCCCAACCTTCCCATGATTCCTAGCCTAGCCAAACTGCCCAGCATGCTTACTTTGATCCTCCACCTCCATCCCAACCAGACTACCCTGCCCAACCTGCCTACTTTGATCCTCTACCTCCTCGGTCAGACCAAACAGTATACTGTAACTTGTTTGCTGGATATCCTAATATACATATTATTACATTAGGACTGGTACATTTTTTGATGATTTTGTACATCACCAATCTATGAAAATAGTAAGGTTAGAGTATCATTACATTATATTATTGACTCTAATGCTCTAGTATAATTTCTTACTGAGGAGATTAACATATTTGGGTATTGTCTGGGTCATTTTTTAGTTTGGAAAACTAGCCTTATTCATTATATTTCATATAAGGTATTAATTTTTTTAAAATATTACTTACATATGATTGAAAATAACTTATAATTTTTTCTAACATTTAACTAATATTAGACTATATGAAAGAAAAAGAAATTGCACAATTGAAATAAAACGTTAAGGAATAATAGACTGTAGATACTTTTGATATTTTTTATGGGATACAAAGATTATCTTAGGCTTATTCTTCATTGAATAATATCTTTGAGTTTTAGATGATTTCCTATATATACAGAAGAGATTATATATTGAGATTACTCAAAGAAGATATCATGAATCTATTTTATTTTTAAGAGCTTGACATGAACGTGTTGGAGTTGTTTTCCATGTAAGTAAATTGATGTTTCAATTTTTATTTTTTTATTAAAAGATTATTTAAATTCACTAACTATATTTCATTTTTTAAATTAGCTATCTACACACGCTTCTTGTACAAAATTGCAAGACAACCATTTACAATTTTATAGTTTCAAAGTACATTTCCATGGAAGTGAAACATGTGAATAATCCTAGTAGTGTTGCATATATATGTGAGAGATTATCACATATAAAGATTAGATGCTGGTTTTTTTCCATTTCTTGATAAGTAAGAATATAGATATAATTATGAACTATTGATCATTATAATTTCATTAATTTTTATTTTTTTGTATTGTATTGGCATTGGATGTTAGTTATATTTTACCAAAGTGAAATAACCTTATATTGGGTTTTTCTCTTTATAAAGGAGTGTTTGAAAACGTTTTTCCACCCTTTTAGACTAGTAAGTTTTTTTTGTTTTTTCATAAGCTCATTATATTTAATTCTCTTTGTTTATACATGTATTATTAGTTTATATATGTAACGCCCCAACCCTAGCTTCCCAGAGTCGGTGCATTACTTCGTAACATTGGCATGATCACAAAAGATCAAGTCTCGAAAGACCGATTAGTTTAGTAGCCTTGGAAACACTAGATACATTCATAAATGTTACATTACATCATAAAGTGAAAAACTAATAACAAAGTCTTCATATTCCACACTCATATCCTCTTCTGACTATCCCTGCAGGTCATTCATAAAATACTTCTTCACATCCTGGAAAATATTAAAACATTGAAAGGGGTGAGCTCGGATGCTGAGTAAGGATAACAATATTGCGCAAGATTTCATAAATAAACATAAAAATTTAAGGCAATGTATGACTAAAACAAAAGCCTTTTAAACGTGAACATAAACATAATATGGAAAAAGTAAAATGAGATAATTCCATTCACTTCTTCACATTGATATTCTACTGGTCGAATAATCACATGCAATATCAATAACCACTTTAATAATGAGGGAATGTATAATGCCAGACATTCTGAAACATTTTGTCAAGGCCTCGGCCAAGACGTCTAAAATGATTAAGGCCTCAGCCAAAACCATAAATCAAATTGGGAAAGGGCCTCGGCCAATTCCACGTCTAGTTGTCTCATGAGACCTACCGATGCATTGAGGAGCTATAGAGGGCTCCACCCGTCACTTATTAAGTCCAATACATTCCTCATATGAATAGGTTTAAACATATCATAAACCATAACATAATCATATCACATAAAACATGCATAAAGGAAACATAACATTTCCACATTTCAATCACAAGATATCAATACAACACATTGATATAATAAAAACGCTTTCAAAACCATTTTCAATACCAAAATAAAAGAAAGTTAAAACTTTGTATTTATTTTTCATTAAAAAAAATGATGGCTTGTAGAGGAAGCTGAAACTCAAATAATGGTCACGACCGCGGAGAAGTCATTGTCACCGCACAAGTACAGAAAGAAAAACATTCCCTTTTTTCGTTTAGCAAAACGCTTCGTATAAAAAAGATTCCTTTTGAATAAACGTAAAATTCAAAGGGGTTTATACACCGTATAAAAGAAAGTTGTGTATAAAACCAAATATGCCTCAATGAAAGGGGATTGAGACGAAGTCCTTAAAAACATCATTTTTTTAAATAAAGTACATCTATAATGTGTATTCACTATAAGTACACATAAATAATGTAAAAATAAAAGATAGGACATAATAATATCATGACATAATTTGAAATTAGGAGAATAACCCAAAGAATAGAAATTGGGTTAAGAAGTTCCCTTACCTTGCGTCCTGTCCTGACTCGACCGTTGTTTAACCTCCTGAATAATAAACTAGAGTTAATTTATAATTTCTTAAGAACCTTTTTCATGTTTTTTATTCCATTTATATCACTTATTACCATGTTATGAAAATTATGTAATTATTTAAGTTAATAACGGTCGTTTTGTCGATCTTTGGTACTTGAGTCAAAAATAAACTTCTTATAATTACAAGTTGTTCATGTGGTGATATATCCATTATATCCAGAATTATATTCATGATATAGATATAATATATCTCATATATATCCAGTATATAAATTCATTTATAATATTACATAACATTTAAAGGTAATAAATGAAATGCACCATTCATGGAGACGGTAAGCCGTACGTACGCATGAACGCTACTTTCATTTCTATTTTGTATTTAATGGAATGAAGTTATAATTATATAAAGGTATAATATAATTCCAGTATAATATAATTTATAATACCATTTATTCCATCCTTTATACATCCCACATATGGCATTAACGATTCAAATCACTTTGAGGGGGCGGTAGTCCGCACTTCCTAAAATGAAATTATCGTGTTTACCTGTAATGGAAATCATAAAGTATGCCACAAATGAGAAATACATAAGACTAAGGAAAACATAAACATAATATATATATCATATATGAAAATAGTGTCATCAAAATGGCCACCATTAGAGGTTTTAAAAGAATATTGAACAATCATCGTTTCGTGAGGCATTATTTCGCCACCCACAGAAACAGTATGTTCTTTAACCATTAGACGAAGGTGTGTGTAAGTGTAAACCAAATCCTTATCATAAAAACATCATATTATATTGTAGATACTGGTGTTGTTACAAAATAAAGGAATAAAGAGAGTTTAATGGGATGGAGAAGAAAAATAAAACAAAACAACATTAGAGAAGACATTACCTTCAAATCGGGTAACTCTTTTTGATTTGAGCCAAAGGCTTCCTTGGGAAGCATTATGCCCAAAGTGAGGCTTCTATGAGTAAGGGAGGGAAGTTGGAAGAGTATTTGGGCAGAGTTTGGCCGAGACAAATGGCTTGAAAGTGTGAATGAGGTGGTAGAGGTGGGGGCCTTTTATAAGAGGAGAGGAGGGGCACTTTTGGAAAGTAATAAAATGTTACTTTATTAAACAATGATTTTCGGATTCTAAAGGTCCCACACTTATATAATTCAAGGCTAAGGTGATAAGGTTTATAAATATACTCATCCAATAGGTTTTTGACAAGTGTAAGCCTTGGATTTTACATAATCGTTTCATTTTATTTAAATCGTTAATTAATGAGGTAATCTCTGCATCATCATGGTGTCATAAATAATTTAATTTATATAATGTCTTAAAATTATAAAAAAATACTATGATTTTGGAAATATTTTTATATTTCCAATGACTATTTATAGTCAAAAATATGACTTGTATATCCCCATGTAAAAATTGTTTTAGTAAAACATTTCATGTTTGTGTCATTTTTTTACTTTAACATTAAATAAAAGGTATTTATGTCATTTTCCAACTAAAGTGGCTCCATGGGGTCCCCAAGATGACCCATGGATTGTCTTGGTCGTCCATGACACATACAATGAGGGTAGGACATGTGTCAAGCTCATCTCATATTTTTAAAACATTATTTTTACCTTAAACTACACTAATTACCTCTAATCGCGATTAAGAACTTAAAAGTTACTATTCACCAAAAAATTATTTTAATCTCATTGAACCACATTTTACTTCTTAATGACAACCATGTATGCCAGATTTTTGAAATTCAAAACACAGATGTGGTAATATTTCATTTAAACGAAAAATCAGTTTTTATAAGTACCACTTAGTGGTTTCACTATTCATCAAAAATTGAAGTTTTTCAGAAAAATCCCAAAAATGCACCCTAAGCTATATTTGATATTCCAATTTCAAAAATGATGTCTATTTTAAAAAATTCCAATAATATTAGTTGCATTAATTAATTTTATAATTAATTCCCGCTGTCACAACAAATAGCGTGTTTTTAAGAAACAATTTATATCAAAAGATTGGCAATTGTTCATACCCAATTTCAATGTTAAATTAATTATAATGACCACCATTGGATAAAATGGTAAAAATATATTCTAATTATACTTTAAAACCACTAAATAGTATAATTTATCACAATAAATTATTTTTATTACAAAAGTTTTTTTAAGTATTTTTCACTATTCATAAAAAATTAGAAGTTCTCAGAAAAATACCAAAAATTAAACATAGGCTAATTTCGATATTCCGAATCCAAAAATGAAGTCCATTTTGAAATATAAAATATATATAATTTCAAAATGTGGTTATTAATATTCATAATAGCTATTTTGGTTGGTCTAGGTGTGTTAGAATCTTGAACTTGCGTACAATACAAGCTATTAAATTATTGAAAGAGAAGTGTATCATGAAAGCTCGGGGTGTTACATTCTCCCCTCCTTCAATAAATTGTGTCCTCGCAATTTGATATTTTTCTTTGAAAATAAAAAGGTTGAAAATACAATATACCTTTGTAGAAAACCCACATCAGAAATAAGGTTAATAAAATTTAGCCTTAATAAGAGGGAAATGGAAATAAGAAAGTCACCACCAAATTATGATCTCTATAAGGAGAACATTGGTGGCAATTAGAGACATATAATTGGAGGAAAAACGTAAATATTTGTAGGGAGTGATTGAGGTCATCAATCACAAACAAGTGTAAAATTGAGGGCCTCAAAGCCTTCAATCTATGTTGATTTAAAATATTAACAGTTCAACAAGACATAAGGTATTATGATAACACATTTTTTGTTTTAATATCCCTTTATTATAGTTTAAGAATTAATTTATTCATAGAATAAGAGATAGGTATATATATATTTATTCTTGACAAGTAGAGTTTCAACCTTCAACTAATTTCTACCACAAACCCATCTTTCACTCAAAAAGATAATAGAACTCAAAAATATTATATTTATCCTAATCGTACAAGGTTCAAAATATTAACACATACCACTTAGATTACAAAAACTATTTTGTAATAACCAGGGACTTCCTGTAGGCTAGTGGTAGGTAATAAAGGCCTGTCGCACTATGGTTGTGGGTTCGATTCCTACAGCATTTTCCGACGCGACGGGTTATGCCCCACCCTGCAGGTTGTCCTTTTTCTAAAACTATAGTATTATAATATTCAAAAATAATCTTCATAAATTTTTTAACCTTAAAAAATACTATCCAAAGATCAACTTAATCCACTCCAACCTTTATAGTGATCCAAAATACCTCTGTCCAGACTTTCTCTAAAAGGTCTCTTAATTCCAAAATCAATTTATCAGATTCCCCAAACAAAGTAAAGTTTCTCTTATTGTCACATACTAAAAATATAATTACCTTCATCATATTAAAACCTTACTGAAATCAACAAGTACTGCAGTACAATCCTTATATATATATCACATTATTCTAATAACCAGAATATAATCCATGAGTCCAAAAGCACCAATACATTAGTTATTCTGCTTCAACTGTAGTAACAGCATAACATTGTCCTTGATCCCTTGGCCTTTTCTGAGGTAAGTTTCCCTGGCTCTTAGGACATTAATTTGCATAATGACCCATTTCCCTACAATTGTAGCATTCAACATTGATAGCCTCTTTCCTTCCCTTGCAATCACGAGCCTGGTGACCTTTTTCACCACATTTATAACAAACTCCCATTCCTTTTGGGCAAGCACCGGGGTGATTCTTCCCACAATTATCACATAATGGAAAATATTTCTTTCCCTTTTTCCCTTTATCTGTCTCTTGTTCCACCGTTCTTTTCTTCTCTTGCTTTACTTTGTTGTCATAAGACTTAGAGAATTCCTTTTCTGTCTTGATAGCACATGAGACAATATCTTTGTATGTTGAGAACGATTGTGATACTAAAGCTCGACGGAGAAATGGTTTTAACCCATCAAAGAAACAATCAATCTTACCTCTTGGGTTACATATATAATCTGCAGAATGCCTCTCTAACCTTGTAAAGATAGCCTCATACTTTGCGACATTCTCATCCTCCTTCTGCCTCAGACTCAGAAATTGCCTTTCAATATCTGCTCGATGGTCATGTGGAAATTATTTTTCTAAGAAAAGATCTTTTAACTCTCTCCATTCCATACTTGATACTTCTTCATCTTCCTTTGTATTTTTCATCAATGACCACCATTGATCGGCATCTCCAGTGAGGCGGTAAACTTCCATGATAACCTTCTCTCTTTCGCTACTCCCCAAGGCATGGAATATTTTCTCTAAGGAGTTTATCCATTGCTCAGATATTAATGGATTTGTACCCCCATTAAATGATGGCGGTTGTTGCCTCATGAAGCGGTCTAAAATTGATCCTCCATGTTGCGGATCAGGGTGCTCCATACGAGTAAGGTTATTATTCATATCCTGAGTGAGTTGTCCCAGTATGGTAATAAGTTGATCAGCACCAGTTGTATCTCTAGATCCACAATAATTATCTTGAGCAGGAGGGAAATCCCTACATGGAGTGCGTGCATTGATACGGTTTCCATTCCTTCCACTAGGTGCCATTTCTAAACAATGGCATAAACGAGATTAGTTTATGAATAAAAATACATAATTCCATACTTGTAAAATACTTAACATAAATTGAACTATTTATGGACATAATCCATAATCATAAAAAAAATTCTTTGAGGAAGTATATACTTATAACCCTTCATAGTGGTTTATAAAGAAAATGAGAATTATCCTAAGCATATCCCCCGGGAGTGTCGTAACCAAGAGTGCAGCAAGGCTCGTTGTCGTGCACCAGTTCCCGTTCAAGTCTAGCTCAAATCGTTGTTTTCGGGTTTTACCCCTAGGTACATCTGTGCCAGAGCCGCCTCTACCTGCTCGTATCCATATAGGGGTGTATTTCTCAGAAAAATCAAAAAATCTCTATAATACCAAAATTCTATGAAGTTCTTCTATACTAATCCTTAATGTCTATCTTTGGGCTATGTGCTCTAATCAGAGTTTATCTAAATCTAGCTTCCAAGGTTAGTACTAAACTGCCTCTGATACCAACTGTAACGCCCCAACCCTAGCTTCCCAGAGTTGGTGCATTACTTCGTAACATTGGCGTGATCACAAAAGATCAAGTCTCGAAAGGCCGATTAGTTTAGTAGCCTTGGAAACACTAGATAAATTCATAAATGTTACATTACATCATAAAGTGAAAAACTAAAAACAAATTCTTCATAGTCCACACTCATATCCTCTTCTGACTATCCCTGCAGGTCATTCATAAAATACTTCTTCACATCCTGGAAAATATTAAAACATTGAAAGAGGTGAGCTCAGATGCTGAGTAAGGATAACAATATTGCGGAAGCTTTCATAAATAAACATAAAAATTTAAGGCAATGTATGACTAAAACAAAAGCCTTTTAAACTTGAACATCAACATAATATGGCAAAAGTAAAATGAGATAATTCCATTCACTTATTCACATAGATATTCTACTGGTCGAATAATCACATGCAATATCAATAACCACTTTAATAATGAGGGAATGTATAATGCCAGACATTCTGGAACATTTTGTCAAGGCCTCAGCCAAGACGTCTAAAATGATTAAGGCCTCGGCCAAAACCATAAATCAAATTGGGAAAGGGCCTCGGCCAATTCCATGTCTAGTTGTCTCAGGAGACCTACTGATGCATCGAGGAGCTATAGCGGGCTCCACCCGTCACTTATTAAGTCCAATACATTCCTCATATGAATAGGATTAAACATATCATAAACCATAACATAATCATATCACATAAAACATGCATAAAGGAAACATAACATTTCCACATTTCAATCACAAGATATCAATACAACACATTGATATAATAAAAACTCTTTCAATACCATTTTCAATACCAAAATAAAAGAAAGTTAAAACTTTGTATTTATTTTTCATTAAAAAAATGATGGCTTGTAGAGGAAGCTGAAACTCAAATAATGGTCACGACGGTGGAGAATTCATTGTCACCGCATAAGTACAGAAAGAAAAACATTCCCTTTTGTCGTCTAGAAAAACGCTTCGTATAAAAAAGATTCCTTTTGAATAAACGTAAAAGTCAAAGGGGTTTATACACTGTATGAAAGAAAGTTGTGTATAAAACCAAATATGCCTCAATGAAAAGGGATTGAGACGAAGTCCTTAAAAAGATCATTCTTTTTAAATAAAGTACATCTATAATGTGTATTCACTATAAGTACACATAAATAATGTAAAAATACAAGATAGGACATAATAATATCATGATATAATTTGAAAGTAGGAGATTAACCCAAAGAATAGAAATTGGGTTAAGAAGTTCCCTTACCTTGCGTCCTGTCCTGACTCGACCATTGTTTAACCTCCTGAATAATAAACTAGAGTTAATTTATAATTTCTTAAGAACCTTTTTCGAGTTTTTTATTCCATTTATATCACTTATTACCATGTTATGAAAATTATGTAATTATTTAAGTTAATAACGGTCGTTTTGTCGATCTTTGGTACTTGAGTCAAAAATAAACTTCTTATAATTACAAGTTGTTCATGTGGTGATATATCCATTATATCCAGAATTATATTCATGATATAGATATAATATATCTCATATATATCCAGTATATAAATTCATTTATAATATTACATAACATTTAGAGGTAATAAATGAAATGCACCATTCATGGAGACGGTAAGCCGTACGTACGCATGAACGCTACTTTCATTTCTATTTTGTATTTAATGGAATGAAGTTATAATTATATAAAGGTATAATATAATTCCAGTATAATATAATTTATAATACCATTTATTCCATCCTTTATACATCCCACATATGGCATTAACGATTCAAATCACTTTGAGGGGGCGGTAGTCCGCACTTCCTAAAATGAAATTATCGTGTTTACCTGTAATGGAAATCATAAAGTATGCCCCAAATGAGAAATACATAAGACTAAGGAAAACATAAACATAATATATATATCATATATGAAAATAGTGTCATCAAAATGGCCACCATTAGAGGTTTTAAAAGAATATTGAACAATCATCGTTTCGTGAGGCAGTATTTCGCCACCCACAGAAACAGTATGTTCTTTAACCATTAGACGAAGGTGTGTGTAAGTGTAAACCAAATCCTTATCATAAAAACATCATATTATATTGTAGATACTGGTGTTGTTACAAAATAAAGGAATAAAGAGAGTTTAATGGGATGGAGAAGAAAAATAAAACAATACAACATTACAGAAGACATTACCTTCAAATCGGGTAACTCTTTTTGATTTGAGCCAAAGGCTTCCTTGGGAAGCATTATGCCCAAAGTGAGGCTTCTATGAGTAAGGGAGGGAAGTTGGAAGAGTATTTGGGCAGAGTTTGGCCGAGACAAATGGCTTGAAAGTGTGAATGAGGTGGTAGAGGTGGGGGCCTTTTATAAGAGGAGAGGAGGGGCACTTTTGGAAAGTAATAAAATGTTACTTTATTAAACAATGATTTTAGGATTCTAAAGGTCCCACACTTATATAATTCAAGGATAAGGTGATAAGGTTTCTAAATATACTCATCCAATAGGTTTTTGACAAGTGTAAGCCTTGGATTTTACATAATCGTTTCATTTTATTTAAATCGTTAATTAATGAGGTAATCTCTGCATCATCATGGTGTCATAAATAATTTAATTTATATAATGTCTTAAAATTATAAAAAAATACTATGATTTAGGAAATATTTTTATCTTTCCAATTACTATTTATAGTCAAAAATATGACTTGTATATCCTCATGTAAAAATTGTTTTAGTAAAACATTTCATGTTTGTGTCATTGTTTTACTTTAACATTAAATAAAAGGTATTTATGTCATTTTCCAACTAAAGTGGCTACATGGGGTCCCCAAGATGACCCATGGATTGTCTTGGTCGTCCATGACACATACAATTAGGGTAGGACATGTGTCAAGCTCATCTCATATTTTTAAAACATTATTTTTACCTTAAACTACACTAATTACCTCTAATCACGATTAAGAACTTAAAAGTTACTATTCACCAAAAAATTATTTTAATCTCATTGAACCACATTTTACTTCTTAACGACAACCATGTATGCCAGATTTTTGAAATTCAAAACACAGATGTGGTAATATTTCATTTAAACAAAAAATCAGTTTTTATAAGTACCACTTAGTGGTTTCACTATTCATCAAAAATTGAAGTTTTTCAGAAAAATCCCAAAAATGCACCCTAAGCTATATTTGATATTCCAATTTCAAAAATGATGTCTATTTTAAAAAATTCCAATAATATTAGTTGCATTAATTAATTTTATAATTAATTCCCGCTGTCACAACAAATACCGTGTTTTTAAGAAACAATTTATATCAAAAGATTGGCAATTGTTCATACCCAATTTCAATGTTAAATTAATTATAATGACCACCATTGGATAAAATGGTAAAAATATATTCTACTTATACTTTAAAACCACTAAATAGTATAATTTATCACAATAAATTATTTTTATTACAAAAGTTTTTTTAAGTATTTTTCACTATTCATAAAAAATTAGAAGTTCTCAGAAAAATACCAAAATTTAAACATAGGCTAATTTCGATATTCCGAATCCAAAAATGAAGTCCATTTTGAAATATAAAATATATATAATTTCAAAATGTGGTTATTAATATTCATAATAGCTATTTTGGTTGGTCTAGGTGTGTTAGAATCTTGAACTTGCGTACAATACAAGCTATTAAATTATTGAAAGAGAAGCGTATCATGAAAGCTCAGGGTGTTACATTCTCCCCTCCTTCAATAAATTGTGTCCTCGCAATTTGATATTTTTCTTTGAAAATAAAAAGGTTGAAAATACAATATACCTTTGTAGAAAACCCACATCGGAAATAAGGTTAATAAAATTTAGCCTTAATAAGAGGGAAATGGAAATAAGAAAGTCACCACCAAATTATGATCTCTATAAGGAGAACATTGGTGGCAATTAGAGACATATAATTGGAGGAAAAACGTAAATATTTGTAGGGAGTGATTGAGGTCATCAATCACAAACAAGTGTAAAATTGAGGGCCTCAAAGCCTTCAATCTATGTTGATTTAAAATATTAACAGTTCAACAAGACATAAGGTATTAGGATAACACATTTTTTGTTTTAATATCCCTTTATTATAGTTTAAGAATTAATTTATTCATAGAATAAGAGATAGGTATATATATATTTATGCTTGACAAGTAGAGTTTCAACCTTCAACTAATTTCTACCACAAACCCATCTTTCACTCAAAAAGATAATAGAACTCAAAAATATTATATTTATCCGAATCGTACAAGGTTCAAAATATTAACACATACCACTTAGATTACAAAAACTATTTTGTAATAACCAGGGACTTCCTGTAGGCTAGTGGTAGGTAATAAAGGCCTGTCGCACTATGGTTGTGGGTTCGATTCCTACAGCATTTTCCGACGCGACGGGTTATGCCCCACCCTGAAGGTTGTCCTTTTTCTAAAACTATAGTATTATAATATTCAAAAATAATCTTCATAAATTTTTTAACCTTAAAAAATACTATCCAAAGATCAACTTAATCCACTCCAACCTTTATAGTTATCCAAAATACCTCTGTCCAGACTTTCTCTAAAAGGTCTCTTAATTCCAAAATCAATTTATCAGATTCCCCAAACAAAGTAAAGTTTCTCTTATTGTCACATACTAAAAATATAATTACCTTCATCATATTAAAACCTTACTAAAATCAACAAGTACTGCATTACAATCCTTATATATATATCACATTATTCTAATAACCAGAATATAATCCATGAGTCCAAAAGCACCAATACATTAGTTATTCTACTTCAACTATAGTAACAGCATAACATTGTCCTTGATCCCTTGGCCTTTTCTGAGGTAAGTTTCCCTGGCTCTTAGGACATTAATTTGCATAATGCCCCATTTCCCTACAATTGTAGCATTCAAAGTTGATAGCCTCTTTCCTTCCCTTGCAATCACGAGCCTGGTGACCTTTTTCTCCACATTTATAACAAACTCCCATTCCTTTTGGGCAAGCACCGGGGTGATTCTTCCCACAATTATCACATAATGGAAAATATTTCTTTCCCTTTTTCCCTTTATCTGTCTCTTGTTCCACCGTTCTTTTCTTCTCTTGCTTTACTTTGTTGTCATAAGACTTAGATAATTCCTTTTCTGTCTTGATAGCACATGAGACAATATCTTTGTATGTTGAGAACGATTGTGATACTAAAGCTCGACGGAGAAATGGTTTTAACCCATCAAAGAAACAATCAATCTTACCTCTTGGGTTACGTATATAATCTGCAGAATTCCTCTCTAACCTTGTAAAGATAGCCTCATACTTTGCGACATTCTCATCCTCCTTCTGCCTCAGACTCAGAAATTGCCTTTCAATATCTGCTCGATGGTCATGTGGAAATTATTTTTCTAAGAAAAGATCTTTTAACTCTCTCCATTCCATACTTGATACTTCTTCATCTTCCTTTGTATTTTTCATCAATGACCACCATTGATCGACATCTCCAGTGAGGCGGTAAACTTCCATGATAACCTTCTCTCTTTCGCTACTCCCCAAGGCATGGAATATTTTCTCTAAGGAGTTTATCCATTGCTCAGCTATTAATGGATTTGTACCCCCATTAAATGATGGCGGTTGTTGCCTCATGAAGCGGTCTAAAATTGATCCTCCATGTTGCGGATCAGGGTGCTCCATACGAGTAAGGTTATTATTCATATCCTGAGTGAGTTGTCCCAGTATGGTAATAAGTTGATCAGCACCAGTTGTATCTCTAGATCCACAATAATTATCTTGAGCAGGAGGAAAATCCCTACACGGAGTGCGTGCATTGATACGGTTTCCATTCCTTCCACTAGGTGCCATTTCTAAACAATGGCATAAACGAGATTAGTTTATGAATAAAAATACATAATTACATACTTGTAAAATACTTAACATAAATTGAACTATTTATGGACATAATCCATAATCATAAAAAAAAATTCTTTGAGGAAGTATATACTCACAACCCTTCATAGTGGTTTATAAAGAAAATGAGAATTATCCTAAGCATATCCCCCGGGAGTGTCGTAACCAAGAGTGCAGCAAGGCCCGTTGTCGTGCACCAGTTCCCGTTCAAGTCTAGCTCAAATCGGTGTTTTCGGGTTTTACCCCTAGGTACATCTGTGCCAGAGCCGCCTCTACCTGCTCGTATCCAGATAGGGGTGTATTTCTCAGAAAAATCAAAAAATCTCTATAATACCAAAATTCTATGAAGTTCTTCTATACTAATCCTTAATGTCTATCTTTGGGCTATGTGCTCTAATCAGAGTTTATCTAAATCTAGCATCCAAGGTTAGTACTAAACTGCCTCTGATACCAACTGTAACGCCCCAACCCTAGCTTCCCAGAGTTGGTGCATTACTTCGTAACATTGGCGTGATCACAAAAGATCAAGTCTCGAAAGGCCGATTAGTTTAGTAGCCTTGGAAACACTAGATAAATTCATAAATGTTACATTACATCATAAAGTGAAAAACTAAAAACAAATTCTTCATAGTCCACACTCATATCCTCTTCTGACTATCCCTGCAGGTCATTCATAAAATACTTCTTCACATCCTGGAAAATATTAAAACATTGAAAGAGGTGAGCTCAGATGCTGAGTAAGGATAACAATATTGCGGAAGCTTTCATAAATAAACATAAAAATTTAAGGCAATGTATGACTAAAACAAAAGCCTTTTAAACTTGAACATCAACATAATATGGCAAAAGTAAAATGAGATAATGCCATTCACTTATTCACATAGATATTCTACTGGTCGAATAATCACATGCAATATCAATAACCACTTTAATAATGAGGGAATGTATAATGCCAGACATTCTGGAACATTTTGTCAAGGCCTCAGCCAAGACGTCTAAAATGATTAAGGCCTCGGCCAAAACCATAAATCAAATTGGGAAAGGGCCTCGGCCATTTCCATGTCTAGTTGTCTCAGGAGACCTACCGATGCATCGAGGAGCTATAGCGGGCTCCACCCGTCACTTATTAAGTCCAATACATTCCTCATATGAATAGGATTAAACATATCATAAACCATAACATAATCATATCACATAAAACATGCATAAATGAAACATAACATTTCCACATTTCAATCACAATATATCAATACAACACATTGATATAATAAAAACTCTTTCAATACCATTTTCAATACCAAAATAAAAGAAAGTTAAAACTTTGTATTTATTTTTCATTAAAAAAATGATGGCTTGTAGAGGAAGCTGAAACTCAAATAATGGTCACGACGGTGGAGAATTCATTGTCGCCACATAAGTACAGAAAGAAAAACATTCCCTTTTGTCGTTTAGAAAAACGTTTCGTATAAAAAAGATTCCTTTTGAATAAACGTAAAAGTCAAAGGGGTTTATACACTGTATGAAAGAAAGTTGTGTATAAAACCAAATATGCCTCAATGAAAAGGGATTGAGACGAAGTCCTTAAAAAGATCATTTTTTTAAATAAAGTACATCTATAATGTGTATTCACTATAATTACACATAAATAATGTAAAAATACAAGATAGGACATAATAATATCATGACATAATTTGAAAGTAGGAGATTAACCCAAAGAATAGAAATTGGGTTAAGAAGTTCCCTTACCTTGCGTCCTGTCCTGACTCGACCGTTGTTTAACCTCCTGAATAATAAACTAGAGTTAATTTATAATTTCTTAAGAACCTTTTTCGAGTTTTTTATTCCATTTATATCACTTATTACCATGTTATGAAAATTATGTAATTATTTAAGTTAATAACGGTCGTTTTGTCGATCTTTGGTACTTGAGTCAAAAATAAACTTCTTATAATTACAAGTTGTTCATTTGGTGATATTTCCATTATATCCAGAATTATATTCATGATATAGATATCATATATCTCATATATATCCAGTATATACATTCATTTATAATATTACATAACATTTAGAGGTAATAAATGAAATGCACCATTCATGGAGACGGTAAGCCGTACGTACGCATGAATGCTACTTTCATTTCTATTTTGTATTTAATGGAATGAAGTTATAATTATATAAAGGTATAATATAATTCCAGTATAATATAATGTATAATACCATTTATTCCATCCTTTATACATCCCACATATGGCATTAACGATTCAAATCACTTTGAGGGGGCGGTAGTCCGCACTTCCTAAAATGAAATTATCGCGCTTACCCATAATGGAAATCATAAAGTATGCCACAAATGAGAAATAAAGAATCATAAGGAAAACATAAACATAATATATATATAATATATGAAAATAGTGTCATCAAAATGGCCACCATTAGAGGTGTTAAAAGAATATTGAACAATCATCGTTTCGTGAGGCAGTATTTCACCACCCACAGAAACAGTATGTTCTTTAACCATTAGACGAAGGTGTGTGTAAGTTTAAACCAAATACTTATCATAACAACATCATAGTATATTTTAGATACTGGTGTTGTTACAAAATAAAGGAATAAAAAGAGTTTAAGGGGATGGAGAATAAAAATAAAACAAAACAACATTAGAGAAGACATTACCTTCAAATCGGGTAACTCTTTTTGATTTGAGCCAAAGGCTTCCTTGGGAAGAATTATTCCCAAATTGAGGCTTATATGAGTAAGGGAGGGATGTTGGGAGAGTATTTTGGCAGAGGTTGGCCGAGCCAAATGGCTTGAAAGTGTGAATGAGGTGGTAGAGGTGGGGGCCTTTTATAAGAGGAGAGGAGGGGCACTTTTGGAAAGTAATAAAATGTTACTTTATTAAACAATGATTTTGGGATTCTAAAGGTCCCACACTTATATAATTTGAGGCTAAGGTGATAAGGTTTCGAAATATACTCATACAATAGGTTTTTGACAAGTTTAAGCCTTGGATTTTACATTATCGTTTCATTTTATTTAAATCGTTAATTAATGAGGTAATCGCTGCATCATCATGGTGTCATAAATAATTTAATTTATTTAATGTCCAAAAATTATAAAAAAATACTATGATTTAGGAAATATTTTTAGCTTTCCAATGACTATTTATAGTCAAAAATATGACTTGTATATCCCCATGTAAAAATTGTTTTAGTAAAACATTTCATGTTTGTGTCATTTTTTTACTTTAACATTAAATAAAAGGTATTTATGTCATTTTCCAACTAAAGTGGCTGCATGGGGTCCCCAAGATGACCCATGGATTTTCTTGGTCGTCCATGACAGATCCAATGAGGGTAGGACATTTGTCAATCTCATCTCATATTATTAAAACATTATTTTTACCTTAAACTACACTAATTACCTCTAATCGCGATTAAGAACTTAAAAGTTACTATTCACCAAAAAATTATTTTAATCTCATTGAACCACATTTTACTTCTTAATGACAACCATGTATGTCAGATTTTTGAAATTCAAAACACAGAAGTGGTAAAATTTCATTTAAACGAAAAATCAGTTTTTATAAGTACCACTTAGTGGTTTCACTATTCATCAAAAATTGAAGTTTTTCAGAAAAATCCCAAAAATGCACCCTAAGCTATATTTGATATTCTGATTTAAAAAATGATTTCTATTTTAAAAAATTCCAATCATATTAGTTGCATTAATGAATTTTATAATTAATTCCCGCTGTCACAACAAATAGCGTGTTTTTAAGAAACAATTTATATCAAAAGATTGACAATTGTTCATACCCAATTTCAATGTTAAATTACTTCTAATGACCACCATTGGATAAAATGGTAAAAATATATTCTAATTATAATTTAAACCACTAAATAGTATAATTTATCACAATAAATTATTTTTATTAAAAAAGTTGTTTTAAGTATTTTTCACTATTAATAAAAAATTAGAAGTTCTCAGAAAAATACCAAAAATTCAACATAGGCTAATTTCGATATTCCAAATCCAAAAAAGAAGTCCATTTTGAAATATAAAATATATATAATTTCAAAATGTGGTTATTAATATTCATAATAGCTATTTTGGTTGGTCTAGGTGTGTTAGAATCTTGAACTTGCGTACAATACAAGCTATTAAATTATTGAAAGAGAAGCGTATCGTCAAAGCTCGGGGTGTTACAATATATATAAAAAATTAGTTCATCAAATAAATTAAAAAAAACACTTTTGAATAAAAAAACCAAATGCAATCAATTATATGAAAGTAAAGGTAATTATTTTTAATATTATATATTGTTTTGATTTTTTGATATATATTTATATTGGTTTTTATTATTGAGTTAATGTTTTATAATCAAAGTTTCATCATCCACAAGGACATGTAGAATGTGGTTATTATCTTCTACGATTAATGTAAATGATAATCACAATTGGGGTAAGTATTGAATTTGATAAGGTTAGTTATATATTTTTTATATTTTATGCCATAGTATTCTATTTTTTATATCATATCATTCAATTTTATTGTATTCATTCAGTGATACCGAGTATTATACCCAAAATAAACTTACCCATATTCAATTTTTTTTTATAATTATTTGTTAATTCTAATTAGGATTTGTGGTATGCATATTCTAATATTTTTGAATAATATTACAATTTATTAATAAAATGTGTTCAAAAATATTATTCTTTTTTTATAATAGTTTTTTGAACATAATAACATTAAATGAATTCTTCAACAATAACCAATAGTGATCTTGTCGTCAATTTCAGGTAGGTGTATTTTAATTCTACTTTATAAAACAAATGCATTGGTAGATTTTTTATTAACTATATAAAAAACATATAATTTTTTATAGATTTTTAGTCAATGATAAATATTGTTTGACTGTTGTATAATATGTTTTATTACAGGAATTTTTATTATTTTGTGAGGGTAATATTCTGTATTTTCTATATTTTTACTTTCAACTTTGGTTTTCCTAGAAACCCACATCAATTTGTTTTTAAAAAATACATGGTTTTCCGTATTGGTTTTCACGAAAACTGATGCTGAAAACCAACCCATTTGTGGTTTTCCGCATCCGTTTATAACAAACCTGTAACACCCGAGACTTTTATGTTATATAAATTATCAAAGGAATCTTTTTCTACGCAACACTTGCTTGACTTGCTTTACACTCAATCGCGACCTTCCTCGATAGCTTGCGTCGTACGCAATACCGAGTTTCACTAAACAACAATATGCTATTAAAACTAGCCGTTATGAATAGTAATAACCACTTTTTGAAATTTTATAAATTTTATTTTTCAAAATGGACTTCATTTTTGGACTCAGAATATCGAAATTAGCCTAGGGTGAAATTTTGGTATTTTTCTGAAAACTTTCAATTTTTGATGAATAGTGAAACCACTAAGTGGTAGGTTAAAAACTGAATTTTGCATAAAACTTAATTTTACCGCTTCTGTGAATGGAATTTCAAAAATCCGAGAGACACGGTTAATATCAAGGACTAAAATGTGGTTCAATGAGATGAAAATAATTTTTTGGTGAATAGTAACTTTTTACTATTTTTACCGCGGTTAATAGTAAATAGGGTAACTAAGGGTAAATATGATATCAATATTACCCTAACACATGTCCTAATACTATTGGACAAGTGTAATTCGACCAAAAACAAACTTAGGAATAAAATATGACCATTTAGGCCCACTTGGATTAGATTAGGACATTTATTATTAATTTATTTAAAGAAGGGTTAAAATAGTTAAAATCAAAGTTTAATAAGTAAATCATTTTTAATATGGGGTTATACATAAGATAAATTCAATTGTAAATATTCATTAGAAAGCTAAAAAGATTTCCTACATGATGATATTTTATTTGTAATTTTTAGACATTAAATAATTTAATTTATTTATGACATAATGATGATGCAGTAATTATCTTATTAATGAAATATTGACATAATTGATGTTATAAACACCAAAATAAATATAATTTGAGACTTTTTATGAATTCCACTAATTTTCTAGGTTACTATGATATATTAGTATTGATTTAATCAACTTGGTTCGAACATATAATTCTGTTATGACTTTCAAACAAATCATATATCAAATAGTGTCAAAATTGACACAAAATAGTTTTTAAATCAAATATTATATTATTAATTGTTATTTTATTCCTAAAAATCTAAGGTTCGGCCAAATGACTTAGATAAGGATATATATATTAATAATAAACAATTTGGGGTTCGTTTGGCATGTTATAGTAAGGGTATTAACCATATAGTGAAAGAAAACAAAAAGACATGGTAAAAGTTAAATTATTTAACTTAGAGTTAAATTTAATTGATAAGGTTAAAATAATATCCTAAACTTGTCTAAATTCTATTGGTTGATAGGATTTCGACCCTTCCCCACTTTATCTTCGAAATAAGACCCTTTGGAACCATTATAAACCGATTTTGACTTTAATATAAAATAATATTTTGAGATATTCCTAAGGTGCCCCTCTCCTCCCTTATAAAAGGGCACCTCCTCCCCCTCCTCCTCACACCAATTTGAGCACTCAAGCTCGGCCAACCCCTGCCATCTTCCCTTCTCCACTTCCCTAGAATAATCCTAGAGGTCCTGGTCTTCTCCAAAGACCAATCTTAGTTCCTTAAGTGGAGGATTCAAAAAGGCGTTCCAAAGAAGAGGTAATATCCATTACCGATCTTTTCAATTTCTTTCTTCTTCAACTTCTTCTTCTTTAGTTGTTTCATGATAAAGTAATAACATCAGTATTACTTACATACTGATATGTTATTATAAATATGAAACAACCCTAATTCACCTTCTATCCATCCTACGGAAAAAATGAAATCACCGCGCGTGCGTACGTACGGAATACCGTCTCCACGCCGTGGTGTAATCTATTTTCCACCATCACCTTACAAGGATGGGTATAATGGTGTAATGAGTAACTATATATGATTATTATTAAGTAATATTGATACTGAAATAATATATATATATACTCCAATACAATTCCACGATCATAGGAACGATATCATCACTCGTGCGTACGTACGGAATACCGTCTCCACGATGTGATGCGACTCGTTCTACATGATCTTCATTTCATAATGATTGTATAAATGAATTGAATGAATGAATATGGTATATACTACACTAATACCATTCTGGAAATTAATTATCTATAACCTAAAGATAAGAATAAGAATTTATTCGACAAAACACGCATAAGAACAAAAAGTTATAATGACCCGAGTAACAAGTAACAATGAAATATTACTAACAAGAAGCTAATAATATGACCATATATGATATCATATAAATATGTATGATTCTGGAATAAGTTAATAACATTATTTAAACCATTATACAGGAGCTTCGGACACGTACAAAGCAAATTGGACCTAAGGTAAGGGAAATATCACAATCTCATTTTTATCCGAGATTGTTTATTCGTAAGTATTTACTGGGGTGTATTTTATCATCCACATCCATGTTCCCTCAATATGAAATATTGTTTCCATCCACCTACAATTGTTTAAATCCATTTTTACCCTTCGGTGAGTTTTTAGTAAAAGAAATGAAAGGAATCTTTTGTCGTTTTTCGTACGAGGTACTTTTTGACTTTTCCGACAAAAGAACGAGAAGAATGTTTTTTTTAACTTATACGGCATGAATGGATTTTTAAAACATTACTTCAAAGAAGCTTCCTTTACAAGTTTTCAAGTTTATTTTTAATCAACTTCTTTTATTTTAAAGTTGTATGACATGTTATGAAAGGAAAAATGTTTTTGAAGAAGAAATGATATTTTCCTCAAGAATTCAATTCAAGTGTTTTATCAAAATTATTTTCCATCTAAGATAATAAAGGGTTCTGTTTCTATCCATATTTTTACATTGGTTTGACTATGTTGTGATGGAATTATGTTTATGAATTCCTTTATCATATATGAATTGATTTATGATGTCATGATGTTTCAAGAATCCCATTTTTGTTATATGTGTTATGCGATGATGTATGTTTTATGATTATGTGGCACACATAAGAAAGGATTCATTATAAGATGGGTGGGACCTATATCTCCCTCCAATGCATTGGGTAAAGATTTTATATCTCATGAGATAGACATGGCTGGAATGGAAGGTTATTTCGGTTCAGTGATACAGGACTGAAACGAGGAGTGAACTCGGTTCAGAAAGGGACTTTGCCCACTAAGATAGTCTTGGCAATGAGTCATGACTAACAAGAAATGATTTTCCATGATTATGTGTGCATGCCACAAAGTTTCAAGTTTTATGTTATGATTTTGGGGATCTCATTTTCACTTCTATGATTTATTCCATGTTAAGATATTATGATCTCTTTTGCAGGTTTTGATTTTCATAAAGATATGATATGATTTTTATTTCCTTTATTTGCCCTTGCTGAGCATTTGAGCTCACCCTTTTATGTTTTCTTTTCCCCAGGTCAGGAAGATGGATATTAAGTAGAATATGCTAAAAGGGACCCTAGATATGATGAAATAAATGGGAGACACTGTAGAAGATTTATGAACCAGTTGTTTATGTTTCCCAGTTTCTAAAGACACTATACCTATACGGTCCTTTGTGGTTTTGTCACATGTTGTAATAAGAGTGATTCAATTTTGAAGTATTAACAATGTATGTAAAGTGTGGGTCGTTATAAACCAATGCAGAAAATAGGGATGCCCTCGATTTTTGACATCGCTTTGTATAATAATAGAGACCAAAAATCAGTTTTCAGCAACAATTAATTTTTAAAAATGATTCAAAAAACTAAGCATGCCATCATTTTGGGCATTGGTTTTTGAAAAACGATGCTGAAAAGATTACATTTCATGTTGCGTTTATAGAATTTGGTTAAAAACCGACGTCAAAAATGAAAAAAACCAATGTTAAATCAAGATTTTTCACTAGTGTAAAGTAATAGGAATTTGAAATATTACAGAAGAATAAAAATTTATAACTAAGATTATAAGAATGATAAAATTTGGATTTATTTGATCCACTAGATTGATCGAACACATGAAAAAAGCTGCATAAATAAAATAAAATGTTTATACTATAATATTCATTTTGAAGACAATTTTATATAACCATATGATAAAATATAAGTGAATTAATAATGAATTTTAACACCCTGATATTTTATGAGAAGTATATTTTTTTATACTCATGTTATATGAAACATAAAAGGAATCTTTCACTGCACACAACACTAGCTTGGCTTACGTTACACAAAATCACAACCTTCCTCGATAGCGTGTGTAGTACGCAATACCGAGTTCCACTAAATGACGATATATTGTTATAATATTATAAACTAACCGTTATGAATAGTATTAACTGAATTTTGAATTTTATAACATTATTATTCATCTTACATATTTTCTAGAACATGGTATGAGAACAAAATAAATTTTTCGGGTAAAATAAGTATATTTTAAAAAATGCAGTTTTGTCACCTTTTGATGGTGCACCAACATTAAATAAAGTTTTTGACAAGTTTATAAGTTCAATTTGAAAAAATAAAATTATTTTTTGGAATCAAGAAATAAAAAATTACTTTGGATAAATTTTTCATATTATTCTGATAACTTTCATATTTTAATGAATAGTAAAAAACACTATATTTTAATTAAAAACAAATTTTTTCATCGCAATACTTTATATGGTTAAATTATAATATTTAATAGTTTGGAAGTATAAATAGAATATATTTTTACCATTTAATATAATTTCTTTCATTATCATTAATTTTACATTTAATTCATAGGTAAAAACATTTCAATCTTTGGCAATGTTTTATCTTTTAAAACCCGTTTGCTTAACAAAAGGATTAATTTTATATTAACTGCTGCAACTTCTGTGTTTTGAATTTGGAGAAATGGATTCTATATTTGGATTAAGTGGGTCCAAATTATGTTAATAGGTTATTTTTATTTTTTTGATATTATGAATAGTAACAACGGTAATTTTTATTTACTACAGTTAAAGGTAAATCTGGTAATTAAGGGTAAAAATAATATTATAAAGTTACCCTGAAACTTGCCTAAATACTATTGGATTAATAAAAGTAGACCCATATTACCTAAGGGTCGGACTAGATTCATTTCATGGACTTTTGACCATGAAATAATATAATTATTATTAAAACCAAAGAAAGTGACAACATGTCACTCTCTTAAATATTATAAGTGTAATACTTTTTATTTAGTGATAAACATCATAAAAATTAGAATATAAATATTCCCTAGAAATATAATACAATTATATAAGTCATATGAATTTGTTTATAATTTTTAGTGATTAAATAATTATCATTAATTATCACACTATAGTGATGTTGAAATTATTTTATTGATTGAAATATCAAATAAATGATTTCAAAAGTATGAAAATAAATATTATATGAACTATTAAATGTGATCCACTAATTTTATAGATACAAATGAAATGTTATGAATCTATTAAATATTTTAGTTTGAACATATCTTCTGTATATATTTTATTTAAACTCAAATAAACGAATAGTGTCAAAATTGACACTATTGTTAATTTATAGAAATTACATATTATAAAATTGTTTAAAAATCACAAAAATATTTAAAAATTATAAATTAAAATTTATATGGTTGAAAATATAATGAAGTATACAATTATGGACAATTCACAACATATAAGTAAATATTTATAATGATTTAAAATTTAGAATATTATTACCACAAACAAAATTAAATAGATTATATAAGGATAAATCATGTTGATAATGTTTAAAATAAATCACCAACTTTTCTAAATTTTATTGTCTGATGAGATTACAACCCTATCTCGTCTAATATTTGGATTTGAGTCAGTTTTGGATGTTTTTAAGTGGGGTTGGAATTTATTATAAATTAATATTTCTTATAATTCCAAAGGTGCCCCTCTCCTCCCTTATAAAAGGGAACCTCCTCCCTCTCCTCCTCACACCACTTTGAGCCTTCATGCTCGTCCAAACCCTTCCAATTTCACTTCTGCACTTCCCTAGAAACATCCTAGAGGTCCTGGTTCTCTTTAAAGACCAATCTTAGTGCCTTAAGAGGAGGTTTCAAAGAGGTGTGTCAAAGAAGAGGTAATATCCGTTACCGATTCTTTCAAATTTATTTTTTCTTCCACTTCTTATTCTTTATTTGTTTCATTATGAAGTAATAACATCAGTATCAATTATATACTGATATGTTATTATAAATATGAAACAACCCTATCTCACCTTCTATCCATCCTACGGAAAATGAAATCACCACGCGTGCGTACGTATGGAATACCGTCTCCACGCCGTGGTGTAATCGGTTTTCCACCACCACCTTACTTGGATGGATATAATTGTGTAGAAAATAACTATATATTATTATTTTAATGTGATATTGATTTAGAAATAGTATACATACACTTCAATACAATTCCACGATCATGGGAACAATATCATCACTCGTGCGTACGTACGACCTACCGTCTCCACGATGTGATGCGACTCGTTCTACATGATTTTAATTGAATAATGATTATGTAAATGAATTGAATGAGTAAATATGATATATATTACACTAATACCATTCTGGAAATGAGGTACCTATAACCTAAAAAGAAGAATAAGAATTTATTCGACAAAACACACCTAAGAACATAAAGCAATAAACACCTGAATAACAAGTAGTTATGAAATATTACTACTAAGAAGCTAAGAATATGACCATATATGATATCACAAGAATGAGTATGATTATAGAATAAGTCAATGACATTATTTAAATCACTATATAGGAGGTTCGGACATGTACAAAGCATATCAGACCTAAGGTAAGAGAAAATCTCACAATCTCATTTTTATGCGAGATTGTTTATACTTTGTTATTTACTGGGGAATATTTATCATCCACATCCATGTTTCCTAAATATGTAATATTATTTCCATCCACTACAATTTTTTAAAACCAATTTTATCCATTATTGAGTTTTTAGTAAAAGATATGATAGGAATCTTTTGTCATTTTTAGTACGAGGTACTTTTTGACTTTTTTGGCCAAAGTACGAGAAGAATGTTTTTTTAACTTATACGACATGAATGGATTTTTATGATTTCATAGAACATTATTTACATGAAGATTCCTTTACATGGTTTCAAGTTTATTTTTAATGAACTTCTTTTAGTTTAAAATTTTATGACATGTTAAGAAAGGAAAAATGTTTTTGAAGTAGAAAGGATATTTTCCTCAAGAATGGGGTTCAACTGTTTTATCAAAATTATTTTTCATATAAGATAATATAGGGATCTATTTATATCCCTATTTTTACATTGATTTGATTATGTTATGATGGAATTATTTTTATGATGTCTTTTGATGGATTATGTTATGATGACATGATGTTTAAGAATCCCATTTTTATTACATGGGTTATGCTATGTTGTATGATATATGATTTTGTGGAACACATAAGAATGGTTTCATTATGAGATGGGTGGGACCTATATCTCCCTCCAATGCATTGGGTAAAGATTTATATCTCATGAGATAGACATGGCTAGAACGACAAGTTAATCTGGTTCAGTGATACAGGACTGGAACGAGGAGTGAACTCGGTTCAGTAATGGAATTTTTCCGCATTGATGGTCTTGGAAATTAGACTTGACTAATATGAAATGATTTTCTATGATTATGTGTGTATTCCACAAAGTTTCATGTTTTAAGTTATTATTTTTTGGGATTACAGTTCACCACTATGATTTATCCCATGTTATGATATTATGATCTCTTTTGTAGGTTAAGATATTGAAAATGTTATGTTATTATTAATATGATATGATTGATATTTTTTTTGTTTACCCTTACTGAGCATTTGAGCTCACCCTTTTGTATGTTTTCTTTTCCCCAGGTCTGTATGAAGGGTATTAAGTAGAATATGGAAAAAGGGACTCTAGATATGATGAAATAAATGGGAGACAACGTAGATTATTTATGAACCAGTTGTTTATGTTTCCTAGTTTTTAAAGACACTATAACTATACAGTCCTTTCATGGATTCTTTATATGTTGTAATATATATGATTCAATTTTGAATTAATAACAATGTATGTAAATTATGGGTCGTTATAGTTGGTATCAGAGGAAAGGTATAGTCAACCTTTGGAAACTAGGATGTGAAAGCCTTAGTAAGAACCCTAAGGATATGTCTAAGAATAGAACACAATATTAGTAATGGCCATGAATAACCTCTGATAAGACCTAACGTGTGAAATTTTATTACTGATTATGTGGTTTTCCTGTTGTAATTAGTGTTTCTCACACTATTCTTATTGGTTTTAGTCAATGTCTGGAACCCGAAAGAACCGTGTTAATGCTGAATGTGATGGACAATGCAATGATTGTCTTTATGAGCAACCAAATGTTATGGGATCTGTAATGCAAAATCTTGTAGCCATGATCACACAAAATTCTCAAGCTATGAACCATGCAGGACTTCCAAACGAGCAAAGGAAGGAGCAACATTCTGTTTAATCCTTCTTGAGGCAGCGTCCACCTTCATTACGCGGGTCTTCTGATCCATTAGTGGCTGAACAATGGATTAGTACCACTGAAAAAGATATTTTCATTTCTAAAATGTTCTAAAAATGATAAAGTTATATTAGTAGTGTATCATTTGGAAGGAGATGCTGATCAATGGTGGAATCTTATCAAGAACACAAGGCAAAGAGATGAAATTGAGTGAATGGAATGGGATGAGTTTAAGAACATATTTTTCAACAAGTACTTCCCTCGTATTCTTCGAACAAAGATGGAGAAGGAGTTTCTTGAACTAAAGCAAAAGGATGATGAATCTGTTGGTACCTACGAAGCAAATTTTACAAGACTTGAAAGGAACGCTTCCAGAAATATTATCCAACCTGAGAGTAAAATTGATCGATTCTTTAGTGGCTTAAAAACAAGTCTTCTATGGGCGTTATCCATAAGGGACTTCAACAGCTACGAGGAAATTTTTCGATGTGCTTTCAAGGTTGAGATGGAGATTGGAGTAACCCATCAGTCATATGGGTTTGATAAGAAGAGGAAAATAGAATTCAAAGGAAAATATAAAGACCACACTGAAAAGAAGATGAGTTTTCCTTTATGCTCAAATTGTGGAAAGAAACATGGAGGAAATTGTCTTAAAGGGACAAGCAAATGTTTTAAGAGTGGAAAACAAGGTTATTGGGAAATTGAATGTCAAAATAATGGGAAGAAGATGTCTAATGATGCGAATAATGAAAGGGATACACAGAATGCACCTCCTACACTTCAATGTTTCAAGTGCAAGGAGATGGGGCATTATGCCAATCAATGCCCAAACCCAAGGGTTGTTGATGATGATCGACGTCAACAAACTCTTAAGGACAAAGACAAAGGAAAGTCACATTCAATTACTATCGGCGATGTGGAGTACGATAACAAACTGTTGAAAGGTACACTTACCATCCACTCTAAAGTAGCAAATGTTTTATTTGATTCTGAATCCACCCACTCTTTTATTTCTGAAGAATTTTCTAAGGGTATCACCGTATTACCTCAACAATTAGATGTTGAGTTATCTGTAAAAACTCATAATGGAACAACGGTCACATCAAAAGTTTATAATTATTCTCAGATTAAAGTTTGTGGGAAAGTGCTTCCTGTAAATCTTGTGATCCTTCATACAGTTGAATTTGATGTGATTCTTGGCATGTATTGGCTTTATTTATACAGAGCTCATATCAATTTCCAAAGAAGGTAAATCACATTTAATATTCCCGATCAATCTACTATCATCTATCGATGCAAGGATGAATATAACAATCCAGTGGAAATTTCTTCCATCTTATGGGTCTTGATTCCAATAAATGAAGGTTATTTACCGAAAATGGTTGGAGAGAAATTAATGATTAAGAATACACCCATTGTATGGGAGTTTGATGATGTCTTTCAAGAGGAATTTCCAGGTCTTCCACCAAATCGTGAAGTTGAGTTTTCAATAGAACTCATACCGGGTGCTTTACCTATTTCAAAGAAACCTTATAGAATGGCCCCAATTGAGTTGCAGGAATTGAAGAAGCAAATACAAGAGAATCTTGATAAAGGATTCATACGCCCTAGTGCATCACCTTGGGGAGCACCTGTTCTATTTGTTAAGAAGAAAGATGGATCAATGAGAATTTGCATTGATTATCGAGAACTTAACAAGATCACTATCAAGAACAAATATCCTCTCCCTCGCATTGATGACTTATTTGACCAACTACGTAGATCTTAATTCTTTTCCAAGATTGATCTTCGTTCCGGGTATCATAAATTAAGGGTCAAAAAAGAGGATATACCAAAGATGGATTTCTGTACAAGGTATGGACACTATGAATTTATAGGGATGCCATTTGGTCTTACTAATGCCCCTGTTATCTTCATGAATCTAATGAATAGAGTCTTTAGAGACTATATTGATCAGTTTTTGGTAGTCTTTATAGATGATATTCTTGTCTATTCAAAGATAAAGGAAGAACATGAAGATCACTTGATAATTGTATTGAAGACCCTAAGAAAGTGGAAGCCTTATGCCAAATTTACCAAGTGTGAATTTTGGCTTCACAAAGTTGCATTTTTGGGTCACATAATCTCAAAAGAGGATATATATGTGGATCCAGCAAAGGTAGAGGTTATCGAAAGATGGTCAAGACGAACAAAAATAACTGAGATCCAAAGTTTTCTTGGTTTGGCTGG
Source organism: Viscum album (assembly GCA_963277665.1). Lineage (NCBI taxonomy): Eukaryota > Viridiplantae > Streptophyta > Magnoliopsida > Santalales > Viscaceae > Viscum > Viscum album. Next base: position 220,230,497 of record OY728163.1, read on the forward strand.
ATATTATCGACGTTTTGTGAATGATTTTTCACGATTATCTAATCCACTCACCAGGTTGACTCAAAAAGGATTTAAGTTCGTGTGGACAGAGGAGTGTGAAGATAATTTCAAGGAGTAGAAAAGAAGGTTCTCCAGTGCACCTGTGCTCACACTACCTTGTAGTGGAGAAAGGTTGGTGATCTACAGTGATGCATCCAAGAAGGGATTGGGGTGTGTTCTCATGCAAAAGAATATGGTGATAGCTTATGCCTCATGACAGTTGAAAATCCGTGAGAAAAATTACCCAACTCATGATTTGGAGTTAGCTGTGGTAATATTTGCATTAAAGATTTGGAGGCATTATCTTTATGGTGAAAGGTGTGATATTTATGCTGATCATAAAAGTTTAAAGTATATTTTCACAAAAAAGGAGATGAATATGCGCCAAAGAAGATGGTTGGAGATGATTAAGGATTATGACTGCTAAATTCATTACCACCCTGGGAAAGAAAAAAAGGTGGCAGACACATTTAGTTGACAAGACCATGCTAGCTTATCTATGATGAGGATTTCAAAAGATCCAATATTTATGGATTTACAAAGGATGGATCTTGGAATTATAATGGAAGGGGAAAATATTATCTTTCTCAAATGAATGGTCAACCATTTATGCATTTGAAGATTAAAGAGGCCCAGAAAAAAGAGGTAGAGTTAAAAAAGAAAGTGAGAAATGTTCCTAAATTCAACCTTGATTGGGATTGGATAATAAGGTTCAGGAATCAGTTTTGTGTTCCTCCCATCCCAGAATTAAAGAAGGAGCTACTAGATGAGGCTCATAGTTATTCATTCTCTATTCATCCTGAAAGCACAAAGATGTTTGGGGACCTGAAAGAGTACTTCTGGTGGAATGGCATGAAAAGAGATGTTGCTGAATGTGTCTCTTGATGCTTGATTTGTCATCAAGTTAAATTTGAGAGATAGAAGTCTAAGGGGATGTTACAACCATTACCCCTACCAGAATGGAAATGGGAAAACATCACCATGGACTTTTTCACTGGACTTTCTAAAACATCCAAAGGCAATAATGTTATCTGGTTCATAGTTGATTGTCTTACGAAGTCGGCCCACTTCATTTCTATTAGAGAATATTTCTCTCTGGATCAGATTTCCATGATGTATGTAAAGGAAGTGGTAAGATTGCATGGATTACCACTTTCTATTATATCTGATCGGGATCCGAGGATTACCTCGAAGTTCTGAAGAAGTCTTTATCATACTCTAGATATAGAGTTGAGTTTCAGCATTGCTTATCATCCTCAAATAGACGGTTAGTCTAAGAGAACAATTCAAACTCTATAAGACATATTGAGAGCATGCACTATGGATTTCAAAGGTGGTTGGGATCAACACATACCTTTGGTGGAATTTTCTTATAATAATAGCTTTCACTCCAGTATTCAGATAACTCCTTATGGATCTCTCTTTGGAAAAAAATTTCGAACTCCAACTTGCAGGGATGAAGTTGGGGAAAAAAGCTATTAGGACCTGATCTTGTTGACGAGATGGCAGAAAAGGTCCAATCTATTAAACAACACATAAGAGCAGCTCAGAGTCGACAAAAAAGTTATGACGACAACCGAAGAAAAGACCTAGAGTTTGAAGTGGGTGATAAAGTGTTCTTACGAATATCTCCTTGGAAGAGAGTAATGAGATTTGGAAAGAAGGGAAAGTTGAGCCCTAGGTATATCGGTCCTTTCGAAATACTGGATCGTGTTGGGAAGGTAGTTTTCCAATTGGTGCTTCCATCGAATCTCTCTCAAGTTCATGATGTGTTCCATGTATCTCTCCTGATAAAGTACATACCTGATCCTTCACATGTACTAAGCTCAGAAGTTGTACTGCTGGAGAAAGATATTTCTTATAAAGAACAGCCGATAGAGATTCTTGATCATAGCGAAAATGTTCTACAGAACAAGACCACTCGCTTGTTGAAAGTTTTATGGAGGAACCACCAATTAAAATAAGCTACATGGGAGCTTGAGGATATGAATAGGGAGAGGTATCCTCATCTGTTTGTTATGAAGTGACGAATTTTGAGGGCAAAATTCATTTTAAGGGGGGTAGAATGTAACACCCTGATATTTTATGAGAAGTATACTTTTTTATGACTTAGGTTATATGAAACATCAAAGGAATCTTTCACTGTAGACAACACTAGCTTGGCTTGCGTTACACGCAATCACGACCTTCCTTGATAGCGTGTGTAGTACGCAATACCGAGTTCTACTAAACAAAGATATATTATTATAATATTATAAACTAGCCGTTATTAATAGTATTAACTGAATTTTGAATTTTATAACATTATTATTCATCTTTCATATTTTCTAGAACATGGTATGAGAACAAATTTTTTTTTGGGTAAAATAAGTATTTTTCAAAAAAATGCAGTTTTGCCGCCTTTTAATGGCCCACCAACTTTAAATCTAGTTTTGATAAGTTTATAAGTTAATTTTTACAAAATAAAATTCTTCTTTCGAATCATGATATTAAAATTTACTTTGGATAAATTTTTCATATTATACTGATAACTTTCATATTTTAATGAATAGTAAAAACATGGTATATTTTAATTAAAAACAAATTTTTCCATCGTAATAATTTTTATGGTTAAATTATAATATTTAATGGTTTGAAAGTATAAATAGAATATATTTTTACCATTTAATATAATTTATGTCATTATCATTAATTTTACATTGAATTCATAGGTAAAAACATTTCAATCTTTGGCAATGTTTTAACTTTTAAAACCCGTTTGCTTAATAATGGGATTAATTTTAAATTAATTACTGCAAATTCTGTGTTTTGAATTTTGAAAAATGGATTCCATATTTGGATTCAGTGGGTCAAAATTATGTTAACAGGCTACTTTTATTTTTATTTTTGATATTATGAATAGTAACTACAATAATTTCTATTTACTATAGAAAGGTAAATCTGGTAATTAAGTGTAAAAATAAAATTATAAAATTACCCTAACACTTTCCAAAATCATATTGGATGAATACAAGTCGACCCATATCACCAAAGGGTCGGAATAGATTCATTTCATGAACTTTTGACCATGAAATAATATAATTATTATTAAAACCAAAGAAAGTGACAACATGTCACTCTCTTAAATCTTATAAGTGTAATAATTTTAATTTAGTGATAAAAATCATAAAACGTAGAATCTAAATAGTCCCTAGAAAGCTAATAAAATTATATACATCATATGAATTTATTTATAATTTTTAGGGATAAAATAATTATTATTAATTATGACACAATAGTGATGTTGACATTATTTTATTGATTGAAATATCAAATAAATGATTTTAAAAGTACTAAAATAAATATTATATGAATTATTTAATGTGATCCACTAATTTTATAGATAAAAATGACATGTTATTAATCTATTGAATATTTTAGTTCGAACGTATCTTCTGTATATATTTTATTTAAACTCAAATAAATTAATAGTGTCAAAATTGACACTATTGTTAATTTATAGAAATTACATATTATAAAATTGTTTAAAAATCACAAAAAAAATTAAAAATTGTAAATTAAAATTTATATGGTCGAAAATATAATAAAGTATACAATTATTGAAAATTCACAACATATAAGTAAATATTTATAATGATTTAAAATTTAGAATATTATTACCACAAAAAAAATTAAATAAATTATATAAGGATAAATCATGTTGATAATGTTTAAAATAAATTTCCAACTTGTCTAAATTTTATTGTCTGATGAGATTACAACCATATATCATCTAAAATTAATATTTGAGTCATTTTAGGGGATTTTTAAGTGGTTTTGTAATTTATTATAAATTAATATTTCTTATAATTCCAAAGGTGCCCCTCCCCTCCCTTATAAATGGGTACCTCCTCCCTCTCCTTCTCACACCACTTTGAACCTTAAATCTTGGCCAACCCCTGACAATTTCTCTTCTCCACTTCCCTAGAAACATCCTATAGTTCATGGTTATCTTTAAAGACCAATCTTAGTGCCTTAAGAGGAGGTTTCAAAGAGGCGTGTCAAAGAAGAGGTAATATCCGTTACCGATTCTTTCAAATTTATTTCTTCTTCTACTTATTCTTCTTTAGTTTTTTCATTATTAAGTAATAACATCAGAATCAATTATATGCTTATATTTTATTATAAATATGAAATAACCCTATCTCACCTTCTATCCACCCTACGGAAAACGAAATCACCACGCGTGCGTACGTACGGAATACCGTCTCCACGCCGTGGTGTAATATGGTTTTCACCACCACCTTACTTGGATGATTATAATTGTGTAAAAAATAACTATATATGATTATTGTAAAGTTATATTGATTCTGAAATAGTATACATACACTTCAATACAATTCGACGATCATGGGAAAGATATCATCACTCATGCGTACGTACGGCCTACTGTCTCCACGATGTGATGCGACTCGTTCTACATGATCTTCATTGAATAAAGATTATATAAATTAATTGAATGAGTAAATATGATATATATTACTGTAATACCATTTTGTAAATGAGGTATCTATAACCTTAAAATATTAATAAGAATTTATTCGACAAAACACACATAAGAACATAAAGCAATAAACACCCGAATAACAAGTAGCAATGAAATATTACTAATAATAAGCTAAGAATATGACCATATATGATATCATAACAATTAGTATGATTCTAGAATAAGTCAATGACATTATTTAAATCATTATATAGGAGGTTGAGACACATACAAAGCATATCAGACCTAAGGTAAGGGAAAATCTCACAATCTCATTTTTATCTGAGATTGTTTATACTTGGGTATTTACTAGGGAATATTTATCATCCACATCCATGTTTCCTCAATATGTAATATTATTTACATCCACCTACAATTTTTTAAATCCAATTTTACCCATTTGTGTGTTTTTATTAAAAGATATGAAATAAATCTTTTGTCGTTTTTAGTACGAGGTACTTTTTGACTTTTCTGGCCAAAGTACAAGAAGAATGTTTTTTATATTATATGGAATGAATGGATTTTTATGATTTCATAGATCATTATTTCCATGAAGCTTCCTTTACACGTTTTCATAGTTATTTTTAGTCAAATTCTTTTATTTTAAAATTTTATGACATATTAAGAAAGGAAAAATGTTTTTCAAGTAGAAAGGATATTTTCCTCAAGAAGGGAGTTCAAGTGTTTTATCAAAATTATTTTCCATAAAAGATAATATTGGTTTCTGTTTATATCCCTATTTTTACATTGATTTGATTATGTTATGATGGAATTATTTTTATGATGTCATTTTATTGATTATGTTATGATGGCATGATGTTTAAGAATCCCATTTTTATTACATGGGTTATGCAATGTTGTATGATTTATGATTTCGTGTAACACATAAGAATGGTTTCATTATGAAATGGGTGGGACATATATCTCCCTAAAATTAATTGGGTAAAGATTTATATCTCATGAGATAGACATGGCTGGAACAACAAGTTAATCTGGTTCAGTGATACCGGACTAGAACGAGGAGTGAACTCGGTTCAGTAATGGACTTTGTCCGCTATGATGGTCTTGGCAATGAGCCTTGAATAATATGAAATGATTTTCTATGATTAGGTGTGTATGCCACAAAGTTTCATGTTTTAATTTATGATTATTTGGGATTAAATTTCACCACTATGATTTATCCCATGTTATGATATTATGATCTCTTTTGCAGGTTAAGATATTCAAAATGTTATGTTCATATGAATATGATATGACTGATATTTCTTTTGTTAACCCTTACTGAGCTTTTGAGCTCACACTTTTGTATGTTTTATTTTCCCCAGGTCTGGATGAAGGGTATTAAGTAGAATATGACAAAAGGGACTCTAGATATGATGAAATAAATGGGAGACAATGTAGATGATTTATGAACCAGTTGTTTATGTTTCCCAGTTTCTAAGGACACTATACCTATACGGTCCTTTCATGGTTTTGTTATATGTTGTAATAATTATGCTTCAATTTTGAAGTAATAACAATGTATGTAAAGTATGGGTCGTTATATGAATGGCATAAGCGGTATTTATAGAAATTATGAAACATATACCATTGGAATATAAACATGACCATTGGAATAGTAATCTTACTGTTAGGAATAATAATATGACTATTAGAATATTAACCTCAACTATGAAAGTATAAAATGTACTTTTGGTATCTTATAAATGAAAAAATGATATATTTATATCATGATATATGTAAATAAAATATTTTAAAATTGTTAAATTATGTGTTGGTATTTTTATAAGATTTAAATGTTTATTTATAATTTTATAATTAAAATAAGGATTTAAAAGAAAATTTATTTTCATAAAATAGTTTTATAAATTAATATTAGGTTTTATTATTATTAGATAATAATTTTATCTGACCTTAATTAATTTTTCAAAGGGTCATAAAATCAATTATAATATTAAAATTAATATTTTTATAATTAATGATGATTTTATTTAAAATTTTAATTTATCATATTTATAAAATTATTTTCATAAAATGTTTTCCATTTTTTAATTATAAATATAAAAAAAAGGTTAGGGTGAATTTTGTGTACTTTTCTAGAATAATTGAATTTTTGGTGAACAGAGAAATACAGTAATATACGATATTTAATATTATAAGAAAAATACATGTATTCTCGAGTCATGGATGATGTAAGAACCCATTATACCGAACCTTACATCACTATTTAATATATTTAGTCATTTTAATCAAAATTATTGATATTCGTGAGCAAAAAAATTATAAACTAATGAATATAATAATAAAACACACTCTTCTCCTCCCACTATAAATTTCATCCCATCACCACCCCTTATCCTCACACCTTATAAACCTTATAGCCTGTCAATATTCCTACCAATTCCTTTCCCAAGCCTCTTACCGATTTCGAAGATATACTAGTAAAAAAATACCAATTCTAGGTAGCCTAAGGGGTCCTTCAAGGTGGTGATATTCAAGAGGTTACTTTTCTCCAAACCATCTCTTTTAATTTAATTTATTCTTAGACTTTCTCCTAAACTTATTGATCCATTAAATCATAAAAACTATAGTATCATTTATATACTATAATTATATATTTGTAATAGGCTATCTTTGGTCCACCTCTTTTATCATCTCCTCTTATTCAAAGAAATGAAACTATTGTTGAAATTATGGCGGTTAATCATCTTTGTGGATTATGAATTTTTGTTTTCCATTACCGCCTTCAAGGATGGACATAAAATAATTATAATGGGTATTTTTTTTATATGTACCAGAACATGTTTCATGTTCTGGTACATATATATAAACATAATATTTAATAAAATTAAACTAGTTCATGATGTTCAAAAAACCCGCCAAAAATAAATCAAACAATTATCATTAACGTTTTATCAAAGGAATCATCCTTATACCAGAAAAAAATAATATATAGGACCATTTAATCTTTTGGAAGTTAGTTAATACTATATAATTTAAATTTTTTTTATAATTATTCCCATTTGATATGAACTCCCATTATTTTACACAAGATAACCGACCTTGAAACCATGAAATAAATGCCCCCAGAATGATGAATTTGAACTCTATAACTCATTGAATTGGCTATAAACGAAATTAAAAAAAATTAATAAAACTAATACATATATTATAGGTTTTAAATTAAGTAATTATTTACTATAATTGGATTATCCATGACATTACATGAATGTTCAAAACACATTTATACACAAGGAAAGTGATCTTTTCAAACATCCATATTTCCTTCAAGTTACATCATCTCTCAATCTTTCTCAATTTATCACTTCATTATTATTATAGAAATATTATATAATCTATAAATATTTATATAACTTATATAAATTTTTTATTTAATCCTTATTTTTTTGGGATATACATGTATTAAAGTATCCATCCTTAATTCCTTTTGAAAATATGATTAAAGGAACCATCTCTAATTTATTTTCATATTTTAAAGTTCACTCAACTAAAACTTTAAAAACTTATATGATTTATAAAATAGACACTTATTATTTGGAAAATAATTTTAGTTTACTTATCGTTTTTTGTAAATTGTTACCCTCTTACCCATTTTAAGGACTCTTAACCTCTTCTCTTAAAACTTTTCTTAAACGGCACATTTCCAAGGTTATTTAACCACTATATTTTCATGTTTTCAATTTATTTGGAGACACTTTATAATAATATATTCTTATTTAATGTACAATTATGATTTAAATCTCTTATTTCCTAGAAAACATTGTTATACACTTTTTGGTTATGCCTTATGACATGATTATGACACCCATTTATTTCCATGGGTAACCCTTATATTTATTACTTATGTTTGAATATTTAGGTGTCACACATATGTATAAACATGCTATGATGGGTGAAACTATATAACACTCCAATTCATTGGGTAATTTTTAGTCTCATGAGACACTATATATTGGATTTGGGTGTAAACGTAATCCATTATGGGACTTTATCCAACATGTGATATAGTCTTGGCAGTTTTCCTTGAATAATGTTTATGTCATGTTGTATGTTTATCCCACATTCCAATATTTACATCATCATATTATTCCATGATCTATATTTTATTCTTTCATATGTTTATTTATGATCCCTACCTTTTTTATCATGTCATGCCTTCCAAATCGATTTCCACGCTTTATTCACCTATTTATTCCATTATAGAGATTTTTAGATCATCTCTTTTTTCTATTTATTCCAAAAGTTATCATATGCAGTTATAGGATCTCAAATGGAGTTATGATCTCATTAAGGAGATTAATTTTTTATTTATTTTTAGTTTCATGTTTTATAATCACATACTTATTATTCCATTCATATAAAGATTTATTATTAAGATATTAATTGGGTATTTTGGGGTGGGGTTGCTTAGGCCATATGAAGACATCTAACACATTTTATTCATAACATTAATTATAGTACTCTTAGTTTATATTGTACCTTGAACACGTATGGGAAAGGGATGGGGACCTAACTAAAATCAGAAGGGTTATGGACCCCATGAGTTAGGGAGTGTTTCTAGAGACTAAGGTATACTTACCTTTGGGAGTAAAATTAAATTAGATAGTTTGAATGACACCACTAAGGGATAGTTGGTCCAATTAACATCATAGGGTCAAGTTCTCCAGATGAAGAAGGTGAAGTCATGCCTTCTCGTGAATGCTTTGGAGTCACATGAGAGAACAATGTAATGGGTCTTTTTAATCACATAGCTGATATGTGTTTGGGTGATTTCATGGCCTGGTTTCATGGTCAAGAGGTTGACTCATGATCGTATGACCATCCCACAATCTCATGACCATGAAGTCCTCATTTTATAATGTGACCAGAGGCAATTATTCAAACAAAATTCAGGAAGATTCCATTTATTCTTCTCATATTTTTCCAATTTACCCACCGAGTTTTATTTAGAGAAATGCCTTGATATTTAATGATTCATACAGTCTACAAAAATGTATTCTCACTCTACTATATCTACTTTCATCTCTCTCCTCATTTTTTAGTCCCATAATATGGTTTTATTGGTTTCTCTTCCCCTATATCTATACTACATCATATAGTGGTAAATACACATACCCAGGCTTAATTTAGTGGAAAAATGTTTTTATAAGATGGTGATGTCTTGTACACCTAACATGATTATGTCACATGACATCAGGGATATCTCCCTAGTTAATCATGTGACAAACCAAAATCATTAGAAGGGTCTATTATGGAATTATTTAGTTGGTAACATGATCAGGATGACATGGAGACATTATATGATTTCATAGGATTCACATATAGAATAATGACCATATGAATGTTACGAGACAAGCAACTTTGGATGCCTAAGGCCTTTAGAGTTTGGTGACTGCAGGTATTTGGGACATCACTTGAGAAGGATTGGGTCACGAAATTTCATGTGAACCCTACCACATATAACCTCTTCACTTGTATTTTATTATTAATTCAAATTTTTGGGGATTTATTCGATCCTATATCAGTTGAAGGGTTAAATGATCACTTAACATGATAATATGGCCCTCGAGTGGTTATTATTTCTCTTATTTTCTTTTTTAAAAAAGTTATAACATGTGTTCTTTGGTATTTCCTAACTGTAATTTTTATAATTTTTATTAGTAGGGTATAAAAATCCTACACCATTAGAAGAAATGTATGGTAGAAGAAGCAGTGAATCAGTTCTAAGGAAGCAAATAGCTGTCTAAGTCTCTTGGTCTTCACCTGTTGGTATTATGAGTGATTTTTCCTTTAAATGGACCCTTATTATTCCCAAAAAACATCCTATAAATTTATGGTAAATGAGTAGACCATACCACCCACAAATCATGTTTACAGGGATCTTATAATTCTTTCTTCTTCGTGATCACTTCGTAAGATCCCGTAATGCGATTGTGTCTCTTGGTCAGATCACCTGGTCCCACTATATCCGTGAACATAATCAAACAATATAGAAGCTAAATAATAATTTTTTTATCATTTTGATAATTTTTCACACATATTTGGTTTGTCACATCATTCATAAGGTCACACAAGAATTATGCAATTTGTGTGACCATGTTATGGTTACATGATTTGTGTAACTCTTTTTAGGTTACGTACCGCACTTTATGTTTTCCATGTGATGAAATTTTCTTTGAGACCCCTGTATTTCATAAAAAAATTCTATATTTATATTGAGACTGATCTTACCTTTTCTTTTGACTTATATTTCTTTTAGGAGTAATTCTATAACAAATGTGGATCTCTATAATGACATGGTCACGAGTTGGAGGCCAACCAATGCTTCATCATTTTATCTACTCAATAGAACCTTATGTGTCTAATGGGAACTAATTATATGAAATATCCACTATAAAATTGGTTACCTCTCTATGGGGTTGGCTTCCAAAATGATTCCTAGATTCTAGAACATCATTTAGGGATTGTACCACCTTACTTGATTTTAAGGACCCACAATACATTCAGGGTGAATGTATCATATGTAGGTCATTTCATCTTCGAGGATGAACATTTTGGTAGATATAGGCTTAAGTATATGACAATAGATTTTTAGGGGTTAAAATGAATCTAATATCAAGATCCACATATATACTTTGATAATATGGAAGTCCATATTTAGTTAGAAGCTCATATGGTTAGAAAACAGGGATATTTGATCAGAGAGAATCTTCAGAATGAACTAGGGTAGGCCCTTCTAGGTGAAAATCACCACCACATAATTAACTATTGACCTAAATAATATAGGTTTCTATGAATTTATCTAGGTTTCTCATACCCTCACCTATTTCAATAAATGGAAGATTATAGATTTAGTCAGCCGATGGGGCTCTAACATCAACACACTTTATTTAATGAATGGTCAGGTTGAAATCCATCTATAGTATGTGAAGAAAATATATAGTTCTCTAATTCTGGGAGGCATTTAAAATGAATTTTTCTTCCCTACTTCACTTGAGATGATTTAGAGTGAACTCCTTCTATTAAAAAGGAGCTGATCATCCTCCCTAAGAAGGCCCCTGGGAAGGCCCCATATTTAGGGGTGGACATCCCACACAACAAATAGGGGGATATTTTCCTCAAGATAACTATAATAAAACATTGAATTAGAAACCCAATACCTTCCCATCATGATATTCTTAGGGTCAGAGGGTTTTTATTGGAAAATAGTTGAAAATGGATTATTCAATTCCTATGGATGGAAGGCTAATTCCAAGGCTAATTAACACATATAATTGGCTAGGTTTATAAAAATATACCCGAGTAAGTAATTTCTACCATTCTGAGAGAGGTATGGAGTTAAAGTATCAAAATTAATTATGGTGATGAAAATGGTAGCGGTAATAAATATTAGTTTGGCCATTCTCATTCTGGCTAAACTATATCACCAATTACACCACATCTATAGGGGAAGGGCCCTATACAATATCATTATCCCTTTATAAGTGTTAAATAGTTGAATGGGGGACTATATGGGTGCTTATGTGTTATTTATTACTGAAAAAACCCATTAACCTGGATTAGGATATTTTTAAAATGTATCAATGTAGTCTGGCCCACCATATTGAAGAACTAAAAAATAAGTAGCATCCTAAAACTGGCATAATTTTTACATCTTTATACTAGATGGGATTCCCACCTGTACCATCACTAATAATGGTAAGTTTGAACATAAGTATTGTAATTATCTGATATTCATTCTTGGGGGAATCCTATCTACTTATATCAATGAAAGTATCCTTTATGAGTGGTATTCACCCTTTTAATTTGGGTGGCTGTTTTGATGGGTTTAAACGAGATACCCCACCCATCCCCATGTTCTTTATTAAAGGAATTAAATGATGGATAATAAATTATTTTTAATTCTTTAAATGGATAAAAATAATGTCCAGGTGTCCTTACACTAAGATAACCTGAATAATAGTCTCTCTGAATCCTATTTTGGCACTTAGATTCCTTCATACCCAAATGAGAAACTAGATGTATTGGTGACGTAGGCCGCATTTCCACTAATAATTACTGATGGTGGAATTATAGTGGCTTTTATGGATGTTAAAAACCCAAGGTTTAGTAAGAAACCATCACCCATTAGATCAGCAGGTCAATAGATGCCCCAAAAGTAGGCGAAGTTCTTAGAGTCTTGTTCATTATCAAGTATGTTGCCAACAAAAATGGAAACAAAAAATGGAGTTCTTATGAGAAAAAACCCTACTATAGAGGCACCCAATTTTATTATGATATCATTCCAAATTTTTTGAAAATAATGGGATAATTGGAGAAAATATAACTTAACCATTGAGGCCTAGAAGTTCCAATGTCAGATGGGGTTTTAATTGGATGGTTTTAAAAATGATACTACTCCTCGGAAAATTTCCTTTGAACAACAACCTGCATATGTTGAGGCATTCTTCTTGGATCCATGGGAAGTGATTAATTATGTAAAGAGTCAAATATATTATTCACCCAGATTGTAGTGAATAATAATTCATAACATAATACTTGTTACTGAGGGTTGGGGAAGTGAATATGACTCTAGTGAAGGGGTAAAACCATATTTAATCAAAATACTATTATTCTTGGATTTGCATCAAAAGTTGTTGATATTTTTTTCCGTGGTTTATTATAGGAATATAGAGAGATCTAATTACCTCTAACTTCCATATTATATTCTCCTAGGGGTCCAGTGGCTATGATTGACTTAGATGGTGATTAGCAAGCTGATTTTGAGGTCACCCCTAGTCCGATATAATTCATGGGGGAAGTGATTATTGATACTAAAGTGATATCACCCATGCCTCTACCAATTAAACCTATATAACCCTCTACGTTGGTCCTTAAGTCATAAAAACATTCTCACCTCAATTCATGGTGTCTCATGAGACTAAAAATTACCCAATGCATTGGAGTGTTATATAGTTTTACCCATCATATCATGTTCATACATATGTGTGACACCTCAATATTCAAACATAAGTAATAAATATAAGGGTTACCCATGGAAATAAATGGGTTTCATAATCATGTCATAAGGCATAACCAAAAAGTGTGTTACAATGTTTCTAGAAAATAAGAGATTTAAATCATAATTGTACATTAAATAAGAATATATCATTATAAAGTCTGTCCAAATAAATTGAGGGAGCATTAGAACAAAGGTTGATGATAAATAAATGGTTTCTACCATTGATTAAGACTCAGAGGTCCCCAATTCTTCTAATTCAATATCCCACACAGTAGAAGTAGTAGAAGAAAATACCTATACCATATAATTTCCTTGAAAATAAGTGATTACATTCACCTCATTTAGTGAATTTTTCTAGGAGTACATCTTTATTCCTTAACTAGACATGTGTTGAGACTCATATCACTCAAGATTTCTTTAGTAGCTACATTGGTAGGTGAGGGTGGGGTTATTAAGATCATGACTGGGGAGGGACCCGTCTAAGAGCTGATGGATCAATTGGACCACATAAAATACATGCTCATTTCCCTTGGTCTTCTATGGTTCAACTATTATAGTATTCATTCCTGGGCGAGTGAGGTGGGATCCATGAGGGAGAAACATGTATCACTCAAAATGAAAATGTTAGCATCAGAGGAATTATATTCAAATAGGAAACATCAAAATGAGTCCCTATACAAATCTTCCTAATGTGTAATAGAAATATATTTCCACCATGATCTAATTAGTGATATTAAGGCTGCGATTGATAGGTTCCAAGAAGAGATACCCCATATACAACACGTGCTAAAATCCTTAGAGAATACAATCGAATAGAAAAAGGGATCTATTGATGTGGTGGAGAAATCTTGGTTTAATGTTTTTTAGGAAAGAGGCATTGCAACAAGACGCAGAGTCGGCGTCTAAGTTGTTATATCAACTATGTTTACCCATATCTCCCTTCATTAGAAGTTGATAGAGATCAATGAATATTTTGAGAAAATCCTGTAATAGAATTATACTTTCAGAATCAACCTTTTACATGTGGGATAGTGGGGGATAATATAGGCTAAGGAGATTCCCCCACCTTTTATACATATTTATAAATGTATCCTTTTCAGATCATTATGCTATTTTAAAGACTTTTCCCCTCGTGATATCTTGATGGATCAATGTCATATATACCATTAAACACATCAAGATTTTTCATAACACCAAGTGAAACTAAATCCATCTTCAAATGCTTTAGTCATAGTAGAGTTTTCATAAGAATGGATCATAGATGATCATTAGTATAACCACCATCATTTGTATGTTAGCACTAGTCCTTTTGAAAAAAATTGGTTTGAAGGAATGACATGGATCAACGTGTCACAAAGAGAGAGAGTTCTCTATTTGTTCATTGGATAGTGGCCTAGTGAGAATATCTTTACTATTTATGGGACTATATGATGTCCCAACAAGATTTGTGTCTTTTCCTTTGTTTCCCTTACTTTTTTCCTAATATTCTAATAAGTAAGGCATAACAAACAAAGACTTAATTTCTATTAGGCCACTATTTGTGGGTTTTCAACCTAAAAAGTTTCATTTAACTATTTTAAACACAAAATATTTCCTAGATTATTCAAAGTGTTTAAAAAACGAGTATAGATTCAAAAAAAATTAGATCACCCTTTGCAGGTTTGTAGATTAGTGATTATTGAATCTCTTCTCATGGGTAGTTTAAGGTCATCCAATTTGGACTGATATAAATGATTCATTGGGTCAAAAAACATATAACTAAAAATTATAATGTTTTAGGTTATCTAACATGAATAATATGTTTCTATATTTCAAGTTCATATAGAATAATCCTTCTATGTATATTGTTTATGATCATATAGCTTGGACCATATATTACTGAATTTTAGGTTTATATAGATTAGAAATTTATTGAAATATTTCTGGGGGAATATAGTTTGTAACTCTTATTGCGAAGAAAATAATATTTTTTGAATACTAGACTCATATAAAGCGGGAGTAATGCATCAAATATATTGAATGTGGTTAATGAAATAGGACAAACATGATAAAGATGATCCAAAATCACACTGGGGTGATGATTTGCACTAAAATATTTTTAGATCTCATAGGGATTATAGGTCATTATTTACATATAAATGAAACATATGGTTAATAGGCCAAGGGATCGTAGACAATTTCTAGGGGCTTATATGCATTGTCAAGTAGAGTGTCTCTTAAAATCACACATGCTCCTTTCCATGGTCCATGAGAGATTTTATGGGGGATTCAGGCATTTGAGACACATAATGGATCATAGAGGATGAATGTTTAAAAAATATTCAATCACCCTCTATCAATACTTATGTCTGAGAGGATGAGTATTCAAGGAGGGTTTTGAAACCCTGCATCCTTTCTTAAATCATGGTGGTTGGGTATTCAAGAACGATGTTAGCACCCTCCATCCTTACTGAAGTCAGGGAGGAGGAGTTTTTTAGAATGGTTTTAACACACTACATTCTTAAATAATTCATTGATTTTACCTATTAAATAATTTTTTTATAACCCTATATCCTTACTTAAGTCATAAAGGATGAGCATTCAAGAATATTTCTGGAATCCTTCATACTTGTTTCCAAGATTGGTTTAGTAGATAGTGGCATACAATTGAGGATTAAAAATACACTTGGATAGTAGGATTATGTGTTTTGTAAATCATTACTCAAAGATTTTTAATTTATTATGTTGATATGGGTAAAAAATGTTGGTAGCAATCATAGATCACTTTGAGGTTATGAGTTATGCCTCGGTATTCTCAGGGATAACAAAGGAGAGGGGGAATTCTCACAATGAAACCAAAACTCTGATTGATGGGTCAAGGGATCTTATACTGATCCAAACCATGAATGGTCTTGTATTGGGTTACCTAGTATCCAAAAAATCTCTTTTATAATGGACATGAAAGATTTTTTAAGTCTTAAACACTTGATCAATAATGTAGGGAAAGGATAAAAGGATATTCAAAGATGGGTTTGATACCCTGGTGATAATTTATAAAATGAGGGACATGTGAAAGATGATGTGAATTATGGGAAAATTATTGGCATAGAATACCTCAAGACAATGGGTGTTTAGTTTATGGTCATGAATCTCAGACCCATATATCTTTTGGTTCATGGTTATGCTATGTGGACCACAAAGAGGTGCACGAATGGGGTACCTTATCACTAATTTGATAATGGATATGGTATATATTGATGTAAAATTGAGGATTGAAAATCTAATTGAATAGTTTGATCATAGTAATTTCAAATCCTGATCTTGGAGAATCTAAGTTAATGAAAAGTGGTTTAACGTCTCGTCCTGGGAGCTTCTAAGCTCATTCTCTGAGTCGGTGCATCACATGACATTAAGAACGCCTCCCTGTACACTAGAGGCTATCAACTAGTAGTGAGGTTCTAATGTGGTATGTGGAGAGACTATACAATCTTTACCATAGTAATAAAATAATATAAAATAAGATAAATAATATCCAAGTAATAAATATCAACAACCATGCATTATAAAATAGATTTTCTAAATGGTTAAATTCCTACAACCATATAAATTAATATTCTATATCATAGTAGTTCCAAAAGAAAACCAAAATAAGAAAATAAATAAAAATACCAAAAAATGGATCCTTATATCATGTATGGTTACCTCATCCAAAATCCATTCCATATACCATATCAACCAACAACATAGGAACTTTTCCCCTATCCTAACCAGTAATTATGATGTCTTCTTGGGTACCCAATGGGTGACAGAGTAGGGTGTGAGTAAAACTGAGTGGGCCACCCAAAAAGGTTTCTAAAATAATATATATTCTAAAAATTGTGTATATATAAATATAGTAATAAATATATAAGAATAAGATAAATAAGGTTTCATTAATTAACAATATTTAAATTAACCTCATTTATTATTAGTTCTAGGTATTACCCATACCCATCAAAACTGTTTTGGTCAATATTGGTCATCTAAATCATGTGTCATAGGGGTCATAGGTTGATATACAAGGATAATGAGTCCAAGTATCCAACCAGGATTTAGAACACCATGTAAAACCATCCCAATAATGATATAAAATTCCATTTCAATATCCATGGAGTCTGTAGAATTAGGCGATGTTCTAAAACTACAATGCATACGGGCATCTCATGCATCAGTCTGACTCATAGAAGGGAGATGAGAATCGGTCCAACTTACCAAACACCATTACTCACATCTTTTAAGGTCACCATTAGTGGATTTTTATCAAATGAATACATCATTGGTGAACATTTTCATTTATCACAGTTCTATGTTTCATTACATTCAACATGTTCTCAATTCTCCTAATAAGACCATTTCAATATTTAAACACATTAAAAACATTTTTGGCCCCAATAAGGACATTTTACCACATTGACATGTCTCTTTAAACATTTATCATGCATACCCATTCACAATTCATAACTCATTTTAATAATACATGTTAATCCAAAAAACCACCTATTCCATGTTAATTTGATAAACACTATTCCAATTGGTTTAATATCATAAACTATTTAACTAATCATTTAAGAACACAATTGCGATTTTCAATGGAGTGGAAAACCACATGGGTGTCTATAGTACCAATCTAATCATCCTAAATCGATCCAACGGGGATAGTGAGGGGTCCAAAACCGCATTTAAACACCAAATTTATCATTTTAGATAAAGAAATCATATGCACAACATAAATACACAAAATTACAACCATATACACAAGGATAAACATCCTGAATATGGGATATAACTTTTAGGACACCTACATATTGTTTTTAGGAAAACTCTTTCTTACACACAACCCTTGATTCAATCCCCAACAACTTTCAATTCCCAATCTATGAATTCCATGGAAAATAAGGGTCCAGATATTTGGAATAAGAGAAAACATTCCACCATATTTCTCTAAAAGAAGAAGACAGTGGAAGGGTAGAATCACCCAAAGCTTCAATTAACAACCAAATATGGTTAAAATGAACAAATATTAGAGAATAACCCTTGGGAATCTTGGGAGGAAATGGTTTACACCCTAGGATTCTAGAGGAGGAAATGGGGAATCATTGGGGTGAAAATTCTTAACACCTGAGGGGAGAAATGTTAAAATCTTTCAATTTTAAAAAGGAACACAGTTTTGATGAACGATTGGATAAAATGTTCACCAACATTGCAGCTCAATATTTCCAAGAGGGGGGCTTGGTCGTGAAGTTTAGATAGGCCACCCAAATTTTTTGAAAAACTCTGTAGTGGCTATGTGCTTGCCTCTTTATTAGGGGTTTAGGCTTTATCTTCTCTTGGTCCATGGAACACAATTTTTAATAACCATGAACAAACCATGGTTCCAGTATAAAATAGAATATTTTATTCCTTTTTTATGTCCTAAACCTCATAAATAGCCACCATACCCCTAATACACATGGGAGTAGTTTCCTTAATCAATTTAAAGGGAGTTAAACCAAAACGTACCTTATCAAATTATGGGATATTACAACCTCCCCAAATTATAATAGATCATCCTTGAGATATAATCCCAAGATTCAATAATCCTAAAATGTAAAAAGATTATGCCAATTATCCCATATATCATCTTAACTCTCTCAAGTCTCCTCCTAGACTCGGCCGTGCTTTAAGCACACTCGTTCCAACTACACAATTTTACCCTGTGAAACATTATCACTACAATCCATTACACTAATTACATTCTCCTAAAAGGATGCATTGACATCCTGGTCATCATCTTCTACATAAAACATTTGAGAAGGGTTGGGGTTATTCTTCTGAAGATATGAATAATGAAAAAAAATCATTCACACCCCCATACTTCTATGGAAGTTCCAATTTGTATGACACTGGTCAGATATTGTCTACAATATCAAATGGCCCCACATATCTAGGTGACAACCAACCCGGATTTTGAATCCAATGGTGTCCAAATATCTGAAACACCTTAAGGGACACATGGTCACCCAATGTGAACTCAAGAGGTCAAAAATGATGTTCATCATATAACTCTTGTCTACTCTGGGATGTAGCCATATGCTTCTTGATTAGCTATACAAGCTCTAATTTCATCTTAATGGGACTCTATCCCAACAAATTTGATTCCTCTACTTCCATCCAACACAAAGTAGATCTACATGGACTATCAAAGAGTTCCTCATTTGGTTCCATCTAAATTGTTTCTTGATAATCGCTATTTTATCTGGACATAATGAGTGCTAAGTGTTCCTCCCAATATCCACCAAATTATAGGAAACATGCCCTCAAAATGTGCAATAATACCTAGATAGTATGTTAGAATTACCCATATGTCTATGCGTGAAAATTTATACTCAAAATCACTGAGTACCAAAAACCTTCTACAACACTTTCCAAAAGTGGAATGTAAATAAAGGGCCTCGATATGAAACTATAGTCAGTGGCACCCCATGAAAAAATACTATATCTCAAACATAATAGTCACCCAAATTCTCAGTGATGAATAGATCCCATAACTATAAGAAGTGTATGAACTTTTTAGACCAATCCACCACTTCCCAAATCACTTTTTTCTTCTTAGTCATCCTCATAAGTCTGACCATAAAATCCATGATAATAATAGGGAACTTCCATTTTGAAGTGGGAAAAGGTTGTAAAATTCTAGCAGGTCACCGATGCTCAGGATTCACCTACTGACAAGTGCATCATTATGTCATGAAACCCACAATTTTCTTTTCATTCCCCAAAACAAATACTTTTTATGAAGACCATGATACATTTTGGTAAAAATAGGCTGCACTTACCACTTGGAGGAAAGATGCTCACACGTAAGATCTTCCCACATAAAAGTAGGAGCAAAAAAATGACAAAAAACTTGAGTAATATCATCCTTATCAATATTTCAGTTAGAATATAGACCCCCATCAATAATTTCACACTAGGATAGAAATTATGAATCCTCATTCTTCCTCCTCTTAAAAAGGTTCAGAAGAGAGGGACCAATGGAAAAGGACATGATTTTAATCAAATAATATTCCTCTTAGTCACCTATACTCATATAAAAAATAAGGTAATCATATTTGAATTAGAACTAGACTCTGGAACAACATAATTTTGTGTCTTCTAACTCAACACATATGCAACATGTTTTCCATTTCCTGATGTATAAGATAGATCAAAGTTAAATACTACATGTACTAAACCCATATACACTGCTAAATATTCAAATAACATCGGGAAAATATGTACTTAAGTACCTTATGGCTATTATAACCATTAAAATTCTCACTTAGAAGATAAATCTTCCCACATTTCAGGGCCTAAACCAATTTGGAAAACTCGAGGTTGTGTGTTGGAAAATTCCACTCCTTTGGCCAAAAAAATCATGATCCGTACACTGTGAATCGATATCCCTACATCAACACTGCCCATAGTTCAATACTAGATGCCTAAAAAATAGTATACTACTTCCCTAGATCAGATATGATCAGAGTTTCTGTTGTGGTCAACTACTTTTTCAACTCAATAAAAGCATTATCACATGATTCAGACCACAAAAACCATATTCCCTTCTTGTTCAATACCAATAGAATCAGTTCAATATGAAAAAAGTCTTTGACTAACCTTTGGTAATAACCTAGAAGACTAATAAATTTTTATATATTAAGAACATCCCTATCCTACTCCCATTGTACCCATGATTTTACCATCTTTGGGTCCACTAACAATCCTTCCTCCAAGATGATATTCCCCAATAAATGTACTTTTTCGACCTAGAAATGAATGTTTGATATCTTGGTGTAAATACAATGCTCTCCCTTTCTAATAAAGATGATTCCATGATGTTTGGCATGATCATAATGACTCTAAGAGTACACTAATATTTCATTAACAAAGAACACTAAACTAAAATCCAGGTACGGTTGAAATATCTAATTTATTGAGGCCATATACATAGTAATAGAATTTTCCAACCTGAATGACATTATGAAGAACTCATACAGTCCATACCATCTTATAAAAGTTTATCATGGCTATCATATGGTCCCATCGTCAGCTAATGATACCATGATCTCAAATAAATTATAGATAATATACAAGCACCCTTCAGTTTGTAAAAAATATCTTCAATCTATGCTAGGGGGTATCAATTATTAACCATCATCTGATTCTACTAAGGATAATAAATATATAATCTTACAGTTCCATATACTTTGTTAGAAAATTAAACACATGAGACCAAATGAAACATAATTGAATGGGTGAATTACTTATTCTCTAATTTCTCTAGTTATTTTTATTCTCTTAAATCTCTACTAGTTCCAATCTATATGTTGGAATGGTAACTGGATCTACTCCAGGAACTAGATCAATCATGAACTCAACCTTTGTCTTTAGTGGAAACCCTAAAAAGTGATCGAGAAACATATTCTAAAATTTTTCCACTATAAGAGGGAATACAACATGCTCCACTCCTCCATAATCATGCATAAGAATTTACACCTAGACCATAAGTTCACCCAATTTCAGATGGATTTTCCATAGACAACCTACCTAGATATTCTATTCCCTTTAGTGAACATAATCGTCACCCTCAGGAAACATAGAACTCACTCTCATATGGTAGAAATCAATGTGGGTTGGGTATATAACCAACCAGTCCAGTTCTAGCATCAAGTCAAATCCTTTCATCTCAAAAATGTACAACTAGTAACAGAAACGCTTCCCACCAACCTCAAATGAACACTCCTTACATTGAAAAATACCCTCCGATCACACCCCCAATGACATGTCGATTGACATAACCCCAAATATATTATCCACTACCAGACCCAAACCACTAAAAAACTGGATAATATAAAATATTATGAGGCTCCTATATCAAATAATTAGTATAATGAATAGAATATACAATAATCTCCCCTCATAAAATCGATAGTCCAACCTCACCACTGATGGGTGAAGACTGGACTGCATGCTACTGGTCTATCCCAATACCTTGTTCTTCTATCAGAGTCCCCTTGGTTGCACTACCCTACTTATATCGATGGTCTTTTCTTTATGTATCATTTCCCCCACACTAACTAGTATAGATGGTAGAAATCCAACTCTCCCACTAATATTGGGTAGAAGACACCTATCTAGTGCTCTGTATCAGTCTAGGTCCCCCATCATTTACCATCTATGGTGGGTTTGTACAGTACCTCTAGACATGACCCATCCTACTGAAATCTTGTAATTTCATTATGGTTATGGAAACTTACCACATATATGTCCTAGTCTTATATTTTGATAGAAAAAAAGTCAATTTCTTCTTGTGAGATGTATCCCCTCCCTTGGATACTTTGTTCGCCACTTCCCTGGTGAAAGTTTTCATAATGTCACTTAATTATTTTTCAATACATTCCAATAAATTTGACAACTTTAAAAATATATCCTCCACTATATTAATCTTTTAATTTACCATAATAAATGAGAGTTTTATCCACTACCTCATAAACCCTCTTCAAATGAAACATGTTTTCTATGGACTTGATCTTACATATTTTTCCATCTTGAAAACATCTATACATATTTTCCTCAACACTTATCAACATCATAGAAAAAAACTACAAGCCAATGAAGTATCTAAAATAATCCACGACTGACATATTTCCTTGATTCAAGCAAATAAAATCTTCAAATTTCATTTTTTCCTTAGGGTCTTGGGGTAAAAGTGATCCAACAACATATCTTGGAAATTATTCCAAGTACTAATTTCCAAATTCTCATACCATGCCTAAATAGCCAACAAGTGCATCGATAGTCCTCGTAATATGTAATCTTTCAACATCACTCTCTTTTGGGAAAAAGTTACTAAGTGATCCAAAATTTACTTGATAGATTCAATATAGAACTCAACATCTTCAGGTCCACCCTCTCTAGTAAACATCATAGGGCACTGTAGTTGAGACTCTCTTGTTAGATCAAACATACTCAGTTCAACCCACACTAGGTATCTCTTCATAAACTACATAAATCAAGAAAATATTTTTATGGAATAGTTCTTGCCCTATTACCCAGAACTAGTTGAGGTTCTAATCCCACTACTTGTGGAGATTTATCCATTATGTCCTCCTATCTCCTAATTAGTAAACATAATCATGGGGGGATCTCTCTATAATTCAAAACACACATCTCAGAACACATAACAAATGTTTTCCATAGTTTTTAAAAAATAGGGATCACTACTAAAGAATAAAAAACTACTCCACATAAACTATCTAAATGGATATAATCCCATATCCATCACTACCATCAACTATACCTATCGTGGTCCATGGATAAGTCTAGGTAAACCATACTTACACTATCACAAACCATTCATTAGATGACATTTTAAAATTTTGAATTTCAAGAAAACATAAATATTTCTCATTTATAAAACATTTTAAAAATATAAACTTAGAAATTAATAGTTAAAACTAGTTACAACTATTTATTATTCACTATTTACTTAAAACTATATGAAATCCAAAAAATAATTTTCCTTTCCTAGAATACCCCATGATAAACTTTTTCATGACTGCCTAATATGATGCATTCCATATAAATATCGAGTGCCTAAAATGATTCATGTATATATAAATATATTTCCATTTAAGGAAATTAATAAAACCTCATAATTTAATAACATTACATAATAACTATATCATCCAAGGAGAAATAACATCCAACTATAACAAAAAACATTGAGTACAATATTCCTACTTGGGGAACTTGGGTTTTACCCATCACATGGGTTATCTACTACCATGTTTGAGATTATTTCCATGGTCTAAAACATCATAACCTCTAGTACAACTTTCGAAAATAGTAATGATATAGAAAATAAAATGCTTTAATGACAATCTGTAACATCCTGACCTATGATCCACAAAGCTACTGCCCCGAGCTAGTGCACCACATGACCTCAAGTGAACCTTATCATATTATAGTGGCTACCATATTATAGTTAGGGTTAAATGAGGTATGGGAAGAGACTATAAAATATTTAACATAATAATAAAATAGTGTTTAACAAGATAAATAATAACCAATTAATAGTGATCAACGACTATGGAACATAAAATTGATTACCCAAAATGTGTGAATTCCCACAACCATAGAAAATAAAATTGCATTTTATAGTAGTACCAAAAGAAAAATAAAATAATACACTAAATAAAATAAAAAATAGGTCCTAAAATCATGTCTAGTTCCCTCATCCATGCTCTATTCCATATCTCATATCATCTACCTAACATTGGAAATTTTCCCCTATCTTAACCTGCAACCATGAAGTCTTCTCCGATGCCCAATGGTGGCCCAAGAAGGGTATGATTACAACCTAGTATCCCACCACCAGTGGTCCCTATAATAATATATTGTCTAATAGTAGTGTATTGATAATTATAGTAAACAATTGACAAGAATAGATAAAACAAGTTTCATTATTTAACAATTTTTAAATTAGCCACATTTATTAGTAGTTCCAAGTGATACCCGTACCCATCAAACGCACTTCAGACCATGCTGGTCATTTGAACATTGTTTCGTAGGGGTAACAAGTTGATGTAAAAGGAGAATCCATCTATGTATCAAATCAGGATTCTGAATTCCATGTATGAACATCCCAACCGAGATATATAACACTATGTCTATACCCTTAGAGTCAGGAGAATCAGTATATCTTCTAAAACTATGATGCATCAGAGCACCTAGAGAATCTTCCTAGCACCCCCATGGGATAAGAGTACCAATCCAACCTCCCAAATAGCCATTAGTAAAATTTATAAAGGTTATCATGTGTAAATGTTTTATCAAACACAGATATCATATGTGCACCTTCTAATTTGTTACATTTCTAGGGATCAATATATTCAACATGTTCTCAATTCTAATAGCAATCTCATTTCACCTCTCAAACACATTACAAACATTATTTAACCATTTTATGCTGTTTAACCACATGTAAATTCCTATTTAACCATTTATCACACATACACATTTAAAATCTACAACTCATTTGAATTATCCAGGATAATCCAAACACCCCTTTCTTCCATGTTAACATGCTAAACATAGTTATGTTTTTTTATTCTAAAAAACCCTTAAATTCATCATTTATCAACTGAATTCCATTTTCCAAGGTAGTGACACACCCCACAGTTGTGTATAGGCCTGATATAATCATCCTCAATAGGTTCAATTGGTATTAGGAGGGATAAAAACATCATTTGGACACATAATTTATCATTTTATACCAAGGAATGAAATGCATAGCACAAAAACACAAAATAGACACCACATAAAGTTGAATAAACATTAAGACTCTAGGATATAACTTTTAGACCACCTTCCTCATGTTCTTTGGAAACCAATCACTTATATAGGACCCTTGATTTAATCTTAAAAAAACCCCAATGCCCAATATAATAATTCCCTGGAAAATAAGGGTTTAAAGATTCATAAGAAGATAAAACATTCCACCATGAATCAATTAGAAAATATAAGAAAAACAAGTGGAAAACCCACAGGAATCTTCAATTCATAACTAATGATTATTTAAATGAACCAGGATCAAATCATAATTACCCATGGGTTGCTTGGGAGAAAAGGGTTTTCAACCAAGTCTGTTGGAGGATGGGATGGGGAAGAATCCATGTAAGAATTATTAAAGCCTAAAAGGGGTAAAATTTTTAAATACAATGATTTTAATAAGTCATATGGTTTGATCGCATGGTTGTAAAAACTGTACAAAAACTATCTGGAACCCTCAACCTAAGTGGGGAGTCAGGCCATATATTTTTATTGGAACCATGTAATGGTCATGTGCCTACCTCTATCAAAGGGGTCTAGGAATCATAGTATCTTGGTCTATGGGGCATGGTTAGTACTAACCATGAACCAACTATGATTCCTACATAGAATGACCTCTTTGAACCATTTTTCATTTCACAATACCCTTGAACACCCCCCACGACATGTTATACTTAGATGAAGTATTTTATTAAAAAATATTAAAGGGAAGTAAAAAAAATTAAAATGAAAATGTACATTGTCAAAAACTGGGATCTTACAATTGTTGACTAGTGGGACTAGGTCAACCATTATTAATGGAGGAATGTAGTGTCTCACATAGTCTGGAAAATAACTCATAGGTTTAAGGGGTACCTTTCCTCCAAGAAAAAAACCCCTAGTTCAGAAGCTCTGTTGCATTGTGACATTCTATAGAAAATCATAGACAATTCCTTTTAGATTAGTTAGTCTATTTTATTAATTTTATATAGGGGAGAACCAACAAGAATAAATAAAGGTTATGATATTCTAGGATAAGTGAATCAACTCAAGTTTTTGTTGAATATTAATATAGACATTAGAAACATAATGTTGGTTTATGGAAAATGTAATATTAAATAAGGTTTCGAGAACCCTAAAAATTACACTCGCATGTATTGAATACATTTTCAGGACAAAGGGGTATGATAAATAATTACTCTAACTTTTTTCTATATGAAAAGGGTATAGAGATCATGGAATAAATTTTTTTGTGTCATATGATAGAACATAATATATGTTTTCCTTTATTAATTATTCACTAACATTTTTTTAAAAAAATTTGAAGATAAAGAGATTACCAAGTGGAGGCTTGAATTTTTCTTAGACCATCCGTCATTGTTTTCCAGTCCAAAAAGTTTGATGTCTCTTTCAATAATAGTTTAAGGAGTTTCGATTTGGATCCATAATGACTAATGTTTAAGGTCATACAAATTTAACAAAAGTGCACACAATTTATGCACATGATGCATGGACCAGGTATTAGGAGAGTACTAAACAATATCCCATTTAGGCTTCCCAAGGTCAATTGTACTCAAACAACATTTTGAATGAGGGATTAAGGTTATTAAAATCATGGATCATGGTTTTCGGGTCATGGGTAATGATATAGGGAGAAAATATTAAGGATTAAAAAAAACAACACAAAGCTAATAGACTATGTTGTCATGTTTTTAGGGTTCATAAGGATCAAAGGATATTTTCACATGGAAAATATAACTCGGGTGATGGGTCATATGAACTTATGAAAGATCCAATACGGGCTTACACATGTATTCAAATAGAGGGATCTTGATCCTTTCCAAGGTCTGTGGAACGATTAAATAAACTTGAGACACTCAATACCTACAGTGATATTTGTGGATTGAGGTGCTAATGATGATGGTAGAATCACCTCAAAACTTGATTGACCATGGTTGGGTTCTTGTCTTCCATTGATAAGGAGTGATGAAGGATAGGGGTATGTGTTGTTTACCATTATGAGAAAATGACACAAATACCATGAAATTTAATTTGGTGCAATGGGGACTTAGGTGTTCTATATTTTTGGGTTATGCGATGAGGACCTCATGCAATATAGTTTAAAATAATTTAGCTAGGATGATGTTCATAAAATTTAACATAGTGTGTTCTGGACGTTGTGATCCAATGTGAGAATTATGAAAATTTTCATTATAGACACCTTTCATTAGTCATGGGACATTCAAATACGTGATACATTTCCATCCTTGGATAATCTTATGGGTATATGACTATATATTGGGGCTACATTCTATACTTGACTCATATTCAAGTAAACCTTTTATAGATGTTTCTCACATGTCAGAAAATGATTTTGTTTGACTCAACTATTATTAAATAGTTTTTGGTATTTCACTTTGGACTATTTTTTTATCTTTAACCATGATTATCATGACTACATAACACATGTCAACTAAATCCTCTAATCTTGCATGAGTCATTCTCGGTGTGATAAATGATAGATGTATGGAGAATAACCCATACTATGATGGAAAGTGGTGCCTAGAAAAGATAACAAATTATATTGGTGATGAGAATGGATGAGGCCCATTGGGAATGATAAGTGACTTTCCTGTTAATTAAACGAGTTAGGGGAATTTGAAAATTTTATGTTGGAATTCCCTTGGGTTTTACTATGCATCTCATGAGGGTAGGAATCAAGCCACATACACCCCTTTTGAATAAATTCCTCTATAGAGATCTTCCTCATACCCAAAGTGTGTGTGTGGTGGATGGGGGGGGGTGTAATTCCCGGAGAATTTATAATATATATTTCAAATAAGTTCAATGTCTTTTATAGCTTGTGATTCATGCAAAATTAGGTTTTGATGAAACAAGATAAACTATTAAAATATTATTATTTAAACATGCCTATTATAACCTTACCTGTAAAGACCCAAAAAATAATGGAATTTTTTTTCTTAATTTTATTGGGAATATTAAAAGAACTCGGTTTCTGACGGAACCTGATTCAGAGGCCCAGTGTGCCCGAAATCATTTTCCGAAGTTTAGCTCGGGTACGTTCAGTGAACGAACGAGATGGTTTTTCTAACTTTTGAACCGATTCTCGGAATCGAATTCCGAGATCACCAATGGAATCGCAGCGCCAATAATCGCTTAGAAACACCTTTTCCGGAGTTTCGTTTTCTCGGGTGTGGTTTTTAATTTTTGGGGTTAAATTAAGAAATAAAATAAAGGTGGTGCGAAATTTTTTTTTTATTTTACTTAAATCGGATTAACCTAATTTAAGCGGATAAGGTGGGACCCACAATATCCTACCCACCTGGTAGGATATTTGTGAGGTGTGGCCTGCACGAGCCCCACCATTTCTTTCCTTCTAAGTAACACATCTGTGCCCCCCTTTTAATGAGGTCAATCCGTGCGTTTATTCTAGTTAAGAAACACCTCATTTATTTGGGCTGTTAAATCATTACAATTAATTCATTGAATTAATTGTTCTTTTCATTTCTTTTGAATTTCAAGCGTGGAATGTGCGTTAAAAATATAAGAGAACTGTTATTTTATTTCTATTGGAAATTGTTGTGTGGAGAGGATTTGGGAGAAAAGCCTTGTTCTTCGACAAAGAACGCGAAAAACGCGAAGAACGCACCGACCCCCGACAAAGAATGCCAAATCCTCAGAGATCGACTACGCGACGCCGTGTACCGTGACGCCAGCAACGCTTCTCCGCGACACAGTGATCCTCCCTCCGGGACACCTTCTTCTGTGATAGTTGTTTCTGCGATGAATCCTCGCTCATCAAATTTGACGAGGTAGGGGTTTTATGCGTTTCTATTTCGTGATTACTTCCGTCGTTTTCTTCCTTTCAAATTGAACTGCATGTTATCGCAATAACGGGAGGAGGTCAGACCACACGAACATGGCCGACACTTCTCCCCTTTTGGTTGTTGATATTGATGTGGCACAAGCAAGGCAACGCGGTGCCGAAGCACCACGTAGAGATTGTTAAAGGGAGAGCAGAGAAGCGCGGCGCCGTCGCACCACGCTGTTGGAAACAAACTAATCTGTGGCGTCGTCGCCCTGCACCTTAGAAGACGAACCATAGACGCGACGCCATCGTACTGCGCCAGAGGACCACTAAAGCACCACGGCCGGAGCGGGGCCGCGGAGGAGGGGCACGGCGCCATCGCGCCGCGCCGGACGAACATAGGCCACAGCCGGTTCCGGGCCGCGGTGGAGTAGGGGAACCGGTGGCTGGTACCGGGCCGCCGGCGTCGGAGCAAGGGGACCGACCCTTGACAGTCTCGTGGCGGTAGTAGCCGGCCGGCCGGTGTGGGCCGACCAGTCAGAGGAAAGCACCGGGGGTCGTAACCCCCGGCTGGCCAGCATGAGCGCCCCCCCCCCCCCCCCCCCGCATGGGGGCCACGGTTTCTCCACAAGGGGCAGCGCACACCCCCGTCCACTTCGCTCGGCCGTAACGGCCGAGCCGGCCGCCTGGCCACCCGGCCAGCGCAAGCGAGCCCAGCGCACAGGGCCATGCCCAGGTCGGGCCAGGCCGCGTCGACCGGGCCGAGCCACGCCCAAGTGGGCCAGACCCGGACCCAGTTCGGCTCGACCCGGTTCGGGCCGACCCTTGGGGTATCTGGCCGGGTCGGACCTGGTCCGAACCTTCCGGTCCATTGCCCACAACTTGAGCTGCGGACCTCCAATCGACACACCGTCAGTTGCGTAGCGATCCTTGGATCGAGATGGTCGTTTCAGTATATTACACTGAGGGTTTCGGTGTATTTCTGTTTTGGACGGGTTGGTTCGTACACGAAACCAACAGGGCCCTCAGAGTGAAAACACTCATAACTTGAGCTCCAGATGTCCGATTGACGTGTCGTCAACTTTGACGGATTCCTCTAAGTGAGACGGACCTTTTGGATTACTCCGCTCAAGTTTTGGAAGCAGGTGGAGTACGGTCGGGTTGGTTTTGACTTAAAAACCAACCGGGCCCCTAGGATGAAATAGCCAATAACTCTCAGACCGGGCATCTGATTGACGCGCCGTCTATGACGTTGAGTTCCTATTGATGATACAGAACTTTTGAATACATCAACTCCGGACTATGTGTCAGTTGATGTATCAGCCCCTCGGATCGTGGAGCGGACCCTCCCGAACGAGCTTGCTGTGTGCGGGAACCCTAGAGCCGGCTGCGACTGCGAAGACGACAACAGCAACTGCATAGAGATCCTTAGTGGATTTGAAGACGACGACTACAGCACTCAGCGATCCTACGTGGATCAGTACTACCGATCCTGTGTGGGTCAGATCCTGTGTAGGTCAGCGCTCAATGGTCCTGTGTGGGTCAGCGCCTACAGATCATGTGTGGGTATGATCCTGTGTGGGTCATTGCGAGGGTTAGTTACCTATCGATCCTGTGTGGGTCAGATCCTGTGTGGGTCATTGCGGGGGTTAGTACCTATCGATCCTTTTTGGGTCATTGCAGGGGTTAGTACATATCGATCCTGTGTGGTTCCGATGACTTAGATGAATCAGTGGCAATATATGATCATCTCTATCGTCATACGAAGAAGTATGCCTGTGTGAGCTGAATCTTGACTTGCTTTCCAATGTGGATTGTGTTGTGTTATCATGTGTGGAGGTGATCGAACTTGGGATCGGATGTTGGAACCGAACAAGAATTGATGACTTAGGTATATGTATTGGCATATACCTAAGCAGTGTCGGATGTTACTTTGTGATTGTATCTTTCCTTTGTGGATTAACCTTTGTGGATTCTGTGAGACCTTCGGGGGTCTCGGGGTCCCTACTGAGTAGCTTATACTCACCCCTGCACGGGCTATGACCGCACTACATTGTGTTGGTTACAGGCGACGGACAGCGCTGATCACGGTTGAGGCTTGCGGAGCAGGTCTGTACCCGGAGGTGGACCACTGGGCGGGACGTACTCAGAGTAGACGACTGGACCCGAGGATCTGTGGAGGTTAGATGTACTCACCCTTCAGGTGGGACTTCTAGTTGAAAGCTCGAGGCTGCAGCTTTACCTTGAGTTGTTGTTTTCCCTTTTCAGTTGTACATTACTTTCAGTTTGGGTTTGTATACTAGCCCACTTATTTTTCTGCACTTGCTGTTGTTCCTAGTTTTTACTTAGTGTTTACTTCTTCTTGCTTGCTCTGTGGTGTTTGTTTAATTTACAAAGGCAATGCCTTCCCTTTTTACCAGGAATTACGCCTTGGTGCTAGTCGCCAGCCCCTCGCCTATGGAAGGCGGGCTTGAGGTAGTCATGGAAAGGGCCCCGAAGGACGGGTCGTGACAAATTGGTATCAGAGGAGTTCTGTTCTACCGCAGAACTCAAGACTCTGATCTCTTTCTATGTGAAGCAATAGTGTTAAGAGTATTGAGTGTGGTTATCAGTCCAGGGAGTCCAGTGTTGGTGCGGCGTCCGACGTATCCATACACCAGGACCCTGACTTCTGATTTCTGACTTAATACACGAAAACATTGATTGCATGTGTGTTTCAAGTTTTCTTTGTGATTACTTTGTGTCTGCTCACCAGGTATACTGTTCTGACCATGGCACACCTGTCTCTTTTCAGGATAGACCCACGATGGCAGCCAACTAGGGTTCCGAGAGTTGTGTGTGATGAAAGCCCACCGAGCGATGAGGCCTCGGTACAGGGCCCTTTGACAGCAGAGGCACCGGTGGTACCTCTACCTGCCGAGCCACCGATGCTACCAGCCCCAGCCGTTGACGATGCACGTCGCCTTAGTGCACTGCACGAGTTTCAGCACCAGCGACCGCCCAGGTTCTGCGGGGAGACGGACCCCAGGCAGTCGAGGATTGGCTGGAGACGGTTGTATGTGTTTTCAGGTTAGTGGGGACACCAGCAGACCTCATGGTGATCCTCGCAGCGAGCCTACTACATGCGGCAGTAGGC
Organism: Viscum album; assembly: GCA_963277665.1. Lineage (NCBI taxonomy): Eukaryota > Viridiplantae > Streptophyta > Magnoliopsida > Santalales > Viscaceae > Viscum > Viscum album. The sequence continues at coordinate 220,263,396 of OY728163.1, forward strand.
AGATGGTGGAGCTTGATGCTCCAGGTGCACGATGAGGCATCTATTCTCTAGACGGACTTTGAGAGCCTCTTCCCCTCGGAGTTCGTCCCAGCCACCCTTCGTGCGGTGTACATCCTAGAGCTTCTACAGCTGCGGTAGGGTAGCTTGACTTTCGCCCAGTACTCGGCAACATTTACCGACCTCTCGCGCTACCGGACAGACATGGTACGGGACCCATTCTTCTGGGCCCGGACCATCGAGCAGGGTTTGAGACAGGAGATCAGGGCATCGCTGATCTCCCTCAGCATTCCGACTCAGGCAGGAGTACTGTACCGAGCCCTTTTGATCGAAAGCTTCCTTGCTGAGACTTCATCAGCAGCGAGACCTACCGCGGGGTGGCACGTAGCAGAGTCTTCTATAGCAGGCAGTCGACGGATGACTCATGGGTCCAGGAAGACCAGACCCTTAGGCAGACGACCTCAGGACACTGGCTCAGTAGTACAGGGAACACAGTGTGGATCCAGTCTTTCGAGAGGCAGACAGTGCTACGCGTGCAGCGGGCAGGGCCACATGACTCATGACTGCCCCACCCGTCGTGTCGTGGAGTAGCAGATGGTTGAGGGGCCACCGAGGCAGAGGCAGAGGGTCGACCGTGGTGGTCCTCAAGGAGCAGGCGGATGAGGCAGAGGAGATGGTTGAGGAGCAGGTGGTGGACGACGCTTTGAGACTCTACCAACACCACCACTAGGAGGTCCAGCCCGACCACATGGAGCTGGCGGGCAGAGACAGGCACAGCTCCAGGCAACGGAGGCCTACGACCCCGGCACGCCTGATATTATTTGAGGTACTATCTGTGTCTATTCCACCCTTTCTGTAGTTCTTATAGACACATGAGCGAGTTAATATTTCATAGCCTCTGCCCTTGTTCGGAGCTCGGAGATTCCGACAGAGCCGTTGGCTCGATCCTTGCGGCTAGAGACTTCTATAGGAGTAGACTTGATGATTATGCACTGGTGCCGACAGTGTGAGCTTACTCTAGGAGGTGAGATCTTCGGCTTGGATCTTCTTGCAGTGGCATCGAGGCCTTACGACGTAATCTTGGGCCTGGATTGGTTATCTACAGTCCATGCTCAGATTGACTGTATTAGGCACAAGGTGCAGTGTGTACACACCGACGGAAGCAGGTTCACCTTCACCGACGAGAAGGGAGCCTTCACAGCACAGGATGGACTCTCGTAGAGGAGAGGACAACCCATCACTCATCAGTTGTCTAGCCTCACCCTAGGAGTAGTTGACGTGCAGATTCCTAGTTTTCCCACAGTGGTGGATCAGTATGCGGACGTTTTCCCCGAAGATGTTCCAGGACTACCTCCTCGCGGATAGGTAGACTTTTATATTGATTTGTACCCCGGGACAGCCCCGATATCCACCCCAGCATATCGGATGGCTCCCACCGATCTTAGAGAGCTACAAGTACAGTTGGAGGACTTGCAGGGCAATGGATTCATTCGACCCAGTGTTTCACCCTAGGCTTCCCCGATATTGTTCACCAAGAAGGCGGACGGGAGCTTGCGACTTTGTGTCGACTATCGTTACCTGAACCAGGTGACAATGAGGAACAAGTATCCTCTACTGAGGATTGATTACCTCTTCGATCAGCTCAAGGGAGCACGATGGTTCTCAAAGATAGACCTCAGGTCAGGCTATCATCATCTCAGAGTTCGGGATGAGGACGTGCAGAAGACGGCCTTCAGATGTCGGTATGGCCACTATGAGTTCTTGGTTATGCCCTTTGGCGTAACTAATGTTCCCGCAGTGTTCATGGGCCTCATGAACAGGATCTTTCAGCGATACCTCGATCGATTTGTCATGGTCTTCATCGACGACATTTTGATATACTCAACGACTGAGGAGGAGCACGCCTACCACTTGCGGGTTGTACTTGACACACTCCAAGAGCACCAGATTTATGGAAATCTCTCAAAGTGTCAGTTCTAGATATGAGAGGTCCATTTCTTGGGACACATCATCTCTCAGGCTGGAGTTGCGGTGGATCCTATGAAGATCGAGGCAGTGCTAGCTTGGGAGCCACCCAGGAGCGTGAAGGAGGTGCGGAGTTTCTTTGGACTAGCTGGATACTACCGGAGATTTGTGACAGACTTCTCCAGAGTTGCGGCACCACTCTCAGCCTTGAAAAAGAAGGGGAAACCCTTTGTGTGGTCAGACAGATGTCAGCAGAGCTTCCAGAAGCTGATACAGAGATTGACCAACGCGCTTATCTTGAGGTTTCCGGAGGAGGGAGTTGGGTACGTAGTCTACTGCGATGCATCATGGACTGGAATCGGATGTGTCTTGATGTAGTAGCAGGATGTGATTGCCTATGGATCACATCAGTTGAGGCTGCATGAGCAGAACTATGCTACACATGACCTGGAGTTAGCAGCAGTGGTCTTCGATCTAAAGACATGGGGACACTATCTGATGGGAGGGCGCTTTACAATCCATTCTGATTATCAGAGTCTCAGGTACATATTCTCTCAGAAGGACCTGAACCTGAGACATCGGTGATGGATCGAGTTCCTCCAGGACTATGACTTTGAGATAGTCTATACTCCTGGGAAGGGGAACGTGGTAGCTGATGCTCTCAGCAGGAGGACGGGCATTCAGCTACTTGGGGAGGCGACAGAGCAGGTAGTCGCTTTGCAGAAGTCTTTTGTGGATAGAGATGGAGCAGCCTTCCTTCAGTCACTCACAGTCACTCCTCCACTACTGCAGTGGGTCAGATAGGCACAGCGTGGGGACGCTGACTATGAGACGCGGCGTGCGCAGATATCCTCAGGAAAGGAACCTGATGGTTTCTTCTTAGGAGGAGATCACGACATCCTTTTCAGAGGATGTACCTTGGTACCATTTTCTTTGTGGGAGGAGGTGATGAGAGAGTTTCACACTTCCCATTTGGCGGTACATCCTGGAGTGGCGAAGATGTACCAGGATCTCAGATGACAGCACTGGTGGCCGGGCATGAAGAAGGTTGTGGCAGAGTTCGTTTCTCGATGCCTCACCTGCCAGCAGGTGAAGCCAGAGCATCAGGTACCAGCAGGCTTGGTATAGCCCTTGGAGGTCTTGGAGTGGAAGTGGGACAAGATATCTATGGAATTTGTGACTGGACTTCCATACACTTCCATAGGTCATGACTCCATTTGGGTGATTGTCGACCGACTCACCAAGTCGGCTCACTTCTTACCCATCAGAGAGCAGGGATCATTGGAGAGCGTGGGACGTCTCTACATTCAAGAGATTGTGTGGCTTCATGGTGTGATATCATCTATCGTCTCCGATCGAGATGATCTCTTTACTTCCCGACTTTGGAAGGGGTTTCAGGAGGCATTTGGGACGCAGCTATGTCTGAGTACCACCTTTCACCCTCAGACATATGGTCAGACGGAGAGGACCATACAGAATCTCGAGGACATGCTCCACGCACGTGTCCTCGACTTTGGTCGCAGCTGGTAGGACCACCTACCCTTGGTGTAGTTCGCGTACAACAACAGCTACCACTCCACCATCGGGATGGCACCATACGAGGCATTGTACGACCGACCTTGCAGATCACCGTTGTGCGGGACAGACCCTAGGGATTCAGCACTTGTGGGACTGGAGACAGTCCAGGCCACGACAGAGAAGGTCCAGATCATCCAGGAGCAGATGAGGACAGCTCAAAGCCAGCAGAAGTCTTATGCTGATAAGAGGCGGAGGCCACCGGAGTTCGAGGATGGCGACAACGTCTTCTTGCGGGTCTCACCTCGACGTGGATTACACAGATTTGGCCGAGGCGGCAAGTTATATCCTCACTTCATCGGACCGTTCCAGGTCGTCAGCAGGATTGGAGAGGTGGCTTATCCCCTGGCTCTACCACCTCAGTTGCACCGGGTGCACGACGTCTTCCACGTATCTCAGTTGGGGAGATACGTGCACGAACCGACTCATATCATTGACCATGGGGAGCAGGACATTGATGATGGGGAGACTTTTGCGGAGGTCCCAATGGAGATAGAGGATCGACATGAGAAGGTCCTACATGGATGGTCAATTCTTCTAGTGCGCATCAAATAGCAGCACGTGAACCTCCAGGAGAGCACTTGGGAGCGGGAGGCTCAGATGCGTGCTCAGTACCCAAATTTGTTTCCCTAGTTTTTGATGTATCTTTACGGGGACGTAAATACCTGAGGTGGAAGTGATGTAAAGACCCAAAAAATTAAAGGAATTATTTCTTCTTAATTTTCTTGGGAATTTTACAAGAACGCAGTTTATGACGGCACCTGATTTTGAGGCCCGGTGTGCCCAGAATCATTTTCCGAAGTTTAGCTCGGGTACGTTCAGTGAACGAATGAGTGGGTTTTCTAACTTTTCAAATGGTGCTCGGAATCGAATTCCGAGGGCACCAATGGAATCGCAGCGTCGATAATCTCTTAGAAACACCTTTTCCAGAGTTGCATTTTCTCGGGTGTGGTTTTTAATATTTGGGGTTAAGTTAAGAAATAAAATAAAGGTGGTCCGAAATTTTTTTTTTGTTTTACTTAAAGAGGCTTAACCTAAGTTAAGCAGATACAGTGTGACCCACAATATCCTACCCACTTGGTAGGATATTTTTGAGGTGGGGCCCACACGAGCCCCACCGTTTCTTTCCTTCTAAGTAACGCACCCGCACCCCCCTTTTAATGAGGTCAAACCGTGCGTTTATTCTGATTAAGAAACGCCTCATTAATTTGGGCGGTTAAACCGTTACAATTAATTCATTGAATTAATTGTATGTTTCGTTTCTTTTGAATTTCAAGCGTGGCATGTGCGTTAATAAAATAAGACAACTCTTATTTTATTTCTGTTGGAACTTGTTGCGTGGAGAGGATTTGGGAGAAAAGACTTTTTCTTCGATGAAGAATGCGAAGAACTCGAAGAACATGAAGAAGACATCGACCTTCGACGAAGAACGCCAAATCCTCGGAGATCAACTACGCGACGCCGTGTTCGGCAATGCCAGAAAATCTTCTTCCGCGACGCTTCTCCGCGACGCGGCGATCCTCTCTCTGCGACGCCTTATTCCACGATGGTTGTTTCCGCGACGAATCCTCTCTCATCAAATTTGACGAGGTAGGGGTTTTATGCGTTTCTATTTCGTGATTACTTCAATCATTTTCTTCCTTTAAAATTGAGCCACCTGTTATCTCAATAACGGGAGGAGGTCGGACTGCATGAACACAAACGACACTCCTCCCCTTTTTGGTTGTTGATATTGATGCGGCACGAGCAAGGAAACGCGGTGCTGAAGCACCGCGCAGAAATTGTTAAAGGGAGAGCGGAGAAGCGTGGCGCCGTCACACAGCGTCGTTGGAAACAAACTAATCCGCGGCATCGTCGCGCCGCGCCATAGAAGACGAACCATAGACTCGGCGTTGTCGCACTGCGCTGGAGGACCACTAAAGCACCGCGGCCGGAGCGGGGCCGTGGCGGAGGGGCGCGGCGCCGTCGCGCCGCGCCGGAAGAACCTAGGCCGCGGCCGGTTCCAAGCCACGGCAGAGCAGGGGAACCGGCGGCTGGCACCGGGCCGCCGGCGGTGGAGCCAAGGGACAGGCCCTTGCCGGTGCTGTGGCGGCAGCGGCCGGCCGGCCGGTGCGGGCCGACCGGTCAGAGGAAAGAGCCAGGGGTCGTAACCCCCAGTTGGCTAGCAGGAGCGGCCCCCGCATGGGGGCCGCGGTTTCTCCATGTGGGGGCAGCACACCCACTTCGCTCGGCTAGAACGGCCGAGCCGGCCACCTGGCCACCCAGCCAGCGCCAGCGTGCCGGGCCGAGCCGCCGGGCCGGGCTGGGCCACGTCGACCGTGCCGGGCCACGCCCAAGCGGGCCGGACCCCGGACCCGGTTTGGGTCGAACTGGTTCGGGCCGCCCTGGGTGTATCGGGCCGGGTCGGACCGGGTCTGAACCCCTTATTACCGAACCTCTTCCGGTCCGTTGCCCATAACTTGAGCTTCAGAACTCCGATCGACGCGTCTTCAGTTGTGTAGCGATCCTTGTATCGAGGCATTAATTTCAATATATTACACTCAGGGTTTTGGAGTACTTTGGGTTTCACCGGGTTGGTTCGTACACGAAACCAACCGGGCCCTCGGAGCGGAAACACTCATAACTTGAGCTCCGGACGTCTGATTGATGTGTCATCAACTTTGATGGATTCCTCTAAGTGAGACGGACCTTTTGGATTACTCCGCTCGAGGTTTGGACGCAGGTGGAGTACGGTTGGGTTGGTTTGGACTTCAAAATCAACCGGGCCCCTGGGACGAAAAGGCCAATAACTCTCAGATCGGGCGTCCGATTGACGCGTCTTCTATGACGTTGAGTTCCTTTTGACGATATAGAACTTTTGGATACATCAACTCCGGACTATGTGTTAGTTGATGTATCAGCCCCTCGGTTCGGGGAGCGGACCCTCCCGATCGAGCTTGCTGTGTGCGGGAACCCTAGAGCTGGCTGCGACTACGACGACGACGACGACAGCACAGAGATCCTTAGTGGATTCGACGACGAAGACTACAACACTCAACGATCCTATGTGGATCAGTGGTACCGATCCTGTGTGGGTTAGATCCTATGTGGGTCAGTGCTCAATGGTCCTGTGTGGGCCAGCGCCTACAGATCCTGTGTGGGTCCGATCCTGTGTGGGTCATTGCGGGGGTTAGTTACCTATCGATACTGTGTGGGTTAGATCCGGTGTGGTTCATTGCGGTGGTTAGTGCCTATCGATCCTTTGTGGGTCATTGTGGGGGTTAGTACCTATCGATCCTGTGTGGGTCCGACGACTTAGATGAATCAGTGGCAATATCTGATCATCACTATTGTCATACGAAGAAGTATACCTGTGTGAGCTGAATCTTGACTTGCTTTCCTATGTGGATTGTGTTGTGCTATCCTGTGTGGATGTGATTGAACTTGGGATCAGATGTTGGAGCTGAACGGGAATTGATGACTTAGGTATATGTATGGGCATATACATAAGAAGTGTCAAATGTTACTTCGTGATTGTATATTTCCATTGTGGATTTCCCTTTGTGGATTCTGGGAGACCTTCGAGGGTCTCGGGGTCCCTACTAAGTAGCTTATACTCACCCCTTCACGGGCTATGTCCACACTACGTTGTGTTGGTTGCAGACGACAGACAGCGCTGATCGCGCTTGATGCTTGCGGAGTAGATCAGTACCCGGCAGTGGACTACTGGGCGGGATGTACTCAGAGCAGATGACTGGACCCGAGGAGCTCGAGAGGTTAGTTGTACTCACCCTTCTGGTGGGACTTCCAGTGGACGGCTCGAGGCTGCGGTTTTACCTTCAGTTGCTATTTTCCCTTTTCAGTTGTACTTTACTTTCAGTTTGGGTTTGTATACTGGCCCACTTACTTTTCCGCACTTGCTGTTGTACCCAGTTTTTACTTAGTGTTTTCTTCTTCTTTCTTGCTCTGTGGTGTTTGTTTACTTTACAAAGGCAATGCCTTCCCTTTTTACCAGGAATTACGCCTTGGTTCTAGTCGCAAGCCCCTGGCATGTGGAAGGCGGGCTTGGGGTAGTCACGACACGGGCCCCGAGGGCGGGTCGTGACATTACCGTTACATTTTTGAGTAGGAATAAGAATAAATAAATTATTAAAATCATATAGTTGACACATTTATAAAATAAATTCAATAGTTATCTACTAATTATTTATAAAATAATTACCATTTATAGAAAAAATAAAAGTTTTCTGAAAATCAGTATTTTTCAAAAAGGCGGTTTAGTTGCACTTTGAAAATATAATTTAAAATTAAATTTTAGTTATTATAAAAATTTTATTTTACAAAATAAACATAATTTTTAAATTATCACATCAAAATTATATTAGGGTGATTTTTTTTGTACTTTTCTAAAAAGTTTCATTTTTTGATGAATATTGAAAATTCTATTTTTTTTATTATAAACTGCCTTTTTTTAAAGAATTTAAAAGAACCATTTTATTTTAAAATTATTTTAAAAGTAAAATTTATAAAATTATACATCTGTGAATCTAATTTTTGTCATTAGAATCAATTTCATATTGAATTCTCATATAAAATCTTTTTAATATTTCAAAACTTTTCGCTTTGGAAAACCACATTGTCTTCACGTTATTGGGTTTAATTGTAAATTCAATCATGATAATTATATGATTTTAATTTTAAAAAATGGGATCCATATTTTTAATCATCATAATTTATTTTATCTAATAATACAAACTTAAATTTTCACCATAATTTATGGTAAAACATTTAAACAATTATTTTCCTTGATTAATGTAAACATGGGTATCTCGAGGGGTTAATCTAAAATGATAATGGTAAAAAATTAATAAAAAATTTCCCATGCCAATTTTAAGGTCATATTTAATCTTTATAACCTATAAAGTTAAATAATGATCCATTTTAGAGAGTTATGACATGTGAAAAATTTAGCTAAAGTTCATTATTTTCAAAAATATCATGTGTGTCCTCTCCCCCACTTATAATAGGCCACCCCAATCCTCTCCTCTTCACAGTTTAAAAACAAATTTTTCTTATAATACATACCCAAATAACCTCCCAAATTCCCTCACCTAATCCTATAGTCCTTTTTTTTCAAAATACAACAAAGGAATTATTTTCATGCAAAGAAAACAAGTTGTCGGAATAAGAGGTAATGTCCTTAACAGAGCATTTAATTATTCCTCTTCTTACAACTCGTTAAAATATTATTAGACCATGATGATATCATAACCTCATTTTATTAAATATATTTATATTTTTTTTATTTTAAGGTCATGACCTACAACTATTTCCTCCTCCCTCAAAGGGGGAATAAAACAGTTGATCACGTGTAAGATAGACAATAGCCTCACGAACCGATGGAATTCATTTTCCATCACCAATTATCATGGATGGATATAATGATATATATAATGTATTTATATAATATTTATGATATAATGGTACTTATTTAATTATAATATCACACATAACAACTTTCTTTAACTTCTGTAGATAATACAACAACGTCATTCATGTGTAAGGTTGACTACCGCCTAGCGAAGTGATGTGATTTTTTTTCACTTATGATTTAAATTGAAAGTAATAATGATTAATTTAATGTTCATATATTATAATAATTAAATATTAATAATTTTATAATTTAAATATATCATACACTTTCTTACTATACTGTTAATGGAATAAACAAAAACGTTGTTTACGGGTATGATGGATTACCGCATCACGAAGTGGTGTGATTACTTTTTCTACCACATCACATGGGTTGTATATATAAGTGTATTTATAGAAATTGTATGATTTATAGGATATAATAATCATTATTTAAAGATAATATAAAACTTACCTTACTTTTATCAGGATCATCAAAAAAGGAAACATTATTCATGCATTACGTACGACCTACGGTCTCCATGATTTTAACATATTTAATTTTTGAGAATTGTATTTCTTAGTTGTTTTAATAAATATTATTTATATATAAAAATTAAAATTATTTAATTAATACCATTATATATATGATTAAACAATAATATCTTTAACCTTAGTCAACCTACCAAAGTGATTTTGGATATATGAGTCATTTATCATTAAAACGTCTGATGTAAAATTAGTTAGTTAAGTAATTGAATATGAAATTGTAGTAACAAAATAAAAATAATAATAAACTTTAAAAATTTTATTAATAAATTAAATAATTAATATATGCTTATTATTCATTTATATAAAGAGCACATGAGAAATATCAATCTTGAGCTAAGGGATATCTGTAACCCACCATTTTCTTTAGGTTATGACCATTTTATCTCTAACTCAGTTCCTCTATATTTAATGTTATATAATTATTATAATTTATTTATATATTTCTCTAAAATGTTTACCTAAGTTATTATCCCTTCCTTTTATGAGGTAATATAATCCTTATGACCATTTCTCAAATTTGTTCTTTAAGGAATCTCTTTTTAAAATGTTACAAGAGAAGATATGTAACCCATTTTATTAATTATATACCCTATATTTTATGATATCATGTTATACCATTGACTGACATGTTATGATACCTTACCATTTTCATTTCCTTACTCGTATTTTTTGACCACCCCTTTCTGGTATTCCTGAGGTTATCCCATGTAATTTTAGTAGATCAGATAGATTTTAGGAGATCACGGTGAAGAATAAAATAATGATTCCATGTTTATGTTTCATGCGATGTAATATGAACCTAATATTAAAAAGACACTAGAAATAATGATTTTTGGGGTTATAATTATTGGATATTCATGTTTAAAAAATCTTGTATTAATATTTGTAAATGGTTTGGTTCTCTATAGTTTGTATCAGAGCAAAGGTTTAGTTTACCTTTAGAACTAGGATCATAAAAATTTAGAGAGAAACTGAGGGATAAGTATAATGATAAGACTGATTATACAAAAAATCATTGAATATTGGTTAGTATATAATGAGTGGATTTTATGAAATTACATCCATATCAAGATACTACAATTATATATGGTTCTGGAAAAAATGTACCTAGGGGTAATAAATATGAAAGATTGGAATCAAACATGACTCAAGTGTAACATGGAATAAGAAAAGGGGCGTTACTACACTTGTTTTGACACTCCCTAGGTACATGTTCTTAAAATTCACAGACTCGTTATAAAAAAATTATGAAGGAGTTTAACAGATTGTTAGGCTAGAAAAACTAATAGGGAAATTACTTTGGATAACCAATGTTGAGACCTTTTAAATCATATGTTAGGACATACCCATCATTTATAATTTGTTCCTCCCATGTTAATAAGTTTCCATTGTTTATTTTTATTATTTAATGTATTACTATCTTGTATTTCTTCTAGTTAATGGTTGGAAATAGTAGAAACCATGGAAGTAACCAACATGAAGTCAATGTGATGATTTCCTCAATTATATTCCTAATCTCATGGGTATGGTATATGATTATTTCATGTATGTAATTGCTTAACTAACCCATGTTATAAATAATAACACGAATCATGTGGAATCTGCTACTCCTTCAAAGAAGGATAAAATCATAGTTTTTTATTTTATATAGAGAAGGACCCCCTACATTTTGTGGATCATATTATCCTATAAATTATAAATAATGTATTATATCTATTGATAAGATATTCTATGTCCTCCAATTAATAGAGTAAGAGAATTTTGTGCTATCTATTTATCACATTAAGGGAGAAGCTGATCAGTTCTGTACACTGATCAAGAACACAAACTCCAAAGTGGATATTGATTACATGGTATGAGAAAACTTCAATGAAATAGTTTTCAATGAATACTTTTCTTGAACCCTTTATCTTAAAATGGAGAGGTATCTCTATAGTTTTAATAAAAATAAGAATATTCTATTAGGTTGTATGAGGAAAACTTCATAAACTTTCACAATATGCCTCTGGATTTGTAATCTGCATCGAGAGTAAGGTGGACCTTTTCAATAGTGGGTTAATGCCAAGTCGATGAAAATATTTTGTGATCTGATACTTTTATAGTTATAAATAGATTGTACATTTTTTTCTCAATGTTGACATGAAGATTGGTGACTCCCAGTGTTTGTGTGGCACTGGAGAAAAAAAATTAAAATGGAGTTTTCTTAGGGACTGAGAATAGGTAAATCCCATGAAGGAAATAAAACCCAATATCCCATTTTTCAAAACTATGAGAAGAAGCATCCAAAAAAATGTCTAAGGGGAACCAAAATATACTTAAATTTTGGAAAACTGGGAAATATTCCTAATTAGTTTCTTAGATAATTGAATAATACCACTAATTATGAAGAAGAAGAGATGGTTCAAATCAACACTATGCCTATTATGCAGTCTTTTAACTTCAAATAACATAGGAATTAGGCAAGGCAATTCCTTAAACAAACAGATTTTAGAGATAATCTATGACCAAAACATCCATGGGGGAAAGGATGGGTGTATGATTTTACTTTGGCTAAAGTGGATGCTAAAAATGATGTGGTGATAGGTACACTAATTATTCATTTAATAATAAGAAATGTACTTCCAGATTCTAGTTCTAGAAATTCTTTCATATATTCCATGTTTAGTATAATTTTTCAAACATCAACTCAAAACATGGTGGTTGAGACATTTTAAAAAAAAGAGATTAATAGTTTCATTTCAACTATATAACTCCTCCATAAAAATATTTTTGGATATAATATTCTATAAATTATAATCTTACTTCCTTTAATTAATTTTGATGGATTTTTGTGAATGCATTAGTTATCCTTATATAAATCCAACATCAACTATTAAGAGAGGTAGATCACTCTTCATGTGTTAAGTTATCCTCTAATTCTGTATAAGTGTAAGTAATAGGATGCATCTCTCCTTTAATATTTTGTTCAAGAATATATTTTTTTCATGTGAGAATGATTGTATATCCCAAATTATTGAGAAAAAGTATAAATAAGCATGATTGAAGACATTACCATTGTGAGGGATTACATTAATGTATTACATGAAGAGTTTCTTAGCCTTCCTCTGAATTGAGAGGTTGAGTTTTGTATATAAATTATAACTAGATCTTTACCAATATATAGGACTTCTTATAGTATTTCAACCATTGATTTGGAAGAACTCAAGATAGAGTTACAAGAGAATATGGAAAAAGATTTTATACGCCTGAGTTCTTCACAATAGGATTCGTTAGTCCTCTTTATAAAGTATAAGGATGGGTCAATGTTCCTCTATATTTATTTTCCTAAACTCAAAATATCACAATTAGAAATAAGTATCCCCTATAGATATAGGCCTTGTTTTATCTACAACATGGTGCTCCGTATTTTTCTCTGGTGGATCTTCATTTAGGATGTCACCAATTAAGGGTAAAAAAGGATGATATTACCAAAAATACCATTAAAACATGGTAAAGGCACTATGAATTCATTGTTATGATTTTTTTACTCAACAATTACCTAGAAATATTTATATACGTGATGAATTGAGTCTTTATCTAATATATCAAAAAAATTTGTCATTGACTTTATAGATAATATTAAAATTTACTCTAAAATCAAGGAGGAGCATGATGAGAATTTAGATACTATGCTAAGGGATTTGATAAAGGAGAAGATATATAAAAATTACATTTAATGTGAGTTTTTGATGAAGGAAGTACCATTCCCTTGGAAAATTATTAGCAGCTAAGGGATCTGAGGACCTTTCTAAGATAAAGGCAATCGAGGATTGGTCTAGGACAACATCTATAATGAAAATCCATAGTTTCCGTAGATTATCTAGGTATTACTGATGATTTGTGAAAAATATTTAATGATGTTCAAACTAATTAACAAATATTACATGAAAAAGAGTAAGATTTTTTGTACAAGTGTATATAGAGAGAGATCTAAGGATAGAAAAAAGAGGCTTATCACTGCACCGGTATTTACATTTCCCATAGTGTCTCCTATGTGCTTCTAATTTCGAAGTCTTCGATGGCTCGACGGCATTGTCTACGAAGTCGAAAAAGAGTTTCTGTTCTCATAGGCAATGATTCTATCTTCTCCTGTGGTGATGACGGTCTCCATTGGTGCCTCCCTCGGCGAGATGGTTGCTCTTACCAGTAACGGTGATGGATTTTATTGGTTTTCATCAGTGATGATGATGGTGATCATGGCGACAACAGGGGTCTCGGTGGAGACAATGATCTGATGGCTGCATATTCGGTGTAAGTGTGTGTGTCTCAAGGCGACAGTGACAGATAATTGATGATGGTCTGACTGCATTTTGACTTTCAATTTTTGAAATGGTTATCTCACAGGAGGCATTTTGGATTAAGATCGGTGATAGAGCTATGATGTTGGTTAGTTTTGATTTCTGATACAGGATGGTTGTGTCGGTCATGGAGCGATGATGGTTTTGTTTTAATTTTTGAAATGTCAACTCTGTTATGTTTGTTTTTGTAAGGGTGTCTTTTGCTGGTGGAATGGTTTTGTAGGTTACCACTTACCCTTAAACTGGATTTTTAATATAATAAAAAAAACAGATTGGTGATGTGTCAATGAAATGGTTGGGATATGTACTAATTTTTAATGAAAAAGTGATATCGTATGTATCAAGCTAGTTGAAATTTTAGGACCAGAACTATCCCACACATGATCTGGAGTTGGCTATAATGATCTTTACTTTGATGATCTGGAAACATTATCTTTATATATATAAGTTTGAAGTATATACGGATCACAAGAGCCTAAAATATATATTCACAAAGAATTATATTAACATTCTTCTATAAATATGGTTAGAGATGATCAAGGACTATGACTTCTCAATCTATCACTATCCTGGGAGAGTAAACAAGTTGGAAGATTCTCTATGTATAAAGGATCTAAAACATTTATAAAGGATGAGAACTAAAAAGGCTCTAATATTTTTATATTTTTAAAGGATGGATATGGGAATGGTAAAATTATCTTCATCCTACCATTCTCAAATAACATCTCAACCATACATTGTTGAGAGGATCAAGGAGGTCTAAAAAGATGGGGTTGTAATATAGGAAAAGGCAATGAATATTCCAGTGTTCAACATTTCTGAATATGGGTTTATAAGGTTTGGAAATGGGATATAGGTCCCATAAAAAATAGAGATTAATAGGGATATTATAGATTATGTGTGTATCTCATCCTTATCTATTCATCCAATAATAACTAAGATGTGTAGATATTTTAAGAAAAAATTCTTGTGTGATTACATGAAGAGGTGGATTGAAGAAGTTTTATCTCAATGGTTGGTATTGACACAAATACAGGTTGAAAGATAGAAGTCTAAGGGCTTGATAAAACCATTTCCTATACCATTATATAAACATGAAAAAATAACGATGTATTTTATTGTAATAATCCCTAGGAAACCTGAAGGAAATAATTCCATCTGGGTGGTAGTCGATAGCCGTATAAAATAAGTACAATTAATTACCATAAATGATGATTTTTCTCTTTACCAAATCATTAGGATATACATAAGAGGAGTGGAAATGTTAAGTGGATTTACACTCTCTATTTTATCTGATCAATATCCACAGTTTTCCTTAAGGTTTCATATAATCCTTCAATAAGAGTTGGGTACATAACTCAATTTCCATAATACTTATCACCTTCAGATGGATAGAAGTCTAAAAGAACCATAAAAACACTATAAGTTATTCTAATGTCCTTTTTAACATATTTATAAGTATTTTGAGACCATCAACCTTCCCGCAAAATATTTCTCTTATAAAGACAGTTTCCATTCTAGCATTCATATGGAACCTTATAAGGCTCTACATGGGATGTTATTTTAGACTCTAACATACTGAAATGAATTTGGAGAAAAAAAATCTAATAAGACTTGATATTTTACAGAGATGATAGAGAATGTTCAATCCATTTAGTGTTATTTTAAATCTTTTCAAAGTGGACAAAAAATACATTCATATAATCATCGATGAGACATATAGTTTGAGGTTAGAGATAAAGTGTTCTTCTATATATCACCGTGGAATAAATTCATGAGGATTTTGAAGAAGTTAAATAGTCTTATTAGATACATTTGACCCCTTTAGATCCCTTTTCACATCATAGTGGTGGCCCATCAACTAGTACTTCTACCTTATCTCTCTTAAGAATGTGATGTGTTCCTTGTATCTCTCTTGAGAAAGTACATATGAGAACCCTCACATTTACTAGATATAGAGGTGGTACTATTGGAGAATTAAATTTCATATAAGGAGAATCTAGTGAATATATATTCTCATAGAGACAATTTTCTATGATGTAAGATAACTCACCTCGTCAAAGTGTATTTTTGATACCATAAGTTTTAGGAAGGAACATGGGAACCAGAAGTGGTGATGAAGAAGAAGTAACCTCACCTGTTTTCAACTAATTATGCAATATAAAATTATATGGGTGAAATTATTTAATGGGAGAATTATTTAACACCATTTTAATTTATAATATTTTTTTTTAAATAAATTCAACATCTTTGATATCTTTTTATGCACACAACAGAAGGATTAAACGAAACGCAAAACACTATTATAATATTATCTTTTAAACATGGCCATTATAACATAGATGTTAAGTTGGTGGGTATTAATAATACTAAATAAGATATGAAAATAATATGATCTTAATATTCATAAAATAAATTCATTGGTAATACACTAATTATAAATAAAAGAAGATGAATTTTAGAGAAAAATAAATTTTTTTCTGAAAAACCGTATTTTTCTAAAAGGCAATTTAGTCATGATTTATACACTAATTTAAAATTAATTGTTTTTTATAATATGAAATTAATTTTAAAAAAATTATTTTTTAATCATCATATAATAATTATCTTAGGTTTAATTTGTGTGATTTATTTGAAATGTTTCATTTTTCGATGAATAGTGAAAATTACTAATTTTTATTAAAAACACTTTTTTAAAGCATTTAAACCGCATTTTATTTTAATTTTGTTATAAAAGTAAAATTAGTTCAATTATTTATCTATTAATCCAATTTAGGTCAAGTTAATAAAGGTTAAATGGAATTATGGTTTAAAAACTCCTTAATCTTTTTGAAACCTTTATATTTTGAAAATCTGGTTTTCATTGCGTCTATAAGAATAATTTTAAATTTAATTATTATATTTATTTGTTTCTAATTTGTAAAAATGGAATCAATATTTTATGTGATAATAATTTACAATATTTTATAATGGAAAACTAATTGTTTACCATAAATAATTATAAAAACAATAGAAAAAATATTTTCCATTGTTAAGGTAAAATGGGTTCACCGTCGGGTTAAACTAAAATGATAAGGGTTAAAAATTACCTAAAACATTTCCAAAACCCATTTTGATGATATTTAGTTCTTAAAACTTCTATGTTTCAATAATTACCCACCTTGAATCATTTTTCATGTGGAAAATGTGGGTACACTCTTCTTAATTACCAAGTGTGTCCTCTCCCCCACTTTTAAAAGGCCACCCACTATCGTCTCCTTCAAAAAATTAATAAACCTATTTTTTAAGAAACTTAAATCCAAAATCAAATCCCATATTTTATAACCTAGTCCTATAAGACTTTTTTTGGTCATAAATACAGTATAGGAAGTATTTTTATGCAATCCAAAAGAAGTTATCTAATGAATAGGTAACATCCTTAACTGAGAGTTTTATTTTATTTATTTCAATACCTCCTTAAAATATTATAAAAAAATGATGGAATAATAGCCAAAATATTTTCCTTATATTTAGATGTTATTATTTTAAGTTAATTACTTCCAACCATCTTCTCTATGCTCAAATAAGAAACAAAACCCTTGATTGTGTGTGTGACGAACTGCCACCTTGTGAATAGATGGAAATCTTTTTCCATAACTGCTTCACAATGATAGATTTAATAATTTATCAAATATTTATATATTATATTAATGGTATAATTAAACTTATTTAATTAAAATATCAAATATACTTTCTTACTTTGTATTTTCAAAAGAATACGATAACGTTGCTCGTTTGTACGATGGACTACTACCTCACGAAGTGACGTGATTCATTTTTAACTTATCCTTTTTATGTATAGTAATAATGATTTATTAAATGTTTATATATTATAATAATGGAATATTAAAATTATTTAAATATAATATATCATATAATTTCTTACCTAACCATTAATAGAATAAATGATAACGTTTGGTTTGTGTACAACAGACTACTGCCTTATGAAATAAAGTGACTCATTTTCATTAGTGCATCAAATGGATGGTATGGATATGTGTATTTAAAGAAATAATTTTATATTTATGATATAAGTTTAATTATTTACTGATAAAATAATATTTACCTTATTTCCAACATTAACATGAAAAAATTGAAACATTACTCATGCATTCCTACTACCCACTGTCTCCATGACTGTAACATAGTTCATTTTTCATAACCATATTTCATGGTTGGCTTAAAAATTAAATTTATATATTTATGTTATAATTATTTAATGATAAAAATATTTATGTTATTAATCAATAATATCTTTGACTTTAGTCAACTTACCAAATTAATTTTGGAAATAGGAGTCATTTATCTTTAAAATGACAGATCAAACATTATTGGGTTAAATAATTGAATATAACATAGTAAAAAAATAAATAAAATGGATAATAGAAATTTAAAAGGCCCTTAATCAGGTAAATAATCAGATTAATTTAATTATTAAGGAACATAATCATTGCATTTGACAAATTGGGCTAGAGGTAAGGGATCTCTCTAACCCACATTTTTCTTTGGGTCATGACCATTCTCTCTCAAACTCGCTTCCCCTCTCTTTAAAGTATAGTAATGATTCTAAATTATATATATATGCCTCTAATATATATACCTATCTTTTTATCCCTTAATTTTAGGGGCTAATACATTCCTTATGACAATTTCTAAAATTCCATTTTTTGGGAATATCTTCTAATTATGTTATGAGATAAGATTATGCAACCTATTTCTTTTTAGGGGTAGTTCTTATGTTTGTGCCTTAAGATTGATAAACTTATGTAGAATGTATGATCATTTCCGTGAAATGAATGTGATAGGTGGGATCAGAAGTATATATATCCCTCCCTTTCA
Organism: Viscum album; assembly: GCA_963277665.1. NCBI lineage: Eukaryota > Viridiplantae > Streptophyta > Magnoliopsida > Santalales > Viscaceae > Viscum > Viscum album. Next base: position 220,282,091 of record OY728163.1, read on the forward strand.
ATGGGTAATATTTTAGTCTCGTGAGACTTCATGTATGGGATCAGGGAGTGAACTTAATCCGTTATAGGACTATTTACACAATATGATGGGGTCTTAGATGTTAGATGTGACTTGTGTTATGAAATGTTTTAGGTAATTTGAACTTTATCATGGTTTCATGATCTTATTATAACATTCTCTTTATTTAATTCTTCTACTTTATTATTTATGTACCTTCTCTTTTATTATATCATGTTATACCATTAACTTATATGTTATATTCCCTTAACTTATTTATTCCCTTACCGAGAATTTTAATATCACCCATTTATTTGATGTATTATCAATGTTATCTTAAGTAGTCTTAGGGTCTCAAATTGATTTTAGGTTCTAACTATGGAGAGTTGAATAAATATTCCATGTTTATGTTTCATATGATTTTATATAAACACAGTCTTCCAAAGACACCTGGCCTCATTATCTTTGGGGTAGTACATGTTGGATATTTATGTTTAAATAAAATAAATAATATTTGTAAAAGGTTTTGGATAACATGGGGTGGGGTTCATTTATTTAGATATTGTAACTTGGACAGGGATATAGAATCATAGTGTCACTATATATCATATTATGATAGGAACAAATCCACTCATTATCCATATATAGATCTCTACATTGCTCAAACTCATATATATGAAGTGTAAATTTTTTTCAATCCATGAAATACTTTAGATGATTTTTCTACATACATCTATGTCACTTATACTAAAAGATAAATAATTAATACCTTAGTATAGTTCCATTGGGGAAGTGAAGTATCACGGAAAATTTTCAAACACTAATGTTGGGTGGTGGGGGGATTGGAAATTTGTGGATGAACCCAAGATGAATGATATCAGTGAAAATAAATATCTTGTGTTGATCAATCCATGTGTTTTTCTTTTTGAAATATGTACCCTTTATAGATTTAGTTTATATACATGTGGACTGAATTTTTTTTTCACCATATCACATAGTCGATCAAAAAAGCGATGCGGGCCATCCTGTCTAGGCAGAGAGGGGGAGTTATCAGATATTATTATATTTTCTAACAATGAAAAACATTTTTAGAAGAATTGAACCATGCTTCCCTGCATGGATCAAACACATATATATGGGGAAAATTGAGGAATCTCCATTTCAAGGATTGTGGATAGTCCCAAGATGTAGAATTCATGAATCACTACATATCATGTATGGAAGGGAATCAATACAAATGTAGTTCATATAGAAATTTTCTATTGCATAGATTTTAATTGTATTAATGGTAATGGGTCATGAAACCTCTCAAAATAGCAGTTCTCTCCTTTAACCAAGGTGCATGATCTCTAATTGTTGACTATATCATAAAGGCAAAGAGATGTCATCTTGGGAGGGGATTTTATTGATCTGGTCATCTTCCCAATATTATTTCCAAATAAGGGTCACTTATCTTGATATAGACCAGTCACAATGGGTGGATGTGATTGTGATGGATCTATGTCAGAGACAAAGATATCAAACCCATGTTTTTCTATGTATCCTAATGGGCTAGGAATCAAGTCACATGTTGTTCTTCTATAATAAGTTCATTAAATAGATCATGATCAAACAAATGGATACATATATATTTACATCTTGATATTATGTATAGGTCCAATACATGGGATTTTGGAATCTCTATATTTCATATACATACAAAAAATCAATCCACACATAGTTATTGGAAGGAAAAGGTCCCTTGATATATATTGGTCTCATATGTAAAGAAATAAAAAGGGGAATTATTGTCTTATACATTTTTGCTAGGCCCCATACATTAGATATGAGAAACACTATGTTTCCAGTATAGATAGGAATCAAGTCACATTTAGTTCTTAGAAGAAGAATTATCTACACATAACTGACTCAAATGTAGGGACATGCTCCTCTAGAAGAAAACATGTGTCATAATATTCCATGAAAATATTCCTCATATGCAAGAGGGGTACATGTTTTCATTCTGATTATGAGAATGTTGGTTGTGTCGATAATAAATACCTTTAACATCACTATATATCCCATATTGATGGGAATTGAGCTTTCATATAGTTATTTTAAAGGGATATTCTTTACATATATTTAGCTTCTATACAAGTAATGGGGGGAATTAATACTCTAAGGAAGATGCCAACAGTGTATCAAATACTTCTACAAGGATCTATATATAATTTAAAGAATTAAGAGTCCACCATGAATCATCCATTAATATCTATTTATAGTCATGAATGTTGGAATTAAAAATCACAGTTTAACATTTTGTGGTTGGTACCATGACCATGCAGTTTAACATCATACGACGAAGACCTGAATGCTATGAAGTTTAAATCCCTTTCTCTAGGACTTGTGGTTGGTTTCACACATTTCTATCATGTATGTGAAGGGAAATAACCTTTTCTCTATTTTGGGAAATGAATAGACCCAAATAAAATTAGTAAAGGGTCAAACACTGAGGCAAGGTGAGTGAATTTCAAAATAATGTTGTGAAAATTGGGTGAATTGTCCTTTTTATAATTTTTGGATGTGTCTAGAGTAAATGATCTGTACATCACTATGTATCCAAAAATAATGGGGATGAAGCCACACATTTTAATTTTAATGTATTCCATCCATGAATTTATCGAGTTTAAATATAGGGGAATTATTTTTTAATGAAAGGAGTTCTTGGGCCTAAGATAATTATCTATCTGTCACTAATTATCCCACGTAGTTGAGACTCAAGCGTTAATATTGTTATGATATTAGGATCCTTCAAATATCTGGTTCATATACGGTGGGGAATGTTTTTCATTTCCGGAGTAAACCATGATGTTAATAGTTGTATAAGGGGATCCTATAATGATTCATATCAATCAAAATGGAGGGACATTTCCTTATCCCATATTAGTATGGGGATGGAACTTTCAACCATATTGTAGGTTTATGGATTGGGGAATATTTCCCATACCATCGAAAGGATCCGACACTCATCCTGGTAATAGATCCAGTAAGGTTTCCCGCTCTAAGAAGTTTGTTATCTTCTAGGATAAGAAATATATTGAATAGTTTAATGTCATGTCATAAGGACCATTAAGGGATAATATTTTATTGTCATAAAATTTTTACTGAGGGTGTTCTATGAGGATTCTAAGATTTCATGGGGGATGCATACCTTGAAATATAAGGGTACATGAATAAGATGTTATGATATATTTTTTGATGATAGGTATGATGCAAAAATGTGTAATTTCAAGGGTATTTGAATCCAAATAAATAATTGGTGATATGTAGTATCACAAGCAATTTGGAAAATTAATCATGGGTTTAATAAGGACATTTCCTTTAAGAGTAAATATCCCACAGGTCATAATCTCTAAGGCATTATGTTATTCACCAGGAACTCCTAGATGGGTCCCTTCAGATTACTTAGTCTATGCTACTAATGTTCTACTTGGTAGAGCCAAGATAATGTGTCAAGGTTCATGGAACTCCAAAAAAATGTGCACTCAAGTAATCAGTTTCTAATAACCCAAATATCATGGGAATGGATTTGGTTCATGGAGAACAAAATATTCATAAGGTTTCAAGAAACCTAAAGGATATTACAGTGTGTATTGAACACATTTTTGGGGCATAGGGATAAAAAAACTTAATTATGAAATTATTATAGGGGATGATATTATAAATGTGAAGTCCTCATGTGAGGATGTTTAATTTCATGCATCAAGAAAGGGGTTCCCTTTATTTGAATAAAATGTATCTCAATAAATCTATTCATAGTGATTTTTCATGTTATCTAAGATCTCATGTGTCAGGATCGGAGTGATAAATAAGAGACAATTGGGAAATCTATGAAAATACATGAGAGTTCACAATAGGGAACATGTCGGGGAACTCAAATTTCAATGTAAGTAGGAATCTCTACACATATTAGAAACTCATGGATGGACTTATTTAAAAGTGTTGAAAATTCGTGGCTGGTCCTGAAAGAGAAGATCTAGGCATCACTACATATCCACTTAAGATGAGAGTTAAGATACACATGGTTTTATATAAGGTGGATATGTAATATAACTATTAAAAAGGGATGATGGAATTTAATTTTCTACATTGATTAGGATGATGTACATTGAACTACCAATTTTTTTTCCAATATTGAGAAGGAAGGAAACAAGAAGAAGATGATGTTTCATTACCAGGATGATGTAAGATTAAATTATTATAGTGTAGGGATGTTGGAGTGAAATCATCATGGGTTGGTAAACCCATACATAGAAAACCTCCTAGATAGGTCTAGATCAGGCACAAAAAGGAAAGGAAAGTCCTAGGATGTTTCCACATAACATGAAGTTTAACATCATGTGATAAGGGAAATGGTGAAATATAGTTTAAGGTATTACAACATAGATTAAAGTGTCATGTAGTTTATTATCTTATAATAAGGACCTATGACTATGCTATTTAATATCACATCGATAGTAATTAGATGTTGTATATTTTAACATTTTTTTAACTTGGACGTGTTCAATATAGTTTAAATAAATGCATTATTGATGTGTTCCACACAGTTTAATTTCCCATCATGAGGACGTTGTAGTGTAGTCTAGAGTCATGCGTCTTGGAAAAAGATTTTCTATACTTTAAGGTCATGTAGAAAGGACCATGAGGAGTTAGGTAGCATAGAGTCTTTCCATTAGGACTAAGGTGTATGGAGATAATTATGAAAAATGTTTCTTAATAAATGTTGCATTAGTGGGGGTATGATATGTTCCCCATTCATCATGTGAAAGGATAAATCTATACTAGAATAAAACTTGTGTATGACATAGGGCCCCTCCCACTTGAATTCCAATTTTGGGGGTTTCTCCCCTAGTGTATTCAAAATTATGAGAACTATCCCCAATTCTCCTGGTAGGAATTAGTAGAGGTGGGAAAATTTATTAAAGTCTTGTGAAATCCAATTCAGATAGAGTTTTAAGTTGGGAAATGTATGAAACCACTTACCATTGAGTCATTCCAACTCATCCAGCCACTTTTGTGATTTTTTATATTCTAAGAGTTGAACATAGATAGAAATCCATAGTGTGGGAAACTAGAAAAATATGGTTAGAATGCCTATTTTGTTTAGACAAGAGAATAATGTGTTTTGTTGTTATAGTGTGGGTTGTGGTGTAATAATCCAAAAAGGCATGACAAAATTTCTCTTGAAAATATTTATTGTCTTATTCCACATTTTTGGGATATATTTAATAGAGAATTATTGAAATCCTAGATCTTCACATTTGATGTTGTTTGATAGTGAAATGAATGGTTGGAATTGATTTTGTACTTCTGATATAGCCTCTTTAACTTGGAAGAATATAAATTGGTTCCATTGACTACCAATATAAAATGAGTTACACCAAATCCAGTGATAATATTAGACTTATTGATGTTAATGATTATATTCATCTCAACTTACTTGAATGGTATGACCTCAATCCATTTTTATAATAAGTTGGTTGTAGTAATTACGTACTTAAACTGCTTGGTTGTAGTAATGGTATTTGGCCCTATGTTATCAATTACCTATATAGAAAATGACTAGAAATATTTTGTAGCATGAAAAACTTCCATGTCATGATGGATGAAGTTTTCATGTATTTTTAAATAAAAATAATTCTTGGTGATGTCCATGTAATTTTAAATCATCATCGACCTTAAATATCCTAGCCTTTTTATTTGGATGGAGAACTAGGTTCCAGAATGATGAGCACTGTTGGAGTCTTCATGGACTTCTTACGTCACAAAAATGGTCTCTTCATCTATGATGAATCTTTAATTAATCTATCAAAGTCCTATTGTTGGAGTAATTTCTATTCATTTGGACTATCCCATAGGTTTATGTTTACTTCCTGAGGTTGGAACAATTTATTGTTGGGTTATTCCGTTATAAGGGTCCCATTTTAGATGTAGTATACTAGGAGTCTCATCCATTCGATATTGGTTGTTGGTTCATTGTGCCTTATGGGGTATCTATTCTGATTGATTTCCACCATGAATTAGATCATGACTAGGAAGATATTCCTTTGATGTTTAATTTGGGAAATTATATTGTCTTGGTTAGCATCAGTTAGGACCGTGGATGTCTTAACCAGTTTATCAACACAGGATTTCTATGATCTGGGAACTTGATTCAGTGCTGCTTCAAAAGGGAATTCTTACATCATTCCCCTCACCTAGCCTATGAGGGTGGGGGTAATTTTTCTTTTAAGATTGAATATTCACTATTTATCTATTCGATCACTAACTTTGAATCACCTTTGAGATTCAAAAAATCTATATATAACTAATGGGATACCTCTAGGCATGAAATACGTGTTTTCTGTTCTTTCTCATTACTCGTATAGCATTTGGATATCAAAGAGTAGGGAAGAATTTCCTTGGTCATGGAAACAAAAACTATCCACATTCTAGCCTGGTTGAACTTCATGTATTCCACTCTCTTACCATTAGAACTTTGGGAGGACACATAAAAACATATTTACCAAGTTTCATGAGTGTCATGTGTAACGCCCCGACCCCAGCTACCCAGAGTCGGTGCATTACTTCGTAACATTGGCATGATCACAAGAAAGATCAAATCCCGAAAGACCGATTGGTTTAGTAGCCTTGGAAACACTAGATATATTCATAAGTTTTACATTACATCATAAAATGAAAAACTACTATAATAACATAATGTCTCCATAATCCACACTCATATCCTCACATAATATCCCTGCAGGTCATTCATAACCTACTTCTTCACTTCCTGGGAAAAATAAAACATTGAAAAGGGGTGAGCTCAAATGCCCAGTAAGGATAACAATAAAGTGGAAACTTTCATAAATAAGAATAAACATTTAAGGCAATGTATAACTAAAACAAAAGCCTTTTAAATACGAACTTTCAACATGGTATGGCATAAATAAAATGAAATAATTCCATTTACTTATTCACATGGATATTCTACTAAATGAATAATCACATGCAAAAATCAATAACCACTTTCATAATGTTGGAATGCATAATGCCAGACTATCATAACCACATAGCCAAGGCCTCGTGCCAAGACTACAAATAAGATTTTGTCAAGGCCTTGTGCCAAGACACTAGTTTGTCTCATGAGACCTACCGATGCATCGAGGAGCTATAGCGGGCTCCACCCGTCACTTATTAAGTCCAATGCATTCCCATATGAAAAGGTTTAAACATAACATAAACATTCGTATTAAAACTAGCATACGAAATGTCAATACTTTCACAATAAACTATGAATGGTATAAAAATAGCACATCCACAGTCAAACATATCACAAAACCTTCAATACAATATAGAAGTTTTGTATCATAATAAATCAACTTCAAATAATCTTAAAATCCATCAAAGGATGTTGACATAGATGAAATCAAAATTCTTTTTAAAGAAATATCTCCTTTTATTTTGAAATCATTTAAGATCCATATAAAATAAAACATTTTCTTTGAAAATATTCTTATAAGCTTGTAAGGAAAGCTTTGAAGATTTTATAACGGCGTAAAATAACCGCACCCGCCGTATAAGTTAAAAAAAACATTCTTACCTCAATTCTGTCGAAAAGGTTAAAAAGGACATTGTTTTGAAAACGACGGAAAGATTCCTTTATAAACCTCTTATAAAAAGTCAAAAAAAGGTATAAATGACTTTAACCCATATTCTTGTAAATAGTAAAAATGTTTTGAAATACATTTTTAAGAAACATGGATGTGGATGATAAAGAGATCCCAGTAGATTATTACATATAAACAACCTCGGATAATGAAGAGATTGTGAAATAACCCTTACCTTGTACTTTTCCTTGGTTGGGGTAGGTTAACCTCCTGTATAATGGTGAAATAGTTGTTATTAAATTATACAAGAATCATATATATTAATATGATATCATATATGATCTTTTAACATTGATTTGTTAATAATATCTTAGAATTATCGTCGTTTCGGGAGTTAACTTACTCATTTTCTTTTATATGTTTTGTTACATAAGCCATGGTTGTTGTATCTTATTTATATCCAGAATGATATACAGTCCTTAAACATCATTTTTAAATCATCAAATGATAATTATACTTGAATGGATACGATGGAGAATGAATCTCATCGCGTTCGTGGAGACGGTAGTCCGTACGTACGCACGAGCGACAATATCATTCTTTTGATATTAAAATAATATATAAATGGATGGTATATCATATATACAGAATCATTAACATGTTATATTTATTATTTACATGAGTTACACATCATTATTATACCCATCCAAATAATATTATATTGAATAACAATTACACCACGACGTGGAGACGGTAAGCCGTACGTACGCACGTATGGTGACATGTTATTCAAAGGGTGGATAGAATACTGAATATGATTGTACCATATTTATAATAACATCACAGTATATGTGAGATACTGGAGTTATTATTTCATAATGGTAAGAACAAAGGAAGAAGAAGTGGAAGAAGAAATGAACTTAGAAAAGGGTGGTGAAATCATTACCTCTTCTTCGGGTTCTTCCTTTTGATTTGATCAAAAGGGCTCCTTAGGTTGGCTTTCTGATCAAACTAAGGCCTCTAGGTTGTATTGAGGGATGTTGGGAGAGTATTTGGGCAGAGTTTGGCCGAACCAAAAGGCTTTGAAGGTGTGAAGAAATGAGAAGGAGGAGTGCCCTTTTATAAGAGGGGTGAGGGGCACCTTTGGAAAAGTTAGAAATATTAATTTATAATAAATTCATATTCGGTTTAAAAAGGCTCCAAAGTTGACTATTCAAAGGATGAGGTGTGGATAGGTCGAAAAAAACTCATCCAATAGAAGTTAGACAGGTTTGGGTACTTATATTAACCTTATCTTTAAGTATTAACTCTAAGTTAATTAGTTTCACTTTTACAATGTCTCTTTGTATTTTTATATAATATGATTAATAAACTTACTATATACATCCAAGCGACCCCCAAGTGGTCCATTAATGAGGAACCTATCATAATATAAGTCTCTTGCCCGAACCTTAGATTTTTAGGAATTTAATATCAATTAATAATATAATATTTGTTTTAAGAACTCTTTTATGTCAATTTTGACACTATTCAATAGTTGATTTTTGTGAAACTCCTAACAGAATGATTACTTCGAACAAAGTCAATTAAATCAATCCTAATATATCATATTATCATAGAAAATTAGTTTAATTCATTACTAGTTTCATATTATATTTATTTGGGTATTTATAATATCAATTATTTTAATTTTTCACTATTTTAGTAATTACTGCATCATCATTGTGTCATAAATAAAATAAATTATATAATGTCTAAAAATTATAAATAAAATATCATTATGTAGGAAATCTTTTTAGCTTTCTAAGGAATATTTATAATCGAAAATCCAACATGTATAACCCTATGTTAAAATTGTTCTTCTAAAAGATGTAAGCTTATGCCATTTTTATTTTTATTTTAACTTTATTAATATAAAGTGTCCCTACCACATACAAGTGGCTCCAAGGGGTCCCCAAATTGACCAAAGGATGCCCATGGTCGGGTATGTGTCCACCAATAAGGTTAGGACACGTTTTAGGGTAATTTTTTATTATTATAATATTATTTTTTTAACCCTTATTTACCGGATTTACCCTTTAACCATGGTAAATAAAATATTTACCACAGTAACTATTCAAAATGTCTAAAAATAAAAGTTACCTATTTACACAATTTGAACATCCTGATTCCAAATATGGAATCCATTTTCCTAAATTCAAAACACAGAAGTGGCAGAAATTAATTTAAAATTAATTCCCGCTGTCAAAACAAAAAGCGTGTTTTTAAGAGATAATAACTATCAAAAGATTGACACTTGTTTATGTTCGGTTTAATTGTAAAATTATGTCCAATGATAAACATTAAATTGAATGGTAAAAATATATTCTAAATATACTTTAAAACCACTCAAATTCATAATTTATCACTATTAATTATTTTGATTAAAAAAGTTGTTTTTAATTAAAATTTAGAAATTTTCACTATTCATCAAAATATGAAAGTTATCCGAAATGTACCAAAATTTCACCCTAGGCTAATTTTGATATTCCGAATCCAAAAATGAAGTCCATTTTGAAGTATAGAATATATATGATTTCAAAAAGTAGGTATTACTATTCACAACGACTAGTTTAATTAGTTGTGGTGTGTGTTAGAACTCGAGGTTGCGTACAACACACGCTATCGCATTATTCAAAGGGAAACGTACCGTAGAAGCTTGGGGTGTTACATTCTCCCCTCCTTCAAATAATTGCGTCCTCGAAATTTCTAGGGTATTACTGCATAAAAAGACTCGGGTGGTTCTTCATCATAAGTTCCTCGGGTTCCCACGTTGCCTCTTCCATCTTATGATTCCTCCACAAAACTTTTACCAGACGCGTCGTCCGGTTTCTCAGTACTTGTTCTCTTGTATCAAGAATCCTGACGGGCTCTTCACAATAAGACAGATCGGGTTCCAGTTCTAATTCCTCATAGGTGAGTACATGCGTTGGGTCAGGCATGTATTTTCTCAACAGAGATACGTGGAACACATCGTGAACTTTGGAGAGACTTGGCGGCATTGCCAATCGGTAAGCTACAGCCCCAATTCGTTCTAGAATTTCGAAAGGTCCGATGTACCTGGGACTCAATTTACCTTTCTTACCAAAACGTATGACTCCCTTCCACGGAGATACCTTTAGGAAAACATGATCACCGACTTGAAATTCCAAATCCTTCCTTCGATTATCGGCATAGCTCTTCTGCCTACTTTGAGCTGCTTTGATGTGATTTTGGATTACCTTCACCTTTTCCACCGTTTCCTCCACCAGTTCTGGGCCTACAAGTTTTCTTTCACCAACGTCATCCCAACAGGTTGGTGTACGACATCTCTTTCCGTATAACGCTTCATATGGTGCCATTTGTATACTCGAATGGAAGCTATTGTTATAGGAAAATTCTACCAGAGGTAAATATTGATCCCACATACCCTGAAAATCAAGTGAGCAAGATCTCAACATGTCTTCTAAGTTCTGAATAGTCCGTTCTGATTGTCCGTCTGTCTGAGGGTGGTAAGCAGTGCTCAAATGAAGTTCAGTATCCAGGGATTTCTGAAGACTTTTCCAAAATCTTGAAGTAAAACGGGGATCACGATCAGAAACAATCGATAGGGGAACTCCATGAAGTCTCACAACTTCATTAATGTATAGTCTTGCTAGACGTTCCAGGGGTAGATCTTCTCTTATAGCAAGAAAATGTGCTGACTTGGTAAGACGATCAACAATAACCCATATTGCATCGTTCCTTCTAGGAGTCTTTGGTAGCCCCATGACAAAGTCCATCGTAATATTGTCCCATTTCCACTCCGGTATGGGAAGAGGTTGCATGACTCCTCCAGGCTGTTGCCTTCCAGCTTTAACTTGTTGACAAACCATACACCTTGACACAAAATCAGCAATCTCCCTCTTCATGTTGTCCCACCAAAAATGTTCCTTCAAATCTCTATACATTTTGGTGCTCCCAGGGTGTATAGAGAAATTGGAACTATGAGCATCATCCAGCAATTCCCTTTTTAGATCAGGTATATTGGGAACACAAAGTCTCTTCCCGAATTTCAAAATTCCATCTTCATACACAAAGTCTCTCAATCTCCCATCATTCACAGCTTTAATCTTCTTTTGGAATTCGTCATCATCGGTCTGAGAACTCTTAATCCTTTCTAGTAAAGATGGTTTGGCAACCATTTGAAAAAGCATTGATGTTTCACCTTCCCTGGTTATTCCCATGTCCATTTTCACTAGATCCATGAAAATTGGATCCCTTTCAATTCTCATATTGTTCAAAACTCCATGGTCTTTTCTACTCAAAGCATCTGCCACCTTGTTTGCCTTCCCCGGGTGGTAGTGTATCGTACAATCATAATCCTTGAGTAATTCAAGCCATCTCCTTTGCCTCATGTTGAGTTCTTTTTGTGAGAAAATATACTTCAAACTCTTGTGATCAGTATAAATCTCACATTTTTCACCATAGAGGTAGTGCCTCCATATCTTCAAAGCAAAGATCACAGCTGCTAACTCAAGATCATGAGTAGGATAGTTTTGTTCATGAATTTTCAACTGTCGTGATGCATAGGCAATAACTCTATCATTCTGCATAAGGACACAGCCAAGTCCTTTCTTTGATGCATCACTATAAATAACGAACCCATCATTCCCCGATGGTAGAGTCAATATAGGAGCATTGACTAATCTTCTCTTCAGTTCTTCGAAACATTCTTCACACTCTTTTGTCCAAACAAATTTAACCCCTTTACGTGTGAGCTTCGTTAATGGGTTAGCCAATCGGGCAAAATTCTGGACGAAACGTCGATAATAACCTGCCAAACCAATAAAACTACGTACCTCAGTTATACTCGTAGGTGCTGGCCATTCTTGGATTGCCTTGGTCTTAGAAGGATCAACAGAGATTCCATCTTTAGAGACAATATGGCCAAGAAAAGAAATCTCCTGAAGCCAGAATTCACACTTGCTAAACTTTCCATATAATTCATGCCTCCTCAGAGTCTTCAAGATAATGCGCAAGTGATTTTCATGATCTTTGTAGGTTTTGGAGTATACCAAGATATCATCAATAAATACCACCACAAATTCATCGAGATACTCCTTGAAAACTCTATTCATCAGATCCATGAATACAGAGGGTGCATTAGTCAATCCAAACGGCATTACAGTAAACTCGTAATGCCCGTACCTGGTTCGAAATGCTGTTTTCGGAATGTCTTCCTTCTTTACACACAACTGATGGTATCCAGATCGAAGGTCAATCTTTGAAAAGTATTGAGCTCCATGCAGTTGGTCAAATAAATCATCAATACGAGGTAGGGGATACTTGTTCTTTATCGTTATAGCATTGATCTCCCTGTAGTCGATACATAACCTCATAGATCCATCTTTCTTTTTAACAAAAAGAACTGGGGCTCCCCATGGAGAAACACTAGGGCGAATAAATCCCTTATTACTCAATTCCTCTAGTTGTTTCTTTAGTTCGACTAACTCTACAGTGGCCATTCTATAAGGGGTCTTCGATATAGGCCTTGATCCAGGAATCAAATCAATGGAAAACTCAACTTCTCGTTCTGGAGGATGTCCAGGTAAATCTTCCGGAAATACATCTACAAATTCTTTCACAACAGGTACACCCTCTATTTGAACATTCCTTTCCTCACCGATAGTTACTTCATTCTCTTCCTCCCCAATAATTGAATTAAGTTGAGCTACTGGGGGTGGGTCTAAATAAGAATTAGGTGGTGAAGATTCTGCTCTAAAAATAAGGTGTTCCTTATCATTATCATCAAGAATCGTAACCTCTTTCTTCTTACAATAAATCTTCGCATCATAGTCCGAAAGCCAGTCCATACCGAGGATTATATCAAACTCAATCATAGGTATGACGATGAAATCAGCAGATAAAGAAAATTTATGTGCTCTAATGGGGACTGATTCACAAAACTTTGTTGCAATGATACTTCCCTTAGGAGTTTTAACTGACAACTCCCTTATTAAATCAAATTGGAAATATCTAATTTTCTTAGAAAACTGGGAAGATATGAAACAATGTGATGATCCGGAATCAAATAATGCATTTGCTAAACTTGAGGAAACCATTAAATTACCTGCCACCACGTCTTTCGGAGCTTCTACCTCAGCAGTAGTGATAGCATAAGCCTGGCCTTGATCCCTTGGCCTTTTCTGAGGTAAGTTCTCCTGACGCTTAGGACATGCATTTGCATAATGCCCCATCTCCCTGCAATTGTAGCACTGAACGTTGGTAGCTTCCTTCTTCCCCTTGCAATCATGAGCTTGGTGGCCTTTTTCACCACACTTGTAACAGACTCCCATTCCCTTCAAGCAAGTACCGGGGTGTTTCTTCCCGCACTTACCACAAGATGGATATTCAACCTTTCCCTTCTTCCCCTTATTTCCATTCCCAGATTGATCAGCAGGTCTCTTCTTCTCTTGCTTTGCTTTAAAGTCATAAGACTTAGAGAATTTCTTTTCGGTCTTGATAGCACATGAGACAATGTCTTCGTACGATGAAAAGGATTGTGAGACTAATGCTCGACGGAGAAATGGTTTTAACCCATCAAAGAAACGATCAATCTTACTTCTTGGGTTACGAATATAATCTCCAGCATACCTCGCTAACCTTGTAAAGTTAGCCTCATACTTTGTGACATTCTCATCCTCCTTTTGTCTCAGACTCAGAAATTGCCTTTCCATATCTGCTCGATGGTCGCGAGGAAAGTATTTTTCTAAAAACAGATCTTTGAACTCCCTCCATTCCATGTTTGATACTTCATCATCTTCCTTCATGTTTTGAATCAATGACCACCATTGATCAGCATCTCCAGTGAGGCGGTAAACTGCCATGGTAACTTTTTCCCTTTCACTACTCCCCAAAGCCTGAAATATTTTCTCTAGGGAAAATATCCATTGCTCAGCTACTAAGGGATTTGTACTTCCATTGAACGTTGGTGGTTGTTGTCTCATGAATCGATCTAACATTGATCCTCCACGCTGCGGATCAGGGTGCTCCATACGGGTAAGGTTATTATTCATAACCTGAGTAAGTTGTCCCAGTACGGTGATTAGCAGATCAGCACCAGTTGCATCACCAGCCCCACTATAATTATCTTGAGCAGGAGGGCAATCCCTACATGGAGTGCGTGCATTGATACGGTTTCCATTTCTTCCACTAGGCGCCATTTCTAAACAATGGCATAAACTAGATCAGTTTATGAATCAAAATACATAATCCCATACTTATAAAACACTTAACATAAATTGAACTATCTATGGATATAATCCATAATCATAAATATGTTTTCTTTGAGGAAGTATATACTCATAAACCCTTCATAATGATTTGTAAAGAAAGTGAGAGTTATCCTAAGCATATCCCCCGGGAGTATCGTAACCAAGAGTGCAGCAAGGCCCGTTGTCGTGCACCAGTTCCCGTTCGAGTCTAGCTCAAAGCGGTGTTTTCGGGTTTTACCCCTAGGTACATCTGTGCCAGAGCCGCCTCTACCTGCTCGTATCCAGACAGGGATGTATTGCTCGGAAAACTCACAAAGTCTCTACAATACCAAAATTCTAGGAAGTTCTTCTATACTAATCCTCAAAGTTCATCTTAGGTCTATGTGTTCTAATCAGAGTTTATCTAAATCTAGCTTCCAAGGTTTGTACTAAACTTCCTCTGATACCAACTGTAACGCCCCGACCCCAGCTACCCAGAGTCGGTGCATTACTTCGTAACATTGGCATGATCACAAGAAAGATCAAATCCCGAAAGACCGATTGGTTTAGTAGCCTTGGAAACACTAGATATATTCATAAGTTTTACATTACATCATAAAATGAAAAACTACTACAATAACATAATGTCTCCATAATCCACACTCATATCCTCACATAATATCCCTGCAGGTCATTCATAACCTACTTCTTCACTTCCTGGGAAAAATAAAACATTCAAAAGGGGTGAGCTCAAATGCCCAGTAAGGATAACAATAAAGTGGAAACTTTCATAAATAAGAATAAACATTTAAGGCAATGTATAACTAAAACAAAAGCCTTTTAAATACGAACTTTCAACATGGTATGGCATAAATAAAATGAAATAATGCCATTTACTTATTCACATGGATATTCTACTAAATGAATAATCACATGCAAAAATCAATAACCACTTTCATAATGTTGGAATGCATAATGCCAGACTATCATAACCACATAGCCAAGGCCTCGTGCCAAGACTACAAATAAGATTTTGTCAAGGCCTTGTGCCAAGACACTAGTTTGTCTCATGAGACCTACCGATGCATCGAGGAGCTATAGCGGGCTCCACCCATCACTTATTAAGTCCAATGCATTCCCATATGAAAAGGTTTAAACATAACATAAACATTCGTATTAAAACTAGCATACGAAATGTCAATACTTTCACAATAAACTATGAATGGTATAAAAATAGCACATCCACAGTCAAACATATCACAAAACCTTCAATACAATATAGAAGTTTTGTATCATAATAAATCAACTTCAAATAATCTTAAAATCCATCAAAGGATGTTGACATAGATGAAATCAAAATTCTTTTTAAAGAAATATCTCCTTTTATTTTGAAATCATTTAAGATCCATATAAAATAAAACATTTTCTTTGAAAATATTCTTATAAGCTTGTAAGGAAAGCTTTGAAAATTTTATAACGGCGTAAAATAACCGCACTCGCCGTATAAGTTAAAAAAAACATTCTTACCTCAATTCTGTCGAAAAGGTTAAAAAGGACATTGTTTTGAAAACGACGGAAAGATTCCTTTATAAACCTCTTATAAAAAGTCAAAAAAAGGTATAAATGACTTTAACCCATATTCTTGTAAATAGTAAAAATGTTTTGAAATACATTTTTAAGAAACATGGATGTGGATGATAAAGAGATCCCAGTAGATTATTACATATAAACAACCTCGGATAATGAAGAGATTGTGAAATAACCCTTACCTTGTACTTTTCCTTGGTTGGGGTAGGTTAACCTCCTGTATAATGGTGAAATAGTTGTTATTAAATTATACAAGAATCATATATATTAATATGATATCATATATGATCTTTTAACATTGATTTGTTAATAATATCTTAGAATTATCGTCGTTTCGGGAGTTAACTTACTCATTTTCTTTTATATGTTTTGTTACATAAGCCATGGTTGTTGTATCTTATTTATATCCAGAATGATATACAGTCCTTAAACATCATTTTTAAATCATCAAATGATAATTATACTTGAATGGATACGATGGAGAATGAATCTCATCGCGTTCGTGGAGACGGTAGTCCGTACGTACGCACGAGCGACAATATCATTCTTTTGATATTAAAATAATATATAAATGGATGGTATATCATATATACAGAATCATTAACATGTTATATTTATTATTTACATGAGTTACACATCATTATTATACCCATCCAAATAATATTATATTGAATAACAATTACACCACGACGTGGAGACGGTAAGCCGTACGTACGCACGTATGGTGACATGTTATTCAAAGGGTGGATAGAATACTGAATATGATTGTACCATATTTATAATAACATCACAGTATATGTGAGATACTGGAGTTATTATTTCAGAATGGTAAGAACAAAGGAAGAAGAAGTGGAAGAAGAAATGAACTTAGAAAAGGGTGGTGAAATCATTACCTCTTCTTCGGGTTCTTCCTTTTGATTTGATCAAAAGGGCTCCTTAGGTTGGCTTTCTGATCAAACTAAGGCCTCTAGGTTGTATTGAGGGATGTTGGGAGAGTATTTGGGCAGAGTTTGGACGAACCAAAAGGCTTTTAAGGTGTGAAGAAATGATAAGGAGGAGTGCCCTTTTATAAGAGGGGTGAGGGGCACCTTTGGAAAAGTTAGAAATATTAATTTATAATAAATTCATATTCGGTTTAAAAAGGCTCCAAAGTTGACTATTCAAAGGATGAGGTGTGGATAGGTCGAAAACAACTCATCCAATATAATTTAGACAGGTTTGGGTACTTATATTAACCTTATCTTTAAGTATTAACTCTAAGTTAATTAGTTTCACTTTTACAATGTCTCTTTGTATTTTTATATAATATGATTAATAAACTTACTATATACATCCAAGCGACCCCCAAGTGGTCCATTAATGAGTAACCTATCATAATATAAGTCTCTTGGCCGAACCTTAGATTTTTAGGAATTTAATATCAATTAATAATATAATATTTGTTTTAAGAACTCTTTTATGTCAATTTTGACACTATTCAATAGTTGATTTTTGTGAAACTCCTAACAGATTGATTACTTCGAACAAAGTCAATTACATCAATCCTAATATATCATATTATCATATAAAATTAGTTTAATTCATTAAAAGTTTCATATTATATTTATTTGGGTATTTATAATATCAATTATTTTAATTTTTCACTATTTTAGTAATTACTGCATCATCATTGTGTCATAAATAAAATAAATTATATAATGTCTAAAAATTATAAATAAAATATCATTATGTAGGAAATCGTTTTAGCTTTCTAATGAATATTTATAATCGAAAATCCAACATGTATAACCCTATGGAAAAATTGTTCTTCTAAAAGATGTAAGCTTATGCCATTTTTATTTTTATTTTAACTTTATTAATATAAAGTGTCCCTACCACATACAAGTGGCTCCAAGGGGTCCCCAAATTGACCAAAGGGTGCCCATGGTCGGGTATGTGTCCACCAATAAGGTTAGGACACGTTTTAGGGTAATTTTTTATTATTATAATATTATTTTTTTAACCCTTATTTACCGGATTTACCCTTTAACCATGGTAAATAAAATATTTACCACAGTAACTATTCAAAATGTCTAAAAATAAAAGTTACCTATTTACACAATTTGAACATCCTGATTCCAAATATGGAATCCATTTTCCTAAATTCAAAACACAGAAGTGGCAGAAATTAATTTAAAATTAATTCCCGCTGTCAAAATAAAAAGCGTGTTTTTAAGAGATAATAACTATCAAAAGATTGACACTTGTTTATGTTCGGTTTAATTGTAAAATTATGTCCAATGATAAACATTAAATTGAATGGTAAAAATATATTCTAAATATACTTTAAAACCACTCAAATTCATAATTTATCACTATTAATTATTTTGATTAAAAAAGTTGTTTTTAATTAAAATTTAGAAATTTTCACTATTCATCAAAATATGAAAGTTATCCGAAATGTACCAAAATTTCACCCTAGGCTAATTTTGATATTCCGAATCCAAAAATGAAGTCCATTTTGAAATATAGAATATATATGATTTCAAAAAGTAGGTATTACTATTCACAACGGCTAGTTTAATTAGTTGTGGTGTGTGTTAGAACTCGAGGTTGCGTACAACACACGCTATCGCATTATTCAAAGGGAAACGTACAGTAGAAGCTTGGGGTGTTACATCATGAGTATAGAAACACTTTTTATCTGGGATCTCAATGTTTACTTGTATATTTTTTAGGGAAACGTGATCTATGAGGAAATCAGCTAATAGACGCACCTTAATTGTGTTCTATGAAATGAGTTAAATGTTATACTATTTTAGGATGACCACATGTCATTCCAAACACCTAGTTAACATAGGGAAACTAAGAATATACTTTAGTAGGTTTATACCAGATACAAAGAGGACTTAACAGTGTTGTAAGTAATGCCTCATCTGCTTAACTTTAAAGATGATTTCATGGATGTTCTTCTCAATTATAGAATAACGTGTCTTAATTTCTATAATAATATAGATGAGATAGTAGAGACTATTTAAATTTCATAATTCATTATTTTACATAAGAAGGGTTCTGAGAAGTTACTCCATGGTAGCCACATTTAAGATAAGTGGATTCCCTTGCACTAGTGGAATCAAGACTGGTGGATTTACTATGTATTACATGAGATTCCCAAAAAGCTTCCTATATGTTGGAAAAAAGCACCTCAAGGTAACATTGTTCAGTTTTTGGGATGATTGTGTTTGTTGAAAAAGTGGTTTTCCTTGGTCAATTGTGGAGTTCTAGATAAATTTTTGACTATGAATGTTAATGAATACCCAAGATGAAGGAATGGATTACCTAGAGGTGGTAAATAAAATTGAATATACAAGGTGACACTGTTTCCCAGTGTTTTCTAAATTTTAGGGGTCTAAAATTTGGAGGATGGATCAATCATCTTGAAAGTTTGATTTCAATCAATGTCTCATAAAAATTTGGAAAAGGAATAAGTTTCACAAAGATATGTGTTTCTATATGGTAAGGGTATTTGGAAATGAATTTAGGTTTTTGAAGGATAGGTTTCACAACACGTGGAGCATTGTGAACATGTGAATAAAAATAGAACATATCCACAACTATGAAAAGTGGAGCATCGTGAATGCATGAAGGTTTGATGGTACTCTGTATGACTATGAGAAGTCTCACGAATAGTGAAATTTCCCGGGATATTCATGAAAACCGTGAGCTTCCTAAATGAGTTTGGTGAGCATAGTGATATGGTCATGACATGGATGAAGGATTTTATAATAGGAGGCAATTCCTATAAATAGGCCTCTTCCCCCATAAGAAATGTAGAGAAAGACCTAACACAGATTCTAAGGATATAGATTCACAAAGGTAATTTTTGAAGCCTGTTCTTGTGAAAAAGTTCATGAAGAAAGGAAGTTCGAGAAGGCTATAAATAGATTACTGAAATTTATACGCATCACATAAGTATTAAAGCTCATGAATTATATAAAAAGGTGACATAAATTTTTGATCTTCATGAAGTCTACATGAGCTTTATGAAAGTGTTTGATCTTATTAAAAGGAGGATTCATTATGAAGTCTAGTTGATCCTTGTGAAGGATATTAGCTTCCCAAAATTTGTGGGATTCATGAAGGATAACTAATATTTTCAAAAGGAATGAGCTTCATGAAGTAAGTGAGAATCGCTAAAGGAATTGAAAAGTAAATATATGATAAAGTGATATTAATCAAGTGGATGAAGTTGGGACTTCAACAGAGAATCTACTTAAATTTTAGGATTCATTCATTATTGATAATTAAAAGACCTACATGTCCATAAACAGTGTGTGTATCCCTTCTAGTGTAGTGAGAAATTGAAGAGGAAGAAGGTGATATTTTCTACCCGTAGTGAGTTATTCATAATCCTTACAAAGGTAGTGATATCACGAATAGAAGTGATCTAGCCTAAACCTTGATTTGAAAGAAAGCCATATTAAATTTGGTGCATTAGAACATTGTAGTTGTATGCTCATTTTATGTACCCTAGTTAGAGTAAACCAAGTAAAATCGTTGTGTCTCATGCATGATTTCATTTAAATTCATAGATATTCATGGTAAAGGGAGAGAATTCTTTTTGGTTCAATAAGGAAACAAGATATTAAGGGGAAGTCATTTTAGTATGTTATACCCTAAATATATGATGGTGATTTCATGTAAATAATCCTGTTATATGTGGGAAAAGTTTCTCAATATTTTTGGGTGACTTAAAAGTTAGAGAAGAAAAGATGCAGATTATTTGGAACAGGTATGTGGATATGATAATGCACCCAAATTATTCTATTGATTCATTATTTGATTAGGTGGATGTTACTGTGGAAGAAATATTTGTCCTCAAATATTTTTTTTGAAGAATTAAATATTTTCAAGTGCATATAGAGAAGACGTCCACATTGGTTCAATCCAATTTTTTTTATTCTGGTAGACAAATATCCAATGCAGCTGACATTAGAAACCTTTCACAATATTCTTATTTCATATGAGATGAGAAATGATGATAATGAGTCTATGTAAAAATCAAAGTCCAATGAAGTGTCATTAAATGCCATAAATATTCTTACCATTAAATATAGTGAGGAATAAGAGGAGATGGATGAGGTGACGTCATTCCTTTCCTCAAATATTTAAAGAGGAAAAGGAAAGTTCAAATGGACACTCCCACATTCATGCTTTTGATGTGGAAAGGTTGAAAATCTTGCAGTAAGGTTCCCCAAGAATATTTGTGATGATAATAAGGATGAGGATGAAATTCCATTTTTGAATTTTCTAGTTTATGTGAAAGAAAAGAAAAAGGTCAAGAGAAATTTATTCAAAAAGAAGAATATTATTTTATAAAAAAATGACAGTTCATAAGAATATGAGGTTGACGATATGAAGAACTATAAATATCATGGAAAAACACTAGGGTGATGTTTTTTGATAGCTCCCTTAAAGGGTAATAAAGAGACAATGATGAAGAATAAGTCGAAGGAAGAGTTGATATGCATGATAAATTAGACAGAACTCTTGGGGAAATAAATGTTTGGAGAGACGAAACAGAGAAATCCAAAAAAGTTGTTTGTGATGCCAAACATTATATGCAGCTATGGGAAGAAGTTAAATCTGATCTAAATAAATTAATTTAAAATTTTAATTATTCAATGTGAGAGATCTCATAAAATAATATTGAATACAGTCTCAAAATCAATGAATAGAAAAGAGAAATATATAGTTTTACTAAAATTGGAAAACATTAAATAAAATGTATCGAAGAACTTGAATAGGAAGTTGTTGTCCTACAACAAAGTGTTAATGACTAGGAAAAACTCTTGAAGATGCTTACCATTGGAAAAGATGAGCCTTTAGGAAACCTAAAGGATGCAAGTGAAGCATAGAGGTCTAGAAGAACCAAAGAAATAGTCAAATCCAAAAAATAAGGTTTGAATTGGGCTTGATCAAAAACAGAAAGAAGTAATGGTTAAAGTGATACCACAAGGTCCTGCTCCAATATTAAAGATTGATTTGGGTACAAAACATAACCATATGATTTATAGAACCCAAGGGAAAACCAGAATTTTAGTATTTTCACATCGAAATGAACCTCAAATAAGATTTTATTATTGTGAAAAGATGGGACAATCACAAAATTTCTATTCCATATCCAAAATGTAACAAAGGGAATAAGACCAACAGAGGAATCTATACAAAGCTCAATATTATAGGACATAATATGATGGTCACTGTTTCAGGTGTAGAGGAATTGATCACATGGAAAGATATTGGTTATTAACAATAAGAGAAATGTGCCAAAGCATACTGAATGTGATCATAAGTATCAATTAAATGCATCATCAAATAAAATGAAAATGAAAAATCCATTTATATCATTGCAAGATAATGCTTGTCTATCATACTTTGAGGAAGATCAATATTATTAATCCATGCTAGGTGTGAATTAAAAAACATGGATAAAAAACACTTGTGAAGGTGCTTATTGCAAATTTTTCCATTAAAGAATCAAATCATTCATGTGTATGAATCCTTGATAGTGGATTCACATCCCACAAGAAAGGTATGGGGATCTTTTTATAGGAACAAAATATTATAAGGAAGGTTTTTTAAAATTTTGAAATAATGAAGTCCAGACGATTATCAGCTCAAGAAAATAAAAATTTGGGGACAAAGAAATGAGATGGGCTGATGTTTTAGTTTTTGATGGTATCGATCAAAACTTTCCCAGTCTCATTCAATTATGTGACTAAGGTCATTCTATAAACTTTACTAATAATATTTGTATCATAAAATAAAGATATGATGCATTTTTCTATATGGAAAAATAATGAAGGGGGTTCTCTACCTTGTAAGTAGAGAAGAAGTTATGTTATTTTTATCCAGAGAGGAAGAAAATAGGTTGTGGCATAAAAGGCATAGCTATCTATGCTAACCATCTTTGGAAGATTTGTTCAAATTTGATTCTAATTAAGACCTACCAAAGTTATCATGAGATCATACACATACATGCAACACTTATTATAATGGAAATATTATCAGAAAAACGTATAAGGAAAAAGATAAAAATTCAACCAGAGTGCTTTTAATGGTGCATGAAGATGTTTACAAACCTATATCCCATAGATCTATTTATGGGAATAGGTATTAAATTATTTCTATTTATGATTATATAAGTATGGAAGGTGTATTTTTCATTTTACCTAAGTGCAATGTGTTCAGTTTCTTAAAACTGTATCATAGGGAATCTAAAAGGATGATTGGATAGAATATTTTGATGTTTCATACTAAAAATGGTACAAAATTCACAAATTTTCTAGTGGAATATTATCCCTAGAAACATTGGATAAATAAACATGTTTTAGTAGTTATAACTTCTTAACAGAATGAAGTGTTCGAGAGGAGAAATAAAATCATAAAAAACATATCCATAATAATTATAATTGATAATGTCTTACCAAAGAAATTATAGAAGGAAGCCGTCTTGACACCGGTCTACATATCAAACATGGATCTATTTTTTCCAATTGAAGAAATGTAACCTTACTAGATGTGGTATAGGAAGAATCCAACTTTAAAATACTTCTATATATTTGGAAGTAAATGCTCTATTCTAAATAAGGGGAAAAATAAAATTTTAATCATGCGGCGATGAGGGGATTTTTATTGGATATTCAAAAAAATAAAAGTATATAAATATTTAAACAAAGTCTAGGAAAGGTTGTTGAAAGCCATGATTCCACTCTAGTAGGGAATAAACAAACTATTCAAAAAAATCCATGATCAATATTAGGGGGATAATGATGTTGATGTAACCATGTCATGGGGTATTTGAAGAGAAAAATCATGATTCAGAAGAAGATATTAATGATAAACCTGAGAATGTAAATTATATATATGTATGAAAGATGGGGATTTGAGATGAAACCAAATGACACATCATCATTTGGGATAAATCTCTTCCAATTGAAACATGAAGAATAAAGTTGTTACATCAAAAATATTTCATATGTTAAGTGGAGCATAATATTTTCGAGGAAGCATCTAGAGATGAGAACCAGGTTCATGCTATGAATAAGTATCTTGGCCAAATATAAAATAATCAAAAATGGGAGATTGTTTTGAGAACAATAGATAAAAATATCATTGGTACCGAATGGGTATTGCACAGCAAGATGAATGATGTTGGAACAAAAACTCAAAACAAATAAAAATTAATGTGAAAAGGGTACGTCCAAATAGATGGTATGGATGTTGATGAAAAATTTTCATCTCTTGAAAGGATAGAGACTATCATATTATTCTTGGGCATATCCATGCAAATAAGGTTCAATATTTTCCAAGTGGAAATGAAGTCCGTATTTCTAAATCGGTTTCTAGAAGAAGAAGTTTATAATGAGCAGTTAGATGGTTTTCTTGTTGACTAATATGAGAAAAGAGTTTATAGATTAAGGAATACACTATATGGAAATAAAAAAGTGTCAAAAGAATGGTATTCAAGGCTTGATATATTTTCTATGAAACATGGTTTTCATCATGGCAGAGTTGATTACAATCTATATGTCAACAATGATAGTAATCAAAAGATGATGGTGTTGGGGTATTTCGATGAAATATTCTTTGGTGGATCTGATGAATCATAGTGAAAAATATTCACATAATTCATTAAATTAGAATTTTAAATTTCAATGATAGGTGGAATATCATTTTTACTGAGTTTACTGGTGTCACAAGAAAGGAATTTCACACTCATTTCTCAAAATAAAT
Organism: Viscum album; assembly: GCA_963277665.1. Lineage (NCBI taxonomy): Eukaryota > Viridiplantae > Streptophyta > Magnoliopsida > Santalales > Viscaceae > Viscum > Viscum album. The sequence continues at coordinate 220,307,334 of OY728163.1, forward strand.
ATTGAAAGGAGGTTTTGAGAATATTTGGAATGGATAATTCCAAGGAGGTGACTAATTTGGTTTCTACCTAGATGAAACTATCATGGGATAATGAAGAAAGAGCAGTTAATGTCACAAAGTACAAGAAGATCATTAGAAGCCTATTTTACATATCAGTGACAAGACAATATATTGTTTTTTCAACATGCCATTCACCAAGGTATAAAATAAATCCCAAAGAAAAAAAAATTACAATAAAAATAATACTCCTATATATCAAGGGAATGATGGATTTTGTTTCCCTATACAATGATAAATCTCAACAAGATTTATTGGGATATACAGATGCAAATTGGGATGGTTCAAAAGATGATATAAAATATATTTGAGGTGGTTCTTTCTATCTTTGAGGATTGTTTATTTATTGGATAATAAATAAAAATGATTTTATTTCCTTGAGCATCAAAAAGGTTGAATATATTTATCATAATCAAGTGTTCACATAGTTATGTGGATGAATCAGTGACTTGACATGATCTATTTTTTACCCTATTAAAGATAGGTGTTTCAAAAAGGTATGGATCTTCCCAAAGAAATTTGGGTTCAGGATGGATGGGTTTCGCAATGGTGTTGAGAATCATGAAGAAGTGGTTAAAAAATGAATGTATCTATGACTACAAGAAGTTTAGGATCACGAATTCATAGAGGTTTGATGGTACTCTCATCATCTATAAGAATTCTCAAAAACAATTAAATTTCTATGGAGCTTCAGGAAAAGTGGGAACTTCTAGAATGAGTTTGGTGTGCTAAGCGAGAATGTGGTCGCATGGATGGAAGCTTCTGGAATGGGAGAAAATACCTATAAACAGACCCCTACCCCCATCTATAACATCCCAAGTAAGTAATTAATAATAAATATTTTTATCTATTCCTATTAATGAATTAGATAGTGTTTTAAAGGCTTAAAATGAAAATAAATCCAATCTTAAGCATGGAATACACTAATATTTTTAAAAGATTGTTTTACTGCCTTTTGATGGCAAACCATTTTTGAATCTATATTTTGACAATTTTATAAACTATGTTTGTCAAAATAAACTTATTCTTTATGATTGGGACATCAAAATTTACCTTGTGTGAATTTTTGGTATTTTTCTGACAATGTTCATTTTTTAATGAATAGTGAAAAACACTGCATTTTACATCAAAACTGCTTTTTAATCTAATTTATTTATATGATTAGATTATATTTTGAATTGGTTTTGAAGTGAAATTAGAATATATTTCTACCATTTAATCCAATGGTGGTCATTGGAATCAATTTCACTTTGAAATTGGACTTAAACTGGTGTCAATCTTTTGATACTTATTGTTTTATAAAACACGCTATTTGCTCTGACAGCGGGAATTAATTATTAAATTAATTAATGTGACTTATATGTTTTGAATTTTTTAAAATAGACTTCATTTTTGAATTCAGAATATCAAATATAGCTTAGGGTGAAGTTTTGGTATTTTTCTGAAAAACTTCAATTTTCGATGAATAGTGAAATCACTAAGTGGTAGTTAAAGAAACTGATTTTTTGTTTAAATGAAATTTTGCAACCTTTGTGGTTTGAATTTCAAAAATCCTAAATACATGGTTGTCATTAAGAAATAAAATTTGGTTCAATGAGATTAAAATAATTTTTTGGTGAATAGTAACTTATTACGTTTTTAATCACGATTAGTTGTAATTAGTGTAGTTTAAGGTAAAAATAATGCTTTAATAATATAAAATGACCTAGAAACATGTCCTAACCTTATTGGATGTGTCAGGGAAGACCCAGACAAGCCATGGGTCAACTTGGGGACCCCATGGAGCTACTTTGGTTGGGAAATGACATAAATAACTTTTTATTTAATGTAAAAGTAAAAATGACACAAACATAATATGTTTTAAGAAAACAATTTTTATATGGGGTTATACAAGTCAGATTTTTTTACAATAAATATTCATTGGAAAGATAAAAATATTTCCTACATCATAGTATTTTTTTATAATTTTTTGACATTAAATAAATAAATGTATTTATGACATAATAATGATGTAGCGATTACCTCATTAATAAAGGATTTAAATAAAATGAAAAGATAATGTAAAATCTATGACCTAAACATGTCCAAAACCTATTGGATGGGTTGATTTAGAAACCTTATCACCTTATCCAAGACTTATATCAATTTGGGACCTTTTTAATCCAAAACTAATTTTATAATAAAGTAACTTATCTTTACTTTCCAAGAGTGCCCCTCCTCTCCTCTTATAAAAGGCCCTAACCTCTACCTCTTTTCCCAAACTCCCAAAGCCTTTGGCTCGGCCAACACCTGCCCATTTTGTCTCTCCACTTCCCTATCTTACTCCTTGAAGCCTCACTTTTGGCAGAACTCTTCCCAAAGAAGCCTTTGAGCTCAAACCAAAGGGAGTTACCCGATTTTAAGGTAATGTCTTCACTTGAGTCCTTTTGTTTTATTTTGCTTCTCCAACCCCATAAAATCTTTTTATTATTTTATTTTTTAACAACTCCAGTATCCTCAATATACTAGGATGTTGTTATAATAAGGATTCGAGCTACACTTACACACACCTACATCTAATGGTTAACGAACATACTGTTTCCGTGGATGGCGAATTTATGCCTCCTGAAACGATGATTGTTCAACATTATTTTAACACCTTCAAAGGTGGCCATTAAGATGTCACTATATTTATATATGATATATAATATGTTTATGTTTTCCTTAAGATTCTGTATTTTTCTTTTTGGTCATACCTTTATGGTTTCCATTATGGGTAAACGCGATATCTTTATTTAAGGAAGTGCGGACTACCGCCCCCTCAAAGTGATTTGATTCGTTAAATACCATATGTGGGACGTATAAAGGATGGAACTATGATATTATATATGATATTATACTGGAATTATAATATACCTTTATATCATTATGATTCCATTCTATAAATACTAAATATAAATGAAAATAGCGTTCATGCGTATGTACGGCTTACCGTCTCCATGAACAGTGCATTTCATTTCTTACCTCTAAATGATTATGTAATATTATAAATGCACATATGTACTGGATATATATGACATATATGATATCTACATCATGAATACCATTCTTGATATAATGGATACATGAACAACATGTAATTATAAAGGGCTTATTTTTTACTCAAGTACCAATGATCGTTAAAACGACCGTTATTAACTTAAATAATTACATAGTGTTCATGACATGGTAATAAGTGATATAAAAGGAATAATGAACTTGAAAAAGGTTCTTAAGCAAGTAGAAATTAACTCAAGTTTATTATTCAGGACATTAAAGAACGATCGAGTCAAGTCGGACCCGAGGTATGGGACTTCGTCTCAATCGCCTTTCATTGAGGCATATTTTATTTTATACACAACTTTCTTTTATACGGTGTATAAACCCCTTTGAATTTTATGTTTATTCAAAAGGAATCTTTTTTATATGAAGCGTTTACTAAAGGAAAAAAGGGAATGTTTTTGTCGTACGTATGCGGCGACAACGACTTCTCTGCCGTCGTGACCGTTATTTGAGTTTCGGCTTCCTCTATAAGCCATACATTCTTTTAAAAGAAAAATAAATACCATGTTTTAATTTTATTTTATTTTGGTATTGAAAATGGTTTTCATAATGTTTTTATATCAATGTGTTGTGTTGATATCTTGTGATTGAAAGGTGGAAATGTTATATTTCCTTTATGCATGTTTTATGTGATATGATTATGTTGAGGTTCTTGGGAATTATTATGAAAACGGGTGGTTCTGTGATAAACTAAGGGCGGGTGAGCCCAATATAGCTCTCCAATTCATTGGGTAATGCGAAGGAGTGAAACGTTAAGGTTTATCTGAAGAGATTTAGGGAATATATTGTGATGGGTATTCCAAACGTAACCAAGAGGGTTACTCCCGACGTAAGAATGTTATGAATGCCTCAAGTTACCTTTATGTCTTATGATTTCTATGATTTATTCATGATTTGATGAGGTATGTTAAAGGGATTATGTTTTATGGGTAAAGTATGATCTCATCCTTATGTATATATGTACCCATGTTTCCTTTCCATATTTTTATATCCCTTACTGAGCTTTTTATGCTCATTCCAAGTTTTTTGAAATGTTTTTCACAGGTCAAGGGAAAGGTACATGATATGATGATAGTGTCAAGGAAGTGTCAAGAAAGAATCCATGTTTATTTTAAATATGTTTCCATTGATGGGAATGAAGAATACTATCTTTATGTAACCACTTTGTTTATATGTGGAATGTAATGCAAGTTTTATGATCTAATTCTCTAAAACACTAAACCCGAAAAGATCCTCAATGTGTAATCTTGTAATAACTCAAGATTAAGTAAGGTTTAAGGTTGGGGACTTATAGTCGGTATCAAAGGTCGGTTTAGATAACTTTTGGAGTTGGAATTCTATTAAATGATTATCCAAAAATATATTTTTTTGAAATGATATAACATTTGAAGATTACCATGTTGCTTCATCTAGGACATGTTTGTTCAGAATGGTTTTCCGGAGAGGAAACAGGGAAGCAGTGCTAGGAAGGCATACAGAAGGAAATAACCTTCTGAATCAACATCTCGAGATGGTCGGAATTGGAACTGAACAGTTTGTTGCAGTAATGGCGCAGTTGACTCAAGCGATAAATGGCGGTGGTATCCATGCATGAGATCAGCCATATCAACCACAGAGGAACATGTCAGTGGTGGAACATTTCATGAGGCAACATCCCCCATCATTCAAAGGATCATCTGACCCTGTGCAAGCTGAAGGGTGTATTAAAGAACTAGAGAAGATTTTCGATGTCACGGGGTGTTCAGACAATCAAAAGGTTAGTCTTTCTATTTACCGTTTGGAGGGTGAGGAAGATCAGTGGTGGTCGATGGTTAAAAATATCAGGGACACAGATGAGATTGATGCTCTCGACTGGGATGAATTCAAAGTTATGTTTCTTGAGAAGTATTTTCCTAAGGCTGTTCGACTTAGGATGGGAAATCAATTCTTGGAATTGAGGCAAGAGGAAGACTCATTGGCTGCCTATGAAGAAAGGTTCACTCGATTGGCAAGGTATGATCCAAATTTTATCCGAGACCTTGATAGTAAAATCAATCGTTTTTACTCAGGATTAAAGCCAAAATATCGAAGGGCATTAGCTTCTCGTGAGTTTAAAAGTTATGAAAAGCTTGTTCGATGTGCTGAGAAGGTGGAAATGGAGTTTTCTGATGATCAAGTGTTCTATAACAACCAACAGAAGAAGAGACCGAGGTGGGAGGAGAAAGGTAAGAATTCTTCAAAAAAGTCTGGTGGTAAGAAAACTAAGTTTCCAGTTTGTGATAAATGTGGAAAAAGGCATGCTGGGGAATGTCTTCTGAATTCTGGAAAGTGCTACCGATGTGGTAAGATGGGACATAAGGCCCGTGATTGCACTGAAAAGGATCAAGGTGAAGGTAAGACCAAATTTGATTTACAGTTAGTGAAATGTTATAAGTGCAATGAGATGGGTCACTATGAAAACGAGTGTCTGAAAAAGAGCTTGAGTGATGGGAATCAGTTAGACTACAAGCAGAAAGGGGTGGTGAAATCTTTTGCAACTACTTCGGCAGACGTCGGGCCATCAAATGAAGTTGTATCAGGTACTTTGTTTGTTTTTTCAGATTATGCCAGTGTGTTGTTTGATTCGAGGTCTACACATTCTTTTATCTCTGAAACCTTTTCTAGTAAAATGGGAATACCATATCAAGAAATGACTTCTGAACTTTTGGTAAAAACACCTGGGGGAATTGTTGAGGCAAAAAGAATGTATAATAATCTTCCTATCCTTATCTGTGGAAAGAACCTACTTGCAAACCTTATTGTTCTACCTCTAGTAGAGTTTGATGTTATCCTGGGTATGGATTGGATCTCTATTTACCATGCTAAGATTGACTGTAGAGCTAAAGAAGTTTCTTCTCAGAAAGGCTTTTAGTTTGTGTACAAGAATGAACCCATACTGTTGATAACTTATCAAGTGGCGAAGAAACATGTAAAATATGGAAATGAATGTTACCTTGCACACATCGTTGAAAATAAAGGAACTGTTCAGATTAATGATGTGCTAGTGGTAAATCAGTATCCTGATGTTTTTCCTGATGAGTTGCCGGGAATAATACTAGATCGGGAAGTTGAGTTTACTGTTGACTTAGTTCCTGATGCTAAGCCAATTTCAAAACCCCCTTATCGAATGGCTCAAATTGAACTTTTAGAGTTGAAGGATCAATTGCAAGATTTATTAGAGAAAGGTTTCATTCAGCCTAGCACATCACCTTGGGGTGCTCCTGTTTTATTTGTTAAAAAGAAAGATGGTTCTATGAGACTTTACATTGATTATAGAGCCTTGAATAACATCACTGTTAAGAACAAATATCCTTTGCCTCATATCGATGATTTTTTTGATCAGCTCCAGGGAGCACAGTTTTTTTCAAAGATTGACCTGAGATCAGGGTACCATCAGTTGAAGGTAAAGGAGGCAGATATTCCGAAGACTGCGTTCCATACGAGATATGGCCATTATGAATTTGTAGTAATGCCTTTTGGGCTATCCAATTCACCTGCTGTATTCATGGACTTAATGAATTGAATTTTCCATGAGTTCTTGGATACGTTTGTGGTGGTTTTCATTGATGATATTTTGGTGTTTTCTAAAAGTAAAGAGGAGCATGAAAGACATTTAAGGGTTATCTTGAAAACCTTAAAAGAAAAGAAACTGTATGGAAAATTCAGCAAGTGTGAGTTTTGGTTGCAACAAATTTCTTTCCTTAGTCACATTGTTTCTAAAGATGGAATAACTTTTGATCCTGCAAAAACAAAAGTTGTGGAAGAATGGCCAAGACCCACAAATGTAACCGAGATTCGTACCTTCCTTGGTTTGGCAGGCTATTACCGAAGGTTTGTTAGAAATTTTTCACGATTATCTAGTCCAATGACTAAGCTAACTCAAAAGGGTGTTAAGTTTATCGGGACAAAATAATGTGATGATTGTTTTCAGGAATTGAAAAGAATATTGGTGAATGATCCAGTTTTGGAACTACCTTCCAGGAATGGTGAGTTTGTTATATACAACGATGCTTCATTGAAAGGACTTGGTTGTGTCCTAATGAAGAATGATCAGGTAATTTTTTATGCTTCACGACAGTTGAAAACTCATGAGGTAAATTACGCTACACATGATTTGGAATTAGCTGTTGTTGTTTTCGCTTTAAAAATTTGGAGGCATCATTTGTATGGAGTAAAGTGTGAAATATATACTGATCACAAAAGTTTAAAGTATATATTCACTCAGAAAGAGTTAAACATGAGACAGAGGAGATGGCTAGAATTAATCAAGGATTATGATTGTACAATTCATTACCATCCAGGAAAAGCAAATAAAGTGGCTGATTCTTTGAGTCGAAAAAGTAATGCTTTATTAACAATGTTGCGTTTGGAACGTGATCCTTTGGTTAAGGATTTGATGAACTTTGGAATAGAATTTGTTGGTGCAGGAATTTCTTCTGTTTTGTTTCAGGTATCAGTGAGATCATCTCTATCAGATAGAATCAAGCAAGCACAGAAGCAAGACAGTGAGTTGCAGAAAAAGGTAGAGCTGGTTCAGAAAGGTAAGTTGCCTGAATTCAACATTGATAATGATTGCGTTTTGAGATTTGGGAAGAGATTGTGTGTGCCTTGTGATTCACATTTGAAGAGATAGTTGTTATGTGAAGCTCATAGTTCTCCGTTTTTAGTTCATCAAGGCAGTACTAAGATGTATAGAGATCTTCAGGAGTATTACTAGTGGGATGGAATGAAAAGAGATATTGCTGATTTTACTGTGAAGTGTTTGACATGTCAACAGGTTAAAGCAGAGCGGCAGTTACCGAAAGGGATGCTTCAGCCTCTACCAGTGCCAGAGTGGAAATGGGAAAATATATCCATGGACTTTGTTGTGGGATTACCGAAGACATCTTGAGGTAATAATGAAATCTGGGTTATTGTTGATCACTTTACCAAATATTCTAATTTCCTTGCTATACGAGATACTTTCTCTCTTGATCAACTTTCCCGTTTGTATCTTAAAGAGGTAGTCAGGTTACATGGAGTTCCTCTCTCCATTGTATCTGATCGTGATCCTAGGTTCACTTCTAACTTTTGGAAAGGCCTTCAGAAGTCGTTGGGTACTGAATAAAATTTTAGTACAGCATTTCATCCTCAATCAGATGGGCAGTCAGAAAGAACAATTCAGACCTTGGAGGATATGCTACGTTCTTGCTCTATGTATTATCAGGGAAGTTGGGACCAACATCTTTCTTTGGTTGAATTTTCGTATAATAACAGTTTTCATTCCAATATACAGATGGAACCATTTCAGGCATTATATGGGAAGCGGTGTCGAACTCCAGCTTTCTGGGATGAAATTGGTGAAAGGAAGTTAATGGGACCAGAATTGGTAGAAGAGATTGCAGAAAAAGTTCAGCTGATTCAGAAGCACATGAGAACAGCTCAGAGTAGGCAGAAGAGTTATGCAGATAACAGGAGGAAGGATCTATCTTTTGAGGTAGGTGATCATGTTTTTCTCAAAGTATCACCATGGAAAAGTGTGATGCGATTTGGTAAGAAAGAAAAGCTGAGTCCAAGGTTCATTGGACCATATGAAATTCTGGAGATAGTTGGATCAGTTGCTTACCGAGTGGCTTTACCTCCGAGTTTATCTCTGGTACACAATGTTTTTCATGTTTCGATGTTGAGAAAGTACATGCCAGATCCATCTCATGTTTTGAGTCCAGAGGTAGTTCAGCTGGAAGAGAACCTATCTTATGAGGAACAACCGTTCCAGATTCTTGACCATAGGGAGCAAGTGTTACGGAATAAGGTGATTCACCAGGTAAAGGTTTTGTGGAAAAACCACATGATTGAAGAGGCAACATGGGAATCTGAAAATGCAATGAGGGATAAGTACCCCCATTTATTTGATAAGTAAATAAATTGCGGGGATACAATTTTCTAAAGTGGGAAGGATGTAACATCCCACGTAAGTAATGAATAATAAATATTTTTATCTATGCCTATTAATGAATTAGATAGTGTTTTAAAGGCTTAAAATGAAAATAAATCCAATCTTAAGCATGTAATACACTAATATTTTTAAAGGATTGTTTTACTGCCTTTTGACGGCAAACCATTTTTGAATCTATCTTTTGAAAATTTTATAAACTATGTTTGTCAAAATAATCTTATTCTTTATGATTGGGACATCAAAATTTACCTTGTCTGAATTTTTGGTATTTTTCTGAAAATGTTCATTTTTTTATGAATAGTGAAAAATACAGCATTTTACATCAAATCTGCTTTTTAATCTAATTTATTTATATGATTAGATTATATTTTGAATTGGTTTTGAAGTGAAATTAGAATATATTTTTACCATTTAATCCAATGGTGGTCATTGGAATCAATTTCACTTTGAAATTGGACTTAAACTGGTGTCAATCTTTTGATACTTATTGTTTCATAAAACACGCTATTTGCTCTGACAGTGGGAATTAATTATTAAATTAATTAATGTGACTTATATGTTTTGAATTTTGTAAAATATACTTCATTTTTGAATTCAGAATATCAAATATAGCTTAGGGTGAAGTTTTGGTATTTTTCTGAAAAACTTCAATTTTGATGAATAGTGAAATCACTAAGTGGTAGTTAAAGAAACTGATTTTTCATTTAAATGACAATTTGCCACCTTTGTGTTTTGAATTTCAAAAATCCAACATACATGTTTGTCATTAAGAAGTAAAATGTGGTTCAATGAGATTAGAATAATTTTTTGGTGAATAGTAACTTATTAAGTTTTTAATCGCGATTAGTGGTAATTAGTGTAGTTTAAGGAAAAAATAATGCTTTAATAATATAAAATGACCTAGACACATGTCCTAACCTTATTGTATGTGTCATGGCCGACCAAGACAATCCATGGGTCAACTTGGGGACCCCATGGAGCCACTTTGGTTGGGAAATGACATAAATAACTTTTTATTTAATGTAAAAGTAAAAATGACACAAACATAATATGTTTTACAAAAACAATTTTTATATGGGGTTATACAAGTCAGATGTTTTTACTATAAATATTCATTGGAAATCTAAAAAGATTTCCTACATCATAGTATTTTTTTATAATTTTTTGACATTAAATAAATAAATGTATTTATGACATAATAATGATGTAGCGATTAGCTCATTAATAAAGGATTTAAATAAAATGAAAAGATAATGTAAAATATATGACCTACACATGTCCAAAACCAATTGTTTGGGTGGATTTCAAACCCTTATCACCTTATCCTAGAACTATATCAATGTGGGACCTTTTGAAACCGAAACTCATTTTAAAATAAAGTAACTTATCTTTACTTTCCAAGAGTGCCCCTCCTCTCCTCTTATAAAAGGCCCCCACCTCTACCTCTTTTCCCACACTCCCAAAGCCTTTGGCTCGGCCAACCCCTGCCCATTTTGTCTCTCCACTTCCCTCTATTACTCCTTGAAGCCTCACTTTGGACAGAATTCTTCCCAAAGAAGCCTTTGAGCTCAAACCAAAGGGAGTTACCCAGTTTTAAGGTAATGTCTTCACTTGAGTCCTTTTGTTTTATTTTTCTTCTCCAACCCCCTAAACTCTTTTTATTCTGTTCTTTTGTAACAACTCCAGTATCCTCAATATACTAGGATGTTGTTATAATAAGGATTCGAGATACACTTACACACACCTACATCTAATGGTTAACGAACATACTGTTTCCGTGGATGGCGAATTTATGCCTCCCGAAACGATGATTGTTCAACATTCTTTTAACACCTTCAAAGGTGGCCATTAAGATGTCACTATATTTATATATGATATATAATATGTTTATGTTTTCCTTAAGATTCTGTATTTTTCTTTTTGGTCATACCTTTATGGTTTCCATTATGGGTAAACGTGATATCTTCATTTAAGGAAGTGCGGACTACGGCCCCCTCAAAGTGATTTGATTCGTTAAATACCATATGTGGGACGTATAAAATATGGGACTATGATATTATATATGATATTATACTGGAATTATAATATACCTTTATATCATTATGATTCCATTCTATAAATATGAAATAGAAATGAAAGGAGCGTTCATGCGTACGTACGGCTTACCGTCTCCATGAACGGTGCGTTTCATTTCTTACCTCTAAATGATTATGTAATATTATAAATGCCCGTATGTACTGGATATATATGAAATATATGATATCTAAATCATGAATACAATTCTGGATATAATGGATACATGAAAAACATGTAATTATAAAGGGCTTATTTTTGACTCAAGTACCAATGATCGTTAAAACGACCGTTATTAACTTAAATAATTACATAGTGTTCATGACATGGTAATAAGTGATATAAAAGGAATAATGAACTTGAAAAAGGTTCTTAATCAAGTAGAAATTAACTCAAGTTTATTATTCAGGACATTAATGAATGATCGGGTCAAGTCAGACCCGAGGTATGGGACTTCATCTCAATCTCCTTTCATTGAGGCATATTTTATTTTATACACAACTTTCTTTTATATGGTGTATAAACCCCTTTGACTTTTAAGTTTATTCAAAAGGAGTCTTTTTTATACGAAGCATTTACTAAACGACAAAAGGGAATGTTTTTGTCGTACGTATGTGGCGACAATGACTTCTCCGTCGCCGTGACCGTTATTTGAGTTTCGGCTTCCTCTACAAGCCATACCTTCTTTTAAAAGAAAAATAAATACCATGTTTTACTTTTCTTTTATTTTGGTATTGAAAATGGTTTTCATAATGTTTTTATATCAATGTGTTGTATTGATATCTTGTGATTGAAATGTGGAAATGTTATGTTTCCTTTATGCATGTTTTATGTGATATGATTATGTTGAGGTTCTTGGGCATTATTATGAAAACGGGTGGTTCCGTGATAAACTAACGGCGGGTGAGCCCGATATAGCTCTCCAATGCATTTGGTAACGCGAAGGAGTCAAACATTAAGGTTTCTACGAAGAGATTTATGGAATATACTGTGATGGGTATTTCAAACGTAACCAAGAGGGTTACTCCCTACATAAGAATGTTATGAATGCCTCAAGTTACCTTTATGTCTTATGATTTCTATGATTTATTCATGATTTGATGAGGTATGTTAAAGTGCTTATATTTTATGGGTAAAGTATGATCTCATCCTTATGTATATATGTACCCATGCTTCTTTTCCATATTTTTATATCCCTTACTGAGCTTTTTATGCTCATCCCAAGTTTTTTGAAATGTTTTTCATAGGTCAAGGGAAAGGTACATGATATGATGATAGTGTCAAGGAAGTGTCAAGAAAGAATCCATGTTTATTTTAAATATGTTTCCATTGATGGGAATGAAGAATAATATCTTTATGTAACCACTTTGTTTTTATTTGGAATGTAATGAAAGTTTTATGATCTAATTCTCTAAAACTCTAAACCTGAAAATATCCTCAATGTGTAATCTTGTAATAACTCAAGATTAAGTAAGGTTTAAGGCTGGGGCCTTATACCATCAGTAGTGTAGAGATATAATTAAAGAATATTATAAGTCTCTGGATTCCTGAAGGTGTTTCTTGAAGGTTTTTATTTAGAAAAAGATCACGATTAAATGATGTTCATTAAGGAAACAGAAATTTGACCAAAAGTTTCAAGCATTGTGAAAGCATTCATGTTCAAAACGAATATAAAGTGACGGTCAGAAGTTCCGCACTTCATGAAGGCTAAGTGAGCTTCAAAAATGTGTTTAATATTTGGAAATATGAGTATTCTTTGTGAGTTATAGTTTATCTTTGGGAAAGATGTTAGATTCAAGATAGTTGTGGGCTTCGTGAAGACTAAGTAAGATTCACAAAAGGATGGAGCTTTGTGAAGGTAGTGGGCACTATGAAAGAGATTTCCCAATAAAGTTTTGGTAAAGTGACATTCATAAAGTGGATTAAATTGGGAATTTAATAGATGATCTACCTAAATTTTAGTATGCATTAATTATTTAAAATGAAGGTAACTACAAGTTCATAAACTATGTGTGATTCCCATTGAGATAAGTGAACAAAGAAAGTGGAATAAAGTGATCATTTCCATCAGTAGTGATCCATATAAAGGGACTCAGGGAGTGACCCTTGGAGAGATAGGGAGGTATCACTAAACCTTGTAGAGGTAGTGAGACATGGAATATAATTGATCTTTCCTGGACCATGATTTTGGAGTGAGCCATAGTAATTTTGGTACACCAGCACATTTTCATTATATTCTCATTTGATGTACCCTTGTTAGGGTGTGCCAAAGAAAATGATTATGTCTCGTTAAAGGTTTCATTTATATTCATACATTTCTATAGGAAAGGATGAAAAGAGTTTCTAGTTTTCTGATGAAACAAGACCCTAAGTGGTATTTTTTAATCTATCATACCCTAATTCACCCTCTATGAGGGTATTTAACCATGTTCGGATAAAACTAGAAGTCATCATCCCATTGATAGTTGTCACCCTTCTTCATTAAATTAGTGAAGGGGAGAAATTTTAATTATTTTCTAGTTATGAAATACAAGATGTATGCGGGGTATCCCTAGAGTCCTTGTGAACATTTAACGTTTTAAGGAGGAAATATTGTTAGAATTAGACTAGTGTGTTCTAAATCAACCACATTGCCTTGACAAAATAAAAAAATACAATGAATTTCATTGATGTCATCCTAAAACCACACTTTAGAGGTTTTATATTCAAACACTTCTATTTTAATTTAATTTAGATTGTTTGAAGGTTGCTGATATGATCACAATTATCAGAGAATTAACCATTATTTCATCAAAGAAACATTCCAAAATTCATTTCGATAAGGGAATGAAGATGTGATGCATAAGACAATAATAATTTCTACAATAATTATTCTAGATGAAAGGAATCACCTTGTAGTATAATATATCCTAAATTGATTTAAAGATATTTTATTACTCATATTTAATGGAAATTTTTATCTTATTGTTCCATGAGTTACAATCCATAAAGTAAAGGGATTGGATGCTTATGGTCACATTAATTAGACAATCCATTACAAGATCCAAGAAATCATTATTTTGATAATGTTGATTGAGACCATGAAATATGATGTAGATCCTATTCTACTTATTCTTTTTCCCAACAAAAATGATATTGGTGATCCATTTTGTTAATTGCACCGTTATTTTAATGTTGTATTTGATCAATTTATTAACATCAAATTACAAACTTCTGGAATGAGAGGGGGAATTATTTTGGGATGCATATGTAAAACCACTATGGAAATCTAGAAATCCTAGATGACGAGTAGTTATATTGGGATCAAGCCCATGTTTATTATTGTAACTCCAAGTGAGAACATAGTGGTCCTACATAAAAAATGAGATATACATCTCTTGCTCCACTGGGGGCATACAGGAATTGATCAATGTGGGTTTTGGTTCCTCTTCTATTCCCAAATTTATATTATTTAGATCATCTATAGTGGTCGATACATCTTCCTCCAATGATGGAGGGATTCCCCCAATTTCATTCTATTCCTCCTCCATTTCATCTTTGAAAAAAGTATCCTTAATAACGAGAGACAATATAGGGTAATCTATTTCACTAGAGATGGATGAGAGGCTACCATAATAAAAATTGACATCCCAAATTCCAAATGTAATCATGTGGGAATTTTGGAGATGCTTTCTTTTATCTCGTCTATCATGATGGTTAGGGGTATAAAGGGAATCCAAATTTATAGGGTACTTCTTAGGGGAATTCTTAATTGGAATTTATAGAGAATGGAAATTTTCTAAATCATTGGAGCATTGGTTTTGATTTATTCAACCAGGACCATTTAAGATAAAAATAATATTATTGCATAGACTTGAACCAGTGAAATTTATAGCTTATAGTGGCCCGCTAATGTTGGATATATCACCTTGTTCAGATTTATAGGTTCCATGTACTCATTTATAAGAAATCTCTAGGGGATATTGTGGCGGTTCCTAAGATTTTGGGAATGGAAACCCACAAGCCACCATGTATTAGTTATGTCTTCTTATCCTAATTATAGAAACCTACATCAATATAATAGGATTCATAATATTTGAAAGAGGCTATATTGCCACATAACATAAAAACTGTTACATCATTGAGATACTGAAAACATCCATGGAATGTCGATTAGACAACCATGTATCTAAAAATCCATGGTCTCATAAGTATGAAATTGTATATTGTCGTGAACTCGACCTTAGATATTAGGTCCTATAATTGGGCAGTGAGCTTGATAGTTTTGAATGTATTTTTCCTTCACTTGTCAGCCTCAAGTATGGTCTGCTTCCTTAGAGAAAGATCATCATTATTGTATCCAAAATGTTATGTGGTTTAGACTGGAATGATATTAATACAAAAAAATATAGTCAAAACAATATCGCCAAATATCGACATTGTTGAGTATTACTAAAGCATAAATGGGCTTGATTTATCCCTGAATAGATTCTCCTCGATCATTCTCTATAAATGAGATGGTTGGATGAGATTAGAATGAGGTTATTTCTACTTGATAAACCTTGTTCATTGTGATTTATTTATCAAACATTTAGGGGATTAGGGGGGCCTAAAAAAGAACATACCAAATCTCTTTAAATATGTGAGGAGCATCCAAGATTGATATCTTCACCAAGACAATTTCCAGTTGCTTCAAGATGTCATAGATATGCACCATATGTCTGCTCTTCCCAATGTGATGATCCTAATTGGAATATGGACTATGATTGATAGCATATTTGGTAAATAGATCTATTATATTGGCTAAAATTTAAGGAATATATTCCACTAAAAGAGTTTGTTGAGTTAGTCTACCCATTCCACAAGGATAATTAGGAAATTTTTCACCAGCCACCCAACTATTCAGAATAATCAGGTTCAAACGACTCTTAGAATACTCTTAGTTGTCTCATTATTCCCCATGGACTGACTAAAGTGCTTTAGCACAAGTTTCTCCCACATATATGTATTTAGTGGGGACATTACCAGGATATGATTCTCATACATGGTTGTGTTTTATCTTGTTTCCTTGGATCCTTGGTGTCCCTAGTCGGTCATGTTGTACTCAAGTTCATACATATATTCATCATTAGAGAATGATCTTGTAAATTGAAAATCAGTAACAGTTCTAAGGATAATCTCTTCATCTGATGAGTGTTTTAGTTGGTAAGAGAAGGATTATGCTATATATGACAAGGTAAATAAATCCACTTGATTTTGGTCTATTATTACGGTTGGGTAATTATATTATTATTTCACCTTATTTAGCTTATAATTGTTACTTCTTCCTCTAGAATAGATGTGTGGGAACATCCTCTTAGGCAAGGAAAGATGTTCTAGAATCATATTTTTTGATAAAGTTTATATCTATGGATTCCATGAGATTGATCAAAGGTCTTTTGGATCATCCATTTATTGAACTTTTTTTCATGAATTTCCAGAACATCCTACTAGCCACATTCTTCTTCCAATTCAGTGGTGGAAACATGACCCACATGCAATGGGTCTTTTACAATTATCACCAATATAGAATCACTCATTTCCAAGAGGATTTCCTTAAAGAATTTTTTTTTATGGTTTGACTCAACCTCCTATGAAAAGGATAAATGTTAGGAAAATCAATGAGGTCAACCTAATTGGGTCTCTTGGGGTCTAGAATCTTGAGAATATTTTTTCCCATTGATGTAATGAAATAACTGGGAACTTTTTAATTCTCAAATGAATTTAAATTTTTCTTCCATTCCTTAAATCATGGGTGTCCCTAATCTCTTTTTTCCTCTACACATATAAATAATTTATAATATTTCCCCTTAGAAGGAGGAATCGAGTGATGTATGTCCTTATTGGGTGCTTTAGTGGGCACTTAAACTGGTTTGATTGTTATAGCATTAATTTCTACCTTACCATACCTTTTATCTTATGACAAATTCATGGGTAAAGATTTTACCTAGTTTTCTTGAATGAGATCATCTAAATATTTTTTCATGTATACAAACTCTAGGAGCCCATCCAAATATGTTAAATGGATTAGTGGTGTCTGCAGTTCATTTTGAAGGTTTTCCATACATATCTCCAACAACTACTCTTGTGGGAAAAGAATAATGAATGAAAACCTTAAGCTCTTATATCTACTGATAAAGTAAGTGAATCATTCATTCTCACATTATAGTTTTTGAGGTTTACGATCTTAATTTTTCTTAGTGTAGAGATAAATTTGTATAGGAATTGAAAAATAAGGTCTTCTTAACCGGTGATGAACCCTTATGGCAGACTAATGTTCCAAAAAAGATTTGGATATAATGGATTAGATACAAAACACCTTAGTTTTATACCTATTTCTAGTATTTTGGGCCTATAATGTAGACACATTAAGACAAAAAGATTCCATGTTGTTTCTTTGGACCTTCCATTATGACAAACCTGCTTTCTAAAACAAACTTAAACATGATTTATTACATAAAACTTCACTTGATACAACAAAGAAGATCGATAGGTTTAGTGTATTTGGGGCTTATGATCATTATATAAAAACTTGAAACATGAAATACAACATCTTTATTGAAAAATTCATTTACATAACCACTATATTCCCTCGTACTTAGCATTGCATGGGATAACCTCAGGACATGCATAAGAAAAGGGTGAGATATAAAGCCCAGTAAGGGAGTACACATGGAATAACATGAGGAGTAAAATACATGTTAGGAAATAGGAATATCAATAGATCATAAGAGATAAACATGAACATAAAGGAATGATAAAGCATGATAATCATAACATGGAAATGTGGCAACAACACTTAACCTGGAATTAGCATGACCCAAGGCTCATTGCACATGGAGCATGAGTAAATCCTCATTGCACATAAAGCATGAGTAAACCCTCGTTACACTTGAATTAGCATGAGTCCACACTCATTTCACATGATGTATCATGATACTATACTTTACCCAATGCATTGGAGCGCTATAAGGGGCGTACCCTTCTTAAACATTTCATTTCATGCATAAGTGTGCCACATGGATCATAAAACATGGATTCATTAAACATAATCCTTTATTACATGATAAAGTAATGTGGAATTCATAAATGAAACTTTATAATCAATAAGTAAATTTACAAAAATGTGAATACCCTTGATGGAGAAACGGGCATGGTATTCACTACACAATGGCATTGGCTTAGAAAGTCGGTGCGATTTCGGCAGCGTAACGGCATGACATAAGAATTCATGAAAAAGGTTGATGAGAGAGAAAGGTGTTTTCTCATCATATTTACATGTAATGGACAGTAATGAGGTCATATAGATACATGTTCCATCAATTTTAATGGAATTTAGATTCACGATACAAAAGTATTGCTTGAATGTAAATGAGGAGAGAGAAGTTCCTTTCGGAATTTTGGCATAATAACGAGTGTACATAGGAGGCGTTTAATGAGAGAGAAATGGGTCTCCCATCATTAAAACATAAATAGGGCAGTATAAGGGAGGTGATAAACCATACCCCAACATTCATAATTGAAATTAAATGGGATAAACAACTTAAAGAAAATTGGACAAAATGAGAAAGGAAGAAAAACCCTTGGAAGTGTGCTTCCAAAGGCTAGAGAGAGGCTTGTGAGAGGCTTGTTGGGAGCTTGGGCCACCTTGGGAGGATTCTAGAGAGAGTAGGGAAGAGGTTGGGAAAACTAAAAAGGATTTTAGTGAGTAGGAAGTGAGAGATTGGGTGGGTTTATATAGGAAAGGTGAGGGACTTCTTTATTATTTAGGTTTGGGACCCCTTATATTAAATTAATCTAAACCCCAAACCATACCATGGTTTTTGCGAATGGTTTTTGGAAAACAGAAGAGAAAAATATTATTTTATATGGCCGAAGTCTGAACTTATTAAAATAATAGGGTTTCTTATGTGGAGGTGAGTCATACTCCCATGGAAATTAATTTAAAAAGGCAAGGTGTTTAATAAGTCTTGAGGGGTATATTAATGCTTTTAAAATTAAGTCAAACAAACCCAAAATCACATTATTTTAATGGAAAAACATTTATTGGACGAACATAAAGATTATAGTATTTTATTAAATCACTAATGGGTCATTATGATGTCATAAAACACATTATATATTTAAATGGTATTTAATTTTTACCCAAAAATTTGACTGTCTCAGAAAATATGAAAAGTTCACCGTTGGATAATTTCGACATCCTGATTCGAGAAATAATATTTATTTTATCTAAATTTTTTTCTAAATATGATAATTTTCACTTTTAAAATAAAAACTGACCTTTATCGAAAATTCACAGGTTTTGACAGAAATGGCTTGCAAACCTTAATAAAATTTATAATTGCATTCATAAAATTATAAGATCATGTATATTTAATAAAAATTAATTTAATAATAAAAATAATAATATTTTATTAAAATATTATTTAATTCAAAACAATCCCTTAATTTAATAAAATAAAATTCTTAATTAAATAATAACTACAAAGACTATTTGTACTTTAAAAACTATTTACAATGTATCAATAATGACAAGAAAGTATATTCATTATTATATAAAAAAATAATGTACATGAACATAGTACTATTTATTTGTTACATAACCACTTAAAACAGCTACATAAGACCTAAGGGTAAGGTGTGCGGTGGTGACAGACTCTTGGGGTGGCTCGGATAACATCGCTCGAGTGGTAATCTCTATCAACTTTCACTTTTTCTATAGACGGTCCCATTCGAGCTTGACATGATGGAGCTCAGCTTGGGCTTGTTCAGGAGAGAAGCCCAATGATGCCACCTCTTTTCCAAGCTCCAACAAATGGGCTTCGTATGGTGCAATTCTCCTGGAATAGGCCATCACTTCCTTTGTCTGAGTAAATTTGGATTTGTTAAAGCCCTATCTTTATACTAATTATGTGATCACTGTTCAACGACTATATTAGCAACCAGCAAAATTCTTCACATAAAAACATAGAAGTTTACATCTTATATAAACATAAAGAGACATTTAATTAGATCAAGAGGGATTTCCATTAATGAAACTTTGGGTCGTTAGAATATTACCCCCTTAAGAAATTTCACATTCGAAATTTTACTTTTCCTCCACTAAAATAGATGTGGGTAACTCAGATTCATCATTTCCTCTGATTCCCAATTTTCTTATTCAAACTTGTGGTTTCTCCACAACACCTTAACGAGGGTAATTGTCTTATTTCATAGAACTTTTTCTCTATGATATTATATATTCACTGGTTTCACCTCATAAGAAAGATCATCTTCTAATTGTACCACCTCAAAAGAGAGTACATGTGAAGGGTCCCAGTATGTACTTCCTTAAGAGGGATACATGAAAGACATCATGTACTTTGGCCATGGTATGTGGAAGTGCTATTATATAGTCCACAGCCCTGACACGATCAAGAATCTCCAAGGGGCCAATGTACCTTGGACATAACTTACCTTTCTTTCCAAACCTCATGACCTTCTTCCAAGAAGATATGCATAGAAAAACCATGTCTCCAACTTTAAACTCAAGTTATCATCGATGGTTATCTGCATAACTCTTCTATCGACTCCGGGATGCCTTGATATGCTGCTGAATGGTTTTCACATTCTCCACCATTTCCTCAACCATTTCTAGTCCAAGCAGCTTACATTCACTGACCTCATCCCAACATGCCGGTGTTCTTCACCTTTGCCCATATAGGGCTTCATATAGTTCCATTTGGATGCTTGAGTGGAAACTAATGTTATAAGAGAACTCAACTAGAGGAAGATGTCGATCACATCCTCCTTTAAAGTCCATTGAGAATGATCTCAACATGTCCTCAAGTGTTTAGATAGTCCGCCTGGATTAGCCATCAGTTTGAGGATGATAGGCCGTACTAAAGTTCAGTTCAGTATTCAGAGCATGTTGAAGACTCTTCCAAAACATAGAGGTGAATCTTGGATCTCTGTCAGACACAATTGATGGTGTTACTCCATGCATCCTTACCACTTCCCTGATATATATCTGTGCCAGTTGATCTAAAGAGAAATCCTCTCGTATAGCAATGAAGTGTGCAGTCTTTGTAAGATGATCCACAACTACCCAGATTGCATTATTGCCTTTGGATGTCCTTCAAAGTCCTGTAACAAAGTCCATGGTGATGTTCTCCCATTTCCATTCTAGTATGGGCAATGGTTGCATCATCCCCTTAGACTTCTGCCTTTCTGTCTTCACTTGCTGGCACACCAGGCACTTTGATGTATATTCAGCGATCTCCTTTTTCATATTATCCCACCAAAAGTTTTCTCAGAGATGTCGATACATCTTTGTGCTCCCTGGATGAATAGAGAAATTTGAACTATGTGCATCATCCAAAAGTTCCTTCTTCATCTTCGGATGTGATGGAACACATCGCCTTTTCCCAAACCGCACAATTCCTTATTCATTAACATTAAACTCTGAGGATTTCCCCTTTTTGATAGCTTCCACTTTTTCTTGAATTCCCACATCATCCTTTTGAGCATCCTTTAACCTTTCCAAAAGAGATGGTTGAGAAATAATTTGTGAAAGGATTGATGATGTTCCCTTCTTTATGATTCTCATGTCCATCTTCATCAAGTCTAAGAATATTGGATCCTTCTCAATTCTCATCATTTATAGAATCGCTGGGTCCTTTTTACTTAGGGCATCTACCACCTTGTTCGCTTTCCCAGGGTGGTAATTTATTGAACAGTAATAATCCTTGATGAGCTCTATCCATCTTCTCTAGCACATATTGAGCTCTTTCTATGTGAATATATATTTAAGACTTTTGTGGTCAGTATATATCTCACATTTCTCCCCATAGAGATAAGTTCGCCAAATTTTCAAGGAAACTATCACAGCCGCCAAATCCAGATCATGTGTTGGATAGTTTCACTCATGGATTTTCAACTGTCTTGAGGCATAGGATATTACTTTATCATTCTGCATCAGCACACAGCCTAAGCCCTTCTATGAAGCATCCCTGAAAACAACAAAAAGTTCCCTACTTGTGGGTAAAGTGAGCATGGGCGCATTGATAAGCCTCTTTTTCAACTCCTTGAAGCTTTCTTCGTATTCATCACTCCAAGAAAATTTACTCCCTTTTGAGTTAACTTGGTAAGAGGGTTGGACAAACATGAGAAATTTCTCACAAATCGTCGATAATATCCAGCTAACCCCAAGAAGCTATGGATATCCGTTACCGATGTTGGCTTCGGCCATCCCTCAATTGCATCTGTTTTGGAGGGATCCATAGATATCCCAATACTTGTGATGATATGGCCCAAGAATGAGACTTCCTTCAACCAGAACTCAAACTTTCTATACTTTTCATAGAGATTATCCTTGCGCAAAGTCTCTAGTACAGTTCTTAAATGCTTCTCATGATCCTCCTTGGTTTTGGAGTATATTAGAATATCATCTATAAAGACTACCAAAAATTTGTCTAGGTAATCTCTAAAGACTCTATTCATCAAGTCCATGAATATTTCTGGAGAATTAGTGAGTCCAAAAGGCATTACTATGAATTCATAGTGCCCGTATCTTGTGCGAAAAGAAGTCTTGGGGCTATCTTCCTTCTTCACCCTTACTTGATAATATCCCGACCACAAGTCCACCTTGGAGAAGTATTGTGCTCCACACAGATAATCGAACAAGTCATCAATTTGTTGGATAGGATACTTGTTATTTATCGTGATTTTTTTAAGTTCATGATAATCGATGAAAAGCTGCATTGACCCATCCTTCTTCTTGATGAAGAGGACTGGTGCACCCCATGGTGAAGCACTTTGGCGTATAAACCCTCTATCCAGATTCTCCTGTAGTTGTTTCTTCAGCTCTTCAAGCTCTACAACAACCATTATATATGGATTCTTGGATATAGGTAAATCCTCAGGCATAAGTTCAACTGAGAATTCAACATCTCTTCTAGGAGGACGACCAGTCAGTTCCTCGGGAAACACTTCAACGAATTCTCTCACAATAGGCATTTCTTCAAGGATGGTTTTTTCTTTGGACTCAATCATCTGAGCTAGATACACAATCTCATAAGGTAGTAATATCCATTCTTGAGATGATGGAGCTAAAGGAGATTCATCTTCTTCCTTGCACTTGTAAAGAATTGGGGGTTGATTCTCCATATGGAGTGTGATTTCCCTCTCCTAAAAATTTATGTTGGATCTATATAAGGAAATCCAATCCATGCCAAGAATTGCATCAAATTCCACCAGAGGGAGTATGAAGAGGTTCACCAGGAAATTCAATCCACAGATTATAATAGGGGAGGACTTATATTCATGGGATGCAATGATTTCCCCATTTTCCGTACTCACCGACATCTTTACTTCCATGATTTGTGGTTGTGCTGGGATTGTTCTACTAAACTTTCAAGATATAAAATAATGTGTAGAACCTGAATGAAAAAGTACGTTCACTATTATTGAATGAATAACTAGCATACCTATCACCACATCGTTGTCGGTGTTCACTTCGGTAGAAGTGATGGCAAAAGCTCTTCCTTGCTCCCTTGGAGGTTGTTGGTTTCCTCCGAAAACACTTTGATTAGGGAACTGATTTGAAAAATGACCCAATTCTTTGCATTTGTTGTATTCAACAATGCGTTGAGGTTCTAACGGAGCGTTCCTCTCCTCTGTCAGAGCCGCAGGTCTTTCTTGCCGACAGTTATCAGCTAGGAGCCCTTCTCTTCCACACATGAAGCATTTCCTCGTCCCCTTAAGGCAATTTCCAAGGAGCTTCTTTCCTCACTTTTGGCAAGAGGGGTGCTGGATCTTCTTAGCACCATTGGATTTATCCATCGGACCACCAGCATTGAAGTCCACCTTACGCTTCTTATCCCCTTTATACCCTTGTGATTCCCCGATCTCCATTTCGACCTTGAGGGCACATCGGACAATTTCCTCATAGTTGTCGAAGTCACGGATCGCTAATGCTTTCCGCGGGCTAGGCTTCAGCCCACCAAAGGAGCGGTAAACCTTGTATTCGGGGGTAACAACAATGCTGGAAGCGTATCGTGCAAGCCTTTTGAAGTTTTCCTCATACGCTCTAACATATTCTTCATCTTTTTTCTTGAGGGAAAGGAAGTCCCTTTCCATCTTAAGCCGGAGAGTGCACGGAAAATATTTATTGAAAAACATCTTCTGAAAATCCTTCCATTCTAACACCTTGATCTCCTCCTCGGGCTTCGTATTTTTGATCAACGTCCACCATTGATAAGATTCACCCTCCATACGATAATCCGCCAGGAGAACCTTCTCTTGTTCAGAACATTGAAGGAATGGGGAAGATCTTTTCGATGGAGTTGATCCATTGTTCAACGATCGTGGGATCAGATGATCCACTAAAAGTTGGAGGCCATTGTCTCATGAAGCTCTCTATAGTGACTTGTTCTTTCTTAGGGGGGGGGTTGAACGTTCCTATTGACCCATGTTTCTATCCAAACCTTGAGTTAGCTGAGAGAGAAGCGTGACAAAGTTCGTGATTCCCGCTCCCATTGGATTGGGCATCTCATTAGTACAGTCATCACACTGATCTTTACAATGGTTATTAGCCCGAGTCCTTCTATTACCGTCCATTGGAAAAGCATATCCCCCATGAGTGTTGTAACCAAGAGTGAATCAAGTCCCGTTGTCATGCACCAATTCTCGTTCGAGTCTAGCTCAAAGTGGTGTTTTCGGGTTTTACCCATAGGATACATCTGTGCCAGACCCACCTCTACCTGCTCGTATCCAGACAGGGATATATTTTCTTGATAAACCACTTACTCAATACTCACCAAAACATAGGGATGTTTTTTTATTATACTTAGTCTTGTCTCTAAGGATTTACTAGGGTTTTTTAATCCTAATCCCAAAAATAACTAAACTGATCCTTTGATACCAACTATGATAACCCTTCTTTTTAAAAAAAACATAAACATGATTTTTTACATAAAACTTCACTTGATACAACAAAGAAGATCGATAGGTTTAGTGTCCTTTGGGATTAGGATCATTACATAAAAACTTGAAAAATTAAATACAACATCTTTATTGAAAACTTCCTTTACATGACCTCTACATTCCCTCGTACTTAGCATTGCATGGGATAACCTGAGGACATGCATAAGAAAAGGGTGAGCTATAAAGCCCAGTAAGGGAGTACACATGGAATAACATGAGGAGTAAAATACATGTCAGGAAATAGGTATATCAATAGATCATAAGAGAGAAACATGAACATAAAGGCATGATAAAGCATGATAATCATAACATGGAAATGTGGCAACACCACTTAACATGGAATTAGCATGAGCCAAGGCTCATTGCACATAGAGCATGAGTAAATCATCATTGCAGCTAAAGCACGAGTAAACCATCGTTTCACTTGAATTAGCATGAGTCAACACTCATTGCACATGACGTACCATGATACTATACTTTACCCAATGCATTGGAGCCCTATAAGGGGCACACCTTTCTTAAACATTTCATTTCATGAATAAGTGTGCAACATGGATCATAAAACATGGATTCATTAAACATAATCATTTATTCCACGATAAAGGAATGTTGAATTCATACCTGAAAATTTATAATCAATAAGTAAATGTGCATAAATTTGAACACCCTTGATGGAGAAATGAGCATGGTATTCACTACACAATGGCATTGGCTTAGAAAATCAGTGCGATTTCGGCAGCGTAACGGCGTGACCTAAGAATTCATAAAAAAGGCTAATGAGAGAGAAAGGGGGTTCCTCATCATATTTACATGTAATGGAAAGTAAGTAGGTCACATAGATACATTTCCCAATAATTATAATGGAATTTATATTCATGATACAAAAGTATTTCTTGAATGTAAATGAGGAGAGAGAAGTTCCTTTCGGAATTTCGACATACTAACAGGTGTACATGGGAGGAATTTAATGAGAGAGAAAGTGGTATCCCATCATTCAAACATAAATAGGGAAGTATAATGGAGGTTTGAAACCATACCCCAAAATTCATAATTGAAATTAAAAGGGAAAAACAACTTAAAGAAAATTGGACAAAATGAGAAAGGAAGAAAAACCCTTATTTGGAAGTGTGCTTCCAAATGCTAGAGAGAGGCTTGTGAGAGGCTTCTTGGGATCTTGGGGCACCGTGGGATGATTATATAGAGAGTAGGGAAGAGTTTGGATGAACTCCAAAGGATTTGAGCGAGGAGGAAGTGGGAGCTTGGGTGGGTTTATATAGGAAAGTCGAGGGAATTCTTTGTTATTTAGGTTTGGGACCCCTTATATTAAATTAATCCAAACCACAAACCATCCCATGGTTTTTGCCCAGGGGTTTTGGAAAAGGGAATAGGAAAAAAATATTTTATAAGGAAAAAGTCCTAACTTCTTAAAATAATAGGGTTGCTTATGTGGAGGTGAGTCATACTCCCTTGGAATTTTATTTAAAAAGACAAGGTGTTTAATATGTCTTGAGGGGTCCCTTAATGCTTTGAACATTAAGTCAAAAAAACCCAAAAATCACATTATTTTAATGGTAAAACATATATTGGCCGAAAATAAAGATTATAGTATTTTATTACATCACTATTGGGTCATTATGATGTCATAAAACACATTATATATTTAAACAGTATTTAATTTTAACCCAAAAATTTTACTGTCTCAGAAAATAATGAAAAATTCACCGTTTGATAATTTCGACGACCTGATTCCATAAATAATATTTATTTTATCTTTTTTTTCTAAATATGTTAATTTTCACTTTTAAAATAAAAACCGACATTTATCGAAAATTCACGGGTTTTGGCAGAAATGGCTTTCAAACCTTAATAAAAATTATAATTGCATACATAAAAATATAAGATCATTTATATTTAATAAAAATTAATTTATTGATAATAATAATAATATTTTATTAAAATATTATTTAATTCAAAAAAATCCTTTAATTTAATAAAATATAATTCCTAATTAAATAATAACTACAAAGATTAACATTAAAAACTATTTACAATGTATCAATAATGACAAGAAAGTATATTCATTATTATATACAAAAAATAATGTACATGAACATAGTACTATTTATTTGTTACATAACCCTTAAAATAGCCGGATAAGACCTAAGGGTAAGGTGTGTGATGGTGATAGACTCTTGGGGTGGCTCAGATAACAACGCTCGAGTGGTAATCTCTATCAACTTCCACTTTTCCCGTAGACGATCTCCTTCGAGCTTGACATGATGGAGATCATCTTGGGCTTGGTCAAGAACGAAGCCCAAAGACGCCACCTCTTTTCCGAGATCTGACAAATGGGCTTCATATGGGGAAATTCTACTGGAAGAGGCCATCACTTCCTTTGTCTGAGTAAATTTGGATTTGTTAAAGCCCTATATTTATACTAATCATGTGATCACTGTTCAACGAATATATTAGCAACGGGAAAATTTCTTAACATAAAACCAAAGAGTTTTACATTCTATATAAACATAAAGATACATTTAATTAGATCAAGAGGTATTTCCATTAATGAAACTTTCGGTCGTTACACCCATTCCATCAAAGGTTGAGAAAACATGCTTCTCTAAATTAAACATTGGTATATTTTCATCTACCCATTCAGGATACAAATTCCTTTGAGGCTGAATAGGGGCACACAATCCTTTCATGGGTTTCATTTGAGCATCAAGAGACTCAATTATGTTGATAAGTTTTGGGGGAACCACTATTTAATATACATTTTGGTCTTGGGGAGAGGGATAATCTTTATGTGGTCACTCTGAATACATCATTTGTGTGTTGTCACTCTATGTTGGGACCATGTGATTGTCCTAGTGTAGTAAAAGTTTATTTTATAATGGAGTAAAATATTTTTATTCCTTACATGATGTGTTCAGATAAACTGGATGTATAAATTTGGGGCCTACCTGATACTAATGTTTCATTCCTATAGGTAGAGTAACTCCCACCCCGTTGGTGGGAGGAGTGGAATTCACTTCACCTAGGTGTTGATAATTGGTGGGAATATTATTCCCTGCGCATTCCCTCATTGAGTCTCATTAAAATTTTCATTTTATTCATATAAAACACTAATATCTTTTTTATAGAGTATTTTGACCTTTCTTGGTGATTATTGTGAAATACATATATCATTCCCATTATCTCTTGTGTAATAACATCGATGGGACTAGGTGTCATGTTCCGACACCTCCTCTGATTCTGGGTGCATGCAACCTCAATTTGTGCATCGGAACAACCTAGATCTTAGTGTATTGTTTCAAGATTACATCCCATAGGATCTATGTATTGACTAATATCACATACTTGATACATTGTAAAAACTTACACTAATAAAAATCATCCAAAATGAATCATGTCATCATTATTTGAGAAATTGGGCAGTTCTATACCACTTGATTCCCATTTTGGAGTTACATCTAAGTACTCCTTCTACCCATTTCTTTAGTTGGGATGTTTTTTCTTGTAAAACATGGGGTTTTTGATTTTATTTGTCTAATATTCTCATAATTTGGTATGCGAATAGTTATCTTGAGGTAGTTTCTAACCATGATTACTAAATGATCCCCGAATAACAATAGTGTAATGACCCAAAAATTCACTAATGAAAATTACTCTTGGTCTATATAAATGTATTATAATGGTTATTTAAATTGTATGCACTTATTTAGTCCTATGTTTTGGTTTTCGAAAAACTGTTATGAATTTTTAACATTGCTAATATAGCCATTGAATAGTGATCACATTATTAGTATAAATATAGGGATTTACCAAATCCAATTTACTCAGACAAAGGAAACGATGGCCTCATCCAGTAGACTTTGCCCATATGAAGCCCATTAGTCAAAGCTCGAAAAGTAGGTGGCGTCATTGGGCTTCGCTCTTGACCAATCCCAAGCCGAGCTTGAATACGTTAAACTCGAGCAAAACTACCTACGAGAGAGGTGGAAGTTGATAGAGATTACCAGTCGAGCAATGTTATCCAAGCCATTGCAAGAGTCTCTCACCATCATTCACCTTACCCTAAGGCCTTATGTGGGTGTTTTAAGGGGTTATGTAACAAGACCTTAGTACTACAATTATGTACATTATTCTTCTATAAAGAATATACATTCTTTATATTATTTGTACTTTATAAATAGTTATTAAATCACACATACTATTTGTAGTTAATATTCAACTAAGAAATCTATTTTGATGAATTAATGTATTTTTGAATTAAATAATATTTTAATAAAATATTATTATTATTATTTTTAAATTATTTTCTATTAAATATAAATTACTGTAAAATTTTATGAATGCAATTGTAATTTTTATTAAGGTTTGAAAGATGTTTTTTCAAAACCCATGAATTTTACATAAATAATGGTTTTTATTTTAAAAGTAAAAATTCAAATATATTGAAAATAATTTAGATAAAATGGATATTATTTTTGGAATCAGGATGTTGAAATTATCCAATGATGAATTTTTCATAATTTTCTAAGACAATCGAATTTTTGTGTAAAAATTAAATACTGTTTAAATATATAATGGGTATTATGACATCATAATGACCCAATAGTGATGTCATAAAATACTATAAACATTATTTTTGGCCAAAATATGTTTTACCATTAAAATAATCTGTTTTTGTGTTTGTTTGATCTTTTTTAGAAATCATTAGTGGACCCTTCAAGGCTTATAAAACATTTTGTTTTTTTAAATTCTTTTCCTTGAAAGTGTGACTCACCTCTACATAAGAAACCCTATTATTTTAAGAAGTTCTAGAATTTTCCATATAAAATATTTTTATCCACTACCATTTGTAAAAACCATGGGCAAAAAACCTGGGCTAGTTTGAGGTATTTATTAGTTTAATGTGTGGTGTCCCAAACCTAAATAATAAAGAATTCCCTCTCCTTTCAGATATAAACCAACCCAAGATCCCACTTCCTCTTCACTCAAAGCCTTTGTATTTCGTCAAAAATCTTCCCTATTCTATCTATAATCCTCCCAAGGTACCCCAAGCACCCAAGAGGCCTCTCTAAATCCTTTGGTATCACACTTCCATGTAAGGGATTCCTTCTTTTCTCTTTTTATCCATGTTTATTAATATTGTTATGCCATTTTATTTTCAATTGTAAATGTTGGGGTATGATTTTTAACCTCCCCCACAATTCCCTATTTATGTTTGAATGATTATAGACCCCTTTCCCTATCATTAAATGCCTCCCATGTACACTCGTTACTATGCCGAAACTCCAAAAGGAATTTCTCTCTCCTCATTTACATTCAAGAATTTCTTTTGTATCATGAATCTAA
Organism: Viscum album; assembly: GCA_963277665.1. Taxonomy (NCBI): domain Eukaryota; kingdom Viridiplantae; phylum Streptophyta; class Magnoliopsida; order Santalales; family Viscaceae; genus Viscum; species Viscum album. The sequence goes on from OY728163.1 coordinate 220,337,845, forward strand.
ATTCCATTACAATTATTGGGATATGTATCTATATGACCCCCCTTACTTTTCATTTCATTTACATATGATAATACAACCCTTTCTCTATAATCAACCTTTTTTTTATGAATCCTTATGTCACACCATTAAGCTGTCGAAATTACACTGCGTTTTTTCAAACCAAGATTATTGTGCAGTGAATACCATACCGATGTGTCTATCAAGGGTATTAACCTTTATGAACATATACATATTTAATGGTACATTCTCATATTTATTCCAAATTCCTTAATTGTGGAATAACTTATGATGTTGATTGATTTCATGTTATATGATTCATGCGGCACACTTATGCGTGAAATGAAATGTTTAAGAAGGGTGCGCCCTAATAGCTCTCCAATGAATTGGGTAAAATATAGTATCATGATATGTCATGTTAAATGGGTGTTGAATCATTCTAATTCAAGTTCAAAAATTATTTACTCATTCTTCATGTGCAATGAGGGTTTACTCATGCTCCATGTTCAATGAGCCGTGGCTCATGATAATTCCATGTTAAGTGTTGTTGCCACATCTCCATGTTATGATTACCAGGCTTTATCATGAATTTATGTTTATGATTCTATTTAGCTCCATTTATTTTCTTATTGACTAAAATTTATTGTATTTATAATTTTATTCCATGTTTATTCCCTTATTAGTATTTATAGCTCACCATTTTCTTATGCATGTCCTCAGGTTATCCTATGCAATGCTATGTATGAGGGAATGTAGTGGTCATGTAAAGGATGTTTTTAATAAGATATTGAGTTTTAGGTTTTAAGTTGTTATGAAATGTTACTAAGCCCCAAATAAACTAGACCTATCTATCTTCTATGTTGTATCAAGTGAAGAGTTTATGTAATAAATCATGTTTAAGTGTGTAATAAGATGCAAGGTCGGTATAGTTGGTATAAGAGGATAAGTTTAGTTATTTTTTGGATTAAGATTAGAAACCCCTGGTTAATACTTAGGTACAAGAATAAGTATAATAAAAAAATCCCTATGTTTTGGTGAGTATTGAGGTAGTGGTTTATAAAGAGAACACATCCCTGTCTGGGTACAAATAGGTAGAGGAGGCTCTAACAAAGATGTACCTAGGGGTGAAAACCCCGACAAGGAGTTTCGGGCTTGACCCGGGGTATCGTGGTACACAAAAACGGGCCTTGCTGGACTCTTGGTTATGACACTCCTGGGGGATATGATTTGCTAAATTCAAAAGTTTAGTATAAACCATTTTTAAGGGAATAAAAAATGCCCAATAGAATACATGTTAGAAAGTAGATCATGGATAACATAGATTAAAGCTTATAGATTCATAAGGTGAGGAAATAAAAGTAATTTATAAGTTATCTGTTTTTGTCTTTATATTCCCCTTTATGTGTCTAATATATTTAAAAAATATATATTCCACAAGTCTTTTTGGATGAACTAAATGATTAGAACCAGAATAAAATAGTTGAAGGTAGGGTTATCGTCCATAGTTCTATTTATTCTTTTATATCCTGAATGTTTAGTAGAACAATCCCAACACCACCACAAATCATGGAAGTAAATATGTCCGGAGTAAGGAAAATGGGGTAATCATTACATCCCATGAATATAAATCCTTCCCAGTCATAATCTGTGGATTAAACTTTCCAAAGAACCTCATCACACTCCCTCTGGTAGAATTTGATGAAATTCTTGGAATCGATTGGATTTTCTTATATAGATCCAACATAAATTTCTGTGAGAGGGAAATCACTCTTCATGTGAAGAATAGACCCCTGATTATGTACAAGTGCAAGGAGGAGGTGAATCTACTTTAGTTCCATCATCTCAAGAACTGATATTGCTACCCTATGAGCACACGTATCTGGATTAGATGATTCAGTGTAATGAGGGAACCACCCTTGAAGACATGCCTATTGTGAGGGAATTTGATGAAGTGTTTCCTGAGGAATTTCTTAGTCTTCCTCCTAGAAGAGATGTTGAATTCTAAATTGACCTTATACCTGGGGAATTGAGAATATCCATGACTCTGTATAGAATGGTTGTTGTGGATATTGAGGAGATGAAGAAACAACTACTGGAGAATCTAAAAAAAGGGTTTATACACCCATGTGCTTCACCATGGGGTGAACCAGTCCTCTTCATCAAGAAGAAGGATTGGTCAATTTGACTTTTCATCGATTATCATGATCTTAAAAAAATCACGATAAAGAACAAGTATCCTATGCCATGAATTGAAGATTTGTTCGATCAGCTACATTGAGCACACTACTTATCCAAGGTATATTTGCGGTCAGGATATTATCAAGTTATGGTGAAGAAGGATTATTTCTCCAAAATTGCTTTTCGTACAAGGTATAGGAATAATGAATTCATATTAATGCCTTTCAGACTCACTAATGCTCCAAAAATCTTCATGGACTTGTTGAATAGAGTCTTTAGAGATTACCTCGAAATATTTGTGGTAGTCTTTATAGATGATATTCTAATATACTCCAAAACCAAGGAGGATCATGAGGAGTATCTAAGAACTATAATAGAGACCTTGTGAAAGGAGAAGATCTATGAGAATTATAGCAAGTGTGAGTTCCGGTTGAAAGAGGTCTCATTATTGGGAAATATCATCACATGAAATGGGATATCTGTGGATGCCTCCAAGACAGCTGCAATAGAGTTATGGTTGAGGCCCACATCGGTAATAGATATATGTATCTTCTTAGGGTTACCTGGATATTATCAACGATTTTTGAGAAATTTATCATGATTATCCAACCCTCTTACCAAGATAACTCAAAAGGGATTAATTTTTCTTGGAGTGATGAATGCGAAGAAAGCTTCAAGGTGTTGAAAAGGATGCTTAACAGTGCACCCGTTCTCAATTTCCCACAAGTGGAGAAATTTTGTGGTATTAAGTGATGGTTCGAAGAAGGGCTTTGGCTGTGTGTTGATGCAAAATGACAATGTCATTTCCAATAAATCAAGGAAATTTAAAGTTCATGAGTACAATTATCCATCACATGATATGAAGTTGGATGTAGTGATATTTTCTTTAAAATTTTGGTGGAATTATCTATTTGGGGAGAAGTGGGAAATATATACGGACCACAAAATCCTAATGTATATATTCACACCGAAAGAGTTGAACATTCTCCAATGAATATGGTTAGAGCTCATCAAATAAAATGACTTCTCAATCCATTACCACCCTCGGAAAGCGAAAAATGTGGCTGATTCTCTAGGTAGAAAATACCCAACAATTCTATCATTGATGAGAATAGAGAAGTATCCAATCTTCTTGGATTTGATTAAGATAGAAATGGGAATCATAAATAAGGTAACATCATCAATCCTTTCACAAATTATTTCTCAACCGTCTCTTTTGGAAGGGTTAATGGATTCTCAAAAGGATGATGTCGGAATTCAGGAGAAATTGGAAGCTATCAGAAAAGGGAAATCCTCAGAGTTCAATTTTAATGAAGAAGAAATTGTGATATTTGGGAAAATATTATGTGTTCTATCAAGTACGGATCTGAAGAAGGAAAATTTGTATGATGCACATAGTTTAAATTTCTCTATTCACCTAGGAAACACAAAGATGTACCGAGATCTCAAAGAGAATTATTGGTGGGATAATATGAAGAAGGAGATTTCTGAATTTACATCAAAGTTCCTGGTGTGTCAGAAAGTGAAGAAAAATAGGAAAAAGTATAAGGGGATGATGCAACCATTTCCCATACCAGCATGGAAAAGGGAGAACATCACCATGGAATTCGTCACCGGACTTCCGAAGACATCCAAAGGTAATAATGAAATCTGGGTTGTTGTGGATCGCCTTACAAATTCTGCACACTTCATTGAAATTCAAGAGGATTTCTCATTGCATCAACTAGAACGAATATACATCAAAGATGTGGTAATGTTGCATGGGGTACCACTATCTATTGTATCTGATCGAGATCCAATATCCACCTCCATGTTTTGTAAGAGACTTCAACATGATCTAGATAATAAGCTAAACATCAGTACATCTTATCATTATCAAACTGATGGACAATCCAAGTGGACTATCCTTACACTTGAGGACATTTTGAGAGCGTGCTCAATGGACTTCAAAGGAAGATGGGATCAACATCTTCCTCTGGTTGAGTACTCTTATAATAGCAGTTTCTACTCGAGCATCCAAATGGAACCTTATGAAGCTCTATATGGGAAGAAGTGTAGAACACCAATATGTAGAGATGATGTTAGTGAACGTAAGCTTCTAGGACATGAAATGGTCGAAGAAATGGTGGAGAAAGTGAAAACTATTTAGCAGCATATCAAGGAAGCCCAAAGTGGAAAAAAGGATTGTGTGGATAACTTTTGATGAGACCTTGTGTTCTAAGTTAGGTACAAGGTATTTCTACGCATATCCCCATGGAATATGGTCATGAGGTTTAGAAAGAAGGGGAAGTTAAGTCCTAGGTACAACGGCCCCTTTGATATTCTTGATCGTGTCGGGGCTATGGCCAATCGACTAGCACATCCAACTACCAGGGCCAAATTACATAATTTTTTTCATGTATCCCTCTCAAGGAAGTAAAAACCAGACCCTTCACATGTACCCTCTTCAGAGGTAGTAAAACTAGAGGATGATCTTTTTTATGAGGAGAAACCAGTGAAGATCTTAGATCATAGAGAAAAAGTTCTATGAAATAAGACAATGCACCTTGTCAAGGTGTTGTGAAAAAACCACATGTTTGAAGAAGCGACGTGGGAATCGAAAAAAGTGATAAATTAGAGTTACCCACAAATGTTTTAGTGTGGGAAAATGAAATTTCCCAGGTGAAATTTCTTAAGGGGGAATATTGTAACGACCCAAAAATTCATTAATGAAAATTCATCTTGGTCAATTTAAATGCCTTATTATGGTTATGTAAAATGTATGAACTTATTTCGTTCTATGTTTTGGTTTTTAAAATACCGTTTAGAATTTTGACCGTTGCTAATATTGTCGTTGAACCATTATCACATGATTAGTATAAAAATAGGGCTTTAACAAATCTGATTTACTCAGACAAAGGAAGTGATGTCCTCATCCAGTAGACTTTCCCCATACTAAGAACATTTGTTGGAGCTCGTAAAGGAGGTGGTGTCATTGGGATTTTCTCTTGACCAAGCCCAAGATAAGCTTGAATATTTTAAGCTCGAGCAGAACGACCTATGATATAATTGGAAGATGATAAAGATTACCACTCGAGCAATGTTATCCGAGCCACCCCAAGTGTCTTTCACCATCATGCACCTTACCCTAAGGTCTTATGATGGTTTTTTAATGGTTTATGTAATAAGACCCTAGTACTATGATTATTTAAATTATTCTTGTATACAGAATATACATTCTTTTTATTAATTTTACTTTGTAAATAGTTTTTAAAGTAGAAATATTATTTTTATTTAATATTAAACTAAGAAATATATTTTCTTGAATTATTGGATTTGTGAAATAAATAATATTTTAATAAAATACTGTTATTTTATAAAATTACTTTTATTAAATATAAATTAGCGTATAATTTTAGGAATGCAATTGTAATTTTTATTAATGTTTGAAAGCTGTTTTTGTCAAAACCCATGAGTTTTAGATAAATGTAATTTTTTATTTTAAATGTAAAAATTCACATATTTAGAAAATTATTTAGATAAAATGAATATTATTTTTGGAATCAGGATTTCGAAATTATCCCACGGTGATTTTTTCATAATTTTCTGAGGCAGTCGAATTTTTAGGTAAAAATTAAATACCGTTTAAATATATATTGTGTTTTATGACATCATAATGACCCAATAGTGATGTAATAACATACTATAAACATTATGTTTGGAAAATATATGTTTTAAAATTAAAATAATGTGATTTTGGGTTTGTTTGAATTTCTTTCAAAGCATTAGTGGACCCTTCAAGGCTTATAAAACATTTTTTCTTTTCCAACTATTTTCTTTGAGAGTGTGACTCACCTTCACATAATAAACCATATTATTTTCAGAATTTATGCTATTGAAATTATAAAATATTTTTTTCCACTCCCCTTTTGCAAAAAACATGGGCAAAAACCATGGGATGGTTTGCAGATTTTATTAGTTTAATATGTGGTGTCCCAAACCTAAATAATAAATAATTCTCTCTTCATTCCTATATAAACCCACCCAAGCTCTCACTTACTATTCACTAAAATCCTTTTGAGTTTTTCATACCTCTTCCCTACTGTCTCTATAATCCCCCCAAGGTTCCCCATGCTCCTAAGAAGCCTCTCTGAAGCCTCTTCCAAACCTTTGGGATAACACTTCCAAGTAAGGGATTCCTATTTTTCTCTTTTTATCCAAGTTTCTTAATATTGTTATGCCCTATTATTTTCAATTATAAATGTTGGGGTATGATTTTGAACCTCTCCCATACTTCCCTCTTTATTTTTGAATGATGAGATACCCCTTTCTATCTCATTAAATTCCTCCCATGTACATCTGTTACTATGCCGAAATTCCGTAAGGAATTTCTCACTCCCCATTTACATTCAAGAAATTATTTTGTTTCATGAGTCTAAATTCCATTTCAATTGTTGTAACATGAAATTATATATCCCCCATTACTATCTATTTTATGTACATATGATGAGACACCCCTTTCGCTCCTATCAAACATTTTTTATGAATCCTTTTGTCTCGTCGTTATGCTACCGAAATTGCACCGCGTTTTCTCAAGCAAAGATCATTGTGTAGTGAATACCATACCGCTGAATCTATTAATGGTATTCACCTTTATTCATAAGATGAAAACATACCCAATATTACACATTAAAACCTATATTTTTATAAAATAAGTATTACCACGTTTTAACAGAGAACCTATTTTAAATATAAATTTGGAAGTTTAATAAATTTTTTGTTTAAAAATAAATTTAATTTTTTAAATAGAAACCTAAAAATTATGTTAGGGTGAATTTTTGGTATTTTTTAAAGTTTCATTTCTTGTTGAATAGTGAAAATACTGAATTTTAACACAAAAATATTGTTTGTATAATTTATTTATAAGGTTAAATTATATTTAAAATTGTTTTTAACATAAAATTATATCTATTATTCATAATTTACTCTCATTTATTTCATTGGGATCAATTTATCTTTTAAATTGGACATAATGTCTTAGTAAACTTTTTGAACATTTTTACTTTAAAAACCCGTATTGTCATCCAGTCTGTGGGATTAATTTTAAAATAATTTCTTCCATATTTGTGATTAGAATATATAAATATAAATTAAAAAGTTATAATAATAATAATTTCTAATTTATAATATTGTAAACATAGTTTTTGTCCAAAAAATCCATTGAAAGTGATTAAAATTAATTACAATGATTTAGAGGAAAGGTTTTTTAGCAAATGAATAAACCTTATAAATTTAGGCCAAAAAAATAAACTTGTACAAAATCCATTTTATGTACCTATTTATACCCTATAATCCATGTTATATACTTTATACCATTATTATAGGCACTTAAAAAAATAAAAACGTGGGTTTAATTCCCTTTCCAATAATTTACAAGAACGTCATGCCTGCTCCACTGGAAAAGGTACTCACCACTCGCACATCTTCATTCCTATAAAGTAAATTGGATTGAAATATATCATGAAAAAAATATCTCCTCAACATACATCCCCTAAACCTAGAATCCCCACCTTGGGAATAAATCGAACCATGTAATCCCTTTATTACAAACCAAAAGGAGTTACCCAAAGTAGAGGTTACATCCTTCCTCAAACTCTTTAGTTTTATTTTCATTATCCACCCCATGAACTCTTATTATTACATGATTATATAGTAAAAATTTTATCCTAAATATACTTATATGTTTTTATTATAAAGGTACTAAATACACTTATACAAACTTCCATATAATTGGTAACAAACTTACCATTTATGTATGGTGAATTATTTCCCCACAAAATGATGATTGTTCATTTTTCCTTTACTGCCTTTCATGGTTGGGAATTATGATAGAAAATATTTTCTTATATTATATATATAATATTTATAAGGAATTTATTCTTCTTTAATTCTTATATAACACATACCTTTATATTTTCCATTTTTTTATACGATAACTTCTTTGTGGAAAAGTGGGTACCACCTCCTCCAAGCGATGTGATTCATTCACACTGTACATAAAATATATAAAGGAAGATTAAAAAATATGTAAAATAAATTAAAATACTTGATATAAATTAAATAATTAAATTTATTTAATCAAAATATATCCTTTATTTATTACCCTTTTCACACACTAAAAAGTGACAATGTCGGTCGTGGATGTGTTGACTACCACTTCCCCGACACAGTCTGATTAATTTTACATCACAATAATTTTATGTATATGTATTTATGATTAAAAAACAGGGTATTTATGATATTATTGTCACTATGGAAATATATATAGTTAATTACCTTCTTTCCACAATGATCACTGAAAATTGTGGATGTTACTCATGAGTACGTAAGACCTACTGTCTCCATGATTGTAATATTGGTTAATTTTTCATAACCATAATTTATTATTGGTATTAAAAGTATAATTGAAATATAAATATTATTATTATTTCATGATTATTATTCTTAATATTTCAATATAATGATAAATTTTTTCATAATTGACCTACAAAAGTCCTTTTAGGAATATGAACCGAATTTGGTCCAAAACACCAGATGTAATCCTAATTGTTCAATTAGTTATATACAACATTATAATAATTGAAGTAAAAGTAATTATAAAATTGAAAATTATTCTTAATAAAGTAAATAATTAATATATGTTTATTATTCTAAAATATAAATACACACATGAAAAGTTGAAATCAAGGTTCAAAATTTCATCTCAATTTAAATTCAATTGAGACTTGTTTGTTGTTATGCACGGATTCACTTTTATATCACTAGTAGAAAAATGGTCTTTAACATCTGTTTTTTTTATTTTTGATGTCAGTTTTTAACCAACATCGAAGTTGTCGACGTAAAAAATATGAATTTTACGTCGGTTTTTGTAAATCGACACGAAAAATGAATTAAATTTGTTTTTTGGCATCGGTTTTGTAAAAAAATGATTCCATAAAAACTAAGTGATATCATTTTTGGCATCGGTTTTCATAAAAACCGATTCCAAAAATAAAAAAAAATAGTTTTGGCATCGGTTATTTAAAAAACCGACGCCATAAATGAAAAAAAAATTGGTGTCGGTTTTTAAAAATACCGACGCCAATAAGTAATAATTGTTTCTATATTTTAGATCATTTCCTCATCTTTGATTTGATAAGTTGTGGACCTAAAACGGAGTTATGGATCAAAAGTTATCATCGTCATAAGTTGAAACAATCAAAATTTTAATTGATACGACTCGTTACAAAGAACACATGATAACATAAATTAAAATCATATAAACCAAATGAAATAAAATAATCATAATACTTCAAACATATTTTAATGGTTTTAGGGGCTTCCATCGAAATTATATGTTTTTTATCATCATATATCTTATATTTAGAAATGAGAATGAATCATCATTTATGAAAGAAAATAGATTCTTTTAGAAAGGAAGGATATTAATAATAAAGAAAATAAATGAATAGAATATGTACCGTGTTCCAATTAATGATTGAAGCTGCATTGAAAACGTGATTGAATCGAAGATGTTGAAAATGATGAACGAAAAATAAACTGGATATATATATATATATAGTAAAAAAAATATTTTAAATTTCGTTGTATGAAAATGTAGGCGGGATTTTAAAAAGTGAAACGTGTGTTGTGAAAAAAATTGAAATTCTGATCCCGCGTTACTCTTTGGCGTCAGTTTTGTTTGAAACCAACACAAAATAGGATTTACATTGGTATTTTGGCATTGATTTTTTAGAAAAACGATGCCAAAAATTCCAATCAATATCCTTTTTGGCGTCAATTTTAAAATAAACCGACGCTAAATAGTTAAAAAAATACATTTTTTGCGTCGGTTTTTTTAAAAACGATGCCAAAAACAAAAAATAATTTTTTTGTCGTCAGATTTTAAAAAAAACCGACGTGAAAAACTAGAAAATATTTCTTTCGTCTGTCTTTATGAAAACCGATGCCAAAAATTGTAAAAAAAATGAAAGTGTTTTAGATAATTCCTTAATCTTTGATTTCACTATCCGTGGAGCTAAAACGGAGTTACAGACTAAAAGTTATGGCCTTTGAAAGTTGATCTTTTTTAAGACTTCTCTTAGAGAAAGTCAACTTCCGTCATCTATTACTTTTAATCCATAACTCTGTTTTTACTCCACGAATAGTCAAATCGAAGCTTAGTAAATTATCTAAAACATTGTTTATTTTTTTTAAGTTTTATGGCATCAGTTTTCAAAAAAACGGATGCTAAAATATATTTTTTTTTAGTTTTTTGTGTCGGTTTTTAAAAAAACTGACCCAAAAAATTCACCACAAAAATTATTTACGTCGGTTTATAAGAAACCGACGTCAAACTGGTGACGTTAAAAATCATTTTTATACTATTGTATATGTTATACATACTACCATTTTACATGTTATATAATGAATATACTTATTCCCATTATATTATAAGTTTCATTTAATGTATTACTTCCTAGGGATTATGATTCAAATGTTTTAAAGTGATATGAGACACTTTGGAATTTTTAAAGATTATATTCCCCAAGAATATTTTTAATGATTACATTTGAAATCTCACTTTATATTATGACTGTTAACTTTCTATTGAAACAATCATGTTTCCATGATCCTTTTTATGGTACAATACATTTTTCTTAAATATCTATATTCTCATGAAATGGATAGTATTATTTCTTAAGTTGTATACCATTTTACATACGCTGGTCACTATGATAGTTATTTGATTAAATGGTTAGTTATTGATAAATATGTATCTTTTATTCAATATGGATATTTGATAAGGAAAATTTTCCACGAGTTAAATATATTATTATACATATGATTAATGGGCTGGAGAGGAAATACACTAGTGGGGTCTGATTATTGATAGTCCCTCGATGCATCCATTGTCTCATGAGAAGAATCAGTTGGCCAAATTATATGAATTTTTACCCAATAAGTTATAAGGCGTCTTGTGAATTGTATTGATGGTAAAGGTACCATGTAACTAGGAAACATGGCATCCAATAATTAAAAATTTCATAAATTTAGATTCATTTATTATTTATCCATGACATTTTTGTGTTGAATTATATATGGTTTCATTATATTCTCAGTTTATTGATTAAATTGCTTGTGTTTTAGGTTCTTAACATTATAGATTGATATTGCCTTAATTTGTTATTTTAATGGCATGTGTTGTCAGTTATTTACCATTCCATGTTTATTATTTTCATAAATTCATTATTTCATCCAATTTACGTTCCCTTACTGAGCATTTGAGCTCACCCATATTATGTTTCTTTCCCTAGGTTATGAAGAACGTTCCTTTGAATGAGTTTCAAGGATGTTGTTTATTTCATTTTATTTTGTATCATGATTTTATTACCTTTTCCAAATGTATTATATGTGTCATGAAGGTAATATGGATTTCCAAAAAATGTAAATTGTTTGGCACCTATGGATTCAAATCTTACATCTATGATATTGTAAAAATGTAATGCATCGATTCAGTGCTTCTAGGGTTGGGGTGTTATAGTCAGTATTAGTTAAATTTTAATAGCAACCTTGGAAACTGGATATAGAAAACATAGATTAGAGAATAAAACCCTAATATTGAGTTTCAGGATAATTATATAAGAGAAACCGGTCATTTTAGTAAGTTATATATTACATGGGTATTCCTATAAATACTTCCCTAATTGGATACTACAAATGTACATGGTTTTGGAATAGATGTACCTTGGGGTAAAAACTCTGAAAAGTTGCAACGGTCCTAACTTGACATAACATGATACATGAAAATGTGACTTACTATTCACATGATTTGACACTCTTAGGGAATATTCTTAGAATTTTTTTTAATTTTATTAACAAACCATTATGAAGGATTTAGGAGTAAAGATATCCCCAAAGAAACAATTTTTAGGATTATGAGATTAGATACATAATTTGTTTTAGTTGATGTTAAGTATATTACTAGTTTTGGGATAGTACATTGTATTTTATAATTACAGTGAATAATTTATTGTATGTAGTCATCTAGAAATGGCACATAATAGAATTAATGTGAACTTTACAAATTTACATGGTCCAAATAGTAAGGAGGATCACATATTTTATGGTCTTAAGACAATATTTCAAATTCAAATAGTCTTTGAAGAATTATCATCATATGAAGATATAGTATCATGTGATAACAATATGGATTAAGAAATATCGAAGTCCTATGGATTCAAAGGAATCCATAAAAGAAGAGGATTAAAGGTCAAAATATATATAAAGTGAAGAAGGGAAATACTAATTTTCCTACTTGTGATAATTTTGGATAGAAAAAACCCGATACATAATTGAAGGGAGTGAGAATTTTTTATAATCGCGGATAAAAATTCCACCAAGTTTGTGATTATAAGGAAAAGAAAGAAAATTCCAATATCCAATCCTTCCACTATGAGGATAAGAGACACTTTTCAAATTAATGTCTATACATCAAATGAATATACCTAAAAAGAGGCTAATGGATCATGGTCAGGATTATTCTATAACAATAAATGAAGAAGAATGATTAATTTTCTTGTGTTTGGATTCAATATTTATTTCATTTGAGTATTTTTAATAATGTACCGGTAATAATAATTAAATAATATATGAGTATTGTATTGTAGTAAATTTTCATTAAGAATTTGAAATCATATGTTTGATGGTACTACGAAAAGTGATTCAGTAGCAAGTTACGATATTTGTAAAATACATGTCTGGGGGAGAGACAAGACTTGATATGTTCATAATTTTGAAAAAAATTTGTTTGGATAAAGAAATTAATTATTTAAATATTTTCTAACTACCTTGGAACTGATTAATTATTTTTTAAGAAAGTGGTTTAATCTATCATTGATGGATTTTGCAACGATTTTGGATTTAAGAAATATTTCCAATAACATTAGTTTTACTTAAGGAATGATGAAGAATTCATTTTTCCAGTAATGTATTATGGTAATAAAATTTATTACCATTTTTCAAGAGAATACATGATGATGGTGTTCATATGTTTGACATGTGAAGATTAAATTTTACTTCATGTTATTTGATAAGTTCATTCGGTAACATTCTTTTATAGTGTATGATCGCAATATTTTGGAAAAAAAATAACCATTTTTGAGATGTTTTATGTTGATATTTAGATGATGTTTTAGAGGATGATGTTTTACTTCCCCATATGAAGAAAAATGTGCTTGGAAATGAAGTAGAAATATTTCAAGGAACAAATAAAGGATAATATTTTTCTTATTAAATAGAAACATACTAGGTAATTATATTTTATTACATTCTTATAGAGTGGAATAACTCCTAAACTATTAAGAAAAGGTCTTGAAACAAAAATGTTGTCATATTATCATCATTTCTACTGATATCAATATCATTTTTATAAAATTGATTTAAGTATTTATGGTCATAAACTTCAAATTCTCTATCACTTGTTCATAGAACTTGATTTTCATATTTTTCTTCCATATCCATGTTTATTTTTTCCACCAATGTTCTCCTTATAGGGAACCAAGTTACATGACCATTTTACGTTCCTTTATCTATTATTAAGAAGTTGGTTTATTAAACCTATTCCCAATTTAGGTTTTTCAAAAATAGCTTTTTTTCAAATATGAATCCATTGATTACAGATTTAAAGTTTAAATTGAGAGGAATCAACTTAAATAAGGTTTTTAGAATGTAACATCCCAAGACTTTAAAATATTTCCCTTTTCGAATAAATTTAATTTTTTTATTATATTTCTATAAATGAAAAACCAAGTTAATATTATGTTATATTCAACATAATTTTCATTTTTCTCTATACATAACACGGAGGTTGACTTTCATTACAGGCATGATTTACTTTCCTCGATGGTTTGCATAACATGAAATACCGCGTTATAAAAAATCATAATATTTTATTAGAAGGATTATTATTTAATTTTATAATATATAACCTAGCCATTAAATTGAAAATTATGAATAGGATTAACTAAATTATGAAAATACATAGTCTAATTCATTGGACACATTTTAATTATAAATGAATATAGATATTAAATGAATATAAATAGAATGATTTTATGGAAGATGATTTCAATGTGAAAAAATTGATTTATCTTAATATATTAAATTAATTAAAATTATTGAATGATATTAATTAAATTTATATATTATATATTCAATAAAATATTTTTTATATTCATCCAATTGATTTTATATGTATAATATGAGAATATATACAATATTGTAGATAAAAACCTATATATTTATAAAAGCAGTTTTACCGCCTTTTAATGGTGAACATATTTTAAATATAGAATTTTAAAAATTAATAAATTTATATGTAAAGGTAACATTATTGTTTTAAATAGAAACATAAAAATCATGCTAGTGTGATTTTTTAATATTTTTCTCAGAAGTTTCGTTTTTTTTAATACGAAAAAATATTGAATTTTAATTCAGAAATAATTTTTTGCCTAATTAATTTATAAATTTAAGTTATATATATATAAATATTTTTAAATTATAATTATACTAATTGTACATAATTTAATAAAATTTATGTCATTGGGATAAATTTCACTTTAAAATTGGATATAAAAACTTATCAAAATTTTGAACATTTTTACTTTAAAACCTCGCTTTATCGTCCCATCTACAGGGTTAATATTAAATTAAATTAGGCCACTTAGATGAATGGAATTTTTAAAAATTGATTCAATTTTTTTAATCATAATAATTTATAATTTATAATTATTTGAACTTATTTTTTGACCAAAAAATAGTGAAAGTGGTTAAAATTAATTACAATGGTTAAGAAACAAATTAGCATAATAAAG